>CM053623.1:306041581-306108394 GCA_028646595.1 Phalanger gymnotis
GGGTCAAGGGAGAAAATTCAATAAAGGGGGATAGGTTAGGAAGAAGCAAAATATAGTTAGTCTTTCACAACATGAGTATTGTGGAAGGGTTATACATAATGTTACGCATGTGGCCCATGTTGAATTGCTTGACTTCTTAGGGAGGGTAGATGGGAAGGGAAGAGGGGAGAGAATTTGGAACTCAAGGTTTTAAAAAAACAGATGTTCAAAAGTAAAAAAGTTTTTTTTTTTATGCAACTAGAAACTAAGATACACAGGCAATGGGGCATAGAGATTTATCTTGCCCTACAAGAAAGGAAGGGAAAGGGGGATGAGAGGGGAATGGGGCGACGGAGGGGAGGGCAGACTGGGGAACAGGGCAATCAGAGTGTACGCCATCTTGGGGGGGGAGGAAATGGGGAGAAAATTTGTAATTCAAACGCCTGTGAAAATCGATGCTGAAAACCAAATATGTCAAAAATAAATTAAAAATAAATTTAAAAAAAAGAATGTGTACAATATAACAAAATATATATAAATATAGAAACATATAACTAGACTATAAAATAGAATATATACAATACCTCTAATATAAATAAAGATAAATACATATAATATAAACAAATATAGATAAATATAAATATATGTAAATATATAATATAAATATATTATAAACATGTATGGAAATATATAAAAATATAAATAGATATATAAATATAATATATAAAATATAAATAAATATAGTTATATAAATATAGAATATAATATTTAAATATAAATATAGAAACATATATGGAATATATAATAAAGCAGACTATATAATAAAACAGAATTACAAAAGAAACCAATTATATTGAAACACAGTTATGAAATATTTTTAAAAGATAAATTCACCGACCCCCCTGTTTTATGTGTACAAGAGAAATCTCACCCTTTTTGAAGTTGTTATGGTATTTTAAATAAGACAGAAATCTCATTTATCAGACAGCTAAGTGCCCCAGTGGATGAAGCACTGTATTTGGAGTCAGGCATACCTGACACTTACTAGCTGGGTGACCCCGGACAAATCACTTAACCTCTCTTCCTCACTTTCCTGAGCTGTAAAATGGGGATTATAATAGCACCGAACTTACTGGATTATTGTGAGAGCAAATGAGACAATCACTTCAGAAACCTTAAAGTGCCATATAAATGCTAGCTATTATTATTTTCGTTATTCAAAAACCCCAGGCTCTGTTCTCTTCTCCATACCGTCTCACTCCATGATTCATCAGCTTTGGGTTTACCGTCTATAAAGTATCATCTACTTCTAACGTTCTAAAATCCTTACAATCCTGAATTTTTACCTCAATTCTGAACTGTCTCTGATCTCTCTACAATTCTGTTTTTTTACGTTTTCTCCTCTGAAAGACAGCCAGAAGGACAGTTTTGAAAACCCTCAGCACTTCCTGAGTAGCCCATATGTGAAATGAGATCCCATACTGTTCAGCCAGCAGTAGGTCATACTGACTCAATCTCTCTGGAGGTGGCCCTTCTAATCCAGAAGCCTCACAAGAGAAAAGTGATTCTTTCACACCAGTGAGGAAAAATGGGAGGGAGAGGAAGAGCATTTCTTCTCTAGAGGCATCTTTCATGACAAGAAGGTCTTTACTTGCCGAGTACAGGTTTTGGAAGGGTTTTTTCCCCACTGGGTTCTCTCAGGTATTGCCATTTTGGGAATATCTTGCTCTTTCTGTCCTAGGTACTTTTGTTGAGGCCTGTGATCTAATCCAATGATTCTCAACCTTTTTTTTTTTTAAGTCTCAGAATCTTTTGAAACTCTTAAAAATTAAGGACCCCCAAAATGTTTTTTCTAAATGTGAGTTTTGCCTATCTATATTAGAAATTAAAATTGATATTTAAATATTTATTTAATTGATAAAAACAATAATAAATCTATTACATAGTAACTTAAATAACACATTTTTATTTTTAAAAAAATCACTGTTCCAGAACAAAAACAATTTAGTGAAAAAAGATAGCATTATTTTACATATTTTTACAAATCTTTTTAATGTCTGGCTTAATTGAAGACAGCTGGATTCTCATATCTGTTTCTGCATCACAACAGATTGTGATACTTTTTTTTTGGTTGAAGATATGAAGAAAATCTGGCCACACACACACACACATATGGTTGAAAAAGTGAGGAGTCTTTTAATAGACAAGTAATATTTTAGTATTATTATGAAAATAGTTTTAACCTCATGGAACCCCTGAAAGTGTCTTATTTTGAAAACTGAAAGCCTAAAATAATAGCAATAGAATCCTATGCTTTTCCTTGTGCCTAATTTATCCACTGCTTTTAAAGCACATGTTAACAACATCATTGATTTTCACATTATTATGAAATGGGACAAGTATTAATTAGTTTGTGCAATTTAAAGATAAGGATGAAATGTAATAAGGGGAGGAAAAATTACTTATCTAAAGTCAGAGTGAAAGTGAAAACAGGAACCAAGATCCAGGAATTATGATTCTAGGTGCAATTCTCTGGTCATGTTCCATTTCTTCCTCTCTGAATACCATCATCTATACCAATGGACTCCAAACTTTTTTGATCATACCCTTCTATTAGAAGAAAATGTTTCATCATTTACCCCAATATAGATGGAGCAGGAGCATGCATAGGGAAGGGGCCAGGGCACTTTCGCCTTTCTCCATGAATGCCCTATAAAATGGCCCCTGCTACATATTTACATTTATTTTATATCTTTATATCTGTATTTTTATTTATTGTATTTTATTATATTATACTTATATTTATTATATTATATATAACACATAGAATATATTATAAATAATATAGTATATAATATAGTATATATTTAATATAATAATATATAAATTATGTGTTATAATACATTTATTATAATGTATTATATTATATTTATATTATTGTATATTTATATACATCTATTTATAAATCATGAGAATGCACTGCTCTATTATATCTATATATTGTATCCATTACAAAACATACTAAAAATAGACATTTTAAAGGGATAAGATGAAGATGAAAGTGTCTGAGTCTAGATCTGAACTCACATCTTGACTCCAGATCTAGTTTTCTGGGGGGGTTAGGGGGGGACTCCCTAAGGGCAGATTCCTAGCTTTCATGTGTGCTCTCTTTAAGTGGAGTTTTTGAAAACAACTAACTCAATTATTTAGACATCAAATATAGTTATTAAGTTGTCCATATCACTTCCGCCCAACGTTCCTGATGCTAGTGACATCTGGCTCTAAGGACAGAAACTGGAAGTGGGTTCACCGGATCCCGTTCAGTTAGCCAGGGCTGGATCAGATCTATTATCAAGGCTTCGGTTCACAATGGGACAGGGAGGGAGAAAAGAGAGGAAACAAGCATTTATGAAGTGCCTACTATGTGCCAGGTACTGTGCTAAGAGACAAATATCATCTCATTAGATCCTCTCAATAGCCCTGGAAGGGAGGTACCAGGCCATCTGAGAGCTCAGTTACAAAACTATTGGCCCAGACTGCCTGGAGCCCCCCAAATCTTTCTTTACTCTCTGCAATGACCAGGCTAGGGGAGAAGACCCAAGAACAATCCCAGGCTTCCCAGTCTCTGTCTCCTTTGTGAACACTCACTCCTGTAAGTGACCAAATATCCTCTCCAAGCCCTCAAATAACAGTCTCTTCCTGCACCAAAAGACTTTCATACCAGAAGCCTTCCAGGAGATACAGGGGAAATGTGGGGACAGCCAAGCCCTTCTCCTTCCTCAGCTGTTCCAGCACTACCAGCAGCTCCTCTCTCACCATTCAGCCTCTATTTCTCCATTCTCCTGTATATAGTACTTGTAGACTACCCAGACCCCGGGCTTCTCTTCTTTCATCTTCCTTTTTCTGGTAATTTCAGTATTCCCTTGGGAAGTTAGCAGAAGGGAGGGCAACAAAGAAAGTCAAACAGTCCATTTTGTTCCTTTTAGCATCTTAGCCAACACATACATACATCACAACACACCACACCACACCCTGCTTTTAATTATCACCTTCAAGTCCCTCAGGAACCCTGTGTCCTTACGCTGTGATTCAGTTAGTTATTGTTATATCCAACCGCATTCCATACTCCCAATTTTTTCTCATTCCTCACCTCCAAAATTTACCTGACTGAGCCTGCTGTCTCCCATGGCTGGAATTCAATCTTTCTTTGCCTACATCTTCTGTCTTTCCTGCAAGACTCAGCTCCAATCTTACCTTCTTTAGACCTCTCCTGGTCCCCCTAATGGCTGGTGCTTTCCCTCTGGATTATCTCCCTTCTCTGTATATAGCTTAGATGTACATTTATTATTTTTATGTTGTCTTCCTATTAGACTCTGAGACCCCTGAGGGCAGGATTGGAACTCCGGTCTTCCTGATTCTAGGCCCAGCAATCTACTGCACCTACTAGCTAACCTTTCTGTGGTGTCTTAAGGTTTACATCTGTTATCTGAGCCTCATGAGAGCCTTATGAAGTAATAACAGCTACATTTTCTGGATGAGGGAGGACTTTCCCATGACCACACAGCTAGAAGTATAAAAGACAGGTGTCAACCCCTTGCCCTGTACCTTATCTACTATTCCACATGTCTTTTCACTGCACCTTTTGGAGATAAACTGCAGTTATTCCTGATCTTGGTGATACTTGGTTGTCCAGGCATTCCAGCATCATCTGAGATACAATATAGTTTGCTGGTCATTGTTGGCTCAGGAGCCAGAAAGACCCAGGTTTGAATACTGCCTCACTTACTAGCTAGATGACCCCTAGGCAAATCAGATCCTCTCTGGATTTAAATGTCTTTATCTGCAGGCAACAGAGGCGTGGCCAGCCAGCAGCCTGATACCTGCTTCTAAGCAGGTCAGAGATGGAGGGGCTCCTTCCCCAATTTAGAACATATGGAATTATCCTAATTATCCTGTTAGTTTACTATGTGGTGATGAAAAGACTTTCAGTTCAGCTATGCCTGAGTGAGAATACAAAAGGTTGGAACAAACTTCCCTGAAAGCAGATGAGTCCAGAATGTCTGGATGCCTTCAGGTGGGACAAGAGGAAGCACCAGCTGCCTCCTCTGGAAATCCCTATAGCTGTGAATGCTATGTGGGCATGCTTTCTTGGGAAACTCTTGTCCTACATCTCACCTCTAAACTCCTAGAGGTGGTCTCAGAAAATCAGTGCCTCCATTTCTCATTCGATGAACTCATCAACTCCCATGGGCTCATATCAATCCATCAACAAACATTTATTAGTGCCTACTATGTGCCAGGCACTGTGCTAAACCCTTTTTACCATCACGAAAATATCAGTATGAGAGGAAGAGACCCTCAAAGTTTCTGGCTGGAATAAAGAAAAATTGCTTATTTACGCTCATTCTAAGCATCAAAACCTTCTGTCTCACCTAGACCTTGGTCAATGAATGGGTGTTGCCTCAGGCAAACTGAGGCCTAAAAGACTTGAATCTAGAAAGGCCAAGGTCATTCACTGTATCCGGGGGCCATCACCAGCCAATCTAGAGTTTTGTCCTGCCATTGGACTTCAATGACTCTGGAGGAGAGAGTGAGGTTGACAGCATTGTGAAGCTCTGCCTCACTTAAATCCAATTAATGGGTAGATCAAGACATCACCTGTGATGTCACTGGTTTTCTTTGGGAAGGAAGAACCAACAACAATGATAACAAGATTACTACTACTACTATTGCCACCACCATTACTGCTACTACTACTACTACCTTTCTCTGCTTCCTTTCTTTTCAATTTCTTCTTAATGCTTTGCAGCCTGGCTTCTGACCTCATCATTTGACTAAAACTGCTCTTTCCAAGGTTACCAATTACTCTCTTAAGAGCCAAACCTCATGGCCTCTTTTCAGTCATCAACCTTCTTTCCCTCCCTACCTCCTCCTCAAGGGACAACGATTTGTTACAAATCTTACAGTGTTTTTTAGATGCTTTTATTGATGTCTTCTACTTCTTACATCATCATGGTTATCAGCAGTGGCCTTCTTCCTTCCCCTCCCAGCATGTAAAAAATGTTGCTACAAATAGGTTGATGTGTAAGGCACTTTCCTCTTATCTATGCCTTCCCTGGGGTTTAAGCCCAGTAATGGAGTCTCTGGTTCAAAGGGTAAATGCTATTTATTTTTGAGTGGTTATTTTGTAACCTGTAACTTTGCTGAAGCTATTAATTATCTCAATGAGTATTTTTTGCTGATTCCTTAGAATTTTCCAAGTATGCTATCATATCAGCAAATAGGGATAGTTTTATCTTGTCTTTACCTATCTTTATGCTTTTAATTCTTTTCTCTTATCTTACTGCTGTTGTAAGATTTTCCAGAAATATATTAAATAATAATGGAGAAAGAAGGCATTTTTGCTTTACTCATATATTTAATAGAAAAGGTTGTAATATAGCCCCATTGCATATGATGCTTGCATTTAGTTTTAGACAGATACCTTTTGTGATATTTTAAGAGTCCCTTCATGCCTATATTTCATAGGTTTTTAGCATAAAAGAGGGTTGTACTTTGTCAAAGGCTTTTTCTGCATCTATTGAGATGATCATGCAGTTTGGGGTGTTGTGGTTTTTAATATTATTAATTATATTGATTGTTTTTTCTAATGTTGAACTATCTTTGCATTTCTGGTATAAGCCATACTTGGTCATAATGAATAAATTAATATCTTGGATAAATCACTGAAGTTTGCTTGACAGTATTTTGTTTAAAATTTGTGAGTTAATATTCATTAATGCTATTAGCCTGTAGCTTTCCTTCTGTGTCTTATCCTTCTCTGGTGTAAGCTGTAGGCCAATTATTTGTCTCAGAAAAGGATTCTGGTAGTGTGCTTTCTCAATTTTTGAGAATAATTTGTGAAGTATTGCTACTAATTGTTCTTTTAAAATTTGATAGGATTCTCCTATGAATCCATCAGTGATGAATTGGAAAAGAAAAAAAAAACTTTACAATTTTACCAGAAAACACATTTTTAAAAGAAATATGCAAAATAAAACTGAGAGGATGGAAAAAAAATGCATTTTGCATCAAGAAAATCCCCAAAAGTAGGAGTTGTAATCATGATATCTGACAAAGGAAAAACAAACATTCAAAATACAAAAAGGGATAAACAAGGAAACTACATTATGCTAAAAGGAACCACAGACAACAAACCAATATCAGAAACAAACTTTCATGCTCCAAACACCTTAGCATCCAAATTCATTAAGGAAACCTTAGCTGAGCTACAATAAAACATAGACAGGAGATTTCATATTCCTCTCTCAGCTTTGGACAAGTCTAACTTAAAAATAAACAAAAAGAGAAAAGCAGAACTGAACAAATTGCTAGAAATTAGAACTAAAAGATTCATGGTATCTTCTAACTATTTGATAATGGAGCAGTAATCACTGATTATATAATATTTGTCATCTCAAAGTACTACAACACTACCACCTCCTCCATGTAGTGGTGAGTTGTGCATGTGGTCTACCAGTATTAGGAAGATAATCTTTGTATGCAACCCCTGGTTACATTTTTAAAAATTATAATCCAATGGAAAGAAAATACAAAAGATGAATATACATGGCATAAAGGAGGTGGTATAATTGAAAAATTACTGGCCAATAATCAGTATTCAATGAATGTTTATTTATTTATTGTGTAATGAACTGGGGTCTCTATAGTCCCATGTGCAACCAATGGAGAATAAAAATCAATCAATCAAAAAACATTTATTGAGCACCTAATATGTGTTATCCACAGTAATAAGTGCTGAAGATATAAAGAGTCAAAAGCTTTCAAAGAGCTTACCATCTAATGTGGGAGACAACATGTAAATAAATATATACAAAGCAAACTCTATACAGGAGGAATAGGAAATAATTAACAGAGGGAAGGTACTGGAATTAAGAGAGGTCAGAGAAGGCTTCCTATTGAAGGTAGGGTTTTCATTAGGACTTCAAGAAAGCTAGGGAAGTCAGTAATCAGAGCGGAGGAGAGAGAGCATTCCAGGCATGGGGGACAATGCCTGGAGCTGAGAGATGGAGTGTCTCATTCTTGGAATGACCAGGAACAACCTAGATTGAAAAGCATGTGTCAGGGAGTAAGGTGTAAGAACCCTGAAAAGGTAGAAGTGAGTTAGGTTATGAAGGACTTGGATTGCCAAATTTTTGTATTTCCTCCTGGAGACCAGAGAGAGCTAATGGAGTTTCTTGAGCAGAGGAGTGATGTGATCAGATCTGCATTTCAGAAAAGTCATTTTTGTGGCTGAATGGAGGATGAATTGGAGCAGGGTGAAACTCAAGGCAGGCAGACCCACCAGCAGGCTATTGCAATAATCAAGTCATAGCCTATACCAGAGCGGCAGCAGTAAACAATCCCCTCCTTTCAAAGAGAAGGGAAATGTGTGCATAAATAACTAAACCACAGGCTAGAATATAGATTTACATGAGATAGAGTGGCATGAGAAATTTAAGGAAGGTAGAATAATTTCTAGGTAAGGGAATGAAGGAAGACTTCATAGAGGGAGTAACACCTGAGCTTGGCAGTTGACTCTTGAAGAAAGAGAAGGATTTCAACTGTGATAACAACCATTCCATAACTGAGGGACAGGATACACCCAAAGACACAATGTTGATAGAGGTCAGATTAATATTAGGAAATACAGTATGTGAAGAGTTGAGCTATGGAGTTAGAAAGAGAAATCCCAAGCCATACTGGGAAGAGTCTTGAATGCTAAGCTAATGAGTTTAAATTTTATTAGGTAGATGATTTGCGAACATGGGAGTGATGTGGTTAACTTTGTACATTTAGAAGGTTACCACAGCAATAGTATAAAGGATGCATTAGACATGGAAGAGGCTGGAACTTAGTATCCCATTTAAATAATCTAGATGAGAAGTAATGAAAACCTAAAATTAGCGCAGTGGCAGTAGCAATGCAAAGGAGAGGGCTGATGTGGGAGATACTATGGAGGTACAATGGAGCGAGGTAGAGTTTTGAATGTTGGAGACTGGGACAATGAAATAAGCATCAACACATATAGGAAAGATAGGAACAGAACCCAGTTTTGGGAGGAAGATGAGTTCAACTTTGGACATGTTGAGCTTGATATACCATCATTACATTGTAAACTTCTTGAGGTCAGGAATTGTTTTTACCTTTCTTTGTGTCACCAGTGGTTAGCACAGTATTTGGCACATAGTAGGTACTTAATAAAAATACTCGTCAATGTGTTGTTGACCAGTAGGATATTTAGGTGTCCTACAAACATCTGGAAATGTGAGTGGAACTCAAGGGTGAAGTAGGGATGAAGATATAAATTTAGGAGTCATCTGCATAAAGGTAGGGAAGAGTGATTGGTTAATAGGGTCAACTACTACAAAGATCTAAAGAATAATAAGAATTTGGTAATGAGATCACTCATGATCTTGGTGAGAACAGTTTCAGTGGAGTAAAAAAAGGAAAAGAAAGTTGACTTTGACCTTAGTTGTGCCCCTGACCTTAGATAAATTATTCTTTGAGCTTCAGTGTCTTCATCTACAAAACTGGAAACAGAAGATCAGACCAGATTATCTCTAAGGTCTGCTCCCTCTCTAAAATACTATCCTCTAACTCTTTCGGGGTTATTACTCTGAGTTTGTACTTTCAGCTTGGGTCCCTAGAAGGTAACTACTACTTCCACTTTCTAAAGTATGTGGATTGGCAATTCTAACACTACATAACTCATGAGCCCCCACTAGTGTGCTTCCCATTAACAATCTGACACAATTAGCTGTTAGTAACAGTGGCTTCAAAATATTCCCCCCATTAACGTGGGGATAGGGTGGAGAATATCACTTCCATTACTCTATATAGCATCTGTGGGCATAAATTTAGGGTATAATAATAGTAAAGTACACATGTAGGGAACATGGGACCAAGGCTACTCACTCCTCTGGCACTACAGGATCTCAAAGTCCTTTCTCTTTTCATAGAGTACTTCTGAAGATTCCTCCTGAGCACAGTGTTGTGATGAGGCGTGTGGCTCAGCTGAGATCCCTGGGTCTGCTCCTCATACAGTTCAATGCACTTGGGAGTAGTAGCCTACTCTCTTCTTATTCCAAGGAAGTCACATTCCTTAAAGCTGCTCCCAGACTAAAATGAATGCCTTACTCTATCCATTTCTGTAGTATATATCTCACTCAGTTTTACCTTAAACTTTCTCAAATAGACTTCAACTGATGCTAAATAGGGTGTCTCCTTCTGGGTGAGTAGTTGCTAGATCCCATGGCCAGTGTTGAGGATAGGAGGAGAGGAAATTCTCTTCTCCCCACCAAGAAGTGAAGAGCTAAGTTCTTCCCCAATTCTGGCTCTCTTCCACTTGCTTGAACTGACTTCGAGCTACCCCTGGGGGAGTGCCCCATCATTGTTTCCTCCACTGACATTGCCCCCTTCTGACTTAATCAGAGGTAGATGTTTACACATCTAGAAAGGAATCACAAGGTGCTAATAATGCCTCATCACCACATTAACACTTATAATTACATCGAGTGACTATTTCAACGGAAGTGGAGGAAAAAAGAATTAAATCTTCCTTCTTTACATTTCTAATTAAAAGGTACCATCTTGACCTTAAATGAAGTCTATTGATGCTGAACCCTGAAAATGGATACTAGAAATAAGGGTTATTAACATGAAGAAATTTATAATTGGTAAATCATTTTTTTAAATAAAAGAAAAATGTAACCTTTGTTTTGGAGAGAAAGGAAATGTTCATCAAACACATGAACAAATTATTGAAGATAAAATCAACAACCTTGGTTACACGATTAAAAACAACTATGCAAATATGTACATGTATGCATTAACAACAATAGATAACTTGACCCTACAGATATAACAGGACTTTAAACAACAAAAAACAGGATCTCTAAAATCAAAAGAAAAGAAGTACTTTGATAAAAAAAAATCCACAATAAATATGTTATAAAAGGTCTGGCAAACAGAATCTATTAGCAACTGATATATATGTTAATATTAATACACATTGCCCAATTAAGACAAATGACATGAATATACAATTTTCAAAGGAAGAATTAAAATTGTTAATTGTTACAGGAAAAGATTCTCAAATTCCCTGATAATCAGAGAAATGCAAATCATTATGTTGCCTTTCACTCACCAAAATGGCAAAAATACCCCAAAAAGATAATATTCAATCTCTGCAGGTCTATGAGAAAATAGACATTCTAACAATTTGTCATTGTTGAAACTGGAGACCGATACAAATATTTTTTCAGGGTGATTTGACAATCCACAATAAAAATCATAAAACTGGTCTTATCTTCGACCCAGTGATTCCCCTGCTAGGATTTTATCCTAAAAATATCATTAAAAAAGAAAAAGAGAGCCTACCTGTACAAAAACATTCATAGCCATTTTATTTGTAAGATCAACAAATCAGAAACAACTTATATGCCTGATGACTGGAGGACAGTTACACTACAAATTGTAGTGTATTTATATGAAGAACTCACAGGACATTGTGTCCTCTCCTCCCAAAGGTGAATTTATAGAAGGATATGGACAATAGTCACATAAGCTTTTGAACTGTATCACTAGAAGATATATCTTCATCTATGTGAGCATAGATCCACTGGTATATTAGAGTATGTTTTTAAAATAATAATAAATTTGAAGAATACAAATGTAAGAAGATGACAAGGTTTTTCAATGACCAAAATATAGCACCCAAACTAGGCAACTGTTAACAGAAATACTAGAAAATGAAAAGGCAAAAAATGCATTTCAAGTGTATGTGGAGAACAACGATGTTGTCTTTTTCACTTACTTTTCTTTCTGACTCAGATTCACTTGCAGGCGAAACTGAGTAGAACTGGGGAATTTCTAGCCTTAAGTCAGATGGTTGTCTTGGATGGACTCTGATCTCTGCCACAGACACAGGAGTTAAAAGAAGAGATTTAGTATTAGCCTGGCAGACACTCTGCCTGGCTTTTGCTAGCTCATCAGTCGGTCGACAAGCATTTATTAAGCATGTATTATGTGGGAGATACTATGCTAAGTATGAGAGATACAAAAAAGAGCAAAATTCTGGTTCCTGCCCTCAAGGAGCTCGCATTCTTAGTCACCTCAGACAGAAGGCATTGATGGTGAGAGGGACAAGGAAAATCCTCCTGAAGAAGGTGGGGCCTGAGCTAAATCTTGAAGAAAGCCAGGGAAGCTACCTCATGCATAGGCATGATGTCAAGAGACAGAATGTTAAAAATAAAACGATGCTGTGACTCAAAAAAAAAAAAAAAGATGGAATTTCATGTGTGAGGAACAAGCAAGGAGGCCAGGGTGACTAGATTGTAGACTGCCTAGCTTAAGAAAACCAAAAAGGTAGGAAGGGGTCAGGTGCAAAGGTGTGAAATGCCAAAGAGGGAAGTCACTTAGGAACAGTAACACTACAAGCACTCGTTTTAAGGCTAGACCCTCAATCTCCAGAGGCCGAACTCCACACATGCCTCCTTGACCCTTCTCCCTCCTCACCCCCAACCTGGTAAGAGTGTTTTCATAAGAAACACAGTCAGACTGGCTTGATAGGTCATTCAGATCCATTTCCTCATTCCTGAATTTGTTGGTTAGATGATGACATTTAAAAGGACAGGCAAATGTATTTTGTTGTATGGCTCTTACTATGAGTTTAGTCATGCAAATAGAAATAAAATATTGAATTGGAAAGGGCTACATGGGCCACTTGCCTAACTCCCACTCCCACTGGTAGGCAGCATTCTCAGAGGGTAGTTAAGTACTTCTCCATTTAGGCATCATGGAGCAATTATGAAGTATTGGGGATTCTAATATTATCATTTAAGTGCCCCATCCTGTGTTCTTCCCAATACCAATCAACCTGTTGACATCACTTAGCTTTTCCAAAAGGAATACTGCACATACTCTGTATAACAAAAGAGACAAAACTGAGCATGCTCTAAAGGGGAAAGTGGAAATAAGAGATCCAAGTCCACATAAATTAAATACTCAATGGGGCAGCATGCTATGAAATACGATAAAGGCCCCACAGAATCACAGAATTTGAGAGTTAGAAAGGGTTGTAGGGGCCATCTAGTCCACCCTATATGCAAAAGAAATTCCCATTATAAAATATCCGAAGAGTGGTCATCCAGTCTCCACTTGAAGACTTCCAACGAGGGGGAACCCCTCACCGCTCTAGGGAGCCTAACTCCCTTTCAGACACCGCTAATGGTTAGAAGTTTTTCTGACATGGAACTTTATTTATTTAATTTTTTATTTTTAGTTTACAACATTCAGTTCCACGGGTTTTTGAGTTCCAAATTTTTTCCCCTCCTTCCCTCCCCTCCTCCCTTCCCCCTCCCCCCAAGACAGCATGGAATCTGATATATGTTCTACATATACCTTCGCATTAAACATATTTACAGAATAGTCAAGTCATAAAGAAGAACCATGATCAACGGAGTGAATCATGAGAAAGAAGAAACAAAATCAAAAAAAAAAAAGAATGAGCAGATAGTTTCCTTCAATCTGCATTCATACTCCATAGTTCTTTATCTGGATGTAGATAGCTCTTTCCATCATGAGTCCTTTGGAGCTGCCTTTGAACCTTGTATTGCTGAGAAGAGCCAAGTCTATCAAAGCTAGTCATCACAGAATCAATATGTCTGTGGTTGTGTACAATGTTCTCCTAGTTCTGCTCCTCTCACTCAGCCTAACATCATGTAGTTCTTTCCAGATTATTATGAATTCTGTATCTTCTCCATTTCTTATAGCACAATAATATTCCACTATATTCATATACCACGACTTGTTCAGCCATTCCTCAATTGATGGGCATCCCCTTGATTTAGAATTCTTTGCTACTACAAAAAGAGCTGCTATAAATATTTGTGTACATACAGGTCCCTTTCCCACGTGTGATCTCTTTGGGATATAGCCCTAGGAATGGTATTACTGGGTCAAAGGGTATGCACATTTTTGTAGCCCTTTGAGCATAGCTCCAAATTGCTCTCCAGAATGGCTGGATCTGTTTACAACTCCACCAACAATGTAACAATATTCCAATTTTCCCACATCCTCTCCAGCATTTATCATTTTCCTGTTTTGTCATGTTAGCCAATCTGACAGGACAGATGTGGTACCTAAGAGTTGTTTTGATTTGCATTTCTCTAATCAATAGTGATTTAGAGCATTTTTTCATATGCCTATAGATATCTTTAATTTCTTCCTCTGAAAACCACCTGTTCATATCCTTTGACCATTTCTCAATTGGGGAATGACTTGTATTCCTATAAGTTTGGCTCAGTTCCCTGTATATTTTAGATATAAGGCCTTTATCAGAAACGCTAGTTATAGTTTTCTCCCAATTTTCTGCTTCCTGCTTAATCTTTGTTGCATTGGCTTTGTTTATACAAAAGCTTCAATTTTAACATAATCAAAATTATCTATTTTGCATTTTGTAATGTTCTCTATCTCGTTAGGTCATGAATTCTTCCTTTTCTCATAAATCTGACAGGTAAACTGTTCCTTCCTCTCCCAAACTGTGTATAGTATTAGCCTTTATTCCTAAATCATGAACCCATTTTGACTTTATTTTGGTATACAGTATAAGATATTGGTCTATGCCGTTTCTACTGTACCATTTTCCAATTTCCCTAGCAGTTTTTGTGAAATAGTGAGTTCTTAGCCCAGAAGCGAGCTTCTTTGGGTTTATCAGTGACATGGAACTTTAATAGGCCTCTTCAACTACTTCTTTGCTCCAGGTTCTGCCCTCTGGGTGGAGCCAAATGGAACCCATCTAGTCCCTCCTTCACATAACAGCCCTTAAAGATAGCTATGTGTCCTCCATTATTGTCCTCTTCTCCAGTCAAAACATGGTCAATTCCTTCAACTGAGCTTCGTGTGACATGGGCTCAAGGCTCCGTTATCTCCAACTGATCAATCTCTTTCTTAAACTGCAGCACCCAGAAGTGAACACAATCCTCCAAGTGAGGTCTGATAAGGAAGGAGACAGGACTATCACCCATTCCTGGAAGCTAGAACCCAATTCATGCAGCTTAAGATGATTCCTTCTCAA
This sequence comes from Phalanger gymnotis, assembly GCA_028646595.1. Taxonomy (NCBI): domain Eukaryota; kingdom Metazoa; phylum Chordata; class Mammalia; order Diprotodontia; family Phalangeridae; genus Phalanger; species Phalanger gymnotis. The sequence continues at coordinate 306,056,679 of CM053623.1, forward strand.
GGCCACTAGAGAGGGAATTCTTGCATCAGGCAAAATATTGAGCTTGATGATCTAGGAAGGTTTTTTCCTAATTCTAGGAATCTTTTGAGGGGAGTATAAGAAGGGGGAATCGGTCTTACAGCTGATGACTGAATTTCTTCCAGATCAGTATCTCCTCTGCAACTTTATCATAAGAAGCTGCCGGGGGTGCTAAAAAGTTGATGGATATGTCCAGGGTCATGCCATGTCACTGGCAGGACCTTTGCCTTGAGGCCGGCTCCCTATCTGCTACAAAGCACCTGCTTCTCTAGGAATCTGTTTCAATGATAACATATATGAGACTCAAATACTTTAAAAACCTTGGTTTTTATCAGTATAATTCCTCTTAACACAGATAGAAACACTTTATGACTTAATTTATTACCTTTGAGGGCAGACATCTTCTTAAGGCCAAGTTGGCAACCTCCAACTCACAGGGAAGGCCCCCCTGAAAACAGGTACCCTAGGAGCCAGTTGGATCTGGGGTCCCTGGTCTCATAATCTCCACCCAACACTGCCTAACTGAATGCTGTCAAACTGGTCTTGTGGTCTCCACCAGACTCTCCTCTTCCAGATACCGCTTGGTCTGATATTGATCTGCTAGACACAAAATCCCCAACAGATGCTACTCTATTCCTGAGGTAACTAGCAGGTACAGGGGCTAGAGCATTGGACCCAGAGTTGAGAAGACTCTGGATTCAGATCTGACCTCAGACACTTACTAGCTGTGTGACTACCCTTCGTGTCCTCCCTCATCTGTAAAATGAAAGCAATAGCACCTTCCTCCCAGGCTTGTGAAACTCTCAGCACAGTAACGGGCATACAGAGGGTGCTTATTAATAAATGCTTGTCCCCTTTCCCCCTTTGCCTCCAACCTCTGGTTCAACTGAAATCCTTGGCTTGTCTCTTCATCAAGGGAACGGCAGTCATGTTTTTACTTGAAAGGCCATAGAGTTTTTCTTAATAGGAGTCTTGAAAAAGGCAGAAACCCTTACCTTCAGGGGGAAAGGTAAGTGTGGAAGCATTGCTGTTTTCCTTACTTACAAAGTAGTTTTCATTCACTGAGAGATTTGACCATGAGATCTCACTTGTCTCTGGCAGGAGATTCTCAGGCCAGATGCCAAACTCTTGTTTAGAATCAAGAATGAAGAGCAGAGAGGAGACACTCATAGTTAAGTAATAACTAACCAATACCCTCATTTTCATGTCCGTCTTCTCTTTGAATGAAACTTCCTGGTCAATGGGTGTGACCAACCCTGATTTCTGGTCATTTTGAGGATTCTGTACCCCTCCCAATGGGAGCACCTCTGAAGGCTTGGGCTATCTGTACTGTGGGCCAGAACAAAGTCACATCAGTCCAGCGATTCAGACTCAGGTCAGAGTGCAATCAGAAACTCATGGACCATAAAATGCAATAAAAATTATGCTGGTGATAAAGGAAAAAAAGAATACAATGGTTGATACCAAGAAATGACCTACCTGTCTCCTTAAAGGTAAACTAGCCCAGACTGCATAAAATAAGCCCCATTGCTACCACATCCTACTTTTCAGTGGTAAATCCCCCCAAATTTCCTAGGGACCTTCCAGCACCAAGATAACATTAAAACAATTCTAACTTGAACAGTACTGAAAGAGGAACTCTCAATAACAGGAATAAAAAGATGACCTATTATTTCACCAATATAAGGAACTTCCTGGTGAGGGTGGGGAATGGCAAACCACTCCATTACCTTTGCCAAGAAAACCCCAAATGGGGTCACACTGAGTCAGACGCGACTAAAACTGAACAACAAACATACCAGTAGCCAGGTTAATCTTCCCAGGCCTGCGTGGCAATCTGGTTAAGAAAGGTCCACAGGAAAAAACCAGATGACATTTAAGGGTATTTTGAGGCTCAAATAAGACGATGGCTATAAAATTTTACAAACCTTATAGAGCTATATAAATGGAAACTATCCCTATCATTATCATTATCATTAGCCGGCAGTCAGTCACCAGGCCTCCAGTCTGGTGACTTAATTTCCCAAGCCTTCTACTGTACTCCTGCGGAGCTCAAGCAATTATTAAGCAACACAGGGGAGGTGATGATCAATGTTTAACAAGTAGGCTCTCAGAAAAAAAAAAAAGATCTATGCACATGCAGTAAATAAGTCTAGACCATCGACAAAACAATAAGACAAGTCACGAGTTTTAGCAATTGCTGATTTCTGAGGTGTAATCACTCACTCTGAAAATGTTAATTGGCTCCTGAAAGCTGGTTGGAGCTGGCTCCATCCAGCACAGCCTTGGATGGGGCTCTACTTGAACGGCAGATCTAACTGCCACCAAAGTAGACTGGTGACAGGGAGTTAGGGGTTATGAGTCCAGACCACCAAACCCATCTCTTCAAAAAAAAAAATGTCACCTTCCTCCATTGCCTTCTCAGATCAGGGAAATAACATCCTTCTGGAGCCAATTATGTACAAGTCCCTATTTTATCCACCTTTGGGAATAGAAGGTACATCTTTTAAGGAGGTAGGTGGTAGTACCACTCCCACTTTAGAGTTGAGGAAACTAAGAGGTCAAGTGACTTGCCCAGGATCCAGAAGCTAGTGTCTGAGGCTGGATTTGAACTTGGGTTTTCCTGACTACATCCAGCACTCTGTAGCCCCAAACATGGGGAACAGCCTATGCAAAAGCATGGAGGTAGGAGACAAAATGTATGCGGGCTAGCAAAACGGCCACAAGAAAACAATAAATAAGTAATAAAGTAAAACATGCCGTCAGCCTGGAAAGACAAACAGGAATTAGATTGTGAAGAGAAGTTAACAGAGTAACTAGTCAGAAAATTCTAAATCAAGAGCCTGATTCTTGAGTTTCACAATAAGCTTTTTAAAGTGGGGGGTGAGGTTGGGGAGGAAGGAATAGATCCTTGTTCAGTAGTGAGCTTCATAAATGAGACAAATACAATTCGTTACGCTTCATTAACTTTTCCTTTATTCTGAGTGGCGATCTGTCAGAACACCTCTAACTCAGAAAAATACCTATCAGATGTTGACTTAAGTAGAAAAGAAACAAAGCGAGTCATCAATATACAGTTTCTATGATACAGAATACACAATAAATTATATCTACATGCAATGTCTACAGTTACACGATGTAAAAAAATACAGTCCTTTTTATGTACATTTTTTAAAGATTTACATTTTTCTGTACATTTTGTAAACTTTTTAAAATACATGTCTTTGTACCAAACCCCAAATGTACAAAGTCTATGAGTTCGCACAGCACCATTCTTGCATCTGTACCACAGCACAGTTACTTACACATACTACCAGACATCTTTTTACTTCATATTTCAGCCTTGGCCCCCCCAGAGTCTAATACCGTTAATTCTTGAAATGTGAATTACATTCTCTTGACTTCCTGTATTCTCACAGCATACAATGTAATCATACCAGCATATGACTTTTGCAATGCAACAAAATCAGGTGTTTGCTGTCACATTCACATTTATCGATTCCACATTTACCCAGTTTACGTAATAACCTTATCCAGCACTAAGAGCTTCCATACATATGCATGCAAAACTAGTTTTGATTATGGATTTTATTAAACACTGAAATAAACTAAAGGGCTAAAACACTTAAGACTTAAAAAAAAAATGCAAATACTTGCCAAGCTTAGCTTGTCAATTATTTCTGTAGCTATTATGTTAACTTCAACTAAGACGCTAAATATTAAAATGCACAAGAGCAAGACTACTACATTTTTAAGTTTTGCTGGGTCTGTATTGGATATTACATTCAATTTTTAAAAAGCATATCCTGACATGTTTGAATGTATCTTCCATCACGAAGACACATTTGTGAAACTGTTAAAAGGGCTATCCACTGTCCCTGCCAAGAGAGCATAGGCACACTCCCAAATAGGTTTAAATGACAATACCTGAAGACTTTATGTAAAGTTGTAAAAGACCCATATACATTTAGACTGCATTTATCTAAAAAAACCCTCTGAAAAGTAGTAAATTCAAGGTTTTAATTGTCCCTCCCCTAATCACCCCCCCCAGCTAAAAAAGCATGACTATTCAAAAGAAAAAAAAAGTGCCACCCTAAGTATTTTTACTACTTGTCTAAGAAGCATAAACCCATTTAATGGCTTAGAATTAAATATGAAAATAGGCCAGATCTGATCTGAATAGTAAACAGAAAGTAGGTGGATCCAGTCCATGCAACTCCTTCCTGAAAAATAAAGAGGAGGGGAAGAATATCCCCTACTTATTGCTTAGAAACCTGTAGGCAGACTCCAAACTTGTACTTTGTATGAGATTTCTAAGATTGGAAGCACAGGGCTTGTGCCACCTTGAAATCAAAAAAGAAGGTGCATTCTCGATCACTGGGAGGGGAGCTGCTCAGACTTTCTTCTCCACAGCTCATATCTTCACAAGAATCCTCACTGAAAAAAGGCAAAAAGAACGATCTTCTTTACGATACACTTGAAAACTTTATGTAACCACTTTAAATGTAATCTTGAAACCACAAGGCTAAAGACTGAGGCATCCGGTTTGTTTTTTTAAACCTCCAAAGAATTATCAACGTACTCTTCTGGGCTCCAATGGGAACCTCTCAGTTACTCTACTTTCAAAAGGAAGTGTGTGCACCAGACTCACTCACTGGTGAGCAAGTAGGCAGTACCAAGGACTCTACCAACACCCACCCCCACCAATTAGAAAACACAACATTCACAGAGCACTTTGAAGTCCGCAAAGCACCCTAGAGACAGCACGTATTCTCCCCAGAAGTAGGCACTGTTCTAATCTCCACTTTACAGATGAAAACTGAAGCCAAGGGAAGTGAAGTTATTTACCTGAGGTCCCAGAGCCAGGAGGTATGCAAGGCTTTGGACTCAAGACTTCTAGGTTTTTAAAGCTAGTATTCTGTTCACAACTCCAAACAAATAGCATATTACATTGTTTGGCATCTGAATTATTAATTACAATCAAGGCAAAAAGATAGTTTTCTAATATGATGTAATGGTATCTTTTAAAATACTCAACCTTAAGATAAGAAATACATCATTCTTGAAACGAATTTTCTGTCTCATAAGATATCTACAACCAGAAGGGACCTCAGAGATCACTGTACAATCAACCCCTTTATTTTACACATAAATAGCAACCAATGACTCAAATATGCAAAATAAATCATGGTCTGAGAAGGAAAATAAGTTGGATTTATGGTCATCCTCCAAACGCTCTACTTCAGAGCTACAGTGTGTCATGTTAGGGACTTAACATTAAATCACTTTTAAAAAATCTTCATGGATATTTCTGTTAGCTATAAAATATTTGGAGGATAAAATCTCTAAAGTATCACTATGGAGCCATTAAAGAAAAACGGCCACTCTTTTTTTTTTTGGTGTTGCTGATTAAGAAAAATCCTACACACTCTGGATGTCTTTAGCCAAGCAGAGTCCTAAGTTTCTGAAGCACATGTGAATTTTTAATTCTCTCTTTCCTGATGATGGTCTTCACAACAAAGCAGTAAGTATTTTAGTAATTAACCAGAATTTTACATTTTAAAAAGTATTAGCCCAAGTCATTACATAGGTAAGCTAAAGCTAACCAGCACTTCTAAAACAAAATAAATTCATTATCTATGTTGAACAGACAATCACCTCATCTGGTTTTCTCCCAAAACTCAACAATGTGATTCTATGAAAAGTTCCGAGGGAAATATTAAGCTAGAAAGACCATGAGAAGCATGGGAAGTCACATTAGGGTGCCTCCTCCACAAATGCCTGCTTTTTCCTCTAAGTCAGCCTCAAAAATGTTGTTTTTAAAAAAATGCTCACAAGGGTGTGTGCTGATATAACATGTTGGACAGACAGAAGTAAGACAATTTAAATTTTCTTTCCTGTCAGCACTCCTAGGGAAAAAAACATCTGCATGACTGGATTACACACACAGCTGTTTAACCTCTAGTGAGTCACCTCATTGTTGAGCCTGTTTCCTCATCTGTCAAATGAAAAAATCAGACTCAACAATCTTGAAGGCCCCTTCACAGCTCCAAAGCTCTGCTCTCATCAGGTCAAACTAGCCAGAAGTTTAAAAGGTGTCCAGTTGGCTCACCTCTGACTCTCCTCAAAGCAGCCCCCCTCTGGAATGGTGGGCAGCTCGGGAACACTGTAATAGCTGTTGTGAAGGCTCTGAGCTGTGCGCCGGGACACAATCCACACGAGCTTCTTGTGGTCGGGTTTGCAGCACTCAGGAGAAGAGTACTCTGCGAGGCATTTTGAGACTAGCTCCCTCCAGTAAGAGAAATCTGCATCGTTAATCTGAAAACACAATTTTACACATTTCAAAAAATGATAAACGACCACATACAGTTTTTAAACAGCAGTCTGAATCGGGCTCCATACACAAAAATGCCCAGATGCAAGCTGATGTGTCAAGGCTACGATACCTATGAGGACACTTCAATAGTGTTAAGTCCCAAGCAATCACTTGAAATTATACTATGTCCCCTGAAAGCGTTTTTATCTACACACTTGGGTATGCGTTGTCTCCTCTATTATATTGTGAGCTCCTTGAGGGCAAGGACTGGTTTTTGCCTCTGCAAGTTCTTTTGATAACATTATGGTACAGTTAGCATGAAGATTTTCAGTTATCACACAAAGAAGAGCTAGAAAAGAATTCTAATAGCTAGTGCTTACATAGCACTTTCAAGGTTTGCTAAGCGCTTCATAAATATGATCTCATTTAACAACCAACAGCCAAAATGTATAGTGCCGAGGACTATATAAATGATTTACTATTATTTATCTCATTTGATCCTTACAACCAACCCAGGATATAGAAGCCATTATTACCCCCATTTTATTAATTGAGGCAGGCAGGTTACACGACTTGCCTAGGGTCACACAGCTAGAAGTGTCTAACACAGGATCAAGAAGTTCGAATCCAGCCTCAGACACTACTAGATGTATGACCCTAAGCAAGTCACTTAACCTGTTTGCCTCACTTTCCACATTTGTGAAATAAAGATAATAACAGCACCTCTACCCCCCAGACCTGTTGGGAAGATCAGATAAGATGATACTGTAAAGCACTTAGCGCAGTGTATGGTGGTACTACATAACCGTTAGCTCCCTATCATTGTTATTATTTCTGACCCCAGGTCTGGTACTCTTGTCCATTCTCACATACATTACTGTACATATTTTACATCAAGACACAATAATCTGAAAGATAATAAGGCTGGCAAAGTCTCTAGAAGACAAACTCCAACTGCTGACTGCTCCTTCTCACCGCACCTCAATCAGAATCTCTTCTACAACACTCACCCAGCCTCTTCCTCCGATGAAGGAAGGTCAGCCTACTCCTGCCTCCACAGGCAGACCATTCTGTTTTGGGACAATTCTAATTTTTAAAATGTTTCCTCTTACATGGAGCACAAATATGCCTCAGTAGCTTCTGTGCCAAGCACCACAGGCTTAATCCCTCATCTAACAACCACCCTCCAAAACACGTGAATCACGTAATCCCCACGGATCATGCGCCCAATGGGAGCTCATGCTGCACCAAGCACAGCTGTACGTGTGCACGAAACGAAACAAGCCCCGACCTTCAGAAGCCCCTGTTCTAACAGGGCAGACAAGCGCATCCCCGAAGATGTACAGCATGAACACACACCTATGTACATGTATAAAGACAACATCTGCCCCCTCCCAAGTTCCTCCTCCAACTGTCCCTGATCTTCACAGTGCTCAGCCCTCTGGCTCCACACCAGCCTCTCCACAGCCCTCCCCGCACATGGGGCTACACAGAGGTCTGATGAGGGTGGGGCAGACGCTACGTCACTGGTGATCCAAGAACATCCCAGTAAACACAGGAGCTGTTTACAAGCACTCAATCCTATGTTCTGGTTTGCAACGTATGACTTTCAAAAGAAAAACTCCCTAAAATGTAAAACAATTTACCTTGGAATGCTTTTGAACAAGAAGAAGAATTTCCAGTAATTCAATAGATTTCAAGGTTTCCACTTCTAAATTGAGAAGGCACAAAGCTAATACAGACGGCTATGGAAATAAAAAGGAGAGAGGTGTGTGTGAATTTCCTCAGCATATTTGTCAAAAACTCATAATTATGTTGTTACTAAAAAACAAAAATTAAAAAAGATACTTACTTTTGCTTTTGAAAAAGTGAGTCGGCAGTTGCAAGCTTTTAGCTGAGCCTCCAATTTATCAAGGCTCAATACGTCTTTCCTACGAAACATAGCAAAGGAAATAAGTTTTATACTGATCCATAAAGATTGCTGAGATTAAGATTTTAAATGTTTTAAGGGCATAAATTTACAATTTAGAGCTACTCAAGGGGAAGCAACAGAACTGGATGTAGAGAGGGAAGCGGTTTTAGGAAGGGCCAAGAGGGTGGATGATGCTAAAACCACGGGACTTGACACCGACTTGTGCTCACCTTTCTGAAGTATGACGAAGTACAATAGTGTGGTATAAGTGCAAAAAGTTTAAGGCAGTAGTAGCTTCTAATTCATAGTGCAACTTTTCAGAAATAATTTTTTCCATCCGCTTTATGTCAGAAGCAGTACACTTGCACTGACTGATTCTGATGACATCATGGGTTGATGGAATATTGCATTCCTCTTCAATGATTCTAGCAGCCAGAAGAAAACAACAGACTCCAATGCAAGACAAATGTTTGGGCTTCACCTGAAGAACAAAAGCATCTTTAGAATCTCAAAAGGGTAAGAGATTTTTTTAAAAAAGAGTAGCTGACACCACGTTGTAAAGGCTTACAAAGCATTTTATGCACATGACTGCACTTGAGTTTTACTAGTTAAGGAACCAGGTTGACTTTACAGAAGATGAAACTGTGAGTCACAGAGGTCAAGTGACTCTTCCACAGCTGTGAAGCTTTATCTAAGCAGGGGAGCTGGAATGTGAGCCTCGGTCTTTCTAATCCCACCTTGTGGCCCTATCATTTACAAGAAGTGGGCATCAGCTTGATGCACAGAAACACTCAGAGACACCCCAAATGCTTCCTGCAAAAACTGTAGGCTCCCTTCTTATTCAAGATCTACTTTTCAACTCCGATTTTGTACTTACGATATTTCTATATTGCCACCCCTCAAAAAAACTTATACCAGCAGGTATCAAAACAAAGGAAAACCTATAAAAAGGGCCAGATGCAAAAGAAAGAAGCTTGTTACAATGATGCTCTTGCTCATACATTTTCATTAAGGAATAGTTCTAAATCCCTCCCAGAGATCGGTCACCTTTAGCAACAATAAGCTTTAATTATAAAATTTTTAAAAAGCAGCCACCCCGCTTTTCAAAATTTTCTGAACAGCAGTCAGTAACAATCAAATTGAAAAAATTTGGTTGGATAACATTTCTGACACTAAGAATGACACTGTCTTCCAGACTTAAGTTCCTGAGTAGTGCTCGGACTGAGATCAATGACAAAAAATGTCCCAATACAGCAAGCATTTCAACGCTGAAACCACAATCACTGTAGAGCTCCACATACTCCTTCCTCATTTTTGTCTGCTTAGCTAGCTGTCTTCAGAGGTGCATATGCTGGGGATGGGAAGACAAGCCATAACCCCAGGCTGTGTCAATGTACCCCAAAGGAAATATAGGAGGAGGACAGAACCGAACACTTGTCAAAAAAAAAACAGCCCTGGGACACCTTTCCTTTTCAGCCCTTGGAGCCATCAAAACAGAAAAGTACTTGGTCACTCTGTTTGTGAAACAAATATTTAAGATAACTTATGGGCTCCTCACTCCTACTTTATCTCTAGAGTCAGAACCACCAAAAGTTCTTTAATAGCTAGCCAAACTCTCTAGTTTCCATTTTCCAGTTACTCCAATGGATCTGTGATTCCATCATTCCTGCCTGCTTAACCTGTGTAGCTCTTGTCCATATTATCCCAAAGAGTCTGCCACAGAGTTTCCCACACTCCTCCACATCCGCTGACATCTCTGGCTGTCCCCCTGGAACCTCGTGCTTCTGTCACAGGACTAGTCCTTCTTCTGTCTTGCTATACAATTCCTTGAAAACATCCTTTCCTCTTGTTCTTCTCTGGAGTCCCTCCCTTGTTGTGTATTAAATCCCAGCCAAACCCACCAGGAGCCTCTTTGCTGCTCTCTATGTGCTAATAATCTTTACTTCCTCACTGTCAGTGGTGTACCACGTCACTGCTATATTGCAGCACTGGGAGCATGAAAGTAATGACAGTACAGGCCTTTGATTTCATAGGAAGCTTGAGGTCAGTAAAAGAGCTTTGCAATTTCCAGAAAGCAAACCAGCCTACTTGCTCCCTTCCTTTTCAACCCTAGGCCCCATTTGTTGTCCATTTATTCTGTTTGCCCCAGATACCCATTTAGTTGGAGGATAAGTGCTCTCTATGTAAGTAAGTGTGTATAAATACGTACATATATGTATGTATACACATACACATGCTATCTAAATGTGTGTTCATCTAAATGTATGTTGAAATCTAGGAAATGAGAACTCTTCACTCAGTCGGTCTTTCTTGTGTGGAAAGACAAGCTAAACACATTTTAAGTAATTAACTATAGATCTTCCAGCAAGTTCTGCAATGTTCTCTGGATTGATATAATCATCATGATGTCATCCACAAACAGGAATCCCTAGAGATCCCTACCACCACAGGCATATCCTCACTTGACTAGGACTAAAAGCTCAATCTCCTCAATCACAGTGGTAAATACCTCTGACAAGTATATATCTCATTGTTTCATGCCACTCCTGGTGTTTATGAGGAGCAATTCACTGGACAGGGTTATTTTTGTTGCACATCTTCTAAGGAATCTTCAATGACCTTAATACACAGATGGGAGGCAGGCAGGAGTAAAAGAGCCTACCAGGAAGTGTTTTCCATTACGGAATCAAATGCCATTTTGGTTTTTTTTTTAAATCAATGAAATATAAGTACAATGGGATCTTATAATCCTATATATACATTCTTCAGTTAACTGTGAAATGGAAAAGATGTGGTCCATTATTGGTAATTGCTCACAAAGTTCACTTGCTCCCTACTAATGAGTGCCCTTGATCAAAAATGCCCCCAATTCCTAAAATGACTATTCTCAAAGACATTGTATAGATGGGAGATTAGGCACATAGATTGGTAGTTATTAATGTTCTCTTGCTTATCTTTTTTCCAGTATTAACGAGGACTGAATTCCCCAGCCCCTAGACACAGGTCTCGGTAGATTTCCCCAAGATAATTTATCACTCTTTGAATGCCTTCAAAACTATACGGCCTCAAGCACAACTCTCCTCTTCCCCTTTCCACCCCCATTCTCTCTTCCTGTCTTCATTCTGTTAGTGCTATTTTATAAGACCATAGATTTAAAGCTGGAAAACACCATATACCTTCTAACCCAGCACCCTTATTTTACCAATGAAAACACACACAGGCCCAAAGAAGTAAAGTGTGTGACTTGCCAAAAGCATATAGTAAGCAGCAGAGTCAGGATTTGAACTCGGTGCTCTCCAAATCCAGTGTCCTTTCTCAACTGTTCTAAGGCCCACCTCAGGGACTGTGATGTAGGGTCCAAGTGTGGCGGGGCCAGTTATCCTTGACAGGAAAAAGTTTCAGATGATTTTTACAACTCTTTTCCATTAGTCTTTTGTTTGTACTCCTACACTTTCATCTTTGAATGCCTTTGAGATGGTTTTGCTTAGCTAGGTGTCTTATCAAGCTTTCTGTAATCTGATTTGACCTCTAATGCTCCAGTCTATTTTATAAGGAGACACTGCTCCTGACTCTGTCACCCTCATCAGCCGGTGCTGTTTTCAGCAGCCTCTTTCTCTCTTTGGCAAGAAACACAAACACATGCTGAATCGGGTTCTTTCTCAGATCTTCTACTTTCCTTGTTGTGATGGCTCACTTATAATGGTCTAAATTTTGGATTAATTATAGTCATTATTAACATCGTTTGTTTCCATTACATATTTTCTGTTTTCAACAATTTGTTAAAATGTTTGTTAAAAAATTTTAAATATGTGTATATGTATGCATGTGCACTTGCGTGCGCACACACACCCCTTTTCTCATTATTCTCTCTTTTTTTTTTGTAGAGAAATCTGAATCTTAGCTCTGATCTACACACAAACAGCTAACTCAGGAATATAACTCTTATTTCAATAATGTCTTTTTCTTTCTCTTAAAATATAGTTGGTTTCATTATTTGTGATTACTTGGTGCTCTCCACGTCCAGAACTTACCATTCTCTCCCTATTTTTAAAAAGGAAAGTATTCAAAACATGGCGACATAAGGCTTCTGTATAATCTAAAATCTTTGGCCCCCTTCATGTCTTTCTCCTGAACCAAATTCTCCCAAATATTTCTCATCATGCCCACCTTTTCCCATCTCTGCACTGATATCTCCATGTATTAGAATGCATAGATTTCATTTGGAAAATCTTATCAAGTTCTTTATAGTGGTTCTCTTTTACTTTGTGCTCAGCAACTACCGCTGATATGCAAGCTGCATTTATTTTCACGGGGTTCTTTTCACAATTACTTATCGTTAGTACTGTAATACACAATGACCAAATGTCCCATGAAATCCTTTCTGTAGCCTCTGTGCATATGATAAAACTCTCTTTGCTACTACTATGTGCCATCTTTGCCAGCTATTGTGAAGGACTGTGAACTAACCTTCGATTCAGCTCCAACATAAATCAATCAGCAAACATTAGTGCTTTCTTCCTTCTCACAGCAATGCTGATAGAATTTGGCTCCTCCAGCGATCTACCCCACTGGTTTGCCACTGGATTAGCACCTCGCACTTAAATCAAAATTCGCTGATGGTTTAAGAACTATGTGATCCTTAGCCCCTCTGCCACCTTCACTCCAGAAGAGGATATGGCCTAATTTTTTGGAAACGCAAACACCATTACGAGTTTTATACAACTTGAAGTGCAACATTATTGTACTCCTATTGTCAGCTCCTGTCCCAAACAGAATAGACTCCAGGGTAAATACAGGAATTACTTCAGTCACCACCTTACTTCAGGGCCTTGTCACCTCTTGCGTAGATAGATTATTTCAACAGCCTCCTAACTGGCCTCCCTATCTCCTGTCCCTTCCCACTTCAGGCCACCCTACACATGGCACCAAGTAATTTTCTGAAAGCAAAGAACACACCACTCCCCAACTCAAACTGTAGTAGTTTCCTATGGCCTCTAGGATAAAATTTTAACTCTTGTTTAGCCTTCCCCAGCCTAGTTCCAACTTATCTTTCCAGCCTCACTGACATTATTTTCATTCTCTGTGGTAATTCAGTCAAACTGACCTTCTCTCTAGGCCTCCCACACAACCCTCACATCCCATTTCTGTGAATTGGCACCATAAGCCCTCAGCCCCCATGCCTAGCACACACATCAACGTCACTCAGAAGCCTCTTTTTCTGTACAACATAGATTAAGCGGAACCTTTTACATTCAACCCTTCCTGGTCTCCAACTACACCCTTGTATAAGACTAGTCTATTTACCTACATATGCACCTATCTCCCGATTAGAAAGAAAGCTCGAGGGTCAGAACTGTTTTGTCAATTGTATTTGCATCCCTAATACCAGATACTTGTAGAGGCTTTAAAAATGCCAGATATATTACCTGATACCTGATACATTACGTTATAATTGTTTTATTGAAGAAGACCTCACTTGGATATTTTTATGTATATTGCAGGGGGCGGGGCAGGAAATGAGTACAAAACCAGCCAACACTGAATTTCTACAGATCAAATACATTCTGCACAATTCATTTCGGTTTAGCAATTATATACCCTAAGTACTAGAAACCAAAACACAATCTAAGTTCAGGTATTAAATTTATGAACTTTAGTTTGACATTTTTATAGTATGACCATCTCATTGTTGCTATAATCAGAATAGGGAAGATTACTACACCAGCCTTGCAAATAAATGAAAAGAATCCTCACTAGCCCCCAACATTTTAAAAAATTAATCTGTGTAGTCTTTTCTTCTCTCCTCTTCATCCCCTACTAGAGTTATACTGACTAGAAAATGAGTAAAATATGTTTGTTTGGTTTTCCACTATCTCACCCAAGCTGTTATATTACCACCTTGAACAAAGGACTATCTGTAAAGCTGCTAAAATTAGCACACCTCACTGTGTGGAGAAAAGTCTAAATCAATTTGCTCTGGTCTTAAACACTACAAAATCCCATTAAAAACAAATGTACACACAGGGGATACTTCTGCTCAAGTAGTTGGTACCTTCATAAGAGCCAAGAATCGATCCAAAATGTTGACAGCCAGAACAAATGTTTCAGTTCGTGATCCAAAAAAGTTGGCTAAACTCCTAAGATCTTCCACCTTAACATTTCTCAATCTCGGACACAAAGTGTTGTCATTCTACAATAAAAAATGAAAGCCAATTATAAAGACTTCCTTACAACAAAGGTTAACAAAAAGTTTAAATGCTATATATTATAAATGATTAAATATTGACATTTAAGAATAATAAAGATATTACAAAATGATTAAAAATGAAAAGATGACAAGCTTTCCTTCTGTTTAAAAGAACTCTAGAAAACACTTGGGATTATTTAAGCAAGATAACAAAACTTCCAGTTATCTTAAAAGGGTACTTGGACAAATCAAAACCAAATTTGTTTCCAATAGCCATTCTAATAAAAAAAAAAATTTGAGGAACTAAAACATTACTGGTCAATGGCACAAAGATCTTGTTTTAACAAAGTATTACATCAAATTAGTATGTTAATTCAGAAAATAACGGCCCACACTGCTGGGTTATAGGATCCATAATTCTAAGGGGCCTTGTTGACCCAGGTCCCGCATTTCATTAAGGCTGGGAACAGACCCTTCCATGTGGAGCCCCTCCCCAGGCCCCCTTTATCTTCATCTGTTCCATCTCTATGTGATTTGTTCCTCCTCCCCCCACCCCTCCCCGGCCCATCCTGGACCTTTCTCTACACCTCCAGCATCAGCTCACAGTAGGCGTTTAAGTGTTGGTCTAGCCGGGCGTTCCCAATCCAGCATTAGTAACTGGCCTGGGACCAGTTTATTTTTTTTAATTAATGGGTTTCCATGGTAATAAGTAGCTTGTGCACAGCCCGAGGTTATTTCGGCCCATTTGCAGGCTCATTCCTAGAAAGTCGTCGCTGACGCCGCTTCCCGGCTGTCCTCCGGGGGTGCTGCCCGGCTGTCCCTGCGCCCTGGGACTCTGGGGGCCGCCCCTCCCCCGCTCACCTCGGAAGCGGCTTCGATCAGGCTCAGCCCCTTCTCCCGGGGCTGGAATCTGGGCTCCTGCTCCAGGTAGAGATTCAGCAGCCGGAAGAGCTGCAGCCCCTCCCGGCCGGCCAGCTCCTCGGTCCCCAGCTCCTTCATCTGCGGTCCAAGAAGGACAAGTGAGAGGGGCGGGGGGCAAGGAGGTCCCCTTCCACGCCCCCCCCCCGCCCCGCTCCTTCATCTGCGGCCCAAGGTGGAGGAGAAATGGGACGGGCGGGGGCATCGGGGCCCCCTCCCGAAGTGGGGGGAAGGGACAGCGAGCTCAGCTGTATTCCGGTGTCACCAGCCTGATGAATTAGGCGCCGGCTGTGTGCAGGTACAGCTCTGGGCACCGGGGATGGGGGGAAGAGAGTAGACAAAGGGCGGCCCAGGGCAGGAACAAAGGCAGCGCCGGCGACCGCCCACTCACCGCGCCGGGGATCCCGCTCCAGTCCCCGTGGCGCCCCGGCCAGGAGAGCGCGGGGAAGGAGACGGGTCTCCGCGCCCAGCTGCTCCGTCTGCGGGACCCTGCGGGTCAGCGACCCCCTGGGGCCCTCATCCACCCGCGGCCCTGCGCTCTCTCCTCCTCCTCCTCCACCGCCGCCGGCCTCACAGCGCCGGCTTCACAGCACCAGCCTCATCGCTGCAGTTCTGCCCGGTCCCGACGCCCCCCGCCGGCCCTCAACCTCCCCCACAGCCCTCCGGCCTCCGCCGCCGCCGCCGCCGCGGAAGGAAGCTCGAGCTAACCCCTTGTTTTTGTTTTGAGCTTCCAACGCCCCCGAGGGGGAGGGGCACGTGACCCGCGTAGGGATCCGGGAGAGCCCGACAGAAGAAAAGAGTCCCTCCCTAAAATCACTCCCCCTCCTTTGAGAACCGGATCCGCAGAGCCCGCCCTCCTGAAAGAAATCTGCTTAGAGGGGCCAGGCTCCGTTTCGGGCCCTCGGGGCACTGGGATCTATTGTCTTCGGGGTCCTGAGGCCCGACAGGAGCGGGGAGGGGAAACGGGGTTGGCGGAAGGAGATGAGCCTTCTGACGAATCACCACCTTTAAAGAGCCCTGATTTGTTTTGTTTTCACTGTTTTTGAAAAGTCCGCCCAAAGTGGCCACCTCTCTGATTGGCTGGCGCTGAGCAGACGGCTCGCTGATTGCTCGGTGCCACCCTGACTCCGGATTGGTGGAGAGGAGACGCGTTTGAGTTCTTGGATTGGCTCTCTGCGCACCCAAGGTCTCCATCTGCCTCCGGGCCTTAGCAACTCTATTGTTTTGAGTGCGCATGCTCAGACTCAAGCATTTGCATCGCTCCATTACCTATGCTTCCCCCACCCCCACCTGTCCTGGGAGAATTCCATCCTGGTTTCATTCTCCCAGAGAGCCGGGCCAGCCGGGTTGCAAAACACTGTGGCGCATAGCTATTTCCCAGATCGTATTTGAACGTAGGACACCGAGATTAGAGCTAGATTTTAAAATTCTCAGGGCTGGGACCCCTCTTACCTGTCTGTGCCTAATGCAGGGCTATGGAGGCACCTAGGAATGTTGCTAGGATGCTAAGACTTCCCCTGGATGACGCCCAGAGGTCGGTGGCCATGGGTCACCCATTTATTACCGCGTATTCTTTATTATAATTACGGTTACTTTGACCAGGCAACACCTCTCTCCCACGGCACAACACAAAGCAGATGGCTGAGGGGCCTAAGGCAAAAAAGACTTTCTCATGGGCTGCTTTGGGAGCGAAGTGGCTGGAGAGACAGTAGGTTGTATAATCGCCTGCCTCCCAAAAAAACCTCATTTTCTTGAGTTCTGATCCATACACATGTACATATACATAGACACATATTTTGCTAAATATGCGAGTGTGTATATAGGCACATAAAGATATATATTTTGGTGGACTTTTTTTTTTGCTAAATATGCGAGTGTATGCATATATACATATATCCTGGTGGACTTTTATTTTTTGCTATGTGCGTATATATACACACATATTGATATATTTTGGTGGACTTATATTTTGCTAAATAATGTGAGAGCGCATATATATGCATATATCATATATTCTGGTGGGCTTTTATTTTTGCTAAATATGTGAGTGTGTATATATACACACATATATAGATATATTTTGGAGGACTTTTATATTTTGCTAAACAATGTGAGTGTGTGCATATATGCATATATACATATATTCTAGTGGATTTTTATTTTTGCCAAGTATGTGAATATTTATATATACGCACATATATAGATATATTTTGGTGGATTTTTATATTTCACTAAATATGTGAGCGTATGCATATATACATATATCCTGGTGGACTTTTATTTTTTGCTATGTGTGTATATATACACACATTTATAGATATTATATTTTGGTGGACTTTTACTTTTGCTAAATATGTGAGTGTGTATACACACACACACACATACATATTTTGGTAGACTTTTATATTTTGCCAAATGTGTGTGTGCATATATGCATATATTCTGGTGGACTTTTATTTTTGTAAATTTGTGAGTGTGTATATATATATACAAATATATATCTAGGTGGACTTTTATATTTTGCTAAATATGTAAATGTGTGCATATATGCCTATATACATTTATTCTGATGGACTTTTATATTTTGCTAAATATATGCGCATATGTACATATGCATATATAGTCATATATTTATGGAGTTTCATATTTTGCTAGATACATGAAAGTGTCGTGTGCACACACATACATATATACACCTCAGGGAGCAAGCAGCTTTTCCAACTCCCTCAAGCAGCTAAAGAATTTTAGAAATAGATCTCTCTGCATCTTCCCTGAAGAGGCTGCCAGAGTAAACAAAGCCTCCTGGGGGGGAGGGGAGAGCCAAGCGCTAACAGCTAATACCGTCCTTGTCCTCCATCATCTCCCTGCTACTTTGAACTGGGTTTTGAATGTACAAAAAGAAGGCACATTCCCCATGAACAATTTAATTTATAGACAACGTAATTGTATATAATTTTTGTTTCATCTTTTTGAATACTAAAGCAATCATACTTTACATCACTTCTTGCTGAAACCCTGTTTTGACAAATACAACCTAGACATTGGAACAACCCGAAAAAAAAAGAGAAAGAAAGAAAGAAAGAAAGAAAGAAAGAAAGAAAGAAAGAAAGAAAGAAAGAAAGAAAGAAAGAAAGAAAGAAAGAAAGAAAGAAAGAAAGAAAGAAAAAGAAAGAAAGAAAGGACCAAGCAGATTCAATCTACTTGAATGTTGACTCAGGGTCTACTTGAGGAGTTCTTAAGCTTTTTGGTGTCATGAAGAACCGGTGGCAGTCTGATGAAACTTATGGATCTCTTCTCAGAATGAGGTATGAAATTAAAATTATACTAATTATATATCTTAAATCAGTCAAGGAAAATGCTAAACTTCAGTTAGAAATTAGTGAAAATAATGAAGATTTTGGAAGTCTCTGAAAATCCATCCACTGATCTCAGGTTAAGAACCCCAGGTCTACAGAACTGAGACAGAGGACAGTGAAACACCAAAAACAAGGAAGTCAGATGAGGAGAATGCATATAAGGTTGTGACAAGAATGTGGATCACTGGACCATGGAATGGGGAAAGATGTTTTGAGAATGATCTAAACAAAAGAAAAGGGGAAAAAAGTAGAAAATTGAAAAGAATGTCGAAAGGAAATGTAAAGGTTACAGTGTGCCGTAAATAAGAAAAAAGAGAAATAAAATGTCTAAAAGGAAGAGACAGATATAGACACGCACACGTTTGTCAAACCACCGTTTCCTATGTCTTCACTTAGACCACTCCCTCATTCTTCTTGAAGTTGACTCTATCAGCATGTCCAGTACCTTGAACCTTTCTTTCCTAAGCTCATTTGCTACCCTAGCCATCCTCAACCTTACCAGTTGCAGATATTCTCAGTATGAATGGCATCCCTAAAATTACTTGCCCCCTTAACTTTGCACTGTATCCCCTGAAGAAATGACGCAAAATGGTTCATTGATTCCACCATAAATTCATAAAATGTAAACAAAATTGGTGCCTCCTCACAATCCGTTCATGCATCTCTGACTCCCTATTTCAATCTACCCCCTTCCCTGATTGAAACTTTTTCCACTCTTCCCAAGATCCAAATCTTAGACTTGTGTCTTCTCATTCTCCACCTTGCCTCTTCCATTTTAAAATTGAGGCTGGCCAAAGTGAGATGAATATCTTGCCTGTTCTGCAAAGGCAAGGTATCTAAATCTGAACTCATCACCCATATCCCACAAAATCTACTCCTCCTTCTGACTTTTATTTATCTGCTAATTGCCATTCACTCAGCTTCCTAACCTTGAATGCCTTTTGATGCTTTCACCTTCCATTCTCCCTCTGCCTTCCCGATGTAATCACTTGATAAATCCTATGGCTTCTGCCTCAGAAAATAACTCCCCTCCTTTTTCATTCCGATTGACACCTCTCACCTCTTCTAGGTCTCTCTCTCTTTTTAAAAAAACTTATTTTGCTGCTTTAAAAAAAGCTTTGAATTATTTTCTTATATACTCTGGCATTGAATTGGTTCTTGTAACACAGAAAAACTAGTTAAACAAAACCAGCCCACACAGTGACCTCATCTGACGGCATATGCAACAACCCCCATAAGTAATTCATCTCCCTTCACAGGGAGAGAGAGGGCAAGTACATTTCATGATCTGGTCTCCAGGACCAGAATTGGTCATTGGAGTTCATCAAAGTTCAGCTGCCTCTAGGTGTCATTTCTGTTTCTGTTACTATAGTGACTATATCTTCAGCAGAAATTAAATTGACTAATAGGGGCCATCCCCGGGAATATAAGTCCAGAGCTTCCTACCGGAGACATAATGACTCAACATTTGGGTTTCTTGGAGGCAATGAACTCCCTAGCTGCTTCTTGTCATATGATGGCCCAGCACTAACAGGACTTTGCCCTTTGGTAGAGATAGAGACTTCTAGATCTATGATTTCAGTAACCTAAGGAATGGCACCTCCCAGGTGCTCATACCTACTCTGTAACTTATACTCTCAGAGAGTTGCCATTGACTTCCGTAGGGTCACATATCTAGCATGTGCCAAAGTGGAACTTGAACCCAGTTTTTTTTTGTCTCTAAGGTCGGTTCTCTACCCATTTTGACTCACTGATTCTCCATTGCTTTGGTGTTCACATCACCTGAGTGATCAATCAGTTCTTCTTTGTGATAGCATCAGGCAGGGAGCTCTATCCTATCTGTTAAAAAGAGAGACGGTTTCTGGTTGGCCTTCTTTTCAACTTTCCGGGTGGCATCATGTAACTAGACTTCTAGTGAGGGTTGGAGAAGGGCAGGCCCATCTCTACCCAACGTCATGGCAGCTTTGCCTATGTGGCAGCTAGTGTAGGTATTCTCCACTCGATGAGTTTGTACCTGGGGCCCTGTATCTTTTGTGTTTCTTCCCAATCCTAGGTAAATGAGTACCTCTCTTGAGATGGACATATCCAGGCTGGAAGGGACCTTGTAAGTTTAAGAGATTCATTGACCCCAGGTCCAATGAGTGGTACTACCTGGTGCCAAAGGAATCTTTACTATTAAGTACCAGGTATTGTGCTATGTACTGGAGATACAAATACAGGTTAAGCCCCAACAAGAAGACTGGCTTGAGCCCTGCCATTTTGTTCTGGTGAGGTTTAGTTGTCAATAACCTCCCAGCATATTGTAGCAGTAATTATAAGTTAATTTACCAAATACTGTTTTAAAGTTGTTTTGTCAAATGTGTGCTTATAAGTATTCAGTGTTTAGCATTCCTTCTGTTTATAGGAAATAACTACCTATCCCATACCTGATTCATATTGTACATTGAGTGGCTTTTTAACTCTCTCTTTTTGAGATAACCTAGAATTGAGTTTAAATCTGAACCTTAAATAATTTGCCCCTGTTACACTAGGAGGGGGATTTAATAAACTAAGGTGTGTGAGAAAAGGCGGCCTAGTCACACTTTCATTAGAAGCCAGATTTCCCCAAGACTGAGCCTGGTCCTGACCACACACGTGGGTCTGGAGCAGAGTGGCCCCTTAGTGGATAAGGGAGTGGGTGCAGTATCCTACCCCAGCCACAATTCCTTAAAGTTAGGCATATATTGTTTTCCTAAATCATAGGATCATAGATTGAGAGTTGGGATCTTAAAGGCTTAGTTCTGCTTTCTTAATTGCACATATAATTCTTGCCATTTTTCTCTGACATTGGTTCTTACTTAAACTATTTGAAGAAACTCCTAAGCAGTCTCCCAGATTCTAGTGTCTTTCCTTTCCAGTCCTTCCTACTACCGTATCGATCTTCCTAACATACATGTATCTTCTGTTAAAAAAAGTAACTGTTTCCCCATTTCCTCCACATGTGTTCCAATCTCTTCCACTCCATTTCCCCTAAAACTTCTCCATGGCCAGTATACTTTTCTTGCCTTGTATCATCCTACTTTAGTTCACATAACTGAACACAGCCTTTGCTCAAGCCTTTCTCTGTGCCTGGAATGCCTTCTGATATCTCTACCTGTTGAAATCCAATCAATTCAATTCAAGAAGTATTTATTAGGCATATAGGATGTACCAGGCACTGTGCTAAACCCTGGGGACATAAAAAGAGGCAAAAGACAGGCCCTGCTCTCAAGGAGCTTACAATCAAAAGACATAATGTTTGTCTAGCACTTAGCACATCATATATGCTTAATAAATGCTCATTCCCTCCCCCGTCCTTTTTCTGACCTCCATTCAGTCTTGAAGGCCCTGGTAAAATGCCGCCTCTCCTTCCTGAAGCCTTCCTTTGTTCTAACTGAAAATGATTGTTTCTTACTCTAAATTCTTCTGGCCCTCTTTGCCTCTCATGTTCAAATTTATATTATATTTGTAAGGGAACAGTACGAGGCCCATGTTCTTTTGGAACTGGATCCACAGAAAACTACATGAGTGAGGAGCCTCTGAACATAGAATGTATTGAAAAGCTCTGAGGAAAGTCTTGTGAAGAACAAGAAATGGAATGATGGAGAATGATGAGGACTAGATAGGAAGATATTGGCGGAGTCGTTCCCTGGTTTATAGTGCTCAGAGCCCCAGGAGCAAGAGGAAAGAAGGGGCAATGACCAAGGCAAAGAAAAGACATCTCTGTAAGCTGGAGGGCCGAGTGGTGGAAGGAGTAGACATGAAGAAGTTCAGCACGCCAAGGAGAAATTTGAGTACCTGATAAAATGTCCCCACACTATGAGCTTGAACAGCTGAGTTCTGCTTTTGCTAGATTGGGGACCCAGAAGGGATTAATTGGGGAGCAAACTAAAACTCCCAGGAAACATTTGGAATTTGGGCCAAGAATGCTGCAACTGAATTCAATATCTTTGATTTATCTGTTGAGCTTGTTTTGATTGAAATTCCTATTTGCTATGACTTCATTGTGATAAGATCTGGCAGGAATTCATCTGAAATGGAGGCTCAGTGCTGAGAATGTGAAGGGATGACGGATCCTGATAGAATCACATGCCTGGATGGAACTTTCTGAGGGCCATGTTGCAGGTGAAGGTTCTGGCTACATCTTGATTTGTACATACGTTTTATTTCCCCATTTCATTGAAGCTGCCTGAGGGTGAGAACTGGCTCCATAAAGGGTCTCGTTGTAACAGGGGCTAAGAGTAACCACAGCTTGTTCAGATGTGTCCGACTCTTTGTGACCCCATCTGGGGTTTTCTTGGCAGAGTTACTGGACTAGTTTGCTGTTTCCTTCTCCAGTTCATTTTACAGATGAGGAAACTGGGTCAGACAGGGTAAATTGACTTGCCCAGGCTCACACAGCTAGGAAGTGTCGGTGGCCGGATTTGAACTCATGAAGATAAATCTTCCCAATTCTATCCACTGTGCCACCTCGCTGTCCCACAGCTACATTCCACCTGAGTACCCCATTGCCATCAATCCAGACCTGACAGAGCCTCCTTTTAATTAGTGAGATCTGAGACAATGGAAACTGAAAGATGTGCAGAGAAAAAGAAAGGAGGGAGCTAGAAATGGCAGTGAGCTTCTTCATGAGAGCATACCTGCATTCAATGACTTTCTGACCCTGAAGACTGTGCCCACTGCCCACTAATGCTTGCACAACATAGCTTAGTGTTCTCTTTCTGCCTTAGTTGAAGAATAGGTATGCCCAGACTGGCTCTCTATTGCATAGTGGACTGGCCCTGACTTCCCTGGACCATGAGAAGCGCAGAATTTCCCACCGCCTCTTTACCAGGAATCATTCTCCTTGAACACACTGCATCTATTAGCCAAAGCTCTGAGAGCTGAAATGGGGTTATGACTTTCCCCATCTAAAGAATCAGAGGTGGAGGACAGTACTGAGAAATATCAATTCATGGGCTCACATCCTTCCCATAGCCTACCCTTAGTGCTCCCCTGACTTCTTTGTTTGGAAGGAAGAGCTGGGCTTGGAGTTAGGAGACCCAAGAACCTCCCGCATGTCAATAGATCTAAACCTTTGCTTCCACACCTGTAAAATTGAATTAATCCATCAAGGAACTACTTAACTCATTGTGATATTGTGAGGAAGGCCTTTGCAGACTCTAAAATGCCATAAATGTGAGCTGGCTTTTTGTTCCTCCGATCCTTGAAATTCCGGCTGAAGTCACCCCAAGGTTCTATTTCTTCCTTCTGAGATGGAAACAGGAAGAGTGGCCAAGAAGTTCTGGCCTCAGTGGGGTAGTCCCTGCCTGGTTTGACTTAGAGGAAATGAACCTGAATCCTGAAGTAAAGGTGCCATTTTGTTCTAACAGACACAATGTTCTTTCGGTTCCTCTTTACACAGCTGCTCAGAACTCTTCCCCTTCCCAACACCCACCCCAAGAGACCTTAGATCATAAAGCCACAACCCCACACGGTGGTTTTTTTTTAAAACGTCTGTTGCTTTCCATCAGTTATTAATGGCTGAGGATTGGTGATACTCATATTCATATTCATCTACATCGATCAATTAACAAGCATTTATTAAATGACTACTATGTTTCAGGCATTATGATAGATACCGGAGGCACAAATGTGAATCAAATACAGTTTCTGTCCTCAAGGAGGTTATATTTTATAAATGAGGCTAACTGAGGAACTGGTAGACTCTGGTATATGTTATAATAGAGTCTAGGTGGCATGGTGGGTAGAATGCTGGGCCTGGAGTCAAGAAAACCTGAGTTCAAATCCAGCCTCAGACATTTACTAGCTATATGACCTTGGACATGTTACTTACTCTCTGTTACCTCAGTTTCCTCAACTGCAAAATGGAGATAAGAGCATTTACCTCTTAGTTAAATTGTTGTGAATATAAAATGAGGGAAAAAGAAGTTATGTGATAATTCTATTATATATTTAAAAGGAATAACAAGTTGTAAATAATGGATTTGCAATTTCATGTGCAGTCATCTTTTTTATTATGTTATGGAAATGCTTGTCTTATTCCATAAATTAAAAATAAAATAAATTTAAAAAGAAGGAGAGGCCTATTGACTGACCACACTCACATTGTAGTAACCAACTCACAGCAAGGAGATGCCCAGTAAATTCATTTTTAGCACCACTTGAGTCTTCTAACAGTTTAATGGTATGCAAATGAGGGCCCCTCAAAGAAAGAACTCACTTCTCCTATTCTATGGCTTCAGGTACTTCAGGATACAGAACTCCTGGTAGATCCTAGGTAGGCTCTAAAAGTTTTAGAAAGACTCCACCCTTTTCCTTTCTTGGGCCACATCTGAGGCCTTGAAACTTTTCCTTAAACTTCCACCAGGGAGAGTCGGGGATTTCTCTGGGGATTTCTCATAGTAGAGTCATCTATGATGCTCAGTGGCCAGTTCTCACACGGCCCACAGTCACAGAGACGCCTGAGAATCCAAGAGTTTCTTTGCTATCTCAACAAAATAAAGCATCTATTTGGGGGAGACCCTAGACATGAGCTATATTTATGCTTTTGTTTAGAGATTTTTCCTTGGAGTTCTACTCTGGAGTATGAGGGTGGGCTAGGGTAGGGAAAGAGAGAACATGGTCCAGAAAGTACAAGAAAATTCCCTTTTTTGGAGGTCAAGTTGCTCCCAGGATGAATACTGGTACTGTGTGAATCCAGAACAAAATCTCATTGTGGGAAGGAGACCCTTGGGCCACAGGTTGCAACTGGGACCTTGTCTTGGATTTGAGGGATTGATCTCTAACCAGATGACTCACAGGCCCAGATTCTCCTTGTGCTTCAGTGCCATATCACCAATTGCCTATTAGATGTTTCAAACTAGTTGTTCTAGAGACATCTCAAACTCAACATATCCAAAACAGGACTCATTATCTTTCCTTCCTCCTTCCAAACTTCCTTATTTCTGTTAAGGTCATCAGCAACTTCCTAATCCCTCAGCTTCATATAGAGTTTTTTTTCTACTTCTCGCTCATTCTCACTCCAGTCATTTGACATCTTCACTTCCACAGTCTCTCTTATATTGTACCTCTTGGATCCATTTAGACAGCTTCCACCTCAGGTCACTTCTCACCTAGACTATTGCAGTGGTCTCCTAACTGGGCTCCCTGCCTTACATTGATCCTGTGCTCCCCAAATCATTTTTTAAAATCCCACAGGATTTTGGTGGGTCTCAGACACTGTGGCTTTTCCTCAGTCTCTCAAGATCTTTTGGGTCTCCCATGAAAATAAGGAGATGGAGCTAAGGCAAAAACAGCAAAACAAAAAGCCAGTTGGAGCCACCTTCTACTGCATTCTTTTGTTCTAAATTCTCGTCTTTATTGTGTATACGTGGCCAGCAATAAGTCTCTCAGGCTTTGAGCCACCCTCCATTCTCCCTGCAGTGAAAACTTTCTTTACCCTGCAAATTTTATACACACACACACATACACACACACACACACATATGCATATATATGTATGTATATGCATACATATGTATACATTGGCATGTGTATATATGCATATACATATATACATACACACATCAAATTATATGTAGAGTCCTGATATATATATACATACACATACACATGCATATACACAAAAGCATACACATACGCATATGCATATACATACATATACATACATCTTAGAGTACATCAAGACATCTGTGAACATAGTAGGTAAAAATTAATAACCATAGTACCATGTACAATCACATGACTAATTCAGCATGGTCACATTAGACTTGAATGCAGCTAGTCATACATATTAAAAAGCTACATCATACATAAAGACAACCCACATGGCAGTGTTGTATATATAAAACCAGGAATACGAGACCCATGCAAAGCACTATGCATGCACATATAATGGAATTGTGAATAATAACAACCACACAAGTCACATGCAGAAACATAGCAATGCACATAACAATTATATATGCTAACAATGAATACCAACATATCAACAACATTATAACACATTGTATATATATCAAGGAAGCATCATACAACAATAAATCATTTATGCTACTTAATAAGGTTATGTGTCAACCACTTATTACATGCATTCTAGCAATGAGTCTCACAGAGTTGCATAAGTAGCCATTTTTCCTGAAGCATAAATATATTTGATCACTGGCCAGATAGTCCTACCTGGAACTTCACTGTGATTCCTGAGCTCTTGGATGGCCCTGGGTGACTAACAAACGGCTCCAGACTTTATGGATGCTCTCCATTCCCCATGAATCTCCACAACTGGAGTATTTGGTTTTAAAGGCTGAACAGAGCCAGACTGGACTCAGTTGACTTCCTTGACCCTCCAGGGGTTACCAATATGCAATTACGTCTCTATTTGAATTACAATCTTCTGAGTTATTATTTAATTCTACTAAAAGACCTTATCCTGGAAGGGCCAGGGTCTCCCATTGCATCCTGGGCGATCTTTAGCCATCCTAGTGAATACCAGGCCACTGGACCCACATGGCTCTGGAGGAAAAAGTGAGGCTGGTGACCTTGCACAGCCCTCCCTCACTCAAATCAAAGTCAACTGCAAGTCATGTTATCATTTCCCTGATGTCATGGTCCTCTTCAAGAACGAAGGACAAACACAACAATCTAATTCTACTTTTCCTTTATATAATTTCCAAGTTGTCCCTTCTTATATTCTGCTTAACTGATTATCTGTCGTTCCCTTTTTCTCCTTGCCAAGGAATATCACTGAGTTCCCATTAGGCATCAGCACCCATATAATACATTGTGGTAGTTGCAATACATCCTCTTAAGGGCTTTGGCCATTTCTGGGGGCTATTTTGTAAACTGGCAAATTGACTGGTCTTTCAATTACTTCATACTGGTCCACTTCCACTGGTCCACTATCTTTTGTATTTCTTTTATACTGAGATTTCTTAGCAGGACTCTTACCACCTTGCTGAAGACCCTAATGATCGTTTCTATCAGAGTTTTTCTGAGCTGAGGCCACTGCTGGGAAGTAGGCTTCCTTCAGGTGATCTCTTAGCCTCAGCTTAGAGATCTGCTCATAGATTTATGTGTTATCTCCATCTTCAGAGACTTCCAAGGATGAGTACCATCCAAATACCATTAGTATTTGGTACAGTATGTATGCTATAAGGCACATGCATGTATGTATACACGTATATATTTATATAGAGATATATACATACATATATACATATATTACTAGTAAAACTACAGTGTTTTTGTTACAATTTACATTTTTTCAGAGGAACACAAATTGCAAATATAATAAATGGATTTATATCATAATATTGACAAAAGCATGTTTTACCTATTTTGAATTTTTGAAATGTTCATAGTACTTTAAGGTTTGCCAAGATCTTTCTATAGATTATCTCATTTGAATCTTGAAATAATCTTGCAATGTAGGTACTAAAGGTATCCCCATTTTGTGGATGAGGAAACTGAAGCTCAGGGATGTTGTGATTTCCCCATTGTCATATAACTAGTAAGCTGCAATTCTACCAGTCTCCAAATATAGCACTCTGTTCATTGCGCCATGCAGTCACCCTTGTGCCAATCATCTTGAAATATATAAGGAGATACACCTGATAACAAATCTTCAGATATTATAGATGGTGCTAA
Organism: Phalanger gymnotis; assembly: GCA_028646595.1. Lineage (NCBI taxonomy): Eukaryota > Metazoa > Chordata > Mammalia > Diprotodontia > Phalangeridae > Phalanger > Phalanger gymnotis. The sequence continues at coordinate 306,085,052 of CM053623.1, forward strand.
TGATTTTATCATAAGGTCATGGATTTAAACCTAGAAGATCCCTATGAGGTCATCTCTCCCTCCTCCCCCACTGCCATTTTACAGATGAAGAGCATATAAGTAATAGGTAGCAAAATCAGCATTAGAACTCAAGTCCTCCAATTCCCTTCCCTTTCCTTTCTTGATCTCAAATAGATTAAGCTGAGTCATTTGCTGGTCTATACAAACCAGATACATAGGATAATTGCTAAGTGTCCATTTCTCTTTTTGCCATGTTGACAACACTGTAAAATAAACATGCAAGATGATATTACTATTAATGTTAGTAGGAATGATGCTTGTGGTACCTTTGTGGCAGTGATAATGGTTTTCCGATAATGGTTTTCCAGTAAGGAATCTATACACTTTGGTCTTGGGCTTTCTTGGTGTAAAGGAATGAGCATGGAATTGGGAGTGAGGCAAGATCAGGGTTAATATTCCAGCTCTGACAAATAGCAATGAAGCCACAGGCAAGTCATTTAAACTTGCTTGTTCTCAGTTTCCTCATCTATAAAATAGGAATTTTAATACTTATATGATCTATATCCCAGGGTTGCTGTGAGGGGAATGCCTGGTAATCTTGGTGAACCTTGAGGCATTATATAAATGTGAGCTAATATTGTGACCAGCACCAAGATTCAGCTGGCTGGTGCAAACCATGATTGTGGAAGAGGAAGCTGAATGACCAGTATGATCATTGAGCTACTCATCAGCATCATGGCCTAACTGGCCCAGACCCAAAAATTCATTCATTCATCAGTTCTCCAACACATTAAAAACATATATATTTATGTGTGTAACTATAAATGCATAAAATATATAAATACACATTTAAACACAATCTTTAAATGCATTTAACTATGAATATGTTTATAGTTATATAACATATACACATACTTATAAACATAAATATATGTACATATTTAATAAATTGGAGAAGGAAATGGCAATCCACTCCAGGGTCTTTGCCAAGAAAAATATCAAATGGGGTCAGAAAGAGTCAGACATGACTGAAAAACAGCTGAAAAACAACAATTTAATAAATATATATAAACAAGTCTCATGCTAAGGGTATTGTCTCAAAACATATAGAGCAGAATGACTATAATTAGGAAGAATGGTACACACATAAAGCGTTGTAACCTAAATTAGCGCTGCTTGTTTATTTGTAATGAGGGCACTCTACCAATTCTTCCTTCTAGTTTTCTTCTTCTTCTTTAAAACATAAATCCCCCTATCTTTGTACTCTGTATTTCCTTATCACCCTACTCTTGCAACCAGAGGAGTTGGATATCTCCACTTGGTTGTCTTCTTTCCATGTGGTTCTAATACATGGACAAAGTGGGTCACCAGAAAAAGAAGGGAGGCGTTGCCTCCCACAAGCTTCAAAAACTTCCCATGAGTCTTTCAGAAGGCAGACAGTGCCAAGATGTTCCTGACCTAAATCTGGATCTTCAGTATGCCTGAGAGAAGACAATGGAGCTAAACAATAGGGCCCATAGATTTAATCTCCTTTTTGTTTGCTCTAGTCTAAAATGCCAAAAATTAAGCTGTCAGGAGTAGTAAAAAATGAATGACTATTTTCCAGTGTAATATAATCAGCAACATATAGAATAACAGCTAGGAAGAAGCTAGGTAACACAAGCCAGGTATTAAGTGATTTTTTTTTTACCTGGGCTTAGAGCACTGTGTGTTCCCAAAAGTCACTGAATCATGGTGACTTCTGATCTTATCCCTACCAGTTGCCATAGTACTGGGAATCAAAGACCTGTTTATTTTGTTAATGCAGTTGAGGGAACTCAATCACTGGAATTCAAGGACTACAAAGTAAAGTGCACCATTTCCAACTGAAATTCATTGCCTCTCCCGTAAAGATTTGCCATTATAGACAATTTGCATGTGAAAAGTCTGAGAGTTCATCAGTCTAGTTATCAGAAAAAAAAAAGACTGAAATATATAAAAAAAGAAGCTTCATGTTACTAAGCTTCAGTTTTTCTATGTTTGAATATATTTTTGATTAGTTAATTTGATTAGTTCTTTTGCTTGAAAAACATTTATTTCAATTTCTTTTCAACATGTTAGTAAACATAACAAAACTAGACTATAAATTAGTTATCAAATGAGCACCTCATTAATCCCTGGAGAAAGTTGGATCCACAGGAGGGAAATTTTCCATCCTACCCAAATGAGACCTTGGTTGGGCTAGGCCAGCGGCCAAGTGAAGCTGATTACTGTCCTGATTCTATGTTGGCTGTTAGTCCCTCTAAAACAGCCTAAAAAGGTATGCTTCACTTGGAGAACTCATCAGCTCCCATGGATTTAATTACCATGTTTATGCTGATGACTCTCAAATCTACCTTTCCTGCCTCAGTCTCTCTGCTGCTCTCCAACCTTGCATCGCCAACTGCCTTTCAGACATCTCAATCTCGATGTCCAATAGATTTAATAAATTCAGTGTGTCCAAAACAGAATTCATTATCTTTCCTCCTATACCTTCCTTCCTTTCCTCCCTACCCTATTTCTGTAGAGGGTAACACTGTCCTCCTAGTTCCTTGGGCTCACAACCTATGAGTGATCCTGGATTCGTCATTATCTCTCACCCTGCCATATCTAAGCTGTTGGCAAGGCCTATTGAGTTCACCTTTGCAGCCTCTCTTGGGTTTTCCTCTGACACTGCCACCACCATGGCATAGGTAGTCACCACCTCATGCCTGTGCTAATACCCTTCTGGTGAGTCTGACTGCCTCAGGTCAGTCCCCTTCCCATTCCAGTCCATCCTCTGTTCAGCCACTAAAGTGATTTTCCTAAAATGCAAATTTAATCATCATCATCACCACAACACACACACACACACACACACACACACACACACACACACACTCAATAAACTCCATAAAAGTTTCCTATTGCCTCCAGGACCAAATGCTTTGTATGACATTCAAAATCCTTCATAACCTAGCCTTCTCCTGTCTTTTCAGTCTTATTCCCCAACACACACTCATTTCAATCCAAGGACACAGGCGTCCTGGCTGTTCTACCAACAAGGCACTCCATCTCTTGGCTCTAACCATTCCCTCTGGCTGCTCCCACTTCTGAAATACTCTCCCTCTTCCGCTCTGATTACTGGCTTCCCTGGCTACATTTAAATCCCAATGAACATCCCATCTTCTACAGAAAGCCTTTCCCAACCTCTCTTAATTCCGGTGCCTTCCCTCTCTTAATTATTCTCTATTTATCCTATATACAGCTTGCTTTGTACATATTTTTGCATATTTTCTCTCTCATTAGATTGTAGGCTCTTTAAGGTCAAGGACTCTTTTGCCCTTTTTTTTTTTGTATCCACAGTGCTTAGCATAGTGCCTGCCATATTGTAGGCACTTAATAAATGTTTATTGATTAATTGGAAAAGAGGGAGGACAGAAATAGAAGTAGCTACAGGACAACTCCAAGAAGACCTAGATACATGTGGCCTTTTAGATTGGACTTAAACTCAGGCTTGAACCAATTGAGTCTGGTGCTTTAGAAATTCTTTCCCTTCTGGGAAAATCCTAATCTCACTATGGTTCAGGAGGAAGAGTGATATAGGACCTGGAATCATGTCCCTTTCCTATTAATCGTGCATAAATCACTTAATTTCTTTGGGTCTCAATTTTTTCATTTGTAAAATGAGAAAGTTGTTCTAGATGGACACAAAATTTCCTTCTAGCTTGAAATTTCTGATTCCCCAAAAATAAGAGGGGAGAAAAACTTTTAAAGACCATATTACATGGCTGCCTTTGTACCTGGGCTTTGAGGAGTACAAAGAAGTAGGATAAGGCACTTTACTATTATTAAGTTGTAGTGTGCATGCTAATTATACTTCAAAAAATAAAAGTTCTTGTGACCTGAAGTAAGTTGAAAGGATTGCTATAGATGCAAAAGATAAGTTAAAATGTAGGTAGACGATTGGATAGAGGAGCAGTTCATCTGGAAAGTTGACTTACCTGTACCTTCTTAGATACAAAGGAGAAAATTATACCCTAAAAGACAAGCAGAATTAAAGTTTCTTTTGATTCCCACCTTCCTACCTTCTACAATGTGGTGGCATGTATTTAGGCTCAATTTAGCTGATATCCTAAGGCTTTCCAGAATATCCTTTTCCAAAAGAATCCCTTTCCTTAAAAAAAGAAAAAAGCCTCTCAAATGTATATAGTATAATGAAGTTTTTAAAAATTTTTAGTAAATGTCTTTTGTTTTCACATGGTAATCATTTCTAGAAATAATTCTCTCTCCTCTCTAGCCCCAGAATGAACCTTCCTTTGTAAGAAAAAACAAAAATAGTTAAAAGGGAGACATATTCATGAATGAAGGTGATGCAAAAATAAAATATCAATAATTATTTAATAAGAAAGGCAATTAAGCAACAATAGCATTTTGCCCTAATAATCTCCTATTGTTTTGCCATGAGGAAGGAAATCTATTTTATTTTCTGTTCTTTGAGATCATTATTGGGTTTTCATTTGCTCAAAGAGCAGCTTCCTTTCAGAGACCTTTTCGCTTACATTATGGTTTTCTTTGTGTATATTGTTCTTCTCATGTCTTCTACATTTCTCTTTGTTTCTCCGACTACTTCCTAGTCATCATTTCTCATGGTCCAGTAATATTCTATTGCATTCATGTGCCATATTTTGTCCAGGTATTCCTGAGTTAATGGTCACCTGCTTTATTTCTATTTCTTTGCTACCATGAAGAGTGCTACCATGAATATTTTGGTGTACTTGGATTTGTTTGGGTTCCATGTGGAGTGGTGGTGTTTGATTCACAAGGCAAGAACAGTGTAGTCACTTTCTCATAAATTTCTCCATTCGACCGAGACATCTGGACCATATTCTAGCAAAATGAGCAATGTACTCATGTAGTATTTTGACATTTACAAAGCCCTCTCCTCATAACAACCCTAAAAGGTAGGAAGTACAAATATTATTATCTCTCTTTTACACATAAGGAAAGTAAGTGTCATTAAGGTTATACGACATGTCTATGGCTACATGACAGTCAAGTTCAGAGCTGGGATTCAGATCCAAGGCTCTCTTGGTTCCAGGTTCAACAAAATAACTTGTATAATTTCACTTTCTTTAGCTCAATGTCTCTCCTAAATCTATAATTCCAATCATATTAATTCTACTGCAGAGTTCTACTTTTGCCTTGCAAATGGATGAATACATACATGTGTCTGGACTTGCTATTTTGCTTGTACCATCTGGTATCAGTGCCAACTAAACATCAAAGATCTTTTTTATGTGAATGCTTAGCAACAAACTCAAGTGGTACTGAAATATTCAAAATGCTGAATAACCTTTTTGAATCTCATCGTTTATCCTGGAACAGGTATATTGATATTTGTACCAATGGCACAGAAGCAGCATAGGGTAAAACAGCTAACACCTTAGTACAATCCAGATGGCGGCACGCAGTAGTGCTGGGAGTCATTGGATTAGTTTAAAAAAGAAAAAAGAAGAAAACTCAAAATGCCAGTTTCACCTAAGAATGTCCTTGGTAAAGCATAAAAATGATTCATTTGATTAAACCTAGACACTTGAATATATTTTTTATTATTTCTTGTAATGAAATGGCATAAAGAGCTTCTTCTGCACGCAAAGGATGATGGCAGTCACAAGGAAAAGCTCTTGGGTGATAGAGTTACGAGCTAAACTGGTCTTTTTTCATGGAGCACCGTTTGCTTGAAAATGAACAAAGTGAACCTGTCACTTCAAGGAACAAATAACTTGTAGTACTTGTTGCCATTGATAAAATTCAAGCTTTGAAGAGACAATTAGAATTTTGGAAAACTTCTGTCTGTTGCTGTGGGCTTCGCAGCTCCCCAATACTTGAGGACTTTTCTGTTGAGATTGGTAGTGGTATTAAAGAATGTGATTTTTTGATACCGTGTAATGAAATATGTCAACATCTGGAAGATCTGCATGACTCAGTGATCCAGTACATTCTAAATAACCAATATATGATGTGCACAAAGTAAAACATCAGCCGATGGATTTTGGTGTTACAGAGTATGATAAAGTTAATCATCGTGGTTTTAGATTCTGCTTTGCAATTAGCCTTTAAGAAAGTTTGTTGTTGTTTGGTTATTTTATTCTGTCCGACTCGTTATGACCCACTCATTTTGAGTCTTTTGGAGTCAAAGATACTGGAGCAGTTTGCCGTTGCCTTCTCCAGCTCATTTTACAGGTGAGGAAACTGAGGCAAACAGGGTGAAATGACTTGCCCAGGGTCCCATAGCTAGTATGTGTCTGAGACCAGATTTCAACTCAGGTCTTCCTGATTCCAGGTACAGCATTTTGGCCACTCTGTCACCTGAGAAACTACCATTCGTCAAGTTTTAGTGCACTCATGTAAAAATCCACAATTATCTGAAAAAGTTATTGAAATACTCGTCCATCTTCTATTTAGGCAGTTTGGTGGCACAGTGAATAAAGTTGGACTTGGAGTCAGAAATTCCTGAGTTCAAACCTGGTCTTAGATACTTACTAGCTGTGTGACCCCCAAGGCAAGTCAGTTAAACCTCTTTGTGCCTCAATTTCCTAATCTGTAAAAGGAGAATAACAATAGCACCCACCTCAAGGGGTTGCGATGAGCACAAAATGGGGTAATATACGTAGTACTTTGTAAACGTTAAAATGCTATATAATTGCTAGCTGTTATGATGATTAAGGTAGCAACGCTAGAGCTGGACCACTGGGTGGCGCTACAGTGCATAGAGCACTGGTCTTGGAATCCCAAGACTCATCATCCTGAGTTCAAATCTCACCTCAGACACTTAATACCTGTGTGACCCTGGGCAAGTCGCTTCACCCTGTTTGGCTCAGTTTCCTTATCTGCAAAATAAGCTAGAGAAGGAAATGGCAAACCACACCAGTAGCTTTGCCAAGGACACCCTAAATGGGATCATGAAGAGTTGGACATGAAATGGCAAACTGCTCTGGTATCTTTGCCAAGAAAACCCCCAAATAGGGTCACAAAGAATCAGACATGGCTGAAATGATTAAACGACAACAAAAGCAACACTTTAAGTTAGGAGTTGGAAGTCTGTTCCCATATTTATTTCTAGTTTATTGGATGTCTATGTATAATTCTTTTTTCTTTTTCTTTTTTTTTTTTCTGTGTATAATTCTTGTAGAAGAAGCCCCTTCCCAGTATAAAGGACCCAGGTACACTTTGTTGGACATCTCAATTTCCTTTTTTTAAAAAAAATTAGGTAATTTATTTTTAATTTTCAATATTCATTTACACAAGATTTTGAGTACCAAACTTTCAACCCCATCTTTCCCCTCCCCCGACCCCAAGATGGCATATATTCTCATTACCCCTTCCCTCAGTCTGCCCTCCCTTGGGGACATCTAATTTTCCAAATTATTGCCCCTGCCCAGATAGTTTTTGAACATCAACATCTAACACTAGCCAGCTTCCCAAGTTTGTAGTCACCAAATGAAGCACTGGAAATCTCAAAACACAAAGAAATGTATTTAGAAGTTAAGGAAAATACATACGAGTCATATCAGAGTCTCTAAAAAACAAAACAAAACAAAAAACAAAAAAAAGCGTTTGCTTGAGGGAGCTGCCATTCCTGTAGAGGCCTGTACAGTCTCAGTGAGAGTGGAATAGGGTAGGACAGCTCCATGAGGAGGTCTCCAGGGGTCCTTCATGCTCTATTCCTCTCCATAGCTCATAGCATCGTTTCTCCTACAACTCATGCCTCTGGTAGCTGCTGCAGATTTTACCACTTGCAGTTGACTGTACTAGTCCCATTCATCTTCATAGAGAATCCTACTATGTCCCTCGATTCCTATTCTCTGGTCTCACAATATGGAGTCCCTAGCCACTCCTCGTTGCCGTCTCTTCAATGTTCTGCTTCAGCCAACACTACCTGTAGTTCTCCTCTACTCCCAGAAGATGGAAGCCATTTACTTTTCTGGAGAACCAACTCTCGATTCCCAGACTTCCTATGTTATACCTCAAAAACATTAACTCCAAATCTTTTATTTCCAGAGACTTGGGCTATAGCTCCCACTCTCAGACTTCAAACCCAAGTTGTCTTACCAGGGCTAGAGAAAGAATTTCTTCCTATACTTTACAAGTACTTTAGCATGTTGACACATGGTGACTTGAGGCAGACTTTGACCTCCTCTTTGCCCCAGTACCCAGATTTTAGGCCTCCCACTCCTTTATACCCCATGAGTCAGTGACTTAGATAAAGACATGTTTATCAAATATGCAAATGATTTAAAGTAATATTCCTGACAGAGTTGCTGCCTAAGTTAAACAATTTTGAGTCATTAAGCATTATGATTAGTTGATGGGGTAAAATGAGAAAGGGAAGTAAAGAAAGAGGCCCACTCATCACAGTCCTGTTCTTCATGTCCGACTAGACTCTAAGAAATTCACCTATATAGGTGCTCACGAACATATACAAAGGTTCCAAGGTTTGTTCAAGGCCTGAGTGTCTGAGTTAACTCAGCTTTCCTGAGCCAGCCTTCAGACTTTAAAGCATGCTATAGGGCAAGGGTGGGGAACCACATGTGGCCTCAAAGAGGCAGATTCCCCACCCCTGCTATAAGGGAAGCAAGCAAGCTAACATTGAGGGCTCTCTGTTTAGTACTTTATTGGTTGGAGTGCCTTGTGTAGGTGATGTGGGCCAGCATGCAATTGCCTTGGGCTAGACTTGGCCCTCATAAAGAGGTTCAGTGCAGATTTCACATTGTTGTACATGAGATTGCTGTCTCCAGTTGCTAAAAATGGTCTAGCGATATGTGTACATTCATTATATTTGCACATAGATGCTTGAAAATAGATTTTCTTGGTTTCCTCTTCTCCCTTCCAGTGAACTCAACATAGAATCCTGAAAGCTACACCCAGCGTTCAAGACACTCTTGAGGAGAGCAACTATTCAAATCTACAGCTCATGATTTCCTATCTGAGGCTCCCCTTAGACCAAGCCATGTGACACATGAATTCAATACAAAAAGCACTTAGTGAAACAAGACTAGCAATGTCATAACAATTAAATCAAGCAGCAAAATTTTCTGGCACCCATAACTCAATAGCTACTTCCTCCTACCTCCAAAGGGAGCTGTGAGTCAACTCCCCAATGCATTCACTCATTGTTTTTAACAATAATTATCTGCTTGTATTGCTTTATTGCTACAAGTCACATAACACCGAGGTCTCCAAAGAATGAAATATCTTAAAACCAATGAAAAAAATTTGAATAATTCGGTTCTACAGGGATGTGTTGGACACCAAGCATTTGCTTAGGTATTATGGGAAATACAAAAATACAAAAGGTATTATGGGAAATACAAAAGAAGAATAATATGACTGGCCCCTGTCCTTAAAGATGTCAGACTAGTTGCCAAAAAAAAAAACCCAGAAAACAATCACGTGCCCAGGCTCAAGACACTATATTAGGTGCAGAGAATAAATAAATAACTATATGTGTACATATAGATAGATGCATATATATATGAATGTGTATATAATCCCAGTTCTCAAAGAGCTTATAATCTAGTCATTAAGAGATAACATACATATATGAAAGTTAATGACACCAGGTATTAAGGCAGGCTGCACAACCTGAGGCCCACCAAAGGATTTTGCAGGCCTGCAGACTGTTTATGGCATGTGGGCTGCAGGTTGTACAAGCCTGTATTAAGACATACCCCGTGTATATCTTGTTTTCACTTCTTTTGTTATTTTGTTTAGATGAAATACGCTGTTTTGAACTAATATGTTTGTTGATTGGCCTGTGAAGCATATCATTTTGAGTGGCTGATGACCAACAAAGTCCTGAAACCTGGGGTAATTATCTGGGCACCCACATACGAGGGGGCTTTAGATGCTCCAAGAGTTCAGTGTATGGTACGTATTTATCTTATTTCTTTCTTTCTTTTTTAAATAATATTTTATATTTTTCCAATTGAATGTAAAACACTTTTTAGCATTCATTTTTTTTTAACATTTTGAGTTCCAAATTCTTTCCCTCCCTCCCTTCTCCTCCCCCTTCCTTGAGACAATAAGTCATTTGATATAGGTTATACATGTGCGATCATAGAAAACATATTTCTATATTAGTTTTCTGTGGAAGAAAACATAGACCAAAAAAAAAATCAAAAGATACAGAAAGTGAAAAATGGTATGCTTCAATCTGCATTCAGACTCCATCAGTTCTTTCTCATCATAAGTCCTTCAGAATTGTCTTGGATCATTGTATCAATCAGAGTAGATAAATCGTTCATGGTTGATCGTCATATGATGTTTCTGTTACTGGGTATAATGTTCTCCTGGTTCTTCTCACTTTACTTTGCATCAGTTCACATAAGTCTCAGGTTTTTCTGAAGCCATCCTACTTGTCATTTCTTATAGCATAATAGTATTCCATCACAATCATATACCGCAACTTGTTCAGCCATTCCCCAATTGACTGGTATCCTCTCAATTTCCAATTCTTTGCTGCCACAAAAAGAGCTGCTATAAATGCTTTTGGACATATAATTTCTTTTCCTTTTTCTTTGATCTCTTTGGGACACAGCCCTAGAAGTAGTATTACTGGATCAAAGGATATGCACAGTTTTATAGCCCTTTGGGCATAGCTCCAAACTGCTCTCCAGAATGCCTACTGACCAATCCAAAAAATTCTCCTTCCTACATAAATGAATTTAAGTCTCTTTCAGAATGTTAGTTAGCAACTGTAGGCTCCAGGCCTTCAGGCATTTCTGGATCATTCTCAAAGAGCCATATCTTTATGCATTGTAAAATGTCATCTTGGCATGGTGCCCGGGCTAGCTTCTTAATTCTGCTGTTGTGCCAAAGGACTGAAATATGAGGTGAGAGTTGAATTCTCTAATAAGCTCATTCAACTCTTGACTTTACTTAAATCCATATATGCCAAGACACTGCTTTATATAATGCACATGCTGTACATAATGAATGCAGCCCTGTTTTATTACTGCTTCAGAATTTGCTGGGTAGACAATCCTTAAGCTCTTCACTTCCTGGAAAGTCCCTTGCATAGATTTTGGATGCCAGGCTGTATTATGTTTTACAATTTTATTAATTTTGGATGCAAAATTTATATGTGTATGTTTGTGTGTGTGTGTGTGTGTGTGTGTGTGTGTGAGGGTGTGTGTGTGTGTGGTAAGAGTTTTCACCAGAATCTCGAAAAAACCTTCTTTTGAATTAAATATATATTAATTATATATATATAAATTAATATATAAATATATTAAAATTATATATATTAAATATATAAATATATAAAAAATATATAAATCTATTCATTTTTTGTAAGCACATTTAACTATAGCGTTTAAATATGCTCAAAATCTTCTTTCTCTCAAAAAGATTTTAAATGTACCCCCCTTCCCTTTATGGCCTACAACAACTATAGAGGCAACTTAGGTGGGACAGCAGTTAAAGCCCTGGATTTGGGGTCAGGAAGACCTGAATTTGGATACTTACTAGTTGTGTGACCCTAGGCAAGTCACTTAACCTCTGTCTGCCTTGGTTTTCTCTTCGGTAAAAATGGAGACAATAATAGCAGCTGCTTTACATGGTTGTTGTGAGGATCCAATCAGATAATATTTACAAAGCACTTACATAAATTCTGGCTATAACTGTACCACTTCTATCATATTTTTCACTTTTTAAATATAGAATTTAAGACTTAGATGGGGCCTAAGTTTCCTCACGAGATCAGCTATTGGGAATGCAGAGTTGTATACAACTTTAACTTTGTGGGTTCAAGCCAGAGCCTTAAAATCATGCTGATTGGATATTTACAAGTTTGTTTGGCTGGTATCATAAAAGAATTACCATTTAATAAGGGACCATATTGATAAAATGAAAGCTGTGCATTCTTAAATCTGGGTCTAAAACAAATTATAAAATCACGCATTTGGAAAACTGATAAAATTTCGATCATATTGGTAGCTAGGTACTGGCAGTGGAGAGAGGGCTAGTCTTAGAATCAGGAAGATCTCAGTTCTAATTCTGTTTCCTTCTATTTACTAGCTGTGTGACCCTTGCTGGGCAAGTTACTTACCAGTTTCCTCATTTGTCAATTAGAGGTAATAATAGCACTTCCCTCCCAGATTTATTAATGAGATCAAGGAGCTAATATTAAGCACAGCTCTTGGCAAAGCTTAAAGTACTATAAAAATGGTTGCTACTTCTGTTGTTATCAGCCAGCAAAATATTCTGGAATATGAAATCAATGATGAAAATTGATTAGTTGATTCAAAAGAACTAAATTATCAACTGGCTGTAACTGAAATTTACATTTCTAAAATAAGATGGAAAAATTGAAAACACCAATTCAAGCTCAGGAAGGAGTTTTTAACTAGTGTTTGATTGCTGCTATTCCCTAAATGAAGAATTCCATATGGGATGTGTCTGTGTTTCTCAACTCCTAAGAGTCTTTACTATTTGCAGTCTTGGAACCTGAGGGGCAAAAGTAAAAAATGTACGTTCCAAGCTCCCCCATCTCGAAAAAAAAATCCACACCATTTGCATGACCTCATTTTCTTTCATTACTAATCCATTTTTCTCCTTTCTTTCACTGTCAACCTTGTAAAATAAGTGATTTATACCTACTACTTCTCTTTCTTCATCACCCATTCCATCTTTATCCTCCTTCAATCTGACTTCAACTCTCTATTTTTTAACTAGTGCCAAAATCTTTTGAGAATTTCTGCTTCGTAGTATAGTTTGAAATCTGATACCAATAAGCCCCCTTTGTTCTCACTTTTATTCATTGTCTCCCTCGACACTCTTGACCTTTAATGCATCCATATGCATTGTTATTGTTTTTTCTAGTTCTATAAAGTATTATTATTGTAATTATTTTTTAGTTCTATAAAGTAATCCATTGGAAGTTTGGTTGGTATAGCAGTGAATAAGTAAATTAATTTAGATTATATTGTCATTTTTATTATATTGGGTTGGTCTACCCATGAGCAGTCAATATTTCTTCAGCTATTGAGATCTGTCTCTATTTTTTGTAAATAGAATTTTGTAGTTATATTTATGTGGTTCTTAGTTATGTCTTAGTAGGTAGATTCCAAAGCACTTTATAGTTATTTTAAATAGAATCTCACTATCTCTCCCCATTGGGTTGTATTGGTGTTATATAGAAGAGCTGATGATTTGTACAGATTTCTTTTATCTGCTGCTACTTTGCCAAAGTTAATAATTATTTCATTTAATTCGTTAGTTGACTTTCTACATCTCTTTAGGTACACCACCATCATCTGAAAAAAGGGACTATTTTGTTTCTTCTTCACCCATGCTCATTTCCTCTATTTTTTTTTTCTTATCTTATTGCTAGAGAGCATTTCTCCTGCTATGTCAAATGGAAGTGGTGACAATAGACATCCTTGTTTTGCCTCTAATCTTATTGGAAAGGATTCTAGTTTATTTCCATTCCACATAATACTGACTCTTGCTTTTAGGTGTATATGATTTATCATGTTAAGAAAGATATGTTAATTCCTATGTTTTCTAATGCCTTGTGTTCTTAGAGTCATTTCTAGCATCCTACCTTCTAGAAATTGTTGCTGGAACATTCCTGCTAGGGTGCTCCTCTCTGATTCTAAGAGATATGTCTAATTCCTTCAACCAGTACCAATACATTAGATTTCACGCAATGGCTGAAAGCATTTCAGTACTTCCCAACTTAGCAAATTAGATTTTTTTTTTGTATCTTGTATATGCTTTCCATTAATTGATTCAATAGAGGTCTTAGACTTGTTTATACATGACCAATTGACTCTAACTCAAAGAGATGTACTCACCTGATGTCAGGTATCAGGATATAGAGAATCTTGTTAGTTATATTAATTGGGGTCAGGATGTGGGACACCCTTCATACACAGTCACGGGGTTGCTCTCAATTGGCATTCTGTGCCATTGTAATGTGGTGATATGCAACCTATTCATTGAGCTATGCTCTCTATTGCCCCCAGTTCAACATGGGAGCCATTCAAACACCCAAACACAAGTATCATGTCCTGCCTCGAGTCTTCTTTTCTCCAGGTTACATGACTGGTTCCTTCCACCAATTCTCATATATCATGAGCTCAAGGCCTTTCACCATTCTGGTTGCCCTCCCCTGGATATTCTCTATATAATCAATGTCCGTCTGGTTGGCCAGAACTGAACAGAATATTTTAGATGAAATCTGATAATGGCAAAGTACAGTGGGATTATGACTTCCTGGAAGTTATGCCCCTCCTGACATAGCCCAAGATTACTAGCTGTGTGACCCTAATGACACTAATTAAGTTTGTTATATTCTTTTCTGAACAACAGCCTCCTCCATCTTATATTTACGGCATTGATTTTTTGTACCTAAGTGCAAGTTTTTTTCATTTACCCCTACAGAATCTTACTAGATTCAGCCAAGTTCTTTAGCCTTTCAGATCTTGATTGTTATCCACTGGACTTGCTTTCCATCCCAATTTTGTGCCATCTGCAAGTTTGATGAGCATGCCTTTATCCAAATCATTTCTAAACATGTCAAATAGCACAGACCAAGCACAGATTCCTGTGATATTCCACTGCAGAAAACTCATACCACATTGGAATTGAACCACAAACAACTACTTTTTGGGTCTGGTCTTCCAAACAGTTCTGAAGCCATCTAATTGTATTATCATCCAATCCATCTCTCTCCATCATTCATAAGAATAGTATGAGATACTTTCTCAGAAGCTTTGCTAAAATCAAAGTAATCTACAGTCACAGCATTTTCCTCCTCCACTAGTTCAGTGATCTTTTCCAAAACGGAAATGATCTTTTATCATACTAGTACAAAATCATCCTCTATATTACACTTTACAAATGAACTGTTAAATGTTTCAGGAAACGAAGGTAGAATTATACTCTACAATATAAACACCGGAACATATGGAGTTTATTTCACTTATATAATTACACTTCCTTTGGGCTTTGATTATACTTCCCTTTTCTAAGCTTACTATTTCAATAGTGTGAAACGGCTAAGCAAAAAATCTAATTCAATGGCTTAACCTTGTTCTACCTTAAATGCAAAAGGACATGGTAAACTTCTTTCAATATATTAATGAGTCTCTAGAAAATCTATAAAAGACAAGAAATATATCCTTAATGGCTTACTCATATACTAAAATAAACCACTAAGGAGATACCTCTGACTGAAAAGAATGAGAAACTATAGTTTTGTTTATGTAAGAGACAGCTATGAGTCTCTATATAGCCACCTATAAAGGTGACCTATAAGGGTAAGGTAATAGAAAGAGTGCTACACCTGGAGGCAGGAAGAGCTGAGTTCAAATCCAGCCTCACACACTTATTAGCTGTGTGACTCTGGGCTCACAGGCTCTACCTGCCTCAGTTTCCTTATCTGTAAAATGGAGATAATAATGGCTACTACATCCCACAGTTGTTGTGAGGATTTAATGAGGTAATGTTTATAATGTGCTTTGTAAATCTTAAAGAGGCATATATTGTTAGCTGTTATGCTATGGAATATATCTCATAGTAAACAGTTTTAAAAATTAAACAAACATATTAAGTTTCTACTATCAGTAAGACCTTGTGCTAGGCACTGAGGATCCAAAAATAAAAATAAAGCTGGCCCTTCCCTCAACAACCTTAAATTCTACAGTGGGTGGGAATGTAGAGTATGTATGAGAGTATTCAGACATGCTTGGACTGGTTTCTATTCAGATGAGTCTCAGACTGATTTCCTTATGGGCAAGGTAAAGTCTAAAACCTAACTGGAATCTTGGAATTTGTCATTCAAATGGACAGTGTAGCCTCCCAGCCCAGAAAACAGCTGGACTAGCACAAGGTTAGAACCCAAGTTGATACACTTTTCTTGGAACATACAGATTGTAATTCTCACTCTTCTTCTTTTTCTTCTTCCTCTTCTTCTTCTCCTCTTCCTCCTTCTCCCCTGCCCACTCTCATTCCTCCTCCTCCTCCTCCTCCTTCTTCTTCAAACAGTGTTCAGTGACTTGCCCAGGGTCGAATAGCTATTAAGTGTTGGAAGCCCAATTTGAATTCAGGTCCTCCTGACTCCAGGGCTGGTGCTCTCTCACACTTCTTAGTGACATCTGTGGCCATCTCTGACCAGTAGAATCTTCCTAACTCCAGGGTTCTCTCATTATTCATTGTGTAGGGCTTTCATTACCATAGAGCAATATGCATTGGGTATCATCATGTCCTTCCTGGTGCCATGTGTAAGACCAGTCACAGCTTGGGATAAGGCTCGATCGCATCACTCAGACATCTGCTGTTGTTTCAACCTTAACTACTCTTTAACGGATGGAACTTGCTTGTTTTTGAGCTGGCTTCACTTTCTTGTTTCTTGGATTATATCACCTCTACTAGTCTAGAAGATAGGACATTGGACGTGGAGCTAAGAAGACCTAGCTTCAAATATTTCCTCAAATATTTACTAACCGTGTGACCCTGGGCAAGTCATTTAAACTCAGTTTCCTCATCTATAAAGTGAGAATGATAACAGCACTTAACACCCAGGATGGTTGCGAGAATAAAATGAGATAATGCTTATAAAGTACTTTGAAAATTTTAAAGCATTATATAAATGCTGGTTATTATTATTTATTATTACATGGTACATTCATTTCACATCTCTGTGATTCATTTTGTCTTGTCTAAAAAATGAAGCATTGGATTCTGTGACTTCTAAGGACCCTTCTGACTTAAATCTAAGATCTCCTCTCGCTGTGACATTCACAGAAAACTGAAGGTGATGGCTGGTTTAATGAAACCAGATTCCTAGAGGCTGCCATCATGTCTGGTAGAATTCCCAGACTTTCAGCTACACTTCCACTTGATTGAAACCCTGCTCCCTGGGTATTACATAGAACTTTCACTGTCTCCTTAGGCACAGCTTTGGCTTTGTTGTCACATAACCTTTGATTTTCAAAAAATGATTATATGTGTCTTTTCAACAACAATGGAAATACCAAGTATTCAAAGTTCTTGAAACCTTCACTGTACTCTCATGTGGGCACTTTATGTTTTTCCAAGGGCATGGAAATGGAATCTTTAAAGAAATAACCCTTACTGTATTCAAGAGAATGTTGTTTCTGTTCTCATAGAAGTTGCCAATCTAGTCAAGGCATGTTAAAAACATTTATTGAGCACTTACTACCTAGTGCCGTAAGTTAAAGTAAATACTTTGGAGAAATGACATGACTTGGGATTATACAGAAAAAAATAATATATTTCACTATTATTCTTCAACAGCAGTTAAAGCATTAAGGATTCTCATTTTTGTGAAACTGAAATAAGGATTTAACTTGGGTTTAGATACTATTTCTTCAATGCTATCAAGCAATTTGCATCTATTCACTCATAGTGTACTAGAAGTTGACAATCTAGTCATTCGTTAAGCACTTAGTACATGCCAGCTGCTTTACTAACTTCTGGATCTTATTTGGATTATGAAAGTATATTTTTCATTATTCCAATACAAAAGAAGGAAACGTTCCCCACATATGAAATGCTTCACAAAATTTGCATGTGATCTTTGCACAGAGGCTGTGCTAATCTCTGTACATTCCAATTTTAGTCTTTGTGCTGCCGAAGCGGGCACTCACATAACAACAAAGCATCAACATCCATGTTAATCTTCCTTGGCTGGTAGTGTATGCAGTGGCCACGCCCTGGAAAACTGTCTCAGCTGATGGGCTAAACCAGCTCGAGGGTGACCGACAAGCCTCAAATCTGTTGGTGAATTAAGGAGATGTCTACCCCAAGCATGTAAAGACTTCCCCTGGCAGAATGGGCAGAAGAGAGCAATTTGTTCCGGTGGCCACAAAGGTGGCTGAAGCAGGCGAACTTGTCAGACATGAAAGATGCCAAGGTCTCACTGCACCCTGGACCATCACCATTCTTCTTTTGTCCTGCCACTGGACTTTGATGACTCTGCAAGAGAGAGTGAGGCTGATGACTTTGAACAACTCTGCCTCGCTTAAATCTAGTTCATGGGCAAGTCATTATGTCATTGATGCTCCTCAAAAACAAAGGATGTACAACAGATGCTACATTCATCATTATTCAATGCTGCTTCTGATCTCTGTCAAACAATATCTAACTTGGCACTTGACAAAATATGTCTGGATTATTGTCAGTCTTGAAAATTTAGTCAGACTTGAATTTTAGCTCCATACACTTAGTTTTTTAATTTTTTGTACTACTTCAGTGGTTTTGTAAAGGATGCTAAGTCTTCTGTTATTGAAACTAATGAGTTTCTGATGGCCATCATTCTCTTCACATAAGACAGTTCTGAAACCTCCTAAGCTTGAATCTGTACATGAAACCAAAGGATTAGAATGGGCCAAAACTGGTGCATGTATGTGCCCCAAACACGTATGACATATTATGTTCCTGGAGGCAGCTCTCATTGTATTTAGGTAGGATAGTCATTAATACACTATGAGTGAATAGCTGCAAATTGCTTATAGCATTGAAGAAATAGTGTCTAAACCCAAGTTAAACTTTTATCTCAGTTGCATAAAAATGAAAATCCTTAATGTTCTAATTGGTGTTGAAGTATAATAGTGAAATATTTTACTTTTTTCTGTATAATCCCATTATTTCTCCAAAGTATTTACTTTAACTTATGGCATTAGGTAAAGATTTTAGATCTTTAGGTTAAAAAACAACCACAAAAACTGGTGCATGTATGAAATGAGTGATCAAATCTGTAAATACTTGTTCATAGTTATCTGTTCAGTGATCTCCAAATGATTTCTGATGGTTTATTGATCTTCCTTGTAGTTTTCTTCAATCGCATATCCACAAGTAAGACTATTCAATGATTTAGCCATAGAAGCATCATTCTTTACAAAGTTGTGATGATAAACTCCAAATCCTAGAAAAATTGTTATATATTGTAGGCTCCTTGGACCACTTACATTTTCTCCAGGTCAGTGCTTACTCGTTCTGGAGATATTTTATGACCCATATACTTAACAGAGGCTCTGCAAAACTAAAACTTCTCCTCTTCCTCTTCGCCATCTTCGTCCGGCTTGCAGCCATGAAGGTTGAGTTGTGCAGCTTCAGCGGGTACAAGATCTACCCGGGTCACGGGAGGCGCTACGCCCGCACAGACTGGAAGGTTTTCCAATTTTTGAATGCAAAATGCGAGTCTGCATTCCTTTCAAAGAGGAACCCCGGCAGATCAATTGGACTGTCTTGTATAGAAGAAAGCACAAGAAGGGACAGTTGGAAGAGATTCAAAAGAAAAGGACACGCCGGGCTGTCAAATTCCAGAGGGCCATCACCGGGGCTTCTCTTGCTGATATAATGGCCAAGAGGAACCAGAAACCTGAAGTTAGAAAGGCCCAACGAGAACAAGCCATCAGGGCTGCCAAGGAAGCAAAAAAAGCTAAGCAAGCAACAAAGAAGACAGCTGCATCTGCTGCTGAGGCTCCTACAAAGGCAGCACCTAAACAAAAAATAGTGAAGCCTGTCAAAGTTTCTGTGCCCCGAGTTGGTGGGAAACGTTAATCGTCTACTAAATTGGATTAAATAAAACAAAATTTAAAGCAAAAAAAAAAAAAACAACTAAAACTTCTCAATTGGTAGTTTGAGACCTGCCTTCTTTTGTCAATCAAACTGCTTAAATCTAACTGAATAAATGAAAACTTGTCTTTTCCTCATCTTGCTCTACCATAGGGATAGGCTAGTAACTACTGCATAACACAACACCAAAAACAAGCAGAGAATCTTGAATTCATGCCATGGTGCATTGGTCCATTTTAGTTCTTTTGTTCAGAGTCTAATAGTCACATGATATATATCTTTCCCTTTTTCTTCTATCCTACTGTTATAGATGATACAAGCATTGGATAGTTGGATTGGATGGTCCAAACAATGGATGGAATCCATTTGCCATTTAGTTTTTAAGGAGGTTTTTAAGATTCTCCAATTCAACTAAAGGAATCTTCCTAGATCATTTTTGAAGTGTTTGGGAAACAGGAAAATGTCTTCTGTGAATTTCTTCTCATGAATATCCCACATCCCATACATGCAATGAGAACACATCTATTCTCTTTCTGAACTTTCTTATTCAATTTTTTCCATTCTTTTGATATTAGAAAGTTACCAAGTTAAACATGTTAAGATATACTTCTGAATTTGAAAAGCTAGTGCTTTCATGTTAATAGCATGAACTTTTTTTCTCCTGTAAGACCCTATGCAGAATGAATGTTCAAAATGTGAAGAGTCCTCAATAATTTTTAAGAGTGTGATAGGGTCCTGAAACCAGAAGGTTTGAGAACTTCTTTGCTACATGCACTAGTTGTATCAACTCTTCCTCAGCAGGTTCTGAACGAACTCAAGTTCTAAACTGTGTTCTCATTTATTCTGGTGCACACTTGTTCCAGATTGATGGAGTTCCCTTCTTCAGGCTTTATGCCCCCACCTCCATCAGTCTTGGTCATCTGGACTTCATGAGAATTACAAAGGGAGAGGTCTTTGAATGCAGCATTTGGTTGGCCTGGGTTTCGCTCCCCATCCCCATTATGTTTCTCAAATTCTTGCAAGTAAGTGTTTCAGGTGGTGTCAGACTTTGCAAGCCATAGGCCTCCTAACATACCCTTGGCCTGATCCTCTGAAGTGCTCCATTAGCTTCATAATAAAACATAATTAAATGTTTATTTCAATGTTACAAGATTTTGAAAGTAACAAATTATATTCCTCACATCAAGTTGTTTTACAAAAGTAAAAAAACCTCAAAAAATCTTAGGACAAGGATGACAAGATGAATGTGAAAATGACTGAGGATGGATTAATGTAGTAAAACATAAAACACGATGGGAGATTAGTTTGAAAATATTAGAGTGCTTCCTATTTCACATTTAGTCACTTATGTACAGAAGCATCTTTTCTAGGTAAGATGGTTGTCAATATTATCATGGGGGAGGGAGAAGAAAGTGAGGAGGAGGAAGAGGAGCAGGAGCAGAAGGAGGACAAGAGAGGAGGGAGAGAGGAAGGGAAGAAGAAAGAAGAAGAAGAGGAAGAAGAAGAAGAAGAATTACCATGAAGAAGCCTGTAGACACTAAGGAAGGGGACCAAGATGAGGAAAAGATTAATCATAAGGAAAAAAAAACTCCAACTTTGAAAGATTGTAAAGAAGAAATAAAAGGAAAGAAAGAAACGGGAAGAATTTATGATTAGAAATTGAGTGTTTGGATAAGAAGGGAAGCAGCAGGAAGGAAGCAGATTGTATCAAATATAAATCATTAGTGTTGTGCATACTTGTCTTTCAAGCAGTATGAAATGGAGACTTAAAATTTCATATACAATCCTTTTTGTGTTCTCGGTATGTGAACATGTTAATTTTTGTGTTTAGATTTAGAATACAAAATAAGCAAAATTAAATGGAGAATAACTTAATCCTAGAGAATTGGTGAGTCAAAGAATACATCATAAAAACAAGAGAGTATTTCATCAATTAATATAAAGAAAGACCACATACCAAAATTTTTGGGATGCAACCAAAGCAATCCTAAGGGAAAAGTTTGTATCTCTAAACATTTTCATCATCAACAAAAGTGAGACAGAGAAAGAGAGAGAGAAAGAGAGAGAGAGAGAGAGAGAGAGAGAGAGAGAGAGAGAGAGAGAGAACAGAGAACAGATAATGAATTGCACACGTAATTAGAAATGTAGTAAACAAATGTTTGAAAACCTAACACAAACACAAAAATAGAAATTGTGAGTGTCAAGGAAGTGGTTAAATAAACAGCAAGAACTGTAACATTAAATTGATAAATAAAACTAGAAGCTTAAAAAACCCAATAAAATAGTTAAGCTATTAGCTAGTCTGGTAAAAAGTGTATAGAGAAATGAAACTGACTGATTTAAAAATGAAAAAAGGAACTATCAGAACAAATAAAGAAATAAAGTAATTATTAGAAACTATTTTGTCAAGTTTTTGGTCAAAAAACAATATTTAAATTAGATGGATGAACATTTAAAATATATATATATATACATATATATATATATAAAACCCATATTTATAGAACAAGAAATAGAGAAGATAAAAGATAAATCGTTCTTAGAAAAGAAATGTAAAGAAACCATAAATGAACTCCCACGGGGGGAAAAATAGTGCCAGATGAATTTACAACTGAATCCTATCAAATATTAAAAGAAAGTTTATTTGCAATTAATTCTTACAAACCAATATCCTTAATGAATTAGACACAAAACTTTTAACAAAATATTAGCAACTAAAGCTACAAAACTACCTCAAAGAGATTGTATACTATAACCAGGCAGGAATTGCACTAGGAAAGCAAGGTTGATTCAGTATTTTGTTGTCATTGTTGTTTAGTCATGTCTGATTCTTCTTGACTCCATTTGGGGTTTTCTTGGCAAAGATACTGGAGTGAGGGGTGGAGCCAAGATGGCAGCTGGAAAACAGAGACCCCCTTAAGCTCTCCCCCAAATCCCTTGAAACACCTGTAAAAAATGGCTCTGAAGAAATTCTAGAGCTACAGAACCCATGAAATAACAGAGGGAAACAAGTCTCCAGCCTAAGACGGCATGGATGGTCGCTGGGAATGGTTTATTGCACCGTGCTGGGAGTGGAGTGCAGCCCATCTTGGGCTGCACCAGGACAGACCAGGCTGGAAGTAGATCACTGGGTGGAGCAGGCCTAAGGGTCCTGAATTATTGATCTGTGGCAGTTACCAGAATTCTCAACCCACAAATGCCAAAGACAATGGAGCAGGTCCATGGGAAAACTGCTGGGTCTGGGAGAGAAGCGTGTGGTCCAGCCCCAGCCCCTGGGGCAGTGGGTGGTAGCAGCAGGAAGCTCTGGTAGCTGCTTCCAGAGCTCTAGCTGCAGCTGCTTCCAGAGTCCCTAGCCCACACAGTGGAAGGAATCGAGTGGTGGATCAGAGCAGGAATGCAAGGATTGCTGTGCTGGTGCAGAGGCAGGGTTCTCTTGCTGTGCCCTACTTAGATCTGGGTTGCAGTCCTGGTTGGCAGTTCTTGGGGGAGGAAGAGTGCTGGTGTGTCAGAGATTGCCGTGACTGTGGAGTGGAAGTAGCTCTGAAAACAACAGTGCAGCCCCTAAAGCTTGACAAAGCTTTGACAAACAGTCATACCCTGACAAAAAGCTCAAGGGTCAAGTAGTTGACTGGGAACATGGCCAGGCAGTGAAAATGGACTCAGATTCAGACTCAGACTTTGGAATCTTTCTTTGGTGACAAAGAAGACCAAAACATACAGCCAGAAGAAGTC
>CM053623.1:306108894-306152536 GCA_028646595.1 Phalanger gymnotis
AGTGGGGTGACAGAAGGGAGGGCTGACTGGGGAATGGGGCAATCAGAATATATGCCATCTTGGCGTGGGGGGAAGGGCAGAAATGGGGAGAAAATTTGTAATTCAAACTCTTGCGAAAATCAATGCTGAAAACTAAAAATATTAAAAAATAAATAATAATGAAACCCCCCCAAAATAAGATTTGGAAAAATCAAATAAGAGAAGTAGAGGAAAAATTGGGAAGAGAAACGAGAGTGATACTGGAGTGGTTTACCATTTCCTTCTCCAGCTCATTTTACAGATAAGGAAACTGAGGCAAACGGGGTTAAGTCACTTGCCCAGGGTCACACAGCCAGCATCTGAGGCCAGATTTGAACTCAGAAAGATGAGTCGTCCTCACTTCAGGCCTAGCACTCTGTGCACTGTGCCACCTAGCTGCCCTGGTTCAATATTAGGAAACTATAAACATAACAAACCATGGCGAATCCCACCTAAAGAATATACACATACACAAACTGAAAATCATGGGAATAAATAGACCTTTCCTTAACATAGTAAGTAATATGTACCTAAAACCAAGAGCCAAAATTACATTAAATGGAGATACACTAGAGGCCTTTCCAATAAGGTTAGGAATAAAGTCAGGGTGTCTATTATCACCTGTGCTATTTGACATAGTGCTAAAAATGCTAGCTATAGCAATAATAAAGTAAAAAGAAATTGAGGAAATAACCACAGGCAATATGGAAACCAAATTATTACTTTTTGGCCAATAATATGATGGTTTATCTAGAGAACTCCAGAGAGTCAACTAAAATTAATCAAAACAGTTGCAGGATATCAAAAAATCTGCCTAAACCAAGAGCATACCCATTTATTACCAACAAAATCTAGCAGGCAGAGATGGAAAAAGAAATTCTACATATAAAATAACTTCAGAATACATAAAATTCTTCTTGGTCTATCTGCCAAGACATACAAAGGAACTATATGACTACAACAATAAAACATTATTTACAGAAATGGATGTCTGACTTATTGGAGAAGTATTAATTGCTCGTATGTAGGCTGAAGCCCACATGAAAAAAAGTGACAGTACTATCTAAACTAATTTATGGATTCAGTACCATACCAATCAAACAACCAAAGGATAGGTGAGGGAGCAGGTACCCATATATGCCCTTCTTCTGCTCCCTTCGAGGCAGAAATTTCAGTCTACCTTTAAGGAGTGTACCGTAACCGTGCCATCTGATAGCCACATTTAGACAATTCATACGAATGTTCCTATCTTATATGGGCATAGATATTCCTACATCTTTATATGTCCTTGTTATCTCCCCCATTAAAATATAAGCTCCTCTAAAATGAAGTATTGTTTCATCAAAGAAGCCATGGAGTAGAGGTACAGAATAAGGCATACATTCTCTGGCAGGTGAATATGTGCATTTGTTTTGTTTGAATATACGGAGGGCTTTTATGAGTAGGGAGAGCAAGGGAGCAGGTCTGTATTAATAATGTTATAAAAATAAGGGAAAAAAGGACAATCATCATGGAATATTTATTTTAGTTTAATTTAATTTTTCATCATGGAATATTTAAATCATCATTGAATTTAAGTCATCAAAGAAATATGAAAAATACATAGGAGAGAGCAGAAGAAAGTGTAGAAGGGACCCTAGACAAGCAGGGCAGTTTTAAGGGCAGCTAGGTAACAGTGGCCAGAGGATTAGACCTGGAGTCAGGAAGATCTGAGTTTAAATCCAGGTAAGTGACTCTGGGCAAATCACTTAACCTTTGTCTACTTCAGATTCCTCATCCGTAAAAAGGCAAATAATAACAAACAGCACCTACTTCTCAGTGTTCTTGTGAGGATAAAATGAAATAATATTTACAACTGTACTTTGAAAACCTTTATGTACTGTATAAACACTAGCTATTGTCATTAATATCATATTACATTTAGTGTATACTTTAAAAACATATGTAGTAGAAGTTCATAGCTTCATACATAGTCTTTTCCCCCCTGTTCTTTGTATATTGAGGTGTTTGTGTACATTGATGTTTGTTAAGTAATAATAATAATTGGTTGGGAACTCTGGTGTCTGCTCTTGCGACACCTCCCCCTCCCCTGCCAGGTCTGGTGGGTCAGGTCTTCAGATGCAGCTGGTGATTTCTCCCTGCAGAGTTCGAAGAGTAAGCCTGAGGGTCTGGGAGGTACTTTTTAATAAGGAATACCTCCTGAGTTTCCACAGGTATGCTGCCCCCACTACTTGATATCAATGAGTCAGCCAGACAATTCACTTTTAGTAAATAAATTGGTACAGTATATTTAGTAGATAAATTGGTACAGTAAGATAAGTTGGCATAGAGTCCAGAGGTTGCCTTTTCTCATTGTTTCTAGTTTGTTTTCTGCTCCCAGAGCAGAAAGCGCCATTCAGTACCACTGTTCCAGGGAGACTTCTAGGATGCCTACGGAAAGTCTAAAGTCTTCAGGCCTTTACAAATTCACAAGGCCATTCTTTGGTCAAGGAGAAGAGGTATGGATCACACAGAGACCTTTACTCATCCAGTGACCTCCATCCCTGACCACCTCTCTCCTACCATAAGTGATTCCCTTTCTGGGGCTTGGCTGAAGCTATTATCTCCAGGCTGTCCTACGGCTGTCATGTCCAATTCTGAACCAGTTGCTGTTTTTATACAAACCTCTTAGTGAATGATTGACTCTTCCAGCAATATTAATGTGCTTCATCTGTAGCATCATCTCATTTCACCCTATGATTTTCACTCTTTCCAAATTGATTAAGAACCTTTACTACTCCTAGTTTAATGCTTTTAATTTGTTAAATTAGATTGTAAATTGATTAATTGATTTTTAATTTATTAATTGATTCAATAGAGGCATTCGCACCTGATAAAGATATCTGGGTGTCCAGCATCTTGCTAATTACTCAAAGTGTAAGTTACACTTAGAATCAAAAGGCATATTTAAATAAATAAAATAGTTTTTGGTAAGTCCTTTGTACTTACACAGCAGTTTCTTCAGACAAATGCCATGTTTTTCCTCTTCATCATACTTCTTTTCCCCAATGTCTTCAGAATTTCGTTTTTGACTGTTTCTTATCCCTTCTGGGTTGACTTTTCCTTTTAGAATTTTAGTCATGATCTCATACAGCCTTTTGGACCTTTGAAATCTCTGATGCCTGTCAGGTTATGCCTGGTTTTCCTCTCCTCCATCACAGACTAGAGGAGCTATAGGAGGGAGTGGACTTTTTCCTACATTTCATAATTTGTGATCCTCTTCCATCCATCCACCACATACAAACTCCATGTCTTTATGCATTGGATGTAATATCATTGAAATACAAAATGGCTTTACTTTAAGCATGCTCAGATCACTTAACACAGGGCCCTTGTTGCTGGGAGAAGATATTCTGAGTTTTCCTACCACATAGGCTGGAGTAGCCTCCTTCCATTGGTTACATAGCTGCAACAGGCAGTATCTTTAAAACTACCATATTGGCACACTCTATCTCTTTCTAGATCCATCTAGACAGGGTGAGGACCTGTTCATCTAAGGCATGGTCACCTTGAACTGAGCTGGATGAGGGGAAAAACTACCTTTGCCTCTCCCCTTATAGGACTGGAACCCAGTGAATCAGGTTCAAAGTTTTGTTTTGTTGGGTTTGTCCTTTTCAGTTCTAGGTGCCCATTAGATCTGGACAGAAGCCATGGTGACCATGGAGACAGGATTGCAGGTTGGATGTTACTGCCACCCCAGCAAGGAAGCCCAGAGAAGCCAGGGTGCCTGAAATTCAAGCCAAAAGGAAGCTTTGGACTTGACACTTTGTGGGACTGTGCTGTATAGGAACTGAATTAAACTGTGAATTTAATCTCTTCCTTCCCGGATTGAGGTAGCATTAAAAAGGGATTATGCCCCCACAAGCGGGCAGATGATGTTTACTTTTGTTCTTGCTATACCTTTAAAGTAAGTAAGTCTGTTAAGTGGCTAAATGGAACTGGGGTTCAGGAGACCCCTAAATGGAAAGAATACCATCAGTGGAGGCTTGAGCCAATGGTAGAGACTCAATACTGTTGAACTCCCATAAGGGTACCAGAGAGCCCTGGGGGAAGAGGTGAAATGTAACCCAGATGGCTTTCAGGCAGTGTGGGTCAGAGTGAACAACACTGTTATATGTGGAACCTCATCTGTGGCCGTGGTCAGGTTTGGGGTTTTTTTTAATGTTTTTATTTGTTCCCTTCAGTTGAGGGCATAGGCAGAGGAGTCCTCAGACCAGGAACTGAGTCATAGCAACCTAGAAGACAAAATTCTAGACCAGGTGTTGTTACCAACCCATCAAGGAAGCCCTGAGAAGTCAGTGTGCCCATTACTTGAGTCCAAGGAAGTTTTTAGATTTGGAACTTGATGGGCTGTGCTATGTAGGAACTATGCTAAATTATGAGCCTGATCCCTTTCCCCTCCTCAGAGACTGAGGTGGCACAGAAGGGGATTATGTGCCCCAGGTGTTGGGGGGCTATTTGCATATTCTTGCTATTTCTTTATAAAAGCTAATCTATTAAGGGGTTAAATAGAACTGGGGAATAGAGGTCCCCTAGAAATTGGGGAATGCCATTGGTAAGAGCTGGTGCCAATGACAGAGAAACTATACATGCCCGAGGAAGCTGGGCCAGGGCAGTTATTGTTACAGAAATGGACAATGGTTCCCACTCTTCTTCGTTAGCATTTTAAGATTCATTTATATGACCTCCCCTCTATATTAATTAAACTAATTACTGAAAATAAATATTTTGGAAATTATTATCTGAGTCCTAGATGCAGCGTGAAATAGTAAATAGTGTGTGGGATGGAGACCACTACTCAAATTAATCAAGACAAAGACTTGGATACCTTGAAAGCAGAAAGGAGTTTATTACTTTCTCACAAGAAAGGGTACAGCCCCTTGCTGCTCAGAGCAGCACCGGACAGGGAGTACAAGACGGGAGTGGCCTCTTCAGACTTTCATTCCTAATGTGAGACCTCCGCCTCCCAACCCTAACCCCCTCCTCCTTCAAACCATTGGCTGGGCTTCAGGATGTACTATCTTTTTCATGAAAATCTACCCAGAAACAGAGGCTTTCACTGTTTGGAATAAGTTGCACAGAGTGGTAGGAAGAAAACCACAGGCAGGGGATGGGGAGTCTTTGATAATTTGTTTCTTTTCCGTGCTCAAAAACAGGGTCCAGGTGACTGGGAGAGGGTTGAGTACAACAGGGCATACTGAAAAACATGTTTCACAAAATTGGCTTGCTGAAGGTATTGTTTTGTATAAGGGGGTACATTTTAATAGAACAGGGGACACAAGAAATCATTAACCTTGGAGGAGTCTTCACTTTCAGAGAGATTATCTCTCGCAATAGTGACTGGCTCTAGGCGTCAGAAACATTAAGTGTTAAGGCCTTCCTCCTTCTCTCACTGGTATTGTGACCCTACATGGGTCACTTAACCTTTTAGTAATCTAGGCAGTTCTCTAAGACTGTAAGTTGTGGGAAAGTTGCTGAGCTACATTGGCAGCGGGAACCCATGCTTTCCTGACTGTATCAAATATGTTCAGTTTTACTCTTTTGTCCTGTCTCATCTCAGAAGAAAATCTTTTTCTTGTTACTTTACTGCTTAAAGTAAGTAAATTGTTATTTGAAATCTAAATAATTGTCATAAAGTGGAGCAAATAGATCAAGAAAAATATAATTTAAAGAAAAATCCACACCTTTAAAACATGAAGAATTTTGTTTTAATCTGTACATAACTGAATGGTAATATTTATGCTAATAATTAAGGCAAGAGTTACTCAACACAGCTCTATGGTTGCCCCAGGGTATAACCTTCTCTTGAGAGTTCTACTGCCCTAGCCTCCTCTTTCTAGTTCATAGAGAAAAGAATCCAAAATCCCCTGGCACAAAACAACCAGTTTCTGGGTATCAGCTCTGGTAGTAGTCTAGGGCAAAGGTGCCTGTTCTGCTTGGCTTCCTTTCTCTACAGAACTAAACACCTTTAAAATGCAAATAGGATTCTTAAGAAGTTTGAGCCCTAGGCTTGAGTCTTAATTGCCAAAGAGGGTGGTGATCTTTTAGCAGTAGAATTTAGCCCAATCAAACATCTTAACTTCTCTCACCCTTTTTACAACAAAAATCCAAACTCTAGATACCCTTAAAATTATCTTATCATTGTAAGCCATTGTTTAAAAGGTTAATAACTAATAGGAACTGTGTTGAAATATCAGAGAAAACCTTGGTAATTAACATAGCCACTAATTGCTCTAGGCCAGAGGTTCCCAAACTTATTTGACTTACTACCCCCTTTTCAAAAAAAAAAAAATTACTCAGCGACCCCCCCTGGAAATTTACTTTAACTTTTTTTAAAAAAAATTTGCATCATTTCAAAAAATATAATTTTTTTAAAATGACACATCTTAAATTTAATAATTTATTGTAAATTTGTGGTTTTTTCCCTGCATTGAAATCTTGATGACACAATATCGCATCATGTAACCGTATAGTATCATATTATAAACAAGTCATTACACGGACATGTTCCTGCCGACGCATGTTGGACGTCCTGACAATGTACTACAGGCTTGCCTGCCAACACTTGCTTGTTAAGACCTGTTGACAGAATTGACCACTGATCAGTTATAACTTGTATTTTGTGTGTTTGTTTGGAAAATAATGTAATCACCATGACTTTAACTCTGTTATACAACAGATGAAACATATACGAACAGTTTTTCAAAATTTTCTTCTCTTTTTTCCTAATGTTTCCACAGACCCCTTATTTTTATTTAATGCCTCCCAATTGCACCCAAGGCTACTAGGCCCCCCCCACTCACCCTCTATCATTCTAGCACCCTCCAGGGGGTGGTATCCCCACTTTGGGACCCTCTGTTAGTCAATAGAACAAAAGGGAAAAGAGCCAAGTGAAGTGGATTCAGCACAATTCCAGCAGATTCATCTTGGAGAAGTCAAAATTCAGTCACTTCCTAGAAAAATTCAGTCCTACTGTTCTGGAAATTCATATTCCCAGTCAATACAGTGATGAGTCCTGTCCTCTTATGCTTGGAAAGAACAGAACTCCCATGATCTTTAGCCACTCTGGTCTCCTCACAGGTAATCAGTTCAGCCTTGATGAAAAAAGATGGTACACATACCAAAAATATCTAGAAGCTGAACTACTTTCAAAGAGCAAATCAATTAAGTAAACACAGAACACTGGGCTTGGAATCCAGAAGGCTCATCTTCATGAGTTCAAATCTAGCCTCAGACACTGTGTGACAGCTGTGTGACCCTGGGTAACTCACTTAACCTTGTTTGACTCTGTTTCCTTATTGTGAAATGAGCCAGAGAAGGAAATGGCAAACCACACTAGTATCTGTGCCAAGAAAACACCGAAATGGGGTCACAAAAAGTTAAATACAACTAAAAGACTCAACAACAATAAGCACTATGGTGAGTACTATGGATATAAATACAATTATCAATTTCTCCTTGCAAGCAGCCTCCATTCCAGTAGGGGAGACAAGTGGAACATAAGTACAATATTAGTGTGCTTTTGCAAATGTGGATCATGGGTGCCATGAATTGATACCTTTGGTATCTGGCCCATGTCTTTCCAAGGAAGACTACAATTTCTACCTTGCAGAGGAGATTGCTCTTTCCCTTATCTATTTCCAAGAGGGGTACTAGGTTGGAAGTATATGTATTTTGTCCCTAACAGATTAAGGGTTTAATAGATTTAGAATAAAAGCCACGGCCCTAGTCACCTTTAAGGGAAGCCCACCAAGCCCTGGTTATACTAAAGGCCATCACAATATAGAGTAGCAAGTAAATCTGTTTATTCGAGCAAACAGAAATCAGAGAAGTTACACAGATTCATTAAATTAATTAGTGATATAAAGTATGCAAGAGTAAATAAGCTTTTTTGCTGGAATTGAAATGAAATTTTCACTCAAACAAAGAGAGAGTCTCAAAGTTACCCAAGGGAAAATCTTCAAAGTCTCTAGAGACAAAGGCTTGAAATCAAGGACCCATTGAAGAGCCAGCTTCTACTACATGTGTCCAATTTCCTCTGCATGTTTCTTCCCAAAGTTCTGAGCCCACCGCTGTCCTTTAGGCAGGTAACCATCATTCTCTCAGCATTCTCTCAACCAAATTAGAGTCACATTTCCTGAGTACCATAAGCACCCCAAATGTCCCAGGCTCGGTTTTTATATAAAATATGGACAGAACAAGTATTGGGAGAAGAAATAGAAATGACTACAAAGTAGGTAAGTCCAAGTTGTCTGAGACAGAGGGCACTCATGTTTGGGGGAATCAGTAAAGACTTGTAAAAGCTAGCGTTTGAGGTGCGGAGCCAAGATGGTGGCTGGAAAGCAGAGACTTGCCTAAAGCTCTCCCCTAGGACCCTCCAAACACCTATTAAAAATGGCTCTGAACAAGTTCTAGAACTGCAGAACCCACAAAACAGCAGAGGGAAGCAGGGCTCCAGCCCAGGACATCCTGTATAGTCTCTGGTAAGGTCTATCACATGAAGCTGGGAGTGGAGCGGAGCAGAGCCCAGTGTGGGCTGTGCCTAGACCAACCAGACCAGGAGCCAGGTGGAACGGGCCCTGGTGCCCTGAATCAGTGAGCTGTGGCAGTTACCAGACTTCTCAACCCAGCAAACACCAAAGACAACAGAAAAAGTTAATGGGAAAAAACTGCAGGGACAGAGTGAAAGGAGTTACAGTTCGGCCACTGACCTGGGGACAGTGGAGGTGGTACAGCTACAGAACTACAGCTGCAGTTGCTTCTGGCCCCAGGTCCACCTGGTGGGAGGAGTTAAATGGTGGATCAGAGTTGGAGTGCAGAGACTGCTTGGATCTGAGTGTGGTCTGGGTTGGTGGTTCTTGGGGGAGGAGGAGCACTGGTGTGGCAGAGCTTGCTGTGTAGAAATATAGCTCTGAAAACAACAGTGCAGCCCCTCGAGCTTGGAACAAAGTACTCTCTACAAGCAGTCATACCCCTACAAAAAGCTCAAGGGTCACATAGTTGACTGGGAACATGGCCAGGCAGTGAAAATGGTCTCAGACTCAGACTCAGACTTTGGAATCTTTCTTTGGTGACAAAGAAGACCAAAACATACAGACAGAAGAAGTCAACAAAGTCAAAGAGCCTACATCAAAAGCCTCCAAGAAAAACATGAACTGGTCTCAGGCCATGGAAGAGCTCAAAAAGGATTTGGAAAAGCAAGTTAGAGAAGTAGAGGAAAAATTGGGAAGAGGAATGAGAGTGATGTGAGAAAACCATGAAAAACAAGTCAATGACTTGCTAAGGGAGACCCAAAAAAATACTGAAGAAAATAACACCTTAAAAAATAGACTAACTCAAATGGCAAAAGAGCTCCAAAAAGCCAATGAGGAGAAGAATGCCTTGAAAGGCAGAATTAGCCAAATTGAAAAGCAGGTCCAAAAGACCACTGAAGAAAATACTACCTTAAAATTAGACTGGAGCAAGTGGAAGCTAGTGACTTTATGAGAAATCAAGATATTATAAGTGGAGGAGGGAGAGCATTCCAGATATGGGTGACCGCTAGAGAAAATGCCAAGAGGTAGAGTCTTGTTGTTGGAACAGCCAGGAGGTGAGTGTCACTGGATTGAGGAGTATGTGTCAGGGAGTAAGGTGTGAAAAGACTGGAAAGGTAGGAGGGGGCTGGAGTAGAGAGACACTTGAGGTGGGCAGACCCACGAGTAGGCTATTGTAACAGTCCAGGCATGAGGTGGAAGACAATGTGAAATATCTCATTGGAAAAACCACTGACCCAGAAAATAGATCCAAGAGAGATAATTTAAAAATTATTGGACTACCTGAAAGCCATGATCAAAAAAAAGAGCCTAGATATCGACTTTCAAGAAATTATCAAGAAGAACTGCCCTGATATTCTAGAGCCAGAGGGTAAAATAGAAATTGAAAGAATCCACTGATTGTCTCCTGAAAAAGATCCCCAAAAGAAAACTCCTAGCAATATTGTCACCAAATTCCAGAGCTCCCAGATCAAGGAGAAAATACTGCAAGCAGCCAGAAAGAAACAATTTTAGTACTGTGGAAACACAATCAGGATAACACAAGATCTATCAGTTTCTGCATTAAGAGATCAAAGGGCTTGGAATATGATATTCCAGAGGTCAATGGAGCTAAGATTAAAAGCAAGAATCACCTACCCATCAAAACTGAGTATCATGCTCCAAGGCAAAATATGGATTTTCAACAAAATAGAGGACTTTCAAGCTTTCTAGTGAAAAGACCAGAGCTGAATAGAAAATGTGACTTTCAAACACAAGAATCAAGAGAAGCAGGAAAAGGTAAACAAGAAAGAGAAATCACAAGGAACTTACTAAAGTTGAATTGTTTTGTTTACATTCCTACACAGAAAGATGATGTGTATAATTCATGAGACCTCAGTATTAGGGTAGCTGAAGGGAACATACACACATATACATATACATATACATATACATATACATATACATATACATATACATATACATATACATATACATATACATATACATATACATACACATATACATATACATATACATATACATATACATATACATATACATATACTATATATATATATATATATATATAGACAGAGGGCACAGGGTGAATTGGATATGAAGGGATGATATCGAAAAAAAATCAAATTAAGGGATGAGAAAAATATATTGAGAGAGGGAGAAAGGGAGAGATAGAATGGGGAAATTATCTCACATAAAAGTGGCAAGAATAAGCAGTTCTGTAGGAAGGGAAGAGGGGGCAGGTGAGGGGGAAATAAGTGAATCTTGCTCTCATTTGGATTTGACCTGAGGAGGGAATAACATACACATTCAATTGGGTATCTTACCCCACAGGAATGAAGGAGGAAGGAGATGAAAAAGGGGGGATGATAGAAGGGAGGGAAGATGGCGGGGAAGGTAATCAAAAGCAAATACTTTCGATCAAGGGAGAAAATTGAATAAAGGGGGATAGGTTAGGAAGGAGCAAAACATAGTTAGTCTTTCACAACATGAGTATTGTGGAACATAATGATACACATGTGGCCTATGTGGAATTGCTTGCCTTCTTAGGGAGGGTGGGGAGGGAAGAGGAGACAGAATTTGGAACTCAAAGTTTTAAAAGCAGATGTTCGAAAAAACAGTTTTTGCATGCAACTAGGAAATAAGATATACAGGCAATGGGGCATAGAAAGCTATCTTGCCCTACAAGAAAGTAAGGGAAATGGGGATGGGGGGAGTGGGGTGACAGAAGGGAGAGCTGACTGAGGAATGGTGCAATCAGAATATATGCCATCTTGGAGTGGTGGGGAGGGTAGAAATGGAGAGAAAATTTGTAATTCAAACTCTTGTGAAAATGAATGCTGAAAATCAAAATATTAAATAAATAAACAATGTTTTAAAGAAGCTATTGCTTGAGTTTCCTCTTCCATTCAAATCAAGAAATATTTATTAAGCATCTACTATGTGCCAGGCACTACACTAAGAACTGGGGATTAAAAAAGGCAAAAGACAGTCCCTGATTTCAAGGAGCTTATAATCAAGTGTGAGAGACAACATTCAAACAAATATATACAAAGCAAGCTAGATGCGGGATAAGTAAATTAATAGAGACAAGGCAATAGAATTAAGAGTAGTTGGGGAAGCCTTCCTGTAGGAGGTGGGATTTTATTGGGGATTTAAAAGAAGCTAGGAAGGTCAGTATTGGAAGTGGAGGAGGGAGAGCATTCCAGATATGGGGGACAGTTAGAGAAAATGCCAAGAGGTACAGTCTTGTTGTTGCAACAGCCAGGAGGCGAGTGTCACTGGATTGAAGAGTATGTGTCAGGGAGTAAGGTGTGAAAAGACTGGAAAGGCAGGAGGGGGCTGGAGTAGAGAGATACTTGAGGTAGGCAGACCCACTACTAGGCTATTGTAACAGTCCAGGCATGAGGTGATGGGGGCTCAAACTAGGGAAGAGAGAATAGACATCTTCAAGATGTTGTGAAGGTAAAATTCACAGGCCTTGGCAACAGCTTGGGTGGGTGGTAGGGGAACTGGGAGGATGGCCAGTAGTAGCAAAGTTAGGAGGAGGGGGAGGGTTTGGAGGGAAAGAAAATAGCTCTGTTTTGGACATATTAAGCCTAAGAATCTACTGGACATCCAGATTGAGATGTATGAAAGGCAATTGGAGATGCAAGATTGGAGGTCGGTAGGGAGACTCAGGCAGGATAGGTAGATGTTAGACTCATTAATGTAGAGATGGTAATTAAATCCATGGGAGCTGAAGAGACCACCAAGTGAAGTTGTACAGAGGGAGGGAGAAGAGAAGAAGGACCAGGACAGAGCCTTGAGGGCCCCCAAGGTCAGAAGGTGTGATCTGGAGGAGGATCCAGCAAGAAAGACAGAGAAGGATGGGTGAGCTAGGAAGGAGGAAAACCAGGCATCCTGAAAACCTAGAGAAGAGATACATGAGCAAAGGGTAATTGGCAGTGACAAAGAGGTCAGGGAAAATGAGGACTGAGAAAAGCAATTAGATTTGGTGACTAAAAGAAGGAAGAGGGGGATTCTGTGAGGTGAAGGAGTGAATTTCAGTCATGGAGGGCAGGCAGTGCAAAGAAATAAATTCGAGGACAGGAGACAGAGGCTAGGATTGTCTCTTCTCTAGATTTTCTGTGATGGTGTTTCTTTTGGCTCTTCTACCTGTCTGGTCACTCTCAGTCTCCTATGCTTCTTCTTTATCCAGCTTACTAACCCCAGGTATTCCCCAAGGCTCTGTCCTGGGCCCTCTTCTCCTATTCTTCCATACTCACTAGCTTACCGATCTCAACTCCTGTGGATTCAATGGTCATCTCTATGCAGATAATTCCCAGATTTATAAATCCAGCCCTAACCTCTCTCCTGAGCTGTGGTCTAGTATCACCAACTGCTTTCTGGATGTCTAGAATTGGATGTCTCATAGGCATCTCAAATTCAACATTTTCAAAACAGAAAGCATTATCTTTTCCCCAAAACATCCCTCTTTCCCCAACTCTCCTGTTACTGTTGAGGGCACCATCAATTCTTTCAGTCACCCAGGCTCCGGATCTTGGTGTTGGCCCAGACTCATCACTCACAGTCATGCTGCACAGAAAGCATTTTGTCAAACATGCTATTTCTACCTTCCCATCGTCTCTCATACATATCTCATTCTCTCTACTCTCATCACTACCACTCTAGCACAGGCTCCAGAATGACTGCAACAGAAACCATCTTCTAATTGACCTTTCTTCTTTGAGTCTCCATGCGCCAATCCATTCTCTATTCACTTGCCAAAGTGACATGGTCTGATTATGCTACTGCCTTACTCAATAAATTCCACTGGTTCCCTGTTACTCCAGGATCATATAATTATCTATTTGATATTTCAATCTGTTCATAATAATCATGATAACAATAGCTAGAATTTATATGGTGCCTACAATGTGCTAGGCACTGTTCTTTACAAATATATCTTCACAACAATCCCAGGAGCTAGATGTGATCATTATCTTTATTTTGCAGATAAGAAAACTGAGGCAAACAGCAGTTAAGTGACTTGTCAAATTTCACTTAGTAAGTTTCTGAGGCTAGATTTGAACTCAGGTCTTTCTGATTCCAGGTGCCACCTAGCTGCTTCACAACCTGACTCTTTCCTACCTTTTCAGTCTTCCTATACTTACCCTCCTTTTTTTTGTTTTTGTAGTTCAGTCTTGCCTGACTCTTTGTGACCCCATTTGGGGTTTTCTTGTCAAGGATACTGGAGTGGCTTGCCATTTCCTTCTCCAGCTTATTTTATAGATGAGAAAACTGAGGCAAACAGTGTTAAGTGACTTGCCTGGGGTCACACAGCTAGTAAGTGTCTGAGGCCAAATTTGAGCTCAGGAAGATGAATCTTCCTGATTCCAAGCCCAATGCTCTCTATCCACTGAGCCATGTAGCTGCCCTGCTCCCTTCTATGTACTCTAAAATCCAACTACTCTGGCCAGCTTGCCGTCCTTCATAAACCTCCCACTCTGGGCTGTGTTTATTTATACTTCCTGCCCAAGGCATGACATGGCATTCCTCCTCAATTCTGCCTCATAGTTTCTCTAGGTCCTTCAAAACTCAATTCTTTTTTTAGTGGTGGAGGTGAAGATGGGGGTGAGGGAGGTTGGATGGACAGAAAATAGATTTTTGTTAATTAAAAAAATCTTAAGAAAAAACAAGAGACCTTTCCTGTTCTCCCCACTGTTAAATCTTTTTTGTATAAGTTTAGCCTTTCACTTACCCCATATATATCTATGCAGTTACATGCATATTATCTTTCCCATTAGAATGTGACCTCCTTAAAGGCAGCGACCACCAATCAATAAACATTTATTAAGTGCCTACTATGTGCCAGGTATTGTGCACTGAACCATGTTTTTGGATTTCTTTGTATCCCCAGTACCAAACATATAGTAAATGCTTTTACTGACAACTTGATAGTTTGAGCCTGGGTTTTGAAGAGCTTTAAAAGCTAAACAGAGGAGTTTATATTTGATTTTAGAGTTGATAGTTACTAGGGGAGTGATATGATTACATTTGTGCATAAGGAAAAATTATTTTGGCAGGAGTATGTAAAATGGATTGAAGTGGTGAGGAACCTGAGACAGAAAGACCAATTCCGGAGGTTGTGGCAATAATCTAGCTAATCGGTTATAAGGCTTGGACTAAGGTGGTTACTGTATAAGTAGAGAAAACGAGTCAGATGTGAGAGATGTTCTTAAGATAGAAATGGCAGGATTTGACAACTGATTGGATATTTGGGGTGAAGGAGAGTTGTGTGTTTGTCCTTCATTTTCAAAGAGGACCATGACATCAGGGAAATGATGACATGACTAGCAGTTGATTTTGATTTGAGTGAGGGAGGGCTGTGCAAAGTCTCCAGCTTCACTTTCTCCTCCAGACCCATCTGGGTCCAGTGACCAGATATTCATCAGGATGACTGGAGATGACCCAGGATGCAATGGGAGATTCTGGGCCGTTGAGGCTAAGGCCTTTTCATGTGCTCACTTAGAGTGAGGTAACACCCATTCAGTGACTAGGCCTCTTTAAGAAGTGAATCAGGGTACCTTCAACAGAAATAGAGAATCTTGGAACAAGGGAGGATTTGGGAGAAAAAAGAAATAGTTCACTTTTCAGACATGTGGAATTCGAGCTGTCTCAATGACATCTAACTTGAAATACTCAATGGGCAATCTGCGATGTGGAATTGAAGCTCAGAGTAGAGACTTGGGCTGTATATATTGATCTGGGAATTAATAGTATAGAGGTGAGTGTTAGTATTATGGGAATTAGTTAGGTCATCAAGAGGGAGAATATAGAGAAAGAAGAGTAGGGGCCCTGGGACAGAGCCTTGTGGGATACTCACAATTAGGGGGTTTGATCTACACCAGAAAAGACTCCAATGGAACAATCAGACATGCAGGAGGAGAACCATTTATTTATTGTTTGGTGGTGGAGGGATGGACTTGTGGTTGGTGGAGAGAATTGTGAGCATGACTGCATAAAGGTCCAAGTTGGTTCCAGAGATTTAGGGGAGGAATACTTGAGCAGAGAACAACTTAGGGAGGTGGTGAAGAGAGAAACCTTAAAATGATAGCCATGCAAAGGAAGCTGCTTCAATCATGTTCATGGACTTGCTTGAAATCCTAGACTGATGAGAATGGATCTCCTCTGGATGAGGTTGTTATCTTCTGGATTGAGCTGAGATCTTTTCTTGCTCCCAGCTGAAGAGTGCATTCATACCTGTGTATTCTCTGGAATATTCTAATCTGTATAACTTTCTATTTCTATTTGCAATCTTTCTTGGATAAGTGGGTTTACTTGATATTCACTATTTGTAATGGTCTTTTGTATAACCAGTGTTTGATGGAAAGTTAGGTCAGTGAGCATAAGCTAAGGGCTACCCTCTCTTTTGAGGGCAATCAGGGAGGTAGCTTTTGTTCTGAATCCTTTAGACTACCAATACTTGAGGGAGGCAAATAGGTATAATTTTAGTCCAATACTCCTTTTGGAGACCAGAGGAAAGGATACTCTCCTCTTTTCAGCAGAGTCAAGCTAAAGCTCAAATCATATGCTATCTACGAACTGCATCTGTGTAGACAATCCATGTGGGTACTTACAATAAAGCTAGAGAAAAGGTATTAGCCCTTAATTCTTTGTCAACACAAAGATATTAAAATTTTTCTTTTATTTCCTCAAGATGATTGTTTGTTCTGAGACTGAAGCTTGTAAAATCATGCAGTATCCCACACTCAAGGCAGAAAGACGTAAAATTGACTTCAACTCAAAAATAAATGGAGCATTGAAAAAAATCCTAAAATTTTGCATTTAGACAGTCTAGAACAGGGATTAAGCTTAACTGCACCATGGACATCAAAAAGATTTATTTCAGAGAGTCTCAACTTCAAGAAGGTAAAAAATTGTCACATCTGCCTTAAGAAAAATTCAAGGGTCATCATGCATTTGATCCAGGGGATCTAGTCATAGAAATCCAGCCTTGGACAGATACCTACTGAGGCTTGAGGATACCTTTGGCTTTCTGCTTTGACCATCTTTTCCTTACCTGTGGACAAGGTGTTTTATTTGTTGTTTTGTTTGGCCAGGATCTTTTGTTTTAAGTGTCTCTTTTCTCATTGTCCCATACTCCTCCTCCTCCTCCTCTACTACCATTCCTCCTCCTCCTCCTCCTCCTGTACTTCTCCTCCTCCTGTACTCCTCCTCCTCCTCTTCCTCTACTACTACGACTACTATTACTTCTACTACTACTACTATTCCTCTACTAGTACTACTACTCTTCTACTACTACTACTACTCTTCTACTACTACTATTACTATTCCTCCTCTCTTCTACTACTACTACTACTTCTACTACTACTAGCCAGCACTTATATAAGTATACTTGAATTGATTTGCAAATATCTCATTTGATCCTTACAACAACTCTAGGCATTAGATGCTATTATTATCCTCATTAAATTTACAGATGAGAAAACTGAGTTGCAAGTGTCAAGGAAGGATTTGAATTCAGGTCTTTGTTTTAGGTCCAGTACTCTTAAGCAGTGTTCCATCCAGCAATGAGTACCTTTCAATTCCTTCTTTTGAGACTATAATACACTGGAGCTAAACATAAATTTTAAGTGATTGTCACTGAGTCTTCCATAACCTTAGTCCCTTCTCTCTGAGAGTACCCCCAATTTATCATATATGTGTGTGTGTATATATATATATATATATGTACAAAAGCAGTTGTTTTCATGTTTTCTCCGCCTTAGGGGCAGGGACTACCTTTGGATCCCAAGTGCTTAGCTCTGCCCATGGCACATAGTAGGTGCTTAATAAATGCTGGTTGATTGACTTTCTGGGTCAGGAGTTGGGAGGTAGGAGGGTAAAGAGCCAGAATTTGAGGGGAAAAAAAAAAGCAAAAGAGGCTCCTTTCCCCATCTCCAACTGCCCCAGGGACTGAACCAGGTTGGTGAGTGCAGAGCTAAGGGACCCTTTAGGGGAGCAGTCTATACCCTGCCTGGGTCTTCCAAGTTACATGCATGGACTTGTAAGTGTCTCTTCCTGTAGACCATAAAGCTTCTGGTGGCCAGTGGCTTTGCATCCCCAGAGCGGGTGATTAGTAAAATCTTTACCACCCTGGGCAAGGCATTTCACTTGTCGGCCTCAGTTGCCTCATCCATAAAGTGGGGATACTACCTCTTCCCCGGGTTATCTATGGTTTGCAAAGTGCTATGGCAACTTTCAGGCAACCTACAAATGCAAGCCAGCGTTACTATATCCCGCCACCCCAGGAGAGGCGGAAAACGCAGCGTCCTTTTGCAAAATCACAGAATCCCCTGCGGGGAGCCAGGCTGACCACCAGCCCCGGGCAG
This sequence comes from Phalanger gymnotis, assembly GCA_028646595.1. Classification (NCBI taxonomy): domain Eukaryota; kingdom Metazoa; phylum Chordata; class Mammalia; order Diprotodontia; family Phalangeridae; genus Phalanger; species Phalanger gymnotis. The sequence goes on from CM053623.1 coordinate 306,126,860, forward strand.
AGCTCCAAGCTCGCTCTCTTCTGGCTCTGAAGCGGACGACCAATGACATCTTTCTCGGCCCAGGAGCGCATGCGCTCTTCCTTCTACCCTCCAGAAAGGAGGGGTGGGGGAGGAAGGGTTTGCGTCATGTTATCATCACTCCCCCACGCCGAGAAAATCCTTCCGCCTCCAGGACAAAAGAAAAAAAATCCCGAGGCCTCTCCTCCAGCTCGCGCCAATTTGCGCATCCTCTCCCCTTGCCTCTAGACGCCATCGAGCGGTCGGGGTGGTGGGCGCTGGGGGCCGGAGCAGGAGGGCCGGGGCGGCGGCCGGAGCGCGGATCCCTGCGCGGGGGCGGGGCGGCGCTGGGGCGGGGCGGTGCTCGGGGCGCCGCGCTCTTCCTCGCCCCCCTTCTGTGCCCGGCGGGCGGACGGACGCCGGCGCTTGGCTCTCGCCTCGGCTTGTAGTCCCTGTCCCCTCCCCCCTCTCCTCCCCCGGCGCCCTATGGCGAGAGGGAGCCCCCTGCCCAGCCCGGCAGGAGGAGCGGCACGGGCGGCCTTGGGCCGGGGGGCGCCATGGGCCTGAGCCGGTGACGGGCACGGACCGTTGGCCCCCGCGCGCCGGGCAAGATGAGGCGGTAGCGGAGCCCCGGATGCCCCCCCGTCGCCAGCGTGAAGCCTACTGCTCTGCCGGGGAGGAGGAGGAGGAGGAGGAGGAGGAGGAAGAAGAAGGGGGGGAGACGGAGGAGAGGAAGGTGAGCCCCCCCGCGGTCTAACGGACCCCCCCCACGGTCACGCCCCCCGGACGGAGCTGCGCGGAGACCGGGGGAGGGGCAGGGGACTAGACCCAACCCATACCCCCCCCCCAGCCTTCCCTTGGTTGTGGTACCCGGCTCCTAGCGTTCGGGACCCCCAGAGAGATAGCCTCGGGAAACCCCCAAAGTCTGGTAGCCCGGGGGACCCCCAAAGTGAGAGCCTCGGGGCACCCCCAAATTCTGGTAGCCTGGGGACCCCCCAAAGTTTGATAGCCTCGGGCTCCCCCAAAGTCTGAAAGCCTCAGGGCAGGCACCCAGCAGGCGATCGGCCAGAGTTGTTTGCTCTCGGGCTCTATGGGAGCTGCCCGAGGGCAGGGGTTGCCCCCGCCTTTGTCCGGGGTCGCGGTGGTCCCGGCTGCTACTGAGTAGGCTACGCCCCGTCTGTGCCCGGGGGTCCACCAGTTGCTCCCCGGGGTCTTGTGCCTTTGTTTGCATCCCGGGGATTCCCCCCGCTGAGGACTAGAGAGGGCGCTCAGGAAGGCTGCTGTGCCCGCCCCCCAGGGTGGGCTCCAAGTTCTCCGGCCTGGGTCCCGTTTGCACGCTGCCCCCGACCCCCGGCAAGGACCCCCGTTGTCTTTAGACTTTGTGCCTCCCAGCACTTAGCACGGTCCTTGGCACCTTAGACGCCTGGTGGATGCTCATTGACTTCAGTGGGAACGCGTGAATGCCTCAGGATGATCCCCAACTTTTCCTGCGTGTCTTTTCTACTGAGCGCACGGACCGTGCCGAGCCTTTGTTTGTGTCCCCGGAGCTCGGGCCCTCCCCCCCATGGGCTCCAGCTGATCCTCCTCTGCCCGGTACGTGCGGACGTGATGCTGGAGGGCCCCCCTCCCCCTGCCAGCCGAGAGCCTCGATGGACTCCGGCCTTTTTTTGTGTCCAGCCCGGAGTGCGGCGTTGGGTACGGAGCAGGCCCTGGGGCCACATCGGCCCCTTCCCTCGGATATCTACCCTGTGTACTGGCTGCACATTCTATGTGCCAGGCTCTGTGCATGTTGTCTCTCTTATTGTGAGGGAGTTCCTGGAGAGCAGGGACTATTTTTTTAGGGGGGGAGAAAGGAGAGAAAAGAATTTTCTTTGTATGCTCGGCGCTTGGCACGGGCTTTTAAATGGATGCTTGTTCATTGACTTGTCAGAGGTATCTCCCCACATCCGTACTGTTGTTTGCTGTCTTAAAACAACCAAAACCATACCACCATTTGGGAGATTTCTTTGTCCATGAGTAGCTTTGTAGACCGTGTGAATGAACGCTTACTGGGTACTTGGAGCTGTATAACACCTTTTTGGGGAGAGGAAGAGGTAACAAAGCCTTGCAGGTAGAACTTTGGTTTGACAGCTAGGACAGAAATACAGCCTGGGCCTGAGATTTCTTTGGTGAGTTAACTCCCTCTACCCATTCAGGTTGGCACCTTCTCAGCGACTTACCGTCTCAGGGGGTTCTCAAACCGGTGTCTGTGAACTTTTGAAAAAAAAAATTTCATGATGATTCCAGTATAATTGGTTTCCTTTGCACTCCTACATATTTAATATTATGCATTTAAAAACATGATTCTGGGAAGATCTTAGGCTTCACCAGATTGCCAGAGGAGTCCATGACAAAAGGGATTAAGAAGCCCCATCTCATAGTTATCTGGAACACCTCTAAGTTGAGTGACTTGCCCAGGGTCACAGAGATGAGACTTAAACTCAGGTTTTCCTGACTTCTAGGACAGACTGCCTTTCTTATAACAACCGAAGATTTCTTAAACACTAAGGCTTTGGAAAATTGAGAAGGAAAAAAGCAAAATGAGTCAAGAAGTATTTATTAAGTGCCTTCTATGTGCCAAGTGACAAGGAAGGGGGAAAAACTAGGTACACAAAAGCAAAACTAGTTTCTATTATGAAAGCAGATCCTGGTTTTCCCATAGGAGGAATCTTAAAATGACATCTAGGACTATTAGTCAATGGATGAAAAAACATTTCTTGAGAGACAGCATGGATAGTAAGCTGGCTTTGAAGCCAAGAAGGCCTGAGTTTAAGTCTGGCCTTTTACATATTCTGACTGTGTGATCCCTTAGTGGTCACTTAACCTTTTAGTGCTCTAGACAACTCTTTAAGGCTATATAAGTTGTAGAGAAAGTACGATCTGCTTTAGTAGAGGGAGTACCAGTGAAACCACAATGCAATCCTTATCTGTCTTCCTGTTAACTGCTAAGACTGCCCAAGGTATGCCTGAGGAGACAAATACAAAATTGATGACTTCTTGCTCTCCTGAACCTTTTGTTGTGCTGGGGAAATGTTTAGAGATACATAAATACAAGAAGAATATCGTACATGCACAAAATATTCAGTGCCGTTTAAGAGGGTTACTAATTAAGAAAGGCCCCTTTAGAGGTTCAAAGAGAGAAAGGGCTCTTAGGAAAGGCATTTGGACTGGGGAGGTGAGATGTGACCTGGGAAACCCCAAGTAGGATCTCTGCTTAGAGCAGAGGATTTCAAGGGCAGAAAGACAGTGGAGGGGTTGAGTAGGAAGGGGAGGGGCAGCTGTGTCTTCTTGATGGCCATGTATGTAGGTAGCCAGAGGACTTTTTTTTTTATCTCCTGGCAAATCCATCCTTCTTCCCACTTACTTTTAGGGCCCTACTATTAAAAAGGAAAAAAAAGGATAGTTAAGGAAACATCAGTGTTGATTAAAGGGTACAAAGTGGTAATAAAATTTTAAAGGTAGATGTACCTAGTGTGAATTCATGCTTTTCTAACTTGCTAATATTAAGGAGAAAAAAAATTAGGGACAGGAAGACAAGGAAAAAGGAAAAGGGTGGACTGCCCCTCACTTAATGGATATTGATCAATAGTCTTTCTCTGGGGTTTCAGGTGCTTGAGCTTTGGCTATGTTGATACTTTGGAAACCCAAGTTCTTGAGAATAGACCGTTTGTTGACTAGGAAAGTGAATGCCATTTACTGTCTCCTTGTTTAGGTCCTGTTCTCCTATGCTGAATCTTAGATGTGTGGGTTTATTTTGTTTTTCTTTTACACATAGGAAAAAAATTAAAAATAGGCCCCATTATCATCTTGGATACAACATGTAAACAGATAAGTAAATTATGTGCCAAGTTGAGGAGGGAAAGGATCCTAACACCTAGGGAGGGGTTCAGGAAAGGCTTCCAGGAGGAGGTGGCACCTGAGCTGATCCTGGAAAGAAACAGGTTTCTCAGAGTAGAGGAGAAGTACATTCCAGATCTGGGGGGACAGGACAGCTAGTTCAGGGGCAGGGGACATGGCAGAGGGTGGTGGTGGTGTCGTGTCTGGGTCATGCAGGAGTACAAGAAGAAGAGTAAGCAAAGGTGTAGCTTGGAGTTCTCTCTTGCTCCCTTTATGGGCTCTATTTGACTACTTGTTAAGAGGTTTTATAATAGCAAAGATCTTTGAACTCAGTTTGTAAGGTCTTTCACAATTGACTCTGGGTTTTAGAATTCTGTAGCCAGCAGGTAGAGAGCTAGAAATGAAATCCTTAAAGCAGGTTAACTTCAAGGGAGGTAAGGTAGTGGGGAAGGATGACTGTTTAAGATAAAAAGAGGCTTTCTAATTGTTCAAATTGGTGACATAATGAACAGTTTATTAACATTAGAAGCTGTTTTCTATTTCCTCTGTGATTTGTAGCTTTCGCCTTGGCTGTTTAGCCCAAGAATTGAGTTTTTTCAAACCTGTTGAATTTTTTTAACTAACATCTTTATATTTAAAGGGCATTTTGTAGAAAGTGTTCTTGTTTTAACTAAGTTTTGCAGGTCATTTAATAGGTAGTCTAAAAAAAAATCTGTAGCCTGGTGCTTCATGTCATAAAACACCCATGGCATTGTTTCAAATAGGCATGGATTCTTTTTTTTAAAAGTGGTTTTTTGTTTCTCTTCCCCTTTTAAGACTATATACATTGTCCTTGAAGTTATTTTTGCTTAGCATGCCTTAAGGCAGCCCTATTTCCACAGGCTCTCTTTCCCCCACTCTCAAACCTTCACTCCTCTTCCTCTTTATTTTTTGCTCTTTTCCCAAGTTTTGGAGTTTTGCTTATGGATTTCTTTTATTTAATTATCTTATTCCCTTTTCCCCCTCCTTTTTTTCCTAAGTAGTTAATTAAAACATTTCTTTATCCCCTCTTCTTCAACTTCTTTTGTTTCTTTTTTTTTAATTTTCTGAGTCTTTTTCTAAAGAAGAGGTTTCTTTACCTTACTCTCTTCATCAATTATCTTCCCATTCTGTCTATTCTAAAGTTTTATCATTAAATTTTTATGACCTTTATTATTCCTTCTTTTAGTCTCTTTGGCTTCCTTATGAAATTAAAGCTTCTAAAGTACCTATTTTGAGTTTACCATCTTAAACAGTTTCTGTGTTATTGCCTTTTGGGTCTTATCCCTTCTCCACCTTTCTTTCTGTTGTGTCTCATTCTTGAAATATCAATTTCTGTAGGAGGTAGAGAGGATAGAAATATTGCCCCATGATAGAAATTTCCCTTTGTCCCTGTCCATCTAGTCTGCTTATCCCACCTACCCTCCGATGATCCTTTTCTTTCCCATCTGCCATGGAATCTTTTTGCTAGGTCCATGGCCCTTCCACCTTCCAGGAGCTCTGATTTTACTTTTTCTGAGGTGGCTTGGTGTCTGTAGAGGTATGATATGTATAAAGGCACAACACATGATTAGAGGAAGTCTTTTTCTGCACCAAACTGTTGCAGGTTATAGGCACAATACAGTAAGATTACCTTCTCCCATTACAGAATATAGATTTCTCCTTCCCATGAGACTGTTCTTCACTGGGAGCCTCTCCCATCCTGAGTCAGGGTCTTTAGCCCTTTTCTTTTCCTCCACTTTTCATCCTTCACTTTGCCACTATACTCCTTTTCCCGTAGCCCTTCTTGGCTGAGAGACTACAGGAGCTATTTTCCTTTCGTTGTTTATCATTGACTTGAATGGGGAACATCACACTCCAGATAAAGGCCGTGGGATTTCAGATCTGTTCCTTATATTGCTTCTGTTTAAGTTCCTCTTTTTCATTTTTGTCCCTTGTATGCTTTTAGAAAGAAAACTCTTAATGGTCCTTTTTTTTAAACCCCATAGGGGTCTTGTCTTTCTAAGGTTTGTTTTTCTCCTTTTAATATTCTTTAGGGATAATTTATTTTGTTCTTTGTGCTTTCCTTAATATTTGTATTAATTTACATTTTTGTATTTTTGTTATCTAGGATACTTGCAGTGCAAATAATCTGCTCGGTTTTTTTTTTAAGTATGAGTGTTTCAAATGTCTCTTTTGTGGAACATCCATATTTTTTCATTGCCAGTTAGGCTAAGATTTGCAGGGAATGTCCTTCTGGGTTGCTTCTTGAGCTCTTTTGCATTTTATGTTATTCCATTCCATTCTGTGGCTTCTGGTAGGTGCAGAATAGCCTTGAATTTCCTTTATATTTGAAGGTCTTTTCTCTCAGTCTTTTGAAAAATTTATTGTTTGTCATTGAAACTATTAAATTTACCTACTGTCTCTCGGAGTTTGCAGAATAGTTTTTTTTGTTTTTGGAGGTGAGTTGTGGATTCTTTCAGTTGGTGCTTTGTTTTCTGTATTCAGAAATTCTGGGCAGTTTTTGTATTAGTTGTATTATGATGTTTAAGTTTTTTAACTTTTAGTATTCTTGAGGGAGCTTTGATTGTCAAGTTGTCTCCAAGTGTCCTGTCTTTGAAATCAACATTTTCTCTGTAGAGATCCTGTGTGTTTTTAACTTTATTGCGTTTTGCTTCTCTTCTTTCAGATTGTGCTTCACTTTCTTATAATTGTATTCCCATTCAGTTTTTCTTTCTTTGTATCTGTTTGCTCCCAAAGACTGGAGTTTTTCTCTTCTCCTAATTATTTCTGCTCTGCAGGACATAAATTCTGCCATTTGTTCACTTTTAACTTCTTTCAGTAAGTTCTACCCTGGAACCATTTGGTAGTGCCCTTTGTGGTTACGTAGTCTATGGGTAATCTGTAGGGTTCTCTCTTTCATTAGGTGGTGTTTCATTTTCCTTTGTCTTACAGTGTTTATTTAGAGACAGAGTTGTTAGATGTCTTGGTAGCCATCTTCTCTTCTGTTTTAGTATCTTCCCTGTTGATTTATCTGCTTGTGCCCTAGGTCTTTAGCTTGAGTTTTCTTTCTCCAGAGATCTTTAATGTTTTTAGCCTTTTTTCCTTATATTGCTCACTTCCTCCTCTTTTAACAGCAGGCCTCCCAATTTCTGGATCTTGTTGACTCAGCTTCCTTCCACTTTGAAGGATTCACTTTTCGCTCTTCTTAATTCTTGCCCGAAGTGCCCCCTGGGGGCAGAACTGGCCCAAACTGAATACTAATAATGTCCTTTCTTTTAGGCTGATTGCTGCCTGGCATCCTGCCCCAGTTCCCTCTTTAGTTCTTTGATTGATTGCTGTTCCCCTGATCAGGTAGGGGACATCCAGTCTCCCTGTACCTCACTTCTCTGCAAGTAGGTGGGCATAGTTGAAGTCTAGTGCTTGTTGCCATAAAATTGTTGGGATGAGGGTAGGGGCTGGCTGTGCTGCAGAGACTGTAGCAGCCACGATAGGAAATTGCCATATAGACCCTAGGGCATAACTTATAGGTCAGGTTGTATACCCTGCCAGGCTTGAGAGCTAGTGAGGGGGCGGTGCTGATGTTAATTCTTAAAGCTGTTTCCTTGTTAGGCTTCTGGGTTTCTTGGCCTTGGAGGGTTAGTGGAGACTGGAGAAATTGGCTAGTCCTCCATCGTGTTGCCCATGTGACCTATCCTTGTGGGTGTAATTCTTACATGGGAACCAGAATATCCTCCCTCTCTCCAATTTGAGCTTATTTTGTTAGATTCCTTGCCTTGACCTTGCAGGCCAGTTGCTTAGAAATCAGGTGGCCCAGTATGAAATGAACTGGAGCCTCCTAGTGGCTGGAAGGTTAGAGGTAATCTTTCAAAGAATCCCAAATTAAATGAATATGTGGTCGTTAAAAGCACTGGACTAGAAGTCAGGAGACCTGTGTCTTGGCTATGCCACCAATTAGTTGTATGTTTTTGGAGAAGCCACACTAGGTTGCATTTTTTTATAAAAGGCATTGTCTCTGAGGTCTAAAAATGTGTTAAATTTGTCTTTTTGTAGGCATGGTTCTATGAAGAACTATAGAAGGCAATTTCATTGGGGGGGTGTGGTTTGGCAGGGCAGTTGAGATTAAGTGACTTGCCCAAGGTCACACAGCTGGTACCTGTGTCAAGTGTCTGAGGCTGGATTTGAATTCAGGTCCTCCTGACTCTAGGGCCAGTGTTCTACTCACTGCACCACCCAGCTGCCCCTAGAAGGCAATTTCATAAGACCACTTTAATACGTGTAAGGTAAAAGCTTGTTGGCTGAACCTATAAATAGGAGATAGGTTCCGAAGCTCTTTGTGAGTAGAAATTGTTTTCCTTTTTTGCGTTTTTATTCCCATTACCTAGCGTGCTTGGCACAGTAGGCAATTAATAAATGCTTGCTGATTGAGGCTTAAAATACATGCTATATAACATTTTAAAAAAGGAAGAACGGTGAGGCTGGATTAAAACTCCTCTCTTTCCTGCTTCTGCTTCACTCATCAGTTCTTTCTACCACATTATCTATAAATAAAACCATTCGAAGCTGCTCTTACACTGCAAAATATAAAATGTTTAGTTTCTCAATTAGTACAGTTTTCCTTCCCACCTTAGCTACAGGTGAACTGTTTGAAGCTGCTTTCTATATGATTTGCCAAGCATGTTTTAGGTCACACCAGTTGGTCACATCAGCATTTCTCTTATTGAATGAGGCTTCATACACTTAGCAATTCTGTAAGCAAACTTATATGATAAAAGCAATCCTTTTGTTGTCACAGGAGCCTTGTGAGGTGGGTGCTGTGATTATTCCCATCGTATAGGAAACTGAGGCAAGCAGAGGTTACAGGACTCGCTCAGGATTGTGTAGCTAGTCAGAGTCTGAGGCAGTATTTAAACTAAGCTCTGTTTTGACTCCGTCCTTAAGTCACCTCTCAGCTTAGGGGAGCAAGTTTCCTCATCTGGGAGGTTTCAGTGCCAGTGAAATTACAAATTTAGTCCTTTTCCTACTCCCTATTCCTAGTTGTTGAAAGGTTCAAATAATTATGTATATGTGTTCTCAAGTTATTTCAGTTTTTAAAAAGTTTCATGTTTTATATTTAACAGCAGTGAATACATTAATAAAGGTAACAAGTCTCATTTCCCCTCAGACTATGAGCCTCATAGTTTGGAGAACTTTAACTTAATGGGAGTTTCCAGAAGTAAACCTTTCAGTTAGTCATCTAAAGAATTTTTCCACAAATAGTGAAGTTCTTAATAGTAGCTTGCAGTTTAGGCTTAAACAAATTCGCCTAACTTTTGAATTTTTCTTAGCTGTTAAATGAGGAGGTTATACTTGATATGTTTATCTCCTTTTTACCTTTAATTAATGTCCTATAAGTCTTGGTTTTTAAGGTCACTGATAAAGCCCCTGAGTTAATATAGTCACTCTAATACCATTTTAGGGCAATTGGAGTTTCTTGGTACTTGATTTTTGAATGAATGAAAAAGCAATTACTAAGTGTTAAGAGCTGGGAATGCAAAGAGAAAAGTAAGAACTTTTGTTCTCAGAAGCTCCACAAGATGTTTCAGTTACAGAGTGGACAGAAAGGCCTGGTGGTCTTGAGGGCATAGTGGTAAGGTAGACAGAAGTTCATCTTGAGAATCATTTCTCTTAATAAGGCCACATCTGTTTCTGATGTTGATGCCTTTCTAATGGAACACTTGGGTGAGAACTTTGTTTTCAGGCTCTTCAGTGGCTGCAACTATTGAAGAAGCACTTTCCGACACTTGTCTTGCCAGGGTTGCTTCCCTGGATGGTGGCTGCAGAAGCAGGTTGGAAACAGGAACAGGTAGGTAATTTAGGGGTGCCGTCTTAGGGGAAACCATCTAGTTGCAGCAACTACAACTGCCAGAATATGGGATTTCTGAGGCCAGAGTCTAACCTTTCTATTGAGAGGAACAAAGCTTGTCTCCACATTAGTCTTTCGGAACCAACTTTGATCACTGCATTTGATCTGACTTTGACTTTTTGTATTGTCTTTAGCTACAGAAATACCATAATGTTCTGATTTGGCTCCTTTGCTCCGCATCAGTTCATGAAAGTCTTCCCATGTTTCTGTGAATTGCTTGTATTTGTCTAGAAGTAGTATTCATTAACATTTATATGCTGCAAGTTTGTTCAGCCATTCCCCAACTGATGGAAAGCTATTGGAACCTATGGAACAGACTGCTGGGTTAGAGTAGAGGCAGTTTATCAACTTTTATCATATCATTTACAAATCATTTTCTGGAATGATTTGGATCAATTTGCATTTGTCCCATAACTCCTTCAACATTGACCATTCCCGTCTTTAATTTTTGAAAATTAGATGGGTGTGAAGTGATACCCCAGATTTTTTTTTCAATATTGCATTTCTCAAATATTTTAAAATAAGTTCTTATTGATACCTTTTCATATCACCAGCATTTCTCTCAACATCTGTCTCCTGGCATTTCTCTTAACTAGTTCATTTTTTTTCTATATTTTTGATTGTTTGCATTTTTTCTTTTGAAAAATTCATATCTTGAATGGATGAACAAGTAGTTGTATATAAATAGACTACTATTGTGTTGAACTTTTAACTGTTGCAGTACTATTGTAATGACCATCTAGGATTCCAGGGGACTGATGGTGAAACATACTACCCATCTCCTCATAGACAGGGAAGGACTTGGAATGCAGAGTGAGACAAATATTTTGGGGTCATGTTCAATGTGGAAATTTGTTTTGGTTGACTATACATGTTTGTAATGGGTTTTGTTTTCCTCGTGTTCTCAGTTAGGAGAGGGTAGAGGGAGAAGGCAGATGTTGGCTGATTTTAAAAAAAAATTTTAAAGAACACTTCATATCCTTTGGCCACTTGGTTATTAGGGCTTTCAGGCTTATTTATTTATTTGTGTCATATCCCTATAGATTTGGATTGCAGACTTTTATCGGAGTTGCTCATGCAAAGGTTCTCCCCTCCCCTATTGCTAGCTAGCTTCTTTTATAATTCTTGATGCATTAATTTTGTCCCTCCCCCCCACAGTTAATTTTAAATTATGGAAAATGTCTATTGTCTTATCTGTAACTTCATTTATTTCTTGTCTGGTTAAATATTTTCTTCATTTTGCATTTATTTTAATGGAATTTCCCTTTTTCCTTACTATTGTACAGAAATACTGTGACTTCCTTCCCTACTCTCCTTAATCTCCTGTGTCTTCTGAATAGTCTTTCTTCCCAAACAGTTGCTGTGATGAAGGTTATATATTTTGGCAGTTTGCCAATGTCTACTCTGGTTATAATGCCAGTGAATGAAGTCATTGTAGAAAATATAATAATGTTACAGCACCCATAAAGTAAAACCTTTTGTTAATTAGATAATTTCATCACTCTAGATTTTTAGAAAATGTTAGTTTTACCTGTTGCTGAGTACAAATTAATATATGACTAGACAAAAAAAATTTTGTTTTTTAACTTACTTTAAAAATATATTTTATTTAAATATTTTAGAAAGAGAGTTTTATTGATACTTTTGTTTTAACATGTAGATTTGTCCCTGTATCCTTCCCCTTCCTGCCTCCCAGAGAGCCATCTTTTATAACAAAGAATTTTAAAAAGAAAGAGGAAGAAATTGAGCAAAATTTATCAGGATATTGAGGGAAAAAAATCTGATTTTATTTGCATTGTTCCACACTTGTGGACCCGGGTCTCTGTGAAGGAGTGGGGAGAGGTGTCTTCTCTGGAGACACTCTTATTTATAATTCACAACATTTAGTTGTGCTCATTGTGTCTATTGTTTTTCTGACTCTGCTTACTTCATTTTACATCAGTTCATCTCTATATTGTTGTTGTTCATTGTTTCTTATAGCATAATATTATTTCATTACGCTTATGAACCACAATTTATTTAGCCATTCCCCATTTGATGGGTTCTAGTTTCTTCCTAGCTCTTTACTACTACAAAAAGTTCTGCTGTGAATATTGGGACTTTTCTTTCTGTCTCTGACCTCTTTGAGTGTCTGGGTCAAAGAGCATGGGCAAGTTCCAAATGACTTTTCAGGATTATCGGACTGATTTGTAACTCTACCAGTAATATATTAGTGTGTTTGTCGTTCTTCAACTTCTAACATTTACTATTCTCATCTTTTGTCGTCTTTGCCAGTTTGCTAGGTATGAGGTAAAACCTGAGTGTTTATTTCTGCATTTATCATATTTTATTAGTGGTTTGGAGCAATTTTAAGAATATAGTTATTAATAGTTTACACTTCTTCTTTTGAGGCCTGTTCATGTCCTGTGGCCATTTATCCATTTGGGAATGACTCTTTTATATATGTGTAAATTCCTTTTATGTAAAGATTGTGGTTGTTTTTGCTTTGCAGTAGTCCACACAAAAGATAATCAGGCTTTATAGAAATCAGTCTTTAGGGGCACCTAGGTAGCTCAGCGAGTAGAGCACTGCCCCTGGAGTCAGGAGGGCCTGAGTTCAAATCCAGCCTCAGACACGTGACACACTTTACAAGCTGTGTGACCTTGGGCAAGTCACTTAACCCCGATTGCCCTGCCTTCCCCTCTGTTAAAAAAAAAAATCATTCTTTAGAGAGAAAGGGATGGATCTTGTAAAGAGGTTAAAAAATTTGGAGAGGGCGTGTTATTTAACATTTTTCACTTAGCCTCTTAAACCTGTGCATCCACAAAATATTATGCTCATATGTATTCTTTAGTACAACTCTAAATTCTTTTTATTGAAAATTGATGAGAGACTGATCATAGTGATGATTTGCTACCATGTGCTCCCAAACCCAAATCTGTATTATACAGGGTGTTACAAAAATCTTTGTGCAGTTTTTAGCTTTAACAATTGCACTAAGACTTTTAGGACTTTCTGTATTATGGAACAGTCATTGGGATACTACCAGAAATGGAAAGGCTTGGTTTAATTGTTAATATTTGGATTTAATCAAGTTAAACATATTTCTTTTTATGTAGCTCAGTTTAAGGCATTAAGTTGATTTCTTCTTTGGGGAGGTGGGGGCTGGGTCTGGATAAACTCTGCATACCGATACAGAGTAGCAACATTTCTATCATTTGTGTTTTTAGAGAGTTTCCTGAAGCATTGAGAGGTTAAGGAAATTGCCAGGCTCACACAGCCAGAATGTGTCCAGAAGCAAAAGTCAGACCCGGGTCTTTCTGATTTACTCCAGCTCTCTACCCATAATTAGTTTCCATGAAACCTCTTGAACTATAGTAGCCAGATTTTACATTTAAATCCCCCTATTTAGCTGATAAGTCTACAAAGAAGGTTTACATGTGGCAATAAGAAACAAAATTTCGATTTGATATATCTGGAAAATTTTTTTTGTGTTACATGTATCCTACGTTATGTATCCTTTTTGTTACTGTTTTGTCGATTAGTCACGTCTGACTATGGCTTGCCATTTCCTTCTCCAGATAAGGAAGCTGAGGCAAACAAGGTTAAGTAAAACTTGCCCAGGGTCACAAAACTAGTAAATGTCAGAGGCCGGTTTTGAACTCAGGTCCTCCTGACTCTAGGACTGGCATGCTGTGTCATAGATTTGCAAATCAAAATGTATTTTATCTAAGTGATGTCAAGAGATGGCAAGGAGGTCACCCAACAGTTTTGATGAACCTAGCTCCCCTCTCCCACTTCCCAAAAGTTAGTTAAACCAATAGCAAACAATTGTAACAGATATACATAGTTAAGCAAAACAGATTCCCACATTGGCCGTGTCTGAAAATATATTTCTAGTTCTTGTGTATATCCTCTTTCTGTAAGGAAGTGTGGGTACAATGCTTGGTACTCAATTATAGTTGTTTATTGCATTCATCAGAGTTCTTAAGTCTTTCAAAGTTTGTTAGGTCTTCTCAGGTTTTTCTACAACTGTGCTTTTTGTCATTTCTTATTGCTCAGTAATATTATATCATATTAATATAGCATAATTTGTTTAGCCATTCCCTTCATTGATGGACAGTGCTTTAATTTCTAATTCTTGGTTACTACTAAGAGATCACCATACGTATTTACATGGATGGATGGATCTTTTCTCCCCCTCTTTAATCTCTGGTAGTGATATTGCCATGTCAAAGGTATGGACAGTTTGGTGACTTTCAGGGCATGGTTCCACATTGCTTTCCAGAATGACTAGAGCAATTCACAATTCCAACAATTGTCAGTTGCCATTTTTGGTTATGTTGGCCAATCTGATGGGTGTGAGGAATACCCCTAGAGTTATTTAATTTGCCTTTTTCTAATTATTAATGATTTAGGTAATTTTTTTTCCTTTGTCACTATTTTCATCACTCCCTCATTTAAAAAAAAAAGAGAAAAGGAGGGAAAGAAACCTTGTCCCAAATAGGTAGAATAAAGCAAAACATCTATACATACACTGCCTGTGTCCAAAAATGTACATGTCTTTCTGTACCTTGAGTCCATCACCTTCAAAGCAGGAGGTGGGTATCATTCTTCATCATCCATCTTCTGGAATTGAGGCTGGTCATTGTGGTGTTCAGGGCTTTCCACAACCCCTCTTTATGAAGAAGAATGAAGAGTGCGGTGTGGGAAGAGTGTACTCAGCACCAGGGTTCTTGGCTTGATGCAGTTTGTAGTGTCTTTTCTGCCCCTCTTCTTTTTCCTTTGCCCAGCGCCCAGTGACAGGTTTGCATCCTTTCTTTTCCTTTCAAACCTCTCTTCAAGAACTACCTTCAGTGGTTAGAGTTTGTTTTGTTTATTTAGGACTAATCCCTCCCATAATGTACCTGCCTTCTTGCTCCTCTTTCTCCTCTTTCTCTTTTGTTACCCTACTGGGTGGAATGTAGGTAGTTCCCAATCTGGTGAAGTGGTCACATTATTCAGATTCACACTATTCAAAATCATAATAATCATTTGCTAAAACAAGATAATTGGTTTCAGCCCAATGGAAACAAAAAAAAATTGGTGTTTAATTTATCAATAGCAAAAAAAATAAGAAAAATGTTTGTTTTACTTTTTTTTTTACAAATAAGAGTAAGAGTAGTTATAGTAAGCAACATTTTAAAACTTACTAAATATCATTCCTGGTGATCATATTTCAGCAGCACAGATCAAATTGTTCTCTCTTCAACTTTTCATACACACTGGTGGGTGCAGAGAGCTTTATCTGCCTCTCTGCAAATTTGCGAAGTCCTGTTCTCACAGTTGTAGTTGGATGACCTGGGGGCATTATCTGAAATCAGATTAATGCTTAACTGTGTTATTGTTGGTCCTTGCAATATTTTTAAACAGCTGGCTAAAATAACTTGAAAACTAGTCTTTGAAAATAGCATTAGTCACCCCTGCCTCCTTATTTGACTGCCAAAAAACTGGAAACGATCAATGATTGTAACCTCTCAGAGAGAGAAGACTGATAAAGAAGCAGTAGTTTTAATTTAAAATCCTCTTTATTAAAAGTGATCTTTCAACACTTTAACTCAGGTTGAGTTTTTTCTTTGTTAGAAATACAAGTTGTGAAATGTATCCTTTTCCAGAAAAAGCCTTTTTCATCCACATCAAAAATTCTCGGTCAGTGTATCCACCCTCAATTATTTGCCACAAAATATCACCATATTTAGCCAATGCATCCCCAACTGCACTGGCCACCTCTTTAGTAATTTTAACATTTTTCAGTAAAACTCAGTTTTAAGAGAGACCAGACCAATACAGTAATAGCAACACTGTATGATGATCAAATATGCTATTCTCAGCAATACAATGATCCAAGACAATTCTACAATTCTATTATTTCAGTGCTGGACGTAAAAGGTTTTTTGCTATCCATATCATTTCCCTTTTTCTCTCACTGCCTTAAATAAACTTGAAGGTTTGGTTTGGCTGCCCTACTAAGAGGAATGCATTTAAAAAAAAAGATTTACATAATCGTTTTTTCTGGGGTTTTTAAAATAGTATTTTCTTTTTTCCCATTATATATAAGGACAATTTTTAACCTTTATTAACATGCATTTTTGCTAGGTCTTCAGTCCATACAGCTAAAAGTTATTCCATTTCTCTCACTGTAATACCTTTATTCCTTGTAGTTGTTTGCAAACCACAAAAAGCTGATGCAACTTTGCCTTTTTTCTTTTATTCCACCTATGTTTTTCATAATATTCTACAATGTAGATTTGGGCATTCTGACATCTTATCATGTTTTCATGTTATTATGACTGTGTTCATGTCATTCAAGCATCATATTTTTGTTCTAATGCAAAAATAGACCTTTTTTTTCTTACTAGCAAATGAATCTGAAGTATTCTTTTTGTCCATTTTGTTGAGGACACCACTCTTGCGAATTAAAAAAAATTACACTACTCTTGGTAAAATGATGTATAGAGGCACATCACATCCAGATACAGCAGTAGGCAAATGCAGACTGACCATGTAGCTGTGTATTAAAACTTTCAACTTCCCCTCACACATCCTATAATTGAATTTTGGCTCACATCAAATGCCACCTTGTAACGTTTCACAGTTCTTACTGAATGGAATCGGGCATTACTCAAACTCTCATTGATCATGACCTAGCTATATTTCTTCATCTGTGTGTGTGTTGGATCCTCATCCTTTCCCTCCTTATTTGTAGTCTTCTGCTCTCAAATTATGTGAAAGAACTTCTGCCACACCCTTGTATTCCTTTTTTCTCTCCTTCCCTCTCTCCCCCCTCCATTTATATAATTCCAGTTTGCTCCCCAAAATTCAAGTACTTATTCAAAGCTCGACCAACAATATACTGGTGCCTGTCTTCCTATTGCTTGTTCCCATCTTTTGTCCTCTTTGCAAATTTTCTGTGTGCCAAGCACATAGTAGTATCTTCAGATTTTTTAGAATTTTCTAAGTAAACTATCATGTCATCAACAGTAAGGATTTTTTAAAAATCTCCTTTTTGTTTATCTATACACCTTTAACTTCTTTCTCTTTGTCTTATTGCTATTGTTAGAATCTTTAAAACTATATAAAGTAATAGCAGGGAGAGTTTGGCATCCTTGCTTTACTCTTTTTTTTTTTTAATTGGTAAAGCTATATCCCCATTGTATATGGTGCTTGCTTTTGATTTTTGCTCTTTCCTTTCAGAGTTGATTACAAATTGGTTATTTTGTGTTAGGTAGATGGAGGTATTTTAATGATTATCCAAAACAGCCCAAAGTGCTCAGGGGTCTCTAAGGGTAAACTGATGGCATTTGATAATAGTTTGGAGTGAACATTTGAGTCCTAGGGGAGAAGGATTTTCCAAATCATTTGAATTAAATTATACAACAGTTCCAAATGTGGTGACTGAGGAAGCTTCTATGCAGTACTTTTTTAAAAAAAAAATAGCATTTTTATTTTTTCCAATTACATGTAAAGACAAATTTTAACATTCATTTTAAAAAAAAATTGAGTCCTGAATTTTCTCCCTCTCTCCCTCACTTCTCCCCTCCCCAAGTCAGTAAGCAGTTTAATATAGGTTACATATGTGCAATCATGTGAAACATGTTTCCATATTAGTCATGTTGTGGAAGCAGAAACAGACCAAAAAGAAAAAAAAACATGAAAAACATAAAGAAAGTGAAAATAGTGTGATTCGCTCTGCATTCAGACTCCATCAGTTCTCTCTGGGTGTGAATAGCTTTTTTCATCTTGAGTCCTTTGGAATTGTCTTGGATCATTGTATTGCTGAGAATAGCATATTTGGTCATCATGCAGTGTTGCTATTACTGTGTATGATATTCTGGTTCTGCTCACTTCATTTTGTATCAGTTCACATAAGTCTACAATTTTCTTTCCCTTGTTTGGGTATCAGCACCATAATCATAAAGTAGAAAGAGTTTTGGAGGATCCTCCCCCTCCCCTTGATTTTGTAAGTAGTTTATATACTATTGGAATAAATTTCCTTAAAGTTCAGCTGGTCCAGGTTCTTGTTTTTTTTTTTTTTATTATGGCTTGTTCATTTTTTTTTGGTCTGATATTCAGTTATTTAAGTAATCTATTTCTTGTTCTTTTATTCTTTATATTTTTTGCAAATATTCTCTTCATCCAAGTTGTCAATTTTGTGGGCATATAATTCAGTTGTTTTGGATTCACTCTTTTTCTGGGCTTCTCTCAGTTATAGAATTTCTTCATTATTTTGGATTTTTCTTTTGTTAACTCATTTCCAACCCCAATTCCTGGATTTCTCTATTTTTTGGAATGGTATGAGGAGGCCCTGTAGGTGCCTTAAGACTAGGTCCTACCTTGTACAGGAATTCACGAGATTTGGCTTTGTTTCCTGATGACTTGACTTAGATTTTTGCCTTTTTGCCTTGGCAGTTTCTGGTTCCTTCCTCCATAACCTTGAACTTGGAATTGGCTGTGTCCCTTGCTCAGACCTTGACACAGCATACCTAGATGTTGTTGATGGTGCCAATGTTATACTTTTCTGCAAAATCCCTGGGTACTTTGTTTCCCAGATCCTTGGCTCCTTCTCCTTAGGTGGCTTGGGTGGTGACTGCCTGGATGCTAGATCTGGTGTGAGCTGTCTGGGCACTGGTGTGACCTTGTCTCCTGATGTGAGATCAGGCTGCTTTAAGTTTTGCCTCCTACCTACCCTGGCTTGTGTGCGTTCATGTCTTTTGAAAAATTATCAGTCTTTTGGTTGGTAGAATGTAGAGTATGTGAAATAAGGTCGGAAAGATAGTTTGGAGTCTTGTATGTGGGGAGGGGACAAGGGGTGTGTGGTTAAATGCCAAACTAATAAACTTAAAATGATAAAGAGTTTTTGAAAGATATTTCAGATATTAATTATATTGAATTTGTACTTTTCCCATTCTTATCCTTGTCTTCTTCTTGACCTGTTATTTTATGTATTGCTTTTCAGATACCAGATGTTGCATACATATAGCTGCATATATTCTGCAATTAGAAGTATAGCGTTGTTTTGTTTTTTGTTTTACAGGTAGCTGTGTAAAGTTGGGTGGCAGGCAGATCCAGAGGGTATCATGAAGTTTCCAGGCCCCTTGGAAAATCAGAGGTTATCTTTCCTTCTGGAGATGGCAATCTCTAGGGAAGCCCAGATGTGGAAGGTTAATGTGCTCAAAATACCTACCAATCAGGTAAACATTTTGATTTTCTTTACTGGAGCTACTTAGAACAAAGATAAGGTAGATCCTAATGCCTCATACTTTGATAACCTCATTCAAGGATTTCAAGGGGGTGAGGAGAAGAACCATGTCATAGAAAATCATTTTTCTCATAACTTTGTAGCTAAATAGCTTATTTCAAAAATGTTTTCATGTTCTTAAGAGACATGCTTCAAGATAAGATTAAGAATTTGTTCCTATAACTAAGACAAAATTGGTTTTCTGCCAATGAAGCTTGAACTTCCTTCTTATGACTTTGGAACATAGGCTTATCTTCTGTGTGGCTCCTCTGATGGTAATAGTAAGTCTTCAGAAAGACACACTCTGAGACCAGTTATTATGCGCAACAAAAATTAGTTTACTGCAGATGTTCATTATTCAACCCAGATTTGTAGGTGTGAACATGCATGTTATTTAGGTCAGCAGTTAAGGATGGTCATAATCTTTACTTTGTTCAACAGAGAGAAGTCTCATTGAAGGAGCCATTGTTTCTGTTTTTATTTCTATTCCTCACCTGGAAAAACAACATCTTTCTGTTTCCGTGGTTAGTAGAATGGGTGGCATCCCTATTTTAACAACGAGTAAACAGACTTAAAAGGTTAAGTGACTTACTTAATTCAGTCATAGAGAGTGACTAACAAGACTGGAACCAGAATGCAGGTTTCCAGGCTACTAGTTTGGAATCTTTTTGACTATAAACAATACCTGCTTTTGACACAGATTTTCTAGAAACCATTTGGTGAATCTTGTTTTTCCATAGGAACAGTGCTCTAACTGGGGACTGTGTTCTGACCAGGGCCCTGGTTTCAAGTGATTCATTTATGACTAACAGTGTCATCAGCAATAAAAATAGAGTTTCAGGCTAGTTTTGTAGTTACGTCCAAAAAATGGATATAAATTGTAGTACGTATTAAGAATGCAAGTGTCCTTATGTAAATTATACATATATGCATGTAGGATATGCTCTGAGGAATAATGGCTAGTTCTTCTATAATGCTTTAAATATTAGCAGAGCATTTTATATAGATTATTTCATTTGATCTTCACAAAGAACCCTGTGAGGTAGGTGTATTTATTAGTCTCATCTTGCAGATGAGAGGCTGAAATAGGTTAAGTGACTTGCCCAGGGTCACATGATTGAGGAAAGGCCTTGTAGGAGGTAATATTTGAACGAGGCTTTTTAAAGGAGGCTGGGGATTCTGAAATGTGGATAAGTCATTCAGTCATAAATGTTAGACTTTGGGTAAGGCTTTATAGAGACAGGAGGTGGATTGTTACAGTGAGATATAGCAAGATTATTTTGGCTGGAGCATAGTATGTGAACAGGATGATGGGGGAGACAGTATACCAATAATTGTGTACATACAAGGTATGTACAGTACAAATGGAAGATCCTAGAAGTGTGTATTAGGAGGGAGAGTAGGAATCAGGAAAAGCCTCTATCTAGAAGATAGAGTTTGAACTGAGTCTGGAAGGTGGCCAAAAAACCCTGAGAAAGTGGAGGTGAGGAGGGAGGTAATTCCAGGCATGTAATACAGGTCTGTTGGAGGTAGGTTGTGAAGAACCAAAGAGAATTTGTACGTGGCCCTTCTCCTTAAAGCCCATTAGTACTTACCCTGGATTTCATCCTCTACTGCCTTCTACAGCAGATTGCCTCCTCTGTTATCTTCACTCGCTAATCAGTCAGTCATTAAACGTTAAGCACCTAATATGATAAGCTGTGCTAAGCACTAGGGATACAAAAAAAGGGCAAAAGACAGTACCCAGAAGAGACAACAAGCAAACAAATATGTACACACAAGCTATATACAAGATTTAAAGTGATAATGTTTATGTGGCGCTTACTAAGCACTCAACAAAGAGAGACTACACTAGAATTAAGAGGAGTTGGGAAAGGCTTCCTGTAAAAGATGGGATTTTAGTTGGGACTTAAAGGGACCCAAGGAAGCTGGTAGGTGGAGATGAGGAAGGCTGGCATTCTAGGCATAGAGACAGCCAAAGAAAATGCCAGAGCCAAGAAATAGGGAGTTTCTTGTTGTTTGGAACACCCAAGAGGTCAGCATCATAGATTGTAGTATGTGGTAGAGAGTATGGATCTGGCTCCTTCCCTGATGCCTCCAGATGCATTCATGTCTCTCCCATCTGTAAGAAACTCACTTGATCAGACCATTCCTGCTGACTATTAATCTGTATCTCCTCACTTTCTCAGCTAAAGGAAGCCATGCACCTTAGGTACCTTCAATGGTACCTTCACTTTCCTCTTGCTTACTTCTAAACCCTCTACATTTTGACATCCAACCTCCTGATTCAGCTAAAACTGCTCTCTGAAGTTCCCAGTGATCTCTTAATTGCTATATCTAATGATTTAATTCTTTGCCTTTTCATTAGCTCTGCCCTGAATCCTTTTCTTCTTACTTCTGCCTTCTGGCTGTTCTGTATTCCTTCAAAGCCCAGCTCAAATTTCACCACCTGCAAGAGGCCTCTCCTGGTCCGTATCTATGTTCCCGTTCTCCCCACTCAACCTAACTGCTAGTGTCTTTCCTCTGAGATTCCCTTCCGTTTACATCGAATTTATCTTATTGGTATGTGTTCATTTACAAGTTATCTCCCTCACCAGACTGTGAACTCTGGAAGGCAGGGCCTGTGTTTTTGCCTTTCTTTGAATCTGTAGTGCTTGGAGCATTGTGAGTGCTTAATAGATGCTTGTTGATGGACTGATTATCTGATTATATATGGTGTTAAGGAAATAGGGAGCCACTAGAGTGTATTGAATTGGAAAGTGAGTGGTCAGAGGGCTTATGGTGATATTTTGGGAGCTGTGTGGAGACTGGATTAGAGAAGAGAGATTAGAGAGATGGAGCTAGAGGGCTATTTTGGTAATCCAGGCAAAAAGACGAGGCTGGAACTGGGTGTGGTAATGGCTGAATAGAGAGATGGGTATAGATGGGGAGATGCTGGGGAGGTAGGAGCAAGGAGACTTGGAAACTCCTGGCTCTTTGGAGCATTCCAGGCTGACCAGCATCTTCTGTGTCCACAGGAAAGCCTCCTCTTTTGTAAAGAAAAGCAGGTTCTGGGGATTACTTCCTTAGCATTATACTTAAAAATCATGCCTGGGACTAAAATCTAACTGTAACAAGGAGGTGGGATGGATCTTTGCTCTAGTGATTACTTTCCCAAGAGGGCATCAAAATAGTTAATTCATCCGTTTCTTTAAAAAGCTGCTCCACATTACACTTTTAGCGTTTGTTAGTGTGAGTGCTTAATTACAGTTGCGATTCATTTACAACTTCTCGGTTGTCCCTGAAGATTTGTGTATAGAGATTTCATCCATTTACTAAATACTAGGTCTTTGGAGTTAATTCTATACTAATGGTTTTACAATTTTTTCACAGTCCACTTCATCCAGTTGGAAGTTCCAACAGACTTTCCACTTTCAAACAGAAAACAAAAAGTCCACATGACCAGAAATAATAGAATTCCCTTTGGTGAGACACCATGGAAGTATGTCAAAAGTGAATTGTTATTTAATTTCATAATTAAAAATACAGGCACAGTGTAAACTTTAAGGCCAAACCACTGATCACTTGGAAAACTCCTTATATCATCAAGAAAAAAATGCCAAATCTATCAAAACCCTTTTCTCCCATTTAATCTATATTTAATATCTTTCTGGTTGAATTTATCAGAATTGTAAATAAGATTTTCCCCCCAGAGGCAATTGCCATTAAGTGACTGAATCAGACCAGATTTGAGCTCAGATCCTCTTGACTTGGCCTGTGCTCTCTCCATTCGCTACTGAGCAGAGATCCTAATAGTGCATATGGTACTTGGCTATTCCAAAGACCCAGGAGCTGTGGGGTCTTGGTTTCATATGTAATATACTAGCCCTAAATGGGCAGAGTGAGTTTGAAGATAAGTAGTTAGGCAGTAGTGTTGTTCCTTTTCACACACTCTATTCCCTGGCCGATTTCTTGCTTTTTTTTTTTTTTTTTTGCTTTTTTTGGCAGGGCGATTGGGATTAAGTGACTTGCCCAAGGTCACACAGCTAGTACATGTGTCAAGTGTCAGAGGCCAGATTCAGTGCTCTACTCACTGCGCCACCTAGCTGCACCTAATTTCTTGCTTTCTTATCAAGACATTCCAGACATTCTGGTCATAGTGCATTTGCACAGACTTGCACTTATACCACTCACTAGAGGAACTTCTGCCCCAGGCCCTGGTCTCCTCCATAGTGACTGCCTCTCCCTGGGTACAGTTTTAGGAATTCCTTGCCAGCTTTCCCTCACTTCACTTCCCCCTTTGTGACCGCCTTCCCTTTCATTCCACTTCTGGGACCCTGGTTCCTCAGTGGGATCTGCTGCTCTGTGGGTGAATGGCTCCCCCACCATCCTTGTTTACCAATTAAAACACCAGCTCCTTGAGGATCCTGGCTCTTTCTTTGCTTTTTTGCCTGTATCTTCAGCAACGAGGCCAGGCCTTGGCACTTGGTGCTCACTAGATACTTTTGAACTCATTCTTCACTATCGTTTGGGTTCAGCATGTTTTCAATAGAACTTTATCACAGAATCTCCAAGCTGTCTGGACTTGTGGTGCCATCTTGTTTCACTCATGCCCGGTCAGGCGCTCCCTGGCTAGCCTCTGCTGTGCTGTGTTCTCCACAGGCTACTGTTTGATTGGCTTTTTAAATCTCATCGATATCATTTCCTTTTCTCTTACCTTCATTTCTGGACATGTAATTGTATGTGAGCTACCCCCCCTTTTTTAAAAAAATAAATAGTATTAAATACGGTTACTAAATGCTTCTACATATGTTATATCCACTTTACAGATGAAGAAACTGAAGCTTAGTTCTGTCCTGGGACACTGAGTAAATAAGGCCACAGAAGATTCTCAGGCACTCTGCACAGAAAACAGGGTGCTATGGAAGAGTACAAAGAACATCTTCCAGTCTAGCCCCTCATTGTACAGAAGTGGACTTGCTCGAGGCCACACAAGCAGTAAGCTTCAGAAGTAGCATTTGAACCAAAGACCTCTGATCCCAGAGCCAGTACTAGTTACACTGCCTCTTTTAGCAAAACCGTTTAGTCACAGATTTTGAGAAAGGGCCCCTGCTGTGACATTCTAGGAGGGGGTCTATTTAAAGTCAGGCTTTAGTGTCCCTCAAGGGACTTACAGTCTAGTTAGGAGGCAGTTGTTCAGTGACCTCCATTGGCCTTTTCAGCTTTAAAATGTGTATAAAGTAAATTTAGTAGATAGGCAAAACCCTGTTATATTACTTCAGTAAACAGATAAAGATTTACTCCTAGCTAGCCTGCCTTCTGTGACCAGTTGTTGAAAGATCTCTTTTAGGACTCCTGACTGCTGTGTTAGGAAAGGCCCTATTTGTTTCCTGAGATGGCAGATGTTGAACCAGACTCTCTCCTCAGGGGCCAGGGGAAATAAAGCTGCTGTTTATCTTACAGGTTAGTGAGTGGACACGGAGGTGATTTACTCAGCCAGAGGGTAGGGTAGGGGGGATACTGGAGGTCCCTGACTTCCTCTAGGCAGGGCATCTTCCAAACCTGTCCTGACCCTCGCTGTGGCACCCTGCAGCACAGGACCCTGCCTGCAATTACATTTCTCAATGACAAGAACGATTTTTTTTTTCCAGATGATAAGTTTTGAGCCATTGTTATTGGGCCTTATGAATCGAGTGTGCTAAACCTCTGAAAACAGATTTTTAAAAATTATAAAGTCCTAGATGAATTTTTTAATGTTGCTTGTGCCTCAAGGTGTTAAAAAATTAAATGGAGAAAAACCTTATAAAGTCCTCTTGTTTCAAACAGATCGTTTTGAGTGGAATCAGAGGACAAAGCAGTGTTATTGTGCCCATCTCAAACGCACAAATACAGTCTGAGTCAGACTGGAATGTGACTGTTCCACCCCAGTTTTTTGGCCAGCTTGAAACCAAGTGAAAGTAATAGCACAGGGATCATCCTGTGTCTTGAGGTCTAATTAGAAGCAAGCTATTTTTATTTAAAAAGTTAGAATGGGGGCGGAGCCAAGATGGCGGCTGGGAAGCAGTGACTGGTGTGAGCTCCCCACCAAGTCCTTCCAAAAACCTATAAAAAAATGGCTCTGAACCAATTCTAGAGCTGCAGAACCCAAAAAGTGGCAGAGGGAAGCAGGGCTCCAGCCCAGGACAGCCTGGATGGTCTCTGGGTAAGGTCTGTCCCGCACGGAGCTCCCAGCTCCCAGCTGAGGGGTGAACAGACCAGACACGGACCTACCAGACCAGGAGACTAGCAGAGAGTCTCTTAGCATCCTGAATTACTGAGCTGTGGTATCCACCAGACCTCTCAACCCACAAAGAGCAAAGACAACAGAGAAGGTTAGTGGGAAAAGCTGCGGGACTGAGTTTGCGGTTAGGCCACCTCCCTTGGGGCAGCGGAGGTGGGGCAGCTTTAGAACTAGGCTGCAGTTGCTTCTGGCCCCAGGCCCACCTGGTGGGAGGAATTAACTGGCTGATCAGAGCAGGAGTGAAGAGCCTGCTGAAGATTTAAGCCCAGTCTGGGTAGGGGGTTCTTGGGGAAGGAGGAGTGCTGGTGAGGCAGCGCATCCGCCCAAGTGTGGAACATAGAACTCTTTAGTCTATAAGCAGCCATACCCCGTTGAAAAACTCAGAGG
>CM053623.1:306153036-306223124 GCA_028646595.1 Phalanger gymnotis
GGGGCGGGGGGAGGAAATGGGGAGAAAATTTGTAATTCAAACGCCTGTGAAAATCAATGCTGAAAACCAAACATATTAAAAATAAATTTAAAAAAAATCAAAAAAAAAGTTAGAATAGTCTCTGTTTTGTTTAAAACACAAAAAGCAAACAGAAAATTGCTTTAGTTTTTCATTTGTTACAGGCTTTTGATTCCAGTTTGTCTTTACACACACCCCCAGTTTTGCTTCAGTGTTTTAGAAGGCAGTATTTACAGAAGTTGAAAAATAAGCAGACAAAAACCAGGCCTTCTGCGAGCTTGCTTTCTAATACAAGACAATCGTGACTAGCCAGTGTTTCTGCAGTGTTTTGAGGTTTACAAAAAACTTTTGCATACCTTACCTTATATGATCCTCACAATACCCCTTGGGGGTAGGTGCTGTTATTATCCTCATTTTATAGATGAAGATATTGAGCCTGAGAGATTAGGTGACTTGGCCAGGGTCACACAGGTTACTAAGTGTCTGAGACCAGATTTGAACTCGGGGTCGTCTAGATTGCCCCCTATCCACTATGCCAACTAGCAGCCTGTGTCACAAAGATGGTGGAAGATAATCTGAAAGGAGAGCTATGATGATGAGATGGGAAGGCCCCCACCAGAAGGTAGGCTTTTGAAGGAAGCCAGGGTAAGACTTAGTCCAGCTGAAGTTCATTTTATTAGATTGTGTCTAATGCCCTAGCTAGCCTGTTACAACTCTTACAGAGCCTTACTCTGCTGTCGGCGTGTTAGCAGTCAGTCTCCTAGCCTTGTGTCATCTGCAGGTTTGATGAGCATGCCTTCTTTGTTTTTATCCAAGTCATTGATACAGATGTTAAATATCACAGATACCGTCAACATTCCACAAGAGATGTCCTGCCACGTTGACATTGAACAACCGGTTTTTGAGTGAGGCCATCTGACTATTGTGAATCAGTCTGATTATCTTACATCCACATCCTTCTGTCTTCTGCCCCAGAAGAGTATGAAATACCTTGTCTAAAGCTTTTTTAAAACCTCGGTCAGCTGCACACCCAGTGTTCGCTTCATCATTCAGTAAGACTGTCACAAAGGAGACAGAGTTAGGCTGACAAGGCCCCAGGCTGGCTCTGTGTAGTAATCACTGTTTCACTTTCTAGATAGTCACTAACCAACTTTGAAATGACTTCATTCTAAAATGTTCTCAAGAAGTGAAGTCAGGCTCACTGGCCTTGAGTGGGCAGACTCTGCTTGCTTCCCTTTTTTGGGAATCATGACATTTGCCCTTCTCCAATCTCACATTACCTTTTCCTGGTCTTTCTGTTATCATTGACAGTAGTTTAGGGAGAAAAAAATCAGCATTTGCCAGTTTTCAGAACCAGAACATGTCATTCATCTGGCCTGGTTATCTGAATTCAGCAGAGGAAGCTAGGTGTTGTCTCATTATTTCCTTATTTATCTTGAGAATAAACTTGTTCCATCATTTTACAAAAACAAAATAAATATGGAGTAGCTCTGCGTTATCTTTGTGAGTTGTCTCATCCATCCCACGGAGGGGGATCCTGTCTTTTCTTTGATTGTTTTTCTTTCCGTATACCTTTTAAAAAAGGGGGGAAAAACCCCCAAACTCTTTGTTGGCTTTAGTTTCCCAAGCTGACCTTAACTCATTCTGAGCTTTCATATTGCTGACAGTTTTTACAGGACTATATTCATCTTTTATTACTTGGCCTTGTTCCTGTCTTCTGGACGTTGTTTTAAAGTCTGAGTTGATTGGTGAATTCTGGCTGCCTCCACATAGGTCTCTTCAAACAAAATCCAGTTTTTCTTAATTTTTCCCTTTGGCTCTAAAATTTTCCTCTTGTATATCTCCCATCCTTGCTGGTTTAACTCTGGGGAGGGTGATGGTGGTGAGATGTTTCATTCACAGTCTTCTGGGTGATGATTGGTCATTGCTTTGATCAGAAGGCTTCAGTTTTCAGTGTTTTCCATTATATCGTTGTTGTTGTTGTTCACTCCTTTAAGTTGTGTCCCCATTTGTGCTTTTCATGACAGTTACTGGAACTATTTCTTTCATCAGTTCAAAAGCCTTTCCAGGTGTTAAGGGTGGAATAACATGAAGTACTTGTAAGGTTAACCAAAAAAATCACACTGGTCATTTCTTTCACGCAGTATTTCATTACATCTATATGCCACTGTGTGTGTGTGTGTGTGTGTGTGTGTGTGTGTGTGTGTGTGTTTTGCTTATTTTCTTTTTAATAAACTCATCTAGAGCCATGGACCAGTAATGGGTTTCATTCCATCAGGTCTCAGGTTCATTTGACTTTCAAGGTCAAATCTGCCTTGCTTTAGGAATGTTAGTTTTTCTTGTTTGCTGCTTAAACTTTGCCTATTTCTGTATCGGCATTTGAGGCTGTGAACTTAGTTGGATTTTGTCTCCTGCGAATGTCTGGTTATGTGGTCACTGCTATTTTTCCTTCTTATAGCTGTTCCCTCTGGTATCTGTCTAGCCTGTGGATATACCTCAGTAGTCTTTCTGTAGCCATAATGGCATAACTTCTGACTATCCATAGTATCTTTTCAAGGCTCTCGCGCCTCCTTCCCCACCTGTCTCCCAGCTGAGGGCCTGGCCTCTTACTTTACTGAGGAAATTGGGGCCATAGGGTGTGAGCAAGCAGCTCCTTCAGAGTATCCAGTTCTGCTTCTTCAGGAAGGGTCTGCTCAGTCTCTAAGTGAGAAGTTGTCGCTTTTCTGCCCCAGACTTACCTCTCTGTGCCACTCTTCCACTCCCAACACCCTAATAGCGGTCAAGTCTCATCTCTTCTACCTCAGATTCATTTTTGTCCTGTTGATGCTCACTGACAACCTAGAGTGTGAAAGAGGGGTTTTCGTTGTTGATGGTTTTTTAAGAGCCTTCCCTTTCTTTATCAGTAGAGTGAGAGCCTACATTTTGGAATATAGATAACAGTCACCTTGCTGTGGAAGAAATATGTAGAACACACACTCAGTCCAGATCACCTCAAGATTTCTATTATTTTCCATGATGACTGAGATTTTTCAGCCTTATTTTTTAAATATTATGTGTATTTACATCTCCACTCTAACTAAGCACCTGGTGAAAACTATTACAATTCATGCATCTCTTAATAATTTGACATTTCCAATCAACTTCCTTTCCTTAGTCTCAGTCTCATTGACTCCCCAGCCACACTCCCCTCCCCTTCAGTCTGGCACAGACTATTTGTTTCACCTAGTTTCACCACCCACCAATCTCAATTTATTTTATCCTCTAATTATTCTCATTACCTTTTCTTCCTTACCTCAGTCTTGCCAGTTGTCTTCTTCTTGCCCATTTGGAGTCTGCCTCTTCTCATTCTACTCTCTGATCTTTCTGGATCTTTCTTGGTCAACTTTTATATCCTTCTTAATTGTCCTTGATCCTTTTTTGTCAACTTGGAATTAGAGTCTGGACTAGTATCTTGGCCTAGAGATGTTTTTCTCCTTCAAATTTTACTCAGTTTCTCCTGAATTCAACCTTTGACCTACTTTCATTAGTCTAAATCCCTCTAAGTTTCTTAGATCATATTAAACAACTTTCTTCTTCAGCTCAATTCCTTTCCCCTTTCCCCACTGTCTACTGCCATAGAAGATAAATATGGAACACAGTAGGACTAACATGGCCTTGCTCCTCTGTCTCCTTCTGAGCTCCTGTATTTTTAAAAATGTTTCATTGACACTTTCTGTTCTATCACCACCCTATTCACAGTCCTCTCCTTTCCCCACTCCAAAAATTAAAGCCTTCCCTTGTAACAAACAAGTGTAGTCAAACAAGACAGATGAAAGCATTGTCCATATGTGAAAATGTCTTATCTCCTTCTGCACTGGATGTTCATCTCCTGGGGGTGGGGGAGGGAGTTTGTTTCGTATCCAGTATTCTGGATTCTTGACTGCTTTGATCAGCATTCTTCAATTTTTCCAAGTTGTTTTCCATTAGATATTATTTCATTTAATTTTAGCTGCATCTGTAAGGTTCTTGAAATAAACCATCATTATCTGCAAAAAACATTACTTTTGTTTTTTCTTGTTCTTGTGTTGCCTCAACTTATTTTTCTTGTTTCATTGCCTTAGCTAATATTTCTAGAACTATATCAAATAGTAGTGGGGACAATGGATAGCATAGTTTTTTCCTCCTGATCTTATCAAAAGGGCTTCTAGCATTTATTCATTATGGGTAATATAAGCCCTTGGTTTTAGATAGATACTGTTTGTGATATTAAATAAAGGTCCAATTATTCTTTTGCTTTTTCGCATTCTTACACAAATGGATATTGAATTTTGTCAAGCTTTTTCTGCATCTGTTGATATTTTGTGATCATGTAATTTTATTTTTTTCTGCTATTACTTTGGTCTGTTATGTTTGTAGTCTTCCCAATGTTGCACCCACTTTGTTTTCCTAGTAGAAATCCACCTTGGTCATATTGTCTAATTTTTAAATATGTTGCCGTATCCCCTTTGCTAATATTTTATGAATATTTTCACTTTGATATTCATTAGAGATATTTGTCACTTAATCTAGTTTATTGTCTCCCTGGTTTGGGTTTCAGGACTATTTTTGTTTCAAAGAAAGGATAGGATGCCTTTCTAGACCCACAGAAAATTTATGTAATATTGGAGTCACTTTTTTCTTTGAATGTTTGGTAGAACTTGCAAATTTGTCAAGATATTTTTTCTTTGGAAATTCATTTATGCCTTCTTTAATATCTTTTTCTGATATTGAGTTATCTAAATTCTCTTTCCTGTTCTGTTGATAGGGTATTTTACAATTTTCACTGCTTACTTTTCTAAGTAAACCCTTAACTAATTAACGAGTTCTGGTAAATATTGGTGTTGAGTTGACTATTTCTAAGTTTTCGAAAACCAACTTTCCCAAATCCGTTTGAAAAATCCAACATTTCGACACCTTTATAGTCTTTCAGACTTTGTGAGGCAAGTAAAGTGAGTTTCTGTCCAACCACGTCACCCTCCTACTCAGTGAACTCCAGTGGCTCTCTATTGCCCCCAGAATCAAATACAAAATGCTTTGTTTGGCATTCAAAGCCTTTCATAACTTAACTCCCTTCTACCTTTTCAGTCTTGTTACACCTGTTCTCTGACATGTACTCCAGTCCAACGATGCTGTCCTCATGGCTGTTCCATGAACAAGACCCTCCATCTCTTGGCTCTGGGCATTTTCCCTGGCTGTCCCCCATGCTTGGAATGCTCTCCTGACTCCTCTTAATTCTAGTGCCTTCCCTTCATTAATTATTTTCTATTTATCCTGTATATGGCCTCCTTTGTATTTTTTAATTTTTGCATCTTGTCTCCCCCATTAAATCATAACGTCTTAGAGGGAAGGAGCTGTCTTTTGCCTTTTTTTTTCTATCTCCCATGCTTAGCACAGTGCCTAGGACTTAGTGGGTGCTTTAAAAATGTTTATTGATTGATCAAAGTATGGAAGTCTTCTGGAAGCTCTCTTCATTCTTCTAAAATTCCTCAAAGATTTCTAACCATTGTTCTTAGATAATTATCTTGAACTAGTGACTTAGACTCATTTAAAGAAGCTGGATGCTCTGTGACTAACCTTTTTTGGTTTTCAGTTTTATCTTAATCATGATGAAAAAGGAAAGATAATTTTTTCCCGATAAATAGGACCTGCCGCAAAATAGGAATAGAATAGTAATCCTTTCTCTTTTTTTTTAAACCTTAAATCATTTACTTCTATGGCTACAAATGACGTTTATTTGGCTATGCAAATGTAAACTGGTTGTGGTATTGGCATATTGCCATTTATTGTTAATATCGAACTTTCACTTAGTGAATAAAATCCAGACTCTTTAGTCTAACCTTTCACAGTTCAGCCCCAGTCTTGACAGCATACCTTTCCATTTTTATTTTGTGGCTTTTACTGGATGGTATTCGCTGTTGCCTTTCTCATTTATCCTGTCTCCTGTCCTCAGAGTCCTTCTTCTCTTGATCCCCACTACCACTTGTTCGTCTGCTGCTTTTCCTTCACCACCCAGCTTGATTTCTGTTTCTTTCCTGATTCCCTTTTCTCCCCCAAACCAGAAAGGAGTTTCTTGAACCTCTTCAGACTCCTTCAATATCTGACCTCCATCATATACACTTATTTTCTTATTCTTTGGTATTTATAGGCAGGTCTTATCCCATGTTCAATTTAGTTTTTTAAAAAATGAGTGCCTACTAAGTACCATGGCATGGGGATGAAAAGATGGAGCTAAGGCCTCATTCTTAAGTCGCTGACAGGAACTGTGTTGAAAGAGAGGGAGGAAGTTACGAGAGAGTTCTTAAGAAAGTTCCCTCAGCTGGTAGATTAGGAGGTGCTAGACTGTAAACACTTTGAAGGCAGAGACTGGGTAGTTTTTTTAGCTTTTGTGTTCCCAGCACCAAACTTAAGCATCCAATAAACTCAGGCAGACACAAGCAAGGACAACTGCGAAACTAACATATATGTAATATATATATAACATATATATATAATACATGCTAGTTTCAGAGTCTACTTTCTTGTTTGTGTCTGCATACAAATTCCCTTCTCTTCTGTGTTTTTAAAATACTTCCTCACTATCGCTCATCCCCACACATCCCTCCCCCCAAATCAAGACAAAACAAAGCAAAAAATACTGCCTTCTGTTAAAACAAGCCCTATCATGCGAAGCAAATCCAAACGGTGGCCGCATTGGAAGACGTGTCTCAGGTGGGAGCTCATCTCATTGTTCGTCCCCTGACCTAGTTTTCCTCGGACTCGATTTGCCATCTCCCAGGTCTGTGTCTTTGCAGCTGGTGCTCTTTGTCATATCTCCATGAAGCCTTCTCTGATCTCTCCTCCCTCACATTAACCTAGTATTGTACTTGGATTACAAACACATTGTGTCCCTCCAACAGTGAGTAAGCTCCTTTTTAAAGACAGGACTTCTTTTTTCCTTTTTTTGTCTCTGATGCTTTACTTACAGTAGGTGTTTAATAAATGTTTATGGAATTGAAGTCAGGAAACCTGTTAGGTGGATGACCCTCTCAGCCTCAGTTTTCCTTACTACAAAATGCAGATAATGTTTATACGACCACCGCAGTTACGGAAATGCTATTACTGTTATTTTAAAAGGTTTCATCCCTTGATGTTGAACCTTCAGTTATCTGGAAACTGAAAAAGTTAAACTCATTTATTTGTGTGTAACTTTTGCCCAGTTTGATTATGAGCTTCTTGAGGTCTGTTTCCTTCTACTAATGCAGATTGGCACCTTTCTTCTGCAACTTAGACAGCTGCCTTGGGCATCGAGTGGTTAAGTGACAGAAATTGTTGCCAGTTTTTTTTGTTTGTTTTTGGTTTGAGTCTGTGATTTTTCCATGTGCATACTCCCTCTACTAATATATGTTGAGTACTAAGAGGATTAAGGACTTTCCCTTGTCCACATTAGCTGTTGTGTGAAGAAGGCAAGGACTCTGGGTCTGACTCCAGTATTGACTGGCCTTTTATCCACTAGTGCATGCTGCCTCTGTCATTGGCGTGCTTAGCAAAAGATTCATGTCTTTCAGTCCTTAGACACCAGCTGCTTCCCCAATTAAAGTTCTTTATGTAAAGAAAAAAGTGAAGCCTTTCTTGGTAAATTGTCCCTGAAAGATGTGACCTCTTGTCCTCTGTTTGCATTTGGCAGTAGCTGGCTTGGTGGGGGAGACAGGTGCTGCAGGAATTGCATAATATTTGCTAACCTTTATGCCTGAAAACTGTTGGCGTGCGCATTGGGTGCTCACTGTGCTCTTTCTCTGGTCTCTCTCCGCAGAGCGTTTCTCCAGCCCAGAGGGATGAGGTTGTCCGATGGCTGGCCAAGCTCAAGCACCAGTTCAACCTTTACCCAGAAACGCTGGCCTTGGCCAGTAGTCTTTTGGACAGGTTCTTAGCTACTGTCAAGGTAAGCATGTTAAGATGAGCATTTTGTTTGCAGGAGGCAGAGTGGGACTCTGACTTTGCTTCAAGTTGGCCAAACATAATACTTTAAAAGGCAGACCTGTGAGATGTGCAGAAACTTTCTTAGCTATTCATATGAGCTCTTTGAGGTTCCTTAGTTACCAGATGAAGTGTTCTCTTTAAGCAGCCCAGAATCTCCCTAAATGGAATGATGTTTTAGTTCTTCTGATTTTATATCAAATTTTGCTTGAGAGAAGTACTTGACAGCAGTTTTTATTCTTACATTTGCTGAGTAGTAAGTAATTCTCTGAAAGACCTGCCTATTACATATTGTCTTGTTTTGTCATTGTTAGGCAGCTCAGTGGTTCAGTGGATGGAGTGCCAGGCCTGGAATCAGGAAGACATCCTCATGAGTTCAAATCTGCGCTCAGGCACTTACTAGCTTTGTGACCCTGGGCAAGTCACTTAACTCTGTTTGCCTCAGTGTCCTCATTTGTAAAAGGAGCTAGAGAAGGAAATGATAAATCACATACTGATCTTTACAAGAAAACCCCAAATGGGGTCACGAAGAGTCAAACACAGCTGAAGGGACTGAACAACAAAAAATCATTAGTTGCTAATGAATATTTACTGAGTATGCATATTGTGTAAATCTTAGGAAAAAACATGAGGCTGCATCCTATAGCACAGTATTGTGGAATGTGGGCCAGGCTCTTCACTTTATATGTGATCTCTACATATTGACATTTGTCCTCATAGAATGTAAGCTCTTTGTGAGTCAAAATTGTTTCATTCTCTGTACTTATCCCCCTCACACACTACTTGGCACATAGTGGGCATTTAATAAAAGCTTGCTGATGGGCTGTGAGGGCTCTGGACTTATCAGCTGTGAGACTCTTCATGAGTCACAAGGCAGCCCTTGAGGGGGGAGGGAAGATTCAGACTCATATCTACAGAACTTTTCTGAGCCCAGTTTGGTGACCTGTAAGATGAGCTATCAGTAGAGGATCATAGATTCAGAGTTGAAAGAGACTTTAGAATTCACATAGTCCAACCCTTAGATTTACAGAGGCCCAGAGAGGTGGAGTGGTTGGTCTGAATAGATCTGTATGTTTATATTATCAAGAGTTTAAACAAAATTGAGGAATTTGGAATTTGTCATTTGTATCCCGAGAAAGGTATAATTTGGGAATTTGAATTTCACAAATTTTATTTGGAGAACTCTTTTTTGATTAGGAAAGAAATGGAGGCACTTGGGCAGCTTCTTGGGTATCATTTCTATTCTGAATTTCTGAGGCATCTGTGGGCCATGTCAAGGATTAGGCTGTATGAAGACTGCTCGATTGGAGGAAGTCTGGCTGTGCCACCTTTTGGAAGGCATTCTCTGTGTTCTCTGCCCCTTTCCCAGTTTGGGAGCACCCTAGCTTTTCATTCCAAAAGCTCAGAATGCCCCTTAAGAAAATCCGTTCAGTTTGGCTTGGGTTTTTTTTTTCAGGCAACTGAAATTTTATCTTCATTTTATAATGATAAAAAATATCAATATATCAACTTCAGGTGTCATTTCAGCTTATTGTCTTTTGTTAGACTCTGTCACATTCTTCCTGTATGGTGAAAGCTAACACCAATCTGTCATTAAATATTTTTAAAATAAAATTAACTAGTTTTTAGGAGTTGTTAGTGAATTCTGTAACATACATTGCTTTTGATATGCTGAACTCTTCAAATGGACTTGAAATCTCCTCGATTCGAGCTTCATCCTTCCATAACTGGTCATCCTGTGTCCTTCCCTGTACTTGCTAAAAGAGGCCCATTGGAAGTTCTGAAGGGCTCAGGCTTGCTGTCACCATTGCTTATTTGTGCCCAGGTCATCTGCTTTTCCTCCCACACATTTATTTCCCTGGTGAGATCTTCCATTCATTCAACAAGCATTTATTAAGTACCTGTTATGCACTAGGTCCAATCACTGGGGATCCAAATACAAAAAAAGTAGCAGCACCTGTTCTCAAGTAGCTCATGTTCATAGAAGAGAGACACCAGGGCCCATGTGAGCATATAGGAAATAAGTAGAGAGAGAAAGAATACAAAGAAATAGAAAGTTAAGGACAAGGTAATTTGGGAGGGAGGACACTAACCTTTTGAGGGAACAGAAGGTTGGACTTGAAGGAAGTTTGGAATTGTGTGAGGAGGAGGTGAAGAGGCCTGGGACACAGCTAGTTCAGTGGCCCACAGAAGGTGGGCAGAGGGCAGGGGAAATATATGTGTAGGGTGGAGCACATAGTTGGGGGTGCTGGTGGTGGGGATGGACGAGGAGGCTGCAAAGATGGGTTGGGGCCTGAGCAGGAAAGGCCGCAAGTGCTAAACAGAAGAGAAAAAGGGAGTGTGGCACAATCCGATTTGCATTTAAGAAAAATCATTTTTCAGTAGTGTGGACTGACTGCCTGCCAAAAGGCCAGGTAGAAAGGTGACAAGATCCTAAATTCAGGTGGTGACTGTGTGAGTAGAGAGAAGGGTCTGACTCCAGAGATGTGGAAGCAAAATGGGAAGGTTTGATACCTGACTGGCTGTGTGGAGGGTGAGGGGAAGGGGTAGAGTCTGCCCAAAGCATCAGTAGTTCATATTGCTTCAGTTTGGTCCTTTCTCTCAGCTTAGAATGCTGCTTCTGATTTTGCTTTTGTTTTTCTTCTCTAGTCAACACTTATTTTGTTTAGCTCCAAGTAGTTTCCTCCCTACTCAAATTTCCCTCTTCCTCCTCCCTGTTCCAGCTCATTCTCTTGTTTATTTTGTTATGGTGTTTTTTTTTTTTTAACTGTTGTAATCTGTTGCTTTCATGGTGAAAATTCTCAGATCCTCACTGGTCTATTCCCCTTCTCTAAATGATTATCATCTGTGGCATGGAAAAAAAAAATTAAATAGCAAGTTCCCCTTTCTTCTCCCTCTCCCCGCTCATTAAATATTGTCAATGACTGGGAATTTTTACTGTACTAGCACTTTGTTTTTAAATTTAAATTTTATTTCTTTTCCCCAGTAGTTAATGTGATTTTCTTCTTCCACCTCATTTGATCAGCCTGTTAAAAAACCGCAATCTCTTTTCCCCCATTAGATACTCATTAAGCTTTTTGCCTAACCAGCTTCAGTTATTTTCTTTGTTTTCTGTTTTTTTTCTTTTTTGTTTTTAGTTATTTTCCATGTAATGGAATATTGACTTGTTCTTTCCATGGATCGTAATGGAATGCTTAGGTGTTAATTTATCAGTCTAGAATGCATCTGGTTAGGCGTTTGTGGATGAGGTAAAGATTTGGGTTGAGTTACAGTGTGGATTTTGTAGCTATAAATTCTAACTCATTTTTTTTTCTGCCCCTGCCTTAGGCCCGTCCAAAATACTTAAATTGTATTGCAATCAGCTGTTTCTTCCTGGCTGCAAAGACCATTGAGGAGGATGAGGTAAGTTTTTCACTTAAAGCTTCCCTTTTATAAAATGAAATATAATACTTTAATTTGCCTTCCATGCACTTGCTTGACAAGACAGGCCTGAACGTGAACTTTTTCTTTGTCTGCTTCTCTTGTTTTGTTGACTAGAGAATTCCCGTGCTGAAGGTGTTGGCCAGAGATAGTTTCTGTGGCTGTTCTTCATCAGAGATCCTAAGGATGGAGAGAATCATTCTGGACAAGCTGAATTGGGACCTTCACACAGCCACCCCACTGGATTTCCTTCATATTGTAAATATGCTTTATTATTTGAATCCGGGGTATTTTCTCTTGTGAAACATTTTCCCCTTTTCTTTTTAAAAAATTAAAAGAAAATTGAAGTATTGGCTGTTCAAGATACGATTTAGATCAAGGCTTCTTAAACTTTTTGCACTCCTTACCCCTTTTTGAGTTTTGGCAGCGTTTTTTGGCGTTGTGTGGGCGTAGCGACATTCGAAGTGCAAAGTCCTAGTGCTTTGTGTTCAGAACCAAGGCTGCAGTGAAACTGCTTGATGCATCACGGATCTGCCCTGCCAGAAACACCTCAGACTCATTATGCTATTGATTTTGAATTAATTTGAGGTTGTTACATGTTCAGAAACTGTTTACTATTGCCAAATTTTTCTTGACCCCCCATATGGGTTGAGACCCACAGTTTTAAGAAGTGCTGAATTTTAGATAACCAGGTAATGGCAGCTGGAGAAATTATTGACTTGGCATACTGTTCCTCCTCAGTGGGGCGACTATGGTCACTTCTGCAGAAAGTGGACTTAGGGGTTGTCATGTTCTTGTTTTTCAGTTCCATGCAATTGCAGTGTCAACCAGGCCCCAGTTATTGTTTGGCTTGCCCAGACTGAGCCCATCTCAGCACCTGGCGGTCCTCACGAAGCAGCTGCTCCAGTGTCTGGCCTGCAGCCAGCTTCTGCCATTCAAGGGGTCCATGTTAGCTCTCGCCATGGTCAGTTTGGAGATGGAGAAGCTTATTCCTGATTGGCTTGCTCTTACAATTGAACTGCTCCAGAAGGCACAGGTAGGGACAAACTTAGTTGCTGTTTTCTGAAATGATTTTGAAGTCAAGGGAAATAATTGGTTTTCATTTCAGTTCCATTTGGTAGTAGAATGCCTATAGATAGTAAATTATCAGCTAATTTATTTCCAGTGCATTCTCATACGCTATTGATTTGACAAGAGAAACTGAGTGCAGATCAATCCAGTGAGCTGGACAGGTCTTTCCTTTCCCCATTACATATACCTCCCAAAATAATTTTTCTAAGAATTTTGAACAGTTCATATGATTCTTGTTGATACACGTTCCTTTGGCTTCTTAGAGAGAAAAATGCCTGCTACTGTAGTTAGTTTCAAGGTGGTGGTTATGTACTCCATGGATTGAATAAGTGTTGTTTAATAGCTTATAAGTGGCAAGAAAATACTTGTCAGGGAAATGAAGAATTCACCTTTGTTGTAAATGAAAAAGTTAACTGTTTTACTTTATTCAGCATGTTGAAACTGACTACATTTATTACAATACCTCCCATAGTTACATATAGTATGGCATCCTTTACATACCCAGGATCTGGATTTCAGGCCAACACTCAATGTTTTTTAAAATCTTTTTTAAACTAGTTTTTGTTTCAGCTAAAAAATGTAAAATCATTGTTATCTACATATAAGTTGAGAATTCTGACTGAAGTACAAGGGGCAAGTGACCTATTAATGGAGAAGCAGACATTTGGACTGAGTGATAGTACAGAGATCTTCCAACCCTGCAGTGGCCTTCTCTATTCCTCCTCTCAGCCCCCCAGCTCAGGGTTCTTAGGTTCTTAAATACTTTATTTCACACTGAAATAGAAATGATTACAACTTAGAAGTTTTTCCTCAACAGGTTTTAGTTGTCTTTTATTGGTAATCTAAACTCGGAGTTTCTGTGAGTGGAATGGGATTCAGAAGGGTCATGATAGCCTGGAATCATCTCAGCAGTACTGGGATGTTGATGTCAGAGAAAAAAAACCAGAAGAATAAATTATTAAGAATATTGTACAAAGTTCTGTCGATGTGGATTTTTACTCCTAGGAGGACGGTTTCTATGTACTGGGAGAACCCGATAACTCCACATTATGTTTTCTTTTTAAAAAATTTCTAATCCTTTTTCCCCTGGTTAGATCAGTCAATAGAAGAGTATTTATTAATTGCCTAGTACGTGCGAGATTCTTTTGGAGACAGGAAGACAAAAATGAGATAGTTCCTGCCCTCGGGGAGCTGATGTGCACTGGGAAATGGAGCGTGTGTTTAAGGCAGGTTGGGCAAGGGGATGGAGGGGGTGGTCAGGAGAGGCTTCATATAGTAGGTGGTAGCTCCATTTGAGCAAGACGTTTTGAAGAGAACCTACATAGGGTGTGTGGAAGGGAATGATGGATAATGAAACTCAGAAGGTAAATTGGAGCCAGGTTGGAAAGGGCTTTAAATGCCAGAGTGGTTTGTGTTTGATTCTAGAAGCTCTGGGGCAGCAAGTGCATCATGACCTTGCTCTGTGACTTGGGCAAAGGCTTTTAACCACTCCGAGCCATAGTTTACTGCTTTGTAGAATGACAGCTAAGTAGAATGATTACACTTCATTGTAGGCATTGAGTAGATGTGGCACAGTAGAAGGATTAATGTATTTGTAGTATCTGGGCGCATTCCTAAAGTTCCCTGAACTTCACCAAGTTCTTTAGACAGATAGAGGAGATAATGTATGGGAAAACACATTGGAGACTGTGAGGCCATGTAATATAATTGGAAGGCAGAATTGTCATGGAATGCAGGCATGAGTTTCCTAAAGTTAATAATGCATCAAGTGCATGGTTCCTTCCAAGTTGTTAGGCTCTTGCTTTACTGTCTTTTGGACTACTACAAAAATCTGTAGCCTGAATATTCTCAATATATTGGCACATATTACAACCTTCCATTTTCATGTGTTACTACTGGTTATTTTTGAGCTGTTGTGCTAAGATACTGTTTTCTAGGGGCATGTGGTAGAGTGGATAGAACATTGGCTTCAGAGCCAGTTAACCTTGGGTTCAGGTCCTGCCTCTGACCCCTCTTGGCTGGGTGACCCTGGGAAAGTCACGTAACTTCTCAGTGCTCTGGGTGACTTTTTAAAACTGTAAGTTGCAGAGAAGGTGGCAACTCTTCATTTTGAAGGGAATTTTCTCATCTGGGAATCCCCCATATCAGTGACACCTACAGGCCTGGTCTGTGGTCCTTTCTTGTATTTTTCTGTGTTGAAAGACAAAGTGAAATAGCATTTCTTAACCATATAATAGGCATTGTGTCGGGCACTAGGAATCCAGATACTGTAGGGAGACAGTGTTGGCCTTAAGAGAGCTTAGAGAAAAGGGCCTGGGAGGTTTGGTCTTGGCCCCATGTCAGCTGTTTGGCTCTTTCTCTTTTCTGCTCCTAGAGCAGAAGGCAAAAAGCAGGGAGTGCAGTCCATGTATGTACAACAGCAGGAGGCCCAAGTAGACCCTAGTTTCCTGTAGTTTATGGAAGGTGAAGGATGGCTTTTTACAGCGGGATGCTGGCATAGTCTCATAGTAAGAGGTAAAGAACATTTGTTAGCCAGAGATGCTTTTGCTTGAACTGTTATTTCTTCTAACACACCGTAGCACCTGTTCACCAAGGGTTTGAGTACTTGGTGTAAAGCACTCTACCAGGTATTGGAGGATCACAAAGAGCCTTCAAAGAATACAAGTCCTGTCTGGGAGATCTGAGGCGTCTAGACAAAGTACTGCTTGGTGAGGTTGTAAGAGTGAAATATACAAAACTTGAGAAGAGGCAGAGTTCACAGGTAGCGGGGGTAAGCAGAGAAGGTTCATTGGAATTGGGCCTTGAAAAATGGGTAGTATTTTTTTATTCTGGATTCAACAAACACCAAATGACATGAGCATTTTTATATACAAAATAGAACCAAAAAAGGGTATTGTACACGTAATGGCTAACAACTTTTTCTTTTAAGTGTATAATAAATTCAATATGTAACTTTCAAAAATGTTCTGCATATTTGTGTTTCCTGTTGACCTTCTTTCTCTTATGTGTATTTTAAAAAATGCTTCATACCCTCTTTTGTTTGGGGGTGGGCATGGGGCATCCCTATCATGGGCCTTCTAGTCACCTCACCCTCTCTTTGGGAAAAAATGTAAAGAAAAGCCATTGTAACAGAGAAGCATATCCAGGCAAAACAAGTTCCCACATTAGCCATGTCCATGATCCTGTGTGCCATTTGATACCTTGATTCTGGAGGCAGACAGCTTGTTTTTTCTGACCTCTGGATCTGTGGTTGGTCATCGTACTGAGCATAGTTTTTAAGTCTTCCAAAGTTGTTTTTCTTTACCGTGTTGTTATCGATTCAGTTATTCTTAGGATTCTGCTAACTTCATTCGGTGTCAGTTCATTTAAGTCTTTGCAGGATTCTCTGACCCTGTCCCTTTCATTGTTGCTTATGAAGGATGGGTTTAACAAATGGAAATGGAGAAGTCTTTTCAAGAGGTTGGAAAGGCAGGAGCAGAGACTTGGACCTGGGAAAGGTTAGGGCCTATCTACAAGTAGGCTTCTTTGGTTATAGTCAGGGAGGGTGGGGGGCTGGCTTGTGGAGGGTCTTGAATGCCAGGCTGAGAAATTTGCAGTTTATTTAGGGAGACATTGAAGGCTTTAGAGCAGCAGAGCACTATGATCAAAGTAGTATACAGGAATATTAATCTCATAATACACAGGGTAGATTTGGGGGGGTGGGGTGGGAGACTGAATTTAGGGAGGCCAGTTAAAATTTCAGTAGGTCAGGCAGTAAGAGTCAAAACCAAGGTGATGGTAGTGGGATCTATGCTCCTTGAAGGTCTAGATGGGCTACTTCAGAGGAATCATCAGGACTTAACAAGTGTCCTGAGGAATGCAGTGGGAGTGACCAAAGCAGAGTGAGGAAGTCAGAGGCAGCTGGAGATTGTCAGGAATTTAGACCATAAGCTCCTTGTGAATGGTTTTGTTCCTTGTGTTTATGTTCCCAAGGCAGACCACAAGAGTATGTGCTTACTAAATGCTAATTGATTAAGAGAACAGTAGGAAGGAAGTTGGGGGAAGGCTCCACTGGAGCAAGGATTTGAAGAGTTCATTTTCAATATGTTGAGTTTGAGCTGCTGGTGAATATTGGGGTGGAGATGTCCAACACGTAGAGCAGAAGTTAGGCTTCATGCTAGATTTGGCAGTCATCCAGAGAGAAGTGATGGATACGTGAAGATATTGGGTTGGGGAGGGTGGGGCAGGAAGAGAAGCCAGCCAAGGCTGTGGTCAGAAGTGCAGGCCCCTTCTTTGCTGCTCCTCTTCCTCTTCACAGAATTTTAGATATGAGAGAGACCTCAGTAGGAATCTAGTACATCCTGTTCCTGAAAGGTGACCCACCACAGCACATCAGACGAGTGCTCCTCTGGTCTCTGCTTAAAGGCTGCCGGTGCAGGAGGAGCCCACTGCTTCCTTTTCACTTTGGGGGAGGCAGTTTCCCTGGTCTCCTTGCCACTTCTGCCCATTGCTCCTGGTTGTCCTCATTGGGGCCAGAGTAAGTCTAATGACACATTCACATGACAGCCTTTCATTTATTCGAAGGTACTTGTCCTGTCCCTCCTGAGTCCTCTCCAGTTGACAAATTACCTGGTCACAGTAGTTAATAATATTGGGTTCTGGGTGCCACTGTTTGCAAAGGCTACTGAGAAGCTGTCTCATGTATAGAGGTGGTCAGCCAGCATGGTAAAAGGCCTTGGTTATAAGCCATATATATACCCAGGGAACTGGAGTATTTAGCCTAGAAAAGATAAGACTTGGGGGCAGGGGAAGGGAGGGGACCTGCAATGACTATCTTAAGGTGTTCTCTCTTAGAAGACATTAGATGTGTTCTCTTTTTGCTCCAGATGGAAGAACCAGAACCAGTGGGTAGAAATTTAAAGGGACAGTTTCATACTTAATGTTTGGAACAATGTCCTTACATTTCAAGCTATCTAGAAGTGGAATGACCTCTCTGAGAGCAGTGATGAGTTTCCCAATCACAGGAAGTCTTCAGGCAGGGCTTGTGTGTTATTGTCAGGATTCCTTTGGGGGTAATAGGTTAGGTCCCCTTAAACTCTAAATTCTGTGTCAGCCATAGTATTGCCCTGGCCCCACAGTCTAGTACTGTGTTCTGTACCATGCCACCTTTCCCTGTGTCCAAACAAACAAAAACCTTCTGACACTCTAAAATGATTAACCATCCAAAGCTATGGTTGCTGACATTAATCTTCTGCTGCCATTTTCTGGTTTAGATGGATAGTGCCCAGCTGATCCACTGTCGGGAGCTTGTGGCACATCAGCTTTCTCTTCTCCAGTCTTCCCTGCCTCTCAATTCTGTATATGTCTACCATCCTCTCAAGCACAACCTGGTGACCTGTGACAAAGGAGTGTTCAGATTGCACCCCTCCTCTGCCCCAGGCCCAGACTTCTCCAAGGACAACAGCAAACCTGAAGTGCCAATCAGAGGTACAGCCGTCTTCTACCAACATCTGCTAGCCACCACTGGATGCAAGCATGCCTCTGCTAAACGCAAGGTGGAAGAAATGGAAGTAGATGATTTCTATGATGGAATCAAGCGTCTCTATAATGAAGATAATGCTTCAGAAAATGTGGGTTCTGTGTGCAGCACTGATTTATCAAGGCAAGAGGGAAATGCTTCCCCTTGTCCACCTTTGCAGCCTGTTTCTGTCATATAGTAACAGTAAGTATTACCTCTAAGTAAACTGAGGAAAGCTACTCTGGGAATAGAAACATGCAAAACCAAGCAAAGATGTATAAGGGGCATACCTTATCAGGCTGAACTGAAGTGAGCCAGAAAAACCTTGTTTTCCTATGCGGCTAATTCACCTA
This sequence comes from Phalanger gymnotis, assembly GCA_028646595.1. Taxonomy (NCBI): domain Eukaryota; kingdom Metazoa; phylum Chordata; class Mammalia; order Diprotodontia; family Phalangeridae; genus Phalanger; species Phalanger gymnotis. The sequence continues at coordinate 306,171,367 of CM053623.1, forward strand.
TTATTTAAGCACTTAAAACATTTAAAAAGTATAAAAAATTATAAAAGACCCAAAAAAAATCAAACAAAAAAAAGTAGCAAAAGTTTCTTTCTAGTTCCAGTTCTCTGCTAAAATTTAATGTAACCTGTTGTCCTTGTCAAAGTTCATATTTAGTATTAAGAAAATTCGAAATTTCTTAGCCAGATGGAGCCTGTCTAACAATCGGATTTCCATTTCTTTTTGCTTCAGCCTGCTCTTTCCTTTAACTTAGCCTCGTGCATGTTGTTTTGTCCGTTGACCTCCAGTAAAGAGATCATACCAGAAAATTTGTGTCCTTTAGCACTTTGGCATTTAAAGTTGTTGCAAGTGATGGATGACCTGGATTCAGATTTTAACTAATCTGAAAAAAGTGCTTCCAGACTTGCACTTGTGCTAGAAGTGTTAGACAAGATCCACAGAAGGGACCAACCACATTGATTAGGATTTCAATATGGATGTAAAAAAATGTTGGGTCCTTGGATCTCTTGACATTGAAAACTAAATTATTGTGTAAAATTTTTTTTTTAATTTTAAAAAGAAACCTAAGAGTAAAATGTGATTAGGGTAGTCTTAATTTAGATTTCTAAAAGTCACTTTTAGAATTTGTAAAAAAAAAAAAGTCTGTGATAAAGTTATTCATATTTTGGGGGTGCATCAGATAAACTGCTGTTTTGTAACCAATCATACTTTTCACTTGATTATAATCAGTAAGAGATACTGCTTGTTTAGATGTTGGAGCAGTTGTTCGATTTTGAATCTTGAATGTGTTTATTATCAACTTCAGTACCTAAAGTTTTATGTTGTTTGAACTAAGAAAATCCTGATAGCTTTTTCCCTTCCTGTGTATCATCTCTTAATGACCCCTCCTGGATCTTGAGCTCTCTCCACAGTCTGAAGAAGGTATTGCACTCAGAACCATTGTACTGATGAAAGCCTTCTGGTAGCAATAAAAAGTTGTCCTTGCCTCTGTGTCTTTAGCTTCTTTCTCATTTATGAAAAGGTGAAAGTTCTAGGTGGCTGAATTCTTTCCACTTAAGCAATGCTGTGTCAATTGAGATTAATGAAAAATTCATGACAACAAAGAGACTGTTTTTGTGGACTAACTTGGTGGGGCATAAAAGCCAGCACGATACATCATAGTACACTCATTTGTACATTTGCCAAGGATGGAGTAAGAAGTGTGGGCTAAATTTGTGAAATGAGGAATGGAAGTAACACGTTAGAACGAATTTTGCTTGATAGGACATGATCGAAGGTTATCCCTTTGGTCTTTAAATATAGTTTGTTTTCACCATTCTTTGATTATTTGTGGTGTTCTTACTAATGCCAGAGAAAGACTAGATCAACTTTTATGTCATTTCTTCTTCAAAGTCCATTATATTTAAGCCTGAAATAATAGGAAAACTGCTCACATTCCCTGTAATACTCATGATAAGGCAGCCTGAGAAGGAATCCTATGCAAAGGAAGAACTGGAAGCTGCCTTCTGTTTTTAAAACTGATTTTTAGAAGAAACTGTTTTTGCTGGAGAATTTCACAAGATATACAACATTCTAATTTGCATTAATTTGAGGTTCAGCTATTGCTAAGCCTTAGTTCTTCACATGTGACAAAATTTGTACTTGTAATACTTTGCAGCTGTAGAGATGGTGTTTGTAAAGACTGGGGCCTAGTGCTCTCTACTCTGTGACACCAGCTTCTTCTAAGTTATACAAAAAGGAGCGGGTGACTGCTTCAGGACACACTTGGGTTCCTAGCTTACTTGGAGAGGCAGCAGGGTCCTGATCTGAGAAGAGGAAGCCAGATTTCTCATGTCACTTCTCATTCAATTAGACATTCTTCAGCACCTACTATGCACCCCAGGCTGTCCCAGCTCTCAAGGAGCTTAGGTTCTCATGGTGGAAATAGAATGTGTACGTTAATAGCCGGCAGTAACACACTGTCTTAAGGCTCACAGACAGCTTTGCACTTCATCTTTGATTACCTCCATTTTACGGGAGGCTGAGGCTTGTGTCAAAGCTGGTCTCTCCTGGCTAACTCCTAGATGAGTACTTTTGCCACCACCCCACATTGCCCCTCCAAGGAGTGAATGAGGCAAAGGGAGATGTGTCCTAGGAATGTTGGAAGAAGCCAGGATGCTACCAGGAGGCTCTCCACAGAAGCTGAACCCTGAAGGCGGGTGTAGCATCTGAGGATGGGCATTGCAAGCTCAGGACGCCTGCACGGTTGGGGGTGTGGGTGCAGGATCAGCCAGTTACCTGGCTTAACACAGTGTCCTATGACAGAAGGCCAGAAAGCAGCATTGGAGGGTCTTGTATTTTATCCTCTGCCTTGGGAGAATTCCAGCTCTAAGTCTTCAGTGAGTCTGATCTCATCCTTGTGGGCATGTCTCCCAAGACACAATCTTGTCTCTTTCCTCCTCCTGCGGGAGGTCTTGTGGTCGATGGGAGGGGGCAGTGCTTGCTGGTGATGGCACCCCCAACTCCCTTGGCACTCCTTGCATTCCATGCCTAAGGAAGTCCCTTAAATTGGGCTGTGAATAAACCTCACGTCTGTAACCCAGAATGCATTTTCATGTAGAAACAAGATTGTAAATAGTGGTTAGTTTTCCAGGATTCCATAAAATCCTAGTAAGCCTGTAGTGTAATTATAGTACTACTTTTGTAGTAATGGCCACAGCACTTTGATATTTGCAGAATATCTCATTTGGTCTTCTCCATAATCCTGTGAGGTAAGTACTACAGACATCATTGTTTACATTTTGCAGATGAGAAAACTGAGGCTCAGAGGTGAATTGACTGGTGGTCACACAGCTAGGGAATGTTTGAGGTGAGATCTAATACCAGTGCCTTTGTTCATGGCTCCATACTATCCTGCCTCCCTGTACCCATCCTATTGTTTTCTGTGGAAAATGTGTTGAGTTCCAGCTAGGGCTTGGTCCGTTCTTTCCTGTCATAGACCTCATTGCTGAATATCCTAGAAAAACGGTGGGGAGGGCAAACACAGAGGCCAGAGGCATATTAGCTCTTCAGCAAAACTTCTCTTTCCTTCCTAGTCTTAAGGGACATGGGACCCGTGGAACGCCTTCAGCTGCCTTTGGTATGAGGGTGGCTCATAATTCTGGTCACATTTGTGCAGGGATGCATATTATTCATATTAAAATTAAATGTATCTGGTATAGGTTTCTTAAGTAGTCTTGTGTAAATGCTTTTTCTAATGCTGTCTTTGTGAATTATGCTTGTTTTTGTCTTCAATTTTTTTAACAACATATTTTGTTTTACTTCTTTCTTGCAAATAATACTGTTTTCAGAAAGTACCAGAAATAAAGCAATAGCTAATTTAAAGTTATTCTGATTTTAAAAGGATGCTCTTTATTAGACCTATTGGATATACTTAATTTTTAATTATCTGTTGCCATTTTTAGCACCAGATAATAATAAATTTTTTAAGTTCTCATTGAAGCTATTTATACCAGCATTAAAATTAATTTTTGTTAACCTCTTTTCAGTTCTTCTATTCCTCCTCTTCTTTCTCTTGCCCCAAAATGGTTTGGTGGTTGGTGTATGTAGGAAGGAACAGGACAACTCACTTTGAAAACTTTGGAAATTTTTTTCATTGTGACATTTCTCCCCACCCTATCTTTTATTAGGTTAAACCATTTTTTAAATTTTTAAATGTGAAACTTAAATTTATTAAGAAAGATAAAATGCATAATTTTAATAACATGGAAATAAGATTATATATATTTATATATCTATATTTACATATGTGTATACATACATATATATTTAAGATTTCTGCCTTCTCCTTCATTCATACATTTCCCTAGTCCTTTTCATATCCTTGGACTATCAGGGGATGGATCTTAAGTGTTAGAAGTTTACATCACTTCCTTAAAAATTATGTATACTTGGCTTCTATCAGAAAATAGCAATTTTTTTCACAGTCTTTTTCTTTTAATTCCTAATGCATTGCTTTTAATTGTGCAAAACAATATAATTGTTGAACAGCTAAAAACTCCTTTCTGTACAGAGCATTCTATTGTAAAATTTCTTTTAATAATTCATTTGGAATTTATTGTGACATATGGTGTGAAATATGGCTCTAAATCACTTTTTTGTTTTTCTTTTGACCAACCTATTATTCAATTTTGACAAGGTTTTATTGAATAGCAAATGACTTCCGTTGCGTTTGTGGTTTTGGGTTTTCCAAATGCTAACTTTATCATGTGCTTGTGTAGCATCCTTGAGGATTCCACTTCCTATCTTTTGGGCATTCTACCTTGGGTTAGATATTATACATATTTTAAAGCTAAAGTATACTGGCTCACCTTTCAACTTAACGCTGGCAACTGGAAATATTACTCAAGTTTCGTTCACAAATACATACATCTAGTCACACCTAAACAAAGGTTATAATTAGCAAACTTCAGTATCCAGGCAAGGTAGTCACCCCCCTTTATTATTCCTAGGCTCATCTAAATTTTCAGAAGTATTGCTTAACCATAGGTTCAAAAATTTTCTCCAAACATCTACATTCTTTCATTAACAATTTTCTTCACAATGAACCATGAAGTTTTAAACTGAAATGAGCCATAATTTGTTCGATATCTTCTATGTGATATCTTGGCAGTACAATCCAAATCATTGTTTTTTCATTTTTTAAGTTCCGTGTAAAATAAACCAGAGGTAAATTTGAGTAACTAAATTAGAATTAAAATTCTAGCTCCTCCTTGTGGACGAAATAATTAACACCATGTACTGAGATCTAGTCTCTTCTCACCAGAAAAAGCTCTTCTCTGTTGTGATGGTGTGAAAGAATTTTGGACTTATCATCGAAAGAATCTTTTAAGAAAAGTTCTATCTTGGAGTATGCCAATGGCAGTGGAAAGTCCTTTGTTTTGGTCTAGATTCTTTGTTTTTCAGTAATCCTCAAAGTAAGAGGGAGCTTACAAGTTTCTTTGAAAAGGAGATGGTCAAGAAATGGATAGATGTAATAATAGCTCACCTTTTATCTAGTGATTTCCAGACTACACTCAAAATTGGAAGTATCACCTCTGAATAGTCAGTGCAAGACAGAAAATTTCTTGTAATGCTGACGAATGCAACTTACAAAAGCAGCCCTGGAACTCTAGCTCTCATGTTTCAGCCTCTGGCCTTTAGTGGTTAAGGAAGCTAGAAGCCAGAGCTGTGTGCTTTCTCCTTGTCCACCTAGAACTTCCCTCAGTGAATGGACAACAGCCATCAGCTTTAGACCTCGAGCTAGAAGTTTTTTTGGTTGAAGGCATAGAAAATAAATTTATTGGTTCCCTAAAACCTAGCATTCTAGTTCAGTTTGGTGACTGACAAAGTTTCTATTTAAATAGCGGTACTGAGCAAGCAAGTCAATAAGGTCTTAACTGATATTGTCCAAAGAAGCATTCTGCCCAAAGCCAACCTGTCCTGCTCAGGAAGGAAGCTAAGTTAAGCTCTTGCACACCTGGATATCCTAAACCCTGGGTGCTGTGACTTGCTTATTTTTTCTTGTTAGTGGTGCATATAAGATGATTTAGCTGTCTCAAGGAAAGATGGCTAGAACATTAACAGGACATGGAATCAAGAGGTAGATCAGAAGGGAGGAATATATTCTAGAACTGTTCTTGGGTTCGGGCAAGAGCTGACGAATCCTCCAAGAACCAAACTCTTCTTTCACATGATGGGTCACTCACAAGTAACCCTTTAACTTAAGAGTCATTTTTTCCTACTGACAAAAAAGGCACCTTTTTTAATCCAGCTGTTTTGACTGAGTCTTATTAAATCCTAGGTTGTCATCTCCCCCTTTTGGTAGAATTGCTAGATCATTCCATTTTATGTGAAAAGAGGACCCTTTATGTCATCCATGCTAGGCAGTAGGCTTCACACTTCTTTTCCTACTCTTCTGTATGTCTTATAGTACCTCATCTCTCAGCCTACTTTCATTGTCAAATCATTCCTTCAATACTTAACTGGCTTCAACATTGCTTAAGTCACGAACTCGGTTTTAACCCAGTCTTTTTGGAACTTTTCACATTTTCACCACTTTTGTGTTTCCCCTGTGGCTGTTGTATACTGTGTATGTTTCTGGCCTATGAATTGTCTCCTTAGATTTAAGCTCCTCAAGTTTAGGACGATGTGTTCCTGATTAAATACGATAAAGCAGAGACTTGTCAAATACAGTTTTAGCTGGGTTAGTTTTTGAAATAACCTAGGGGAAATAAGATGGAGCAGTTCTGAACCTATCTCTGGTTGTAGATACATTGGTCAACTCTCTTGGATTTTTTTTTTAAACTTTGGAAGTTTACAGAAGCTCTGTTAAAAGCGCATGCCCATTTGCTTGTTTTCTTAGCTCTGTGTTCAGTGCTTCCTTCGTTCCGGGTAGTGTTCTCTCTCATTTCTTTTGAATGCAAAGGCAACTGGATCCCTGTGTCATTTGCACTCCAAGGTTCAGAAAGCTTACGGTATGCATACCAATAGCCAGAAACCTTATAAGCACATTCAAACAGTTGCAAGTAATGGCTACTTGACCTTTTCAGTGCACAGCTCCAAACCAAAGAAAACCAGAGCTATACAAATAAGAATTTGGATACTTTTATGTAGAAATGTACCATTGTGTAGTCCAACAAAGTAACCCTTATTTTATTTTGGAAGTGACCTCAAAGGATAAAGCAATGCCCATAAATATAGGGAGATGTGTAACATTAACTTCAGTACTTCTCCTCCACTGAAGCCTTTATTTGGCCCTCTAATACAGTCCCTTTTGTTGTGGTGTATAACTCTGGGCAGAATGTTTATGATTTGGTCACATGTGCACGTGCCAGAGAAATCCCAGTGTAAGAGTTATTTCTGAAACATCCTCTTTCTCCTTCCCCTTCCATCCTCTTCTAAACAAAACAAGCTAGTAAAGATTATTGGGACAACTTACTGGAATATGTTGTGGAAGGGGGATACACGATTTTTTGTTTGTTTCCCATCATCTTACAAGAAAGGGAGGATAAGAACACCATTTGATCAAAAATGATCATCTTTAATGTTGCTATTCTCCTTATTTATAATGACAGTGGAAAACAAAATACGTCCCTCCCCGTGCCCCACAGAGATGGAAATTAACAAATGTGTCTAGGAGGCTGTCCCTAACTCCTGACCCTTAAAATTGAACTTCCCTAGCAGAGTAGGATAAAGGCCAGACTGCTTGAGGCTCAGAAGGGGATGCTTGACTGAATAATGTGAAATTAGTGGGGAAGCACTTAGATGGCTGAAAGGGGTGGGGGTAGGGGTGTGTGTAAAGGGGGCTGCTTTAAGGGAAGAGCAAAGTATTCCGTATAAGCCTCAAGTTCCCTGCACTGGTGTTCCATCAATTTCTTTTGGAAGCTAATTTTCTAGAAGCAGATCTTGTTTCCTTACATAATAGTTTCTCATCTCCCAGGAGGCTTGTCTTACTTATCAAAGCCTGTCATTAACCAGCCCATTCTGTGCAAGGTTTAGGATTTCTTTTTTTGGGGGGGGGGGGGAGATGTTTATTTCAAAATATGATCCACGTAGTCCTTAGAAGTAAAAGAATCCACATGGAGGCTCATCATTTCTAGTCTCTAATCCCCTTTTTAAAAATGCATTTCCTGGCACAAAAGGACAAGTAGCATTTCCTGTGTTTAAGACATAAGGAAGAGTGAGGACTTTTTACGTAAGATTCTTCTAGATTCTTCCATTGGCAGATTCCAGTGGAAGCCTTGGATGTCTAAAAACCAAAATGGTGGGGAGGGGAGGGTGGAGGAAAAAGGGAGAGAACTCTGCACGCCTGTTTTCTGTGTAGTTGGATTAACTTGTGTAGTTGAATTAGCCATCATATGTTCTTTTTCTCTTACTGTTACATTTTCACCACTTGGAGTGGCTATCTACAACAGAGGGCAAAGGCTAGGATAGTTCAATCTGCAGTAACTTTCCTCTTGCCTTCTAGGGTGAGGATAATTCTGAATAGATGCCTAATTTGGGAAAGGAAAATGATAGAGTGGATCAAAAACCTCAATTGAATGCTACCACCAACTATGGAAACAGAATTTGTTCCAAGTTGAGTTCTCTTTGCTTTTATATCAAAGGATACTCCATGAGAGAATCAAGAGTTGACCACTTCTCATCAGTTTTTTGTTTTTCATTTGTTTTCAGTCATGTCCAACTATGTGACCCCGTTTGGGGTTTTCTTGGCAAAGATACTGGAGTGGTTTAGAGGCCTGGCACTCTATCCACTGGGCCACCTAGCTGCCCTCCTCATTAGACAGTGATGTAAATGAAAGAAGGAAAAAAGAGATCAGCTGTTGTCTGAGAGAGACTTCTTCCTTCCCACATTTTGCCAACTTTTGAACATCATGCTAATAATTTAATATACGGGATTCTCCAGTAAAGATGGTAGTTCCCACCAGTATTGCTTGACTAAAAGTTCATGCAAGTCTAAAAGTCTTAAGAACAAGGCATGACCGCCAATCCAATTGGAAAGAGTTGACATTAGACCAGATGAGCATATGATGGAAATTAAAGTTTCAGTTAGGACATTATTTAAACTTACTTCACACGTAATTTTTAAAATACTCAACAGTTCTGCCGATAGTGAGCGAACAACATGAGATAACATAGAGAAATAATTGAGAGAACCCAATATAATTTTTTCGTGGATGTCAGATTGATGAGACTTTAAAAAAAATACCCTTTTGGTCAAATGTGGCAGAGAGATCAATTGTGATGTATTCTTAGCTACTTTATGTGTCCAAAGGAAGAGAGATTATTTTTGTGTGCCATGTCAGTCCAAGAGCAGTCCATCTTTACATTTTGGTTAATAATTAGCAAAAATCCTTTGAATTATGATTATATGCTGGGTGTTCAACGGTTTACATAACTTGAGCATCTCATGTTTAGATAACTATAAGGTTTTTCCCCTTAACAATGCACTGTAGCGTACTTGCCAGTACAACCTATTGTTTTGTGTTTATGCCAGTTTCAGCTGAGCAATAATAAATATCATTGGTATTATGTAGTACTACCTCATGGTCATGAAAGGTGGCTTAGTGTAAATGTAAAGTCAGCAATAGGAATCAATTACGTATGCATGATACTTGAATAATAGAATGGAGTTTGGTAAATGCTTTGAAAATACATTTTCTTGGACAGTCACTTCCTGTGGAGGTTTTGAAACAAGGGAACTTGTTGTGAACCTTAAAATGAAGCTAGGCTAGCCAAAGTGTCTTGGAGAGTATGCTATTTCACATATGTAGATTTGTCACTTTATGAACTGGAGCTGTTAGGCTCTGGCCTCAACCAACAAATTCCTCTTCCAGCCATATTCCATGTAGGAGACTTTGATCTGAAGAGTAGATTATTATAGACAAATGGAGTTTGTGCCCTTGTGATGACAAGGAATTTTCTAGCTCAGATGAACATATTATTTGTGAAAAATGCCAGGTATATGAAGACGACCTTTTTTTTAGTATATTCATTTAATTGCTCTGAGTAGCCATTCAGGGACTCAGGTGGTGTCTGAGATATAGAAGCAACTTGAAAATGAAATGTTTACCTGCTTGAGGCAAAGGAAGGTAGGTGCACAATACTCTTCTTCCTTCATATTAGGATTTAGCTTGAGGCTACTCCCGAGTGACTAAGTGAAAGGACTCTAGCCTCCATTCATTCTCATGCTGCTAAAGAGGGTGAGGAGGCTGAAGGTGAAGTGGGAATGAGGCAATGCATAAAGAAGTCATGAGATGGATGGACAGATGAATGAAGAACTTAGGTTGGTGTGAGGATGAAAGCTTTGAGTTGGCTACCAACACTTAACAATGGGAATTTTCATACAGTGACCAGGGCACAAATCTCATCTATCACAAAAGTATTGTTAGAAGTCACTTGAATTTGAGGGGATAGTTTGTTGTGGTTGAGATGTGTGTATATGTATTTAAATAAAACTATCCATTCTGCACTTTGGTATCCTGCAATAGGTTTGTTCACCCTTACAGACTTAGCATGAAGAAACTTTGGAATGTTCTTATAGAATCCAGGTCACTTAAGTGCCCTCAAAGAAACCAGAGTGAAGAGTCCCAAAGAAAGGAAACAAAATATTAGACAACTGTGGTGTGACTTTTTCATCGAAAGGTGAACTGAATCACACAGAAGCAGAAATGTAATCCACCTTGTAAGAGCATGGAAGTGAGAGAGGCCTACTCATTAAGTTCAAGATGGGGGCTGAAGGGGTGGGGGTGGGGGTGGGGAAAGGGAAGAGAGCTTTTTCTGAGGGTAGCCTGATGTGGGATCTTGGGTGATTATTCTTCGGGAACCAGAAGGAAGAATGGACTCGTTGGCAAGATGACAATAGGTTTGCAATTTACTAGCTGTTGTAATCCTAGGCATTTACTGTGTTTGGACCTCAATTCTCTTATATCTTGAAAGCCATAATTAAAAACAGGCTAAGGTCAATGATCTAATAACACATAAAGGCTCTGTGATATCTGGCAGAATAAGGAAAGGGTATAACACCCATCTTAAAAACTTTTGGCACTCATTCTTAGTAAACCACCTCCTAGTTGAATGTTAAGATGGGTATACTTTTGATATCAGACCTACACGTTAAACAACATGTTTGTGAAATCACATGTGGCTTACTTGAAATTAAAGGAAAAAAACACCCAAATGACCAGTTACAGGGTTCTAAGTACCATAAAAATACTCTAAATCAAACACAGCAATCAATGGGTCTTGAATGTACAAGAAAGATGCCCATTTCACTCTCTTAGAACGTTAGAGGAAAAATAAATTTTGTCAGTACAATACTTCATATAGAAAATGGTAGGCATCTCTGTTCATGCAATATTTTATCAATTTTAAAAACCCCCAAACCAAACACCAAGCCACCCCCAAAACTAACAAAAGAAAAAAGCTTCCCAGATTTAAGCACCTGATTGCTGAGAGTCCTGGTTATGATTGCTCTCAGGTCTAGAATGAGAATTAGGGGTGTTAATAGCAGTCTGTGGCCGTGTCTTATTGGGGTACACACTGTCCCCAGTCTATAAGCCTCTTGTTCTCAGAGTAACAACACTACACATTTTACAGTTTAACGGGGATTTCAGTGTGATACCAAGGTTCTTGGCCTATGTTGTATTCCACTTGACTTTTTTTCTTTAATTTTTGTTTTGGAGGTGAAAATTTAGTTGAGTACACACTGTACACACTGTAATCGGTGTGCAAGCAGACTGACAAATAGACACAGCGGTGCGATATTTGACCCACAGTATAAAAGGAAAGGCGATGGTGGAAATGAGGTAACTCTTCCCCAACAGGTGTGTACATACAACTCCTGCTCTTCTAATGCGCTACTGTCCATTAGGAGAGAGTAGGGCTTGTCAACATGACGATTACATAAAGAAGAAGCTACAGAAGAGAAAAAAGAGAGGTTCAGATTCAAACGCTTTTAAAAAGTAGCTTCTCTACTGTTTAAGCTGCGAAGGAATGAAAGTATGTCAATTAAAGGGATTTTCATCAAGCACGGCTAGAGTGTGGTTCAGTTAGCAGTGTCAGGGACCAGGGAGGAAGAGGATGCTGTGGCCATGAAAAAAGGCTGCCGGGTGTGATGGGAATTCTGGTCAGCACAGGGTGCGGGGGATGGGCACCAGGAGGGGGGCAGCAGAGATGGTGTGCAAGGTACACGACACCATGAAAGCCAACATTCTGGAGAAGTTGATGGAGCCCAAATAGTCACAATAGATGAGCCAGACAAAGTAAGAAAGGATGAGAAATTATTCCCACGCCTCGTTTTCCAACTCCGATAAACAACGCTACATAAAGAAGTCACAGAGGGCACACAAAACACACCGTTTGGGTAAAAATATATTTCCCCCCCCTTCATCTTGGCACTATAGATATATGCATAGGTTACCTTTTCGCTATCCCCCTACCTAACAAAATTGCAAAATGATCAGTACTTCAAAAATGAAATGTTTGACATCAATACAATAATTTTAGTTGTTTTTTTTTTAAATTTACAAGTGTTTAACATGCAGTGTACATGTCTACAATAATGTATCAACACTGAATGGAGGTTACACAAGGTTTGGGAAAACATTGACTTTTTTTAAACAGCAAAGTGGCAAAAGGCTACTGCTACAGTTTAAGGCATATCAGCATATTTTTAAAAATTCGGAAACAGTTCTACTGCTCTTCACAGCTTTATTTTCAGTTCGTTAGAAAAAAAATTTCCCTTCATATTATCTCATATGCTAGGCTTTGGAGATGCCAGTCCCACTAGTGGGACAAATCATCTCACAGGTGGCCTGCCAATGGAAGCGTGATTCTTAGATTAGGAAACGTTAACTATTTCAGATGATGAAGTGACTTGAATGGACAGGATTGGTGGGACCAGACAGAGACAAGTGGGCTTGAGTAACAGTAGAAAAACCTGACTGAACAGTCTGTAAAACATTTTGTGGGGGTGGATGGGAAGGAGAGGAAGTGAAGGAACCAAACCTATTATTGATGGGGGTTGAAGGTGATGAGGTTAAGCAAATGTCATCAGCTTGTGAGGTTACAAAGCAGGGAAAGGAAAAAAACAGGTAACTCGTACCCCTAAATTAAAAAGGTAGTTCTAGATCCCCCTTGGTCCATGCATCACATTCTGCAGTTTTTACAAATGTATATAAAGAATTTGGATTGCAAAAACACATTGAGTGACTCTCCTAATCACTTGCTGTGACACCCTATATAGCACTTGGTACTAAGTTCTTGACCCTCAAAGTCCTAGAGGGAGCAAAATCTTGATCCAGAGCCAAAAAGTTGGTCACTGCCAGCTGTCAAAACTAGCGATCCAATGAAAGGGCACAGTAGTGCTTCGCACTAAAGATACTAGTCAATGGAAGCTGTATGCAGAAGGGTCACTTTGGCCGTGAGGAACGACCATATCACCTAAAGCCCTTTGTGGTGTCAGGTAATGCTCCTTGTACGGTCTCACCATGTTACAAGCCAATGAAGACTTCCACATTGATTTCAGGGGGAATCTTAAGTTCATGAGGCTGCTGTGAGATGATGATGGCTATCTTTCTGGTGCTGCTCAAGTTAACGGGATGAAACAGGTCCCCAACCCCCATCCCCATCTGTCCCACTCATTAATGTTTTTAAAGGCCGAGAGGTCAAAGAGGCTTCTTGTTCCCATACTTACATGCAGAGGTGAAAGTACATCCAATTAGATTTGAGGGTATCATTTATTCCGTGCAGAGCCAAGGACTACTGTGAAAAAAGGCATAAATACAGAAAGAAAAGAGAAGAGCAGCAGTAACAAGCTCAGGAGGGCCAAGGGAGGGACGGCAGTAAAAATGACATTAGTGGCAGCATTAAAGTATTTCTAAAAAACCAAAAATCTAATGAGGCTATTAATGCAATCTAGTCGTGGCTTTGGGCCAAAAAGTCAAAATGGCTACAGCTGGAGGACTTTTCACTGCTAAACTACCTGAAAAAGGCCTTAGTGACACGTGGAAGCAATTAAAAAAATTCTGATTCCTATACTGAGGCGCAAAAAGGGCTATTATCAAAGACGCGGACACACAAAGCAGCTGGTGCAAACACGTCACACAAGCAGTTGAGTTCTTGACTTTTAGTATAATGCATGAGAAAATGCAGCCTATGGTTAGGAAACTGGTTTCATCATGCCAAGAAAAATTCCTAGAATTCAGCTGCTCCATGGCTTAGTTCATATTAGAACTGCAGAAACACCCTCCTGGAGATCAGGTTAAACCTGTCTTAGGTCCATTACTGCTGCTTCTCCTAGACTGGAAGCTCACAGTTTTAGTGTATTTTTGAGCTTCAGAATGGTTTCCCGGGAAAGCTTTACCTCTATGGCCCCAAATCACTTCCTGGAAATTCTTCCTGCCCTAACAAGTTCTATGAAAAGTGATTGGTGGGAGGAAGAGAGGGGAGGCTAAACAAAAGTCTTTTGCTTTAGAGCCTGGAGAGGCAGTTAAAAATAAACAAGCCATTCTGTCCTGGCAAGGCACTAGGAGGAAAGGCAAGAAGAGGTGGAAGGTCTCAGTTCCAAAGAGAAATATGTTAAATGTGAAAAATGAGAAATGAGACAACTTAGCCAGGAGCAAAGGGAAAGCTGGCATGTCCCAGCCCCAGAAAGTCAGGAGGATCAACATGGGAAGCTATTTCATGTTATTTCCAGAGGAGGCAGGGGGTGGGAGGGATGTCTAAAAGTACAGTAAAGATCTTAAGTAGTTAAATTTGTATTTTATATCAGGACAGAAGAGTATCAATATGTTTAAAGACTCTAGAAGACTACTGACTTATTTACGTTCTCTCTGATTCCCCTGCTTGGCACCTTCGGCACCACATCTATGGCCTTAAGAGAGAGAAATGCTTTGTGTGAGTGACAGCAGTGATGGAGAGGGCAAGGGGAATTCCCTGAAGCCAATTGGGTTCCAAGAAGCATCTGCTCTGTTTGTCTCTTGACAGCCAAAGTGGTACGAATGGAGAATAGGGCAGGGAAGCTAGTTGAGAAGAGAGTTGAGTTTTCATTTCTTGATTCAAGTTGGCTTTTTCTAATGTGTAGGTCACAAGGTCCACTGAAATATGGAAGTCCAAAGGCTAAAGAGTTAATCCTAGTGTTTTAACTGCAATAATACTGAAGTGGCTGCTGAAAACAATTTTTTTGAAGTTTTGTAGATAGATCCAGTAGCACAAGACGTTATGGTTTTTCTTCCACTATGAGATAATGTTGATTTTCCCATGGAAAACAAATTCAAATACTAGAGAAGAGGTTCATTATGTTAAGCTGAAAGGACGGGGAAAATCTTTTTATCTTGTGTGTTCTTTCACTGAAAGATGGCGTATGATCAGCTATTTGTAATTTCCCTGAAAAACTAGGGTATGCTGGTGATGGAGAGTTATATGCCCAGAGCCCTTGGGAATAATCCTCCCTGAACTCTTCCTACGTTACTGAATCATGAATCCAGCTTCATTTTTAAAACAGTGAAATGAAGCAGTCTGACGCTGTGGGGAGGCTGACAAGAAGCCTGTACTAAATGAAAAATTCAATCCAAGTCATGCTTTGTTTACCCATCATGTTGTCTCAGCAAAAAGCTGCTGGATTTGGGAGGAGGGTGTGGAATGAGAAGAGTCAGAGTGGATGTGGGCATCGGGCAGTCATGGGTACAGGTCATGGTCATTCCGGTTTTAGTTCAGCTGGTGAGGCGGTGAGAACAGTTTCCATGTCAGACACAATGGCACTTAATGTACACTACTTTCCCATTCATTCCAAAGCAACATACAAGTAACAGGCGTGCTCAACTGTGACTGTTTCAAATTGACATAAAAGGCAAACCATTTACTTTCCAGAGACGAAATCCAGGTGAACATAGCAGTTACCATCATTTCCCTTTTCTACCTTCTCCCACCACCCACCTCCAGTGAAATGAGTTAAGAGTTATTGGTGCTTGGGGGGAGGGGGGAAGGGGGCGAGGGCGGATAAAAGAAAAAAAGAACACAGATGGCAGGGACACGTTACTGCAAAAGCAGGTGAATGCGGGAACATCCTTGGCTTGCCAGGCTTTATGTGAAGCTTGCACTGCAAGTTAAAAACAAAACAAAAAAGTTAGAAATAATAATAAAACCAAAAGGGGAAAAAAAAAAAGAAAGTTAGGAGCGCGAACACCAGCGTCGGAGCGATGGTGGCTGCTCATGCAACAATGATGGATTTGACAGAAATTAAAATGGTCAAAATTTGAGTAGTCTATTCTATGTGACAGGCAAAAGCAAAATTCAAAAAAAAAAGTGAATTAAGAAACACATGGTTAGTTTTCACTTGCAGGAAGCTTTGACTTCACAAATGACTTGCTGAATTTACTGCAAATTTCAGTGGAAGGATTCTACTGCTCAACCTTTTCTCAGATGACTGCAAGAGGACCCCTGATCTATTCTAAAAGGAATTGTTGATAGTAACAACTGTGCACCCCACATAAGCAACACTTTCAAGGCCCACCAAAAAGTCAAAGGACAAAGGCATAATAACTGTCTTAAGATGGCAGCATTACTTGTGGGAAAGGCCTAATACTGTAGATTTAAGGATGAGGAAAACAGACGGGAACAGACGAAGGAAAAGCATGCTGTTAATCTATTGTGAACACACACGCACACACACATACACACACGTATACATATCCTTTTTTTCCCCCAGGGAAAGGGAAAAAAAGATGATCACTGGTTGTGTTACAGCTACAGCAATGCCAAAAGCTTTCATCCACGTTTAAGTATGAAGCAATGCAAAACTTAAAAATGTACATTGGGAAAGGTTTCATTTTTTTTTTTTAAAGACAGGTCAAAGCATGCGTCCTTATTCCTCGGCAAGGAATGTTAACAATTATTTTTACAAAGGTGAATTGAATGCTGTTGTAGAGTGTGGTCCTCAGATATCACCACGAGACTAGGTTTCAAGAGACAGATTTAAAAACCTGATTCTGGGATCCATGCTAATCAGCTAATGCCCACTGATGGCTATATTCTTGCTGATCCATAAAAGAACAGAGATCTCTGTTCCATGACCCCATGTGTAGATAGTGCTTGTCACTGGCAGCTCAGTGGCAAACAGAAATGGGAGTCTGTGCCTGGGGATGGTGTGGGATCCAGCTAATGGCAGTGCCCAGATTAGTTCTACTTTTGCAATAATCTAACAGAATGTTAAGTTGTCATGCCAGTACAGTTACAGATAAGAAGTAAAAAAAAAAGCCTTACCTACACAAAAAGGGAGCATTTCATTAGAGTAGAAAAACAAAATTAAAAACTTTTAGAAAAACCAAGACAGGCTATAACATGGAGCACAGTCTACAGGAAAAAAAAATCATTTTCTTTTTGGTGTGTTATTTAAAGCAAAGCTAACTAGTCTTGCTAACTAGCAAGAGTGGGCATTCTAGAATCAGCTGGGTTTTGAGGCATTTACAAAGTGCTAAGTTGAACCCGAGCGACTGCCTTTCAAAGTCTCCAAATGGCTGTAGCCACTGGTAATGCTCTAGGTCTGGTTTTTATTCTGTTTTCTTATGGCTCAGGTCTCTGCTGGCAGTCACTTCTTTGAAATGGAAAAGATATTAAGCACACGGAGGCCAGTGTGAACCTGGAAGCCAGTGCATAGGAACATGCTTGTCTATTGATAGGTGCAAAAACAACATATACTGTAAGCTAAATTAGTTAATTCAGCTATACAAATTCTAAATTACAACCTACAAGTGGGAGAGGGGAAAAGAATACTATATTATGTACTTAATCATTAAATAAAAAGCATTCTAAATTGTTAGGGCCAATGGGTGGGGAAGAAACTCCTCTAATGATGCATTGTGCACATAGGTTAAGAAGAGTTTTCCATATACTGTAAAGTTTGCTCCTGGATGGATTTTTTTTTAAAATGGAGGCAAAATACTGTTCAGCTTTTGGAATTTTTATTGCTTAAAGGCACACCAAAGTACATATGAAAATTAAAAAGCTCTTTTCACACTGCTGGTCTTTGTATTTAAATTCATATTTAAAACACATATTCAATTCATATTCTTTGTTTTAAATTCATATTTAAAACACATCTCTATGCACTTAGTGCTTTAGGGGCAAAACAAACAAAAAAAACCCAACCTCAAATTTGGATATTCTTAGCATCAGTAGCTGCCTCTCTCCCTTTGCTCTCCAACACACATACACACATCAGTAAACATACATGGCCTTTCTCATAGGTTAGGCTGGAACACCCAAGGTATTTATCTCATTGGAAGAGGTGTATCATTTTCAGCTGGAAGCCATCTCCATTATCTACCTAATGGGAACCAGATGTCCAGCTGTTACACTAAAAAGCAATGAGTTTCCTTGGAGTAGATTAAAATTTGCTGTGTTTTCACTCCTGACATGACTCTGGCACTACAAACATTAGGTCCTTTGGACTATTCTGTTCAGCAGAGCTCTGGTACATTGCCATGCCCCTGTAAACACACAGACACACACACACACACACGCACACTCACATGCACGCACTTAACACGCGCTACAGCCACTGCCACCGCCTTCTTCCACAGTGACTTAGATATCCTGACTATCTTTCCATCTCTCCCTTGTCCTCTCTGTACCATTTCTGTTGGCTCAGAGCATGGAAATACAAAGTCAGTTTTAATGTACAGTCTTGAAAATGAATAGTCATTCCATTGCGCTGGGTTCATCCATTGTGGTGCGCTATAGCTGCACATCGGTGTTTTTAGCCACAGACAAAGCAGGGAGGACAGGCTAGCAAAGTCTAAAACTACTCGATGTTAAGTAAGCTTGGCATTGCTGTTGTTACTCATCTCCCTGCTGCTGGTATAACTGAAAGAGACTCTGCCTCCTTTGAACTGTCAGTAAGAGGGCAGTGTTTTCCGTTATCGAGTCTTGGCCTTTTAAAATAATTCTCTGGTTATGGGCTAAAAAGCTGCACAGAGGTTCTCCTAAAAGCACAGTTCTGTGCTGGGGATGTGGACCAGCAGAAATGAAGCTCGGTACCAGTTCTCATTTCACAAAAAGGACCTGCTGCTCACGGCACACTTACTTACTGACAAAGTAAGGTAGCACACGCAATTATTTTCATTAGCTATGGCTCATCAAGTCTCCTGGCATTTGCCATAACCACTGCAGTGTCCACTTTCAATCAAAAACACCGGATTTCTTAACTTGGTCTTCATCCAAGATTATTCAGCTAGTTGCTTCCAATCCTAACAGGTTTTCAGGGAAGACCCAAATTGCCACTTGGATTTGGGCCAATTCCTTCATACTTATTATGGTCCTCAAAAGGTATCCAACAACCCAAGACCAGAATTAGGCCCCTTTAGCAAATTAAAGCCATATTACATTTTTATCTAGTTTTGAAAATAGAGTAATATGTTGTCTTGAATTGAGAGAACAAAGTAGCTCCTCTGAAAACTCTTCCCAACATCTCTAACTGGCAGTAATATCTGCAGTGATTAGCTTATTGAGAACAGCATGAATCAGAATAAGAGAATGATAGTAGCAATCATAACTTTTAGAACGTCCATTATAAAAACAGTCATCAGATATTTTTTGTTGTTAAAGACAGAACATTGAACGTCATTCCAGAGAATCAGAAAGTTGATGCGGAAGTTTCTGTGGCAGAGCACAGATTTCATAAATTAATTTTATGTACCCTAAAAAAATGTCAAAGCCTCTATTTGTCTTCCCTGTTCTGGAGAGAAAGTACCTTCTTTAGGCAGACTGGCCAAAACACCAGTTTCCAGTCTGAAAATAAGACAAAAGGCAAGTACACACATGCAAAAGAAAGGAGACTGGATTAGCCCCGTGAGGCTGTAGGGGTGACCCTGCTTACTTTTTCTTGTCTTTGTCTTTCTTGGTTTGTTGGGCACCAGCCTGCTGAGCCTGTGACTGTAAGAGCTGAGCGGCCGCTTTCTTCTTCTGGAAGTTGCTGACCTCCTCCTCAAGCTCCTTCTTTTTGTCTTCCACTTTCTTTTTCTCTTCCTGATGTGTCCGCTTTAGAAGGTCAAACTTTTCATGAAGCTGGACAAAGAAATGGGACAGACAGCAACGGGTTGGGGGAATGATTGCTAAGTGCTGCAAACACCGCTTTGTTTTCAAAGATAAACACACCCATTGACCACACCAGTGCTTTTCTCTGATCTGAGTCAAGCTTGGTTACATTTACCAAAGGTCTGGTTTTCATATATTTATTAAATTTATTTATACGAGAGGTTAAAGAGCATCCTTGTTTATCTGGGTCCCTTTGGGAATTAAATATTTTTTTTCTTAAATCGTATTTGGTCCTATGCTATTTCAAATTATTGTCAGTGCCTTAGATGAAGGCATAATTGGCACGCTCATCAAATCTGCACATCGCACAAGGTAGAGAAGATAGTGATACACCAGAAGACACAGGATTCAAAAGAATCTTGACAGGCACAGCATCGGGCTGAATCTAACAAGATGAAATTCAATAAGAATAAAGTCTGGTACTTGGGCACAAAAAAAAAATCAACTTTTTACAAATAGAAGTTTGGGAGGCACAGGTAGATAATGTTTCTTCTGAAAAGGATCTAGGGATTGTAATGGACCACAAGCTCCACCTGAGAGTCAGCAGTATGATGTGAGAGCCAAAAAGGTTAGTGCACTTTCTGGGCTGCATTAGGAGAGGAATAGACTGGCGATAGTGGAAGAGGAGTCAGGAGAGCTGTGCTCTTTTCCCTAACCATGATGCTAAAAATTTGCCAGGTGTGGCAATCACCTTGAGTGATCTCATTTCACTACCCAGGGCTTCAATAAGTTTATCTGTCAAATGAGGCAATAATGCCTTTCCTACATCCTCTCACAGTTGTCCTAAGGCTCAAGTGCCTGCAAAAGTCTTTGGGAAAATATGAAGAACTATGCCAAGACATCGTGCCATGATAGGATCATTACAAAAAGAAAAATAATTAGGACTGATTACTCACATCTTTTTCCGCCTCTTTAAGCTCAGCTTCTTTTTCTTTCACCCTCATGACAAACATTTGTCTCATTTCTTCCTCTTTCTTCTGAAGTTCTCCCAAGAACTCATTTCTCTTTGCTTCATACGTCTCCTGGAGACTGTTAAAAGACAAGAAAACAAAGACAACATGATGGTTGGTGCATAGGGAGCTATAGGGCCTGTGCTTGCAGAACTTTGAGGGATGAGGTGAGAATGTGAAGATTAAGCCTGTATGGACCAGCCTCAGATATATGAGATGAGCTAGCCACAGGAACAAACCATCCAAAGAGGCAATCTGTAAATGAGCTGCTAAGAATATTATGATGACTTAGGTCTCCCCATCAAGAACAGTGTTAGTGGCAGCTAGGTGTCCCAGTGGGTAGAGTACTGGCCCTGAAGTCAGGAGGGCCTGAGTTCAAACCTGGCCTCAGAGCAGATACTTCACACTTACTAGCTGTGTGACCCTGGGCAAGTCACTTAACCCCAATTGCCTCACCAAAAAAAAAAAGAAAAAAAAAGAAAACAGTGTTTCCCAAATCTCAAAGAGAATGTAAACTAAATTATGTTAGATAAAACAGGAAGCCTTAGAATCCTCTATGATAAAGTATAGAGAAAGCTGTCCTTGGAACCAGGAAGAGCTGAGTACAAGTATTGTCTCTGACAAAAGCTAGCTGTGACCCTGGGAAAGTCACTTGACCTCTCATTGTTTTAGGAAACTCTCTAAGATTGTAAGTTGCCAGGAAAGTGCACAAATTCATTAATAGGGAGCTTTCTCATCTGGGTGTTCTGTATATTAGTGTAATCACAGGTTCAATCCTTAACCTTATCCCTGTGATCCAATTAATTGCAAAAACAGACAGGCTGTGTGAAATCTAGAAAAAGGAAAGGTATTGAGAAAAAACCAATAGATAGGGAGAGATTGAAAATTAGAGAGAGAATGAGGATGGGAGCAATTCGCTGAAGAAGGGGGTAAGGGATGGCATTAAGGGTGCATGTAGAAGGGGGTGGGGGGGGGGGTGGGCCTTGGACAGAAGGACTATCTCTTCCTAAGATTGAGCAAAGGAAGAAATGGTGGTGGGGAGGGAGCATGATGGTGAGAGGCAGAGCTAGTCTTGAGGGCATATGCACTTTTCCTGGAGCTCAGAACACTATACCTACTAAGAGAATAGTAAGACAGGGAAACTATGAAGCAAACCCAAATGGAGAATATTCTGCTCATCTGCCTTTAGAAAAGGCTTCCACTCTCTGGACTGCCATCCCTTCTAACTCTTCATCCTTGTGATTTTGAATCCCAACCCCTGGACTCTAAACCCTACTGTGTACTTTCTCATTAACATCCACTTCAACCCTACCCCAGCAATGCAGATTGCACTAATTCTACACTCCTTCAGGGAGCCATCACATTGTTTGCCTTTTTCACTCTCTTCTATATTGGTGAGTATTTTTTTTCTTTTTACCTGCACTGAGTTCTTCCTCCAGTGCTGCCTAGGCTAGGCTTCTCACATCCCTAAGGTAGGGCTCTTAATAGTCTTAAGACCACTTAAGTGGTACAATATCCTCTTGAAGAACTTTGCAACACCGGTACCAAGGAGTGTGATGTACACTATTTACCATAGAGGCTAGACAAGTCACTTAGCCTCTGTGCCTCAGTTTCCTCATCTGTAAAATGAAGGAATTAGATTTGATGGCCTGTAAGGACCCTTCCAGCTCTAAATCTAAGATCCATGAAAATATACATAAAACAGATTATTTAAGAGAGAAAAAAAATACAATTCATAAAATTGAGGCACATGAGAAGAATAGACTAATAAGCAAGGAAAGAAGGAAGTCACATAAGCCTCATTTTCATCTAAATCAGAAATAGGTGATTTCAGCACACACACACACACAGAGTTTGGTGTAGAAATATAAGAAAACCGTGAGAGGAAAGTGGGGGTTTAGAAAGGAGGTAGATTCAGGGAGTGATTAGTCATAAGCAAACAAACTACAACTCCACAGAGTAGATCATGAAGAGGAAAATAATAATAAGGAAAAAAGGAAGGCTAAGAACCTGTGGTCAGGGACTGGGCAAAGTGAGAGGGAAAAGCAGTGAAATGGAAGCAGATTTATCAAATATAAATCAACATATTGAGTACACTCCAGTTTCACCACCATCTTCTTTGTAAGAGAAGGGAAAAACGAAATGGAAATATGTAAGAGGAGAGTAGAAATATGTAATTTAGCAGTCAGAACTATGAAACTGAATGGGATAAACTCACACAGAAAACAGAAGAGAACAGAAAGAAGAATCCAACAATATGTTGTTTTCAAGAAACGCACTTGAAACAGAAAGATTAACACAGAGTTCAAATAAGACGCTGGATCAAAATCTACTACGCCTCAAGGGAACTCCAAAAATTTGGGGTAGCAATTCTCCTAGATAAGGCAACAGTAAAAATAAACTTGATGAAAACAGGGAAACAGAGAAACTATGTTAAGTTTAAAGGCACCATATATAATGAATTCTTATCAAGATACTTATGAACCAGGAAGGAAAAGCTATTGATAGGGAGAAATAAGACAATAAAACTATAATAAGTAGGGGTGTCAAAGTACCCCTCTTCAACACAGAACTAGAAAGAACCGTAAACTACTGCATGTGGAAATAGAGCTTACGAGCAAATACAGGACGTGTGGTCCATCGCCCAATTTTATGTGAGAAAGACAAAGCCTATTGGTCCAGAGTTCATGCTAAGAGTGTTTCCCCAACTTTTCCTCAGTATGTGACAAACCTGTGAACTACCTTTGAAAACCTTTCCCTACCCAGATAGCCTTCCACCCTCGCATCCCCAACACCAGAAATTCTCAATATGTCAAGATTTTAAAAATGCACTAAAGTGTTGTTCCCAACACTGGCTGGGAATGTTTCCCAAGAGTCTGCTAATAACCATGATACCTGAAGGGTTTGCTATCAGGATCTGTGTCTTTGAATCCCATTTCTTCCAGCTTACAACGTCGGTACAGTTCATAGTGGCGGGTATGAGTTTGTTCTCTCAAATCCTCCATGTTTACTCGGATCAGCATCTCCCGGAGCTTTACAAAGTCACAGTGGTTTTCATTCTCAACTGTAAGTTATGAAAACCAAAGAACAGTTAGCAGTGTTTTCACTTAAAACTCCAAAATCACACAGCTAGAGTTGGGAGATGTTACTCTATTACCAAACAAAACAAAACAAAAAACATTGATAAATTAAGGCCATCTGAAGACTTTTACTTCAGTGTTTCAAAATGACATTTGATTTTCTCTTACCCAAAAACTCTTTTTAAGTGGATCAAAGAAAAGAAGAGGTCATGTGAGGCATTCAAATAATTGTGGGAGATACTCTGCAACCATGTAGCCTTTCCATATTCCTTCTACCAAAACAGTCATTTACAGTGAGAAGAAAGAAGAACATCATATGACCAAGTTGGGCTTTATGAAAAGAGGAATTGTCATAGGGTCACTCTTTTTCTTTTTTAATTAAATTTTATTATTTCAATTAACAAGCATCTTCCATTGTTCCCTCACTTACCTTTCTCTTACCCCATGAAAAAGAAAATCCTTGCAACAAATAAGCATTATCAAACAAAACAAACCCTCATACTGGCCGTGTTCCAAAAATGCATGTCTTACTCTGTGTGTATAGTCTATTACCTCTATGTCAGGAGGTGAGCAGCATTCTATATCATTGGTCCTCTAGAGTCATGGTTGATCTCAGTTCAAAGTGAGGTTCAAGTGACACCTGCTCTGATTCCTTCTACTTGTGTTCTCCAATTATATGTGATAATAAGTTCTAGTCCTCCTGTTTTCTTCTCTAGCGTATCACCACCCTTCACTCTTACCCATGTTCTTTCCTTTTTTTCAAAATCATCACAACACAACAAAAATCATTTGCAGGTCCTCTATCCTAATTGACTCCCCACATGACCCCTTGCTGACATTATGGTTCCCAGATGATTATATCATCCTTCTTTTACCACATTAAAATACATATGATTTATCCTGATAATTCTTTCCCAATCAGCTGGTTGTTTTTTTTTTAACCTTTTTATGCTTCTCTTTATCCCCGTGTTTGTATTTAAATATGTCCACTTGACTCCAGTCTTTTCAACAGGAATCCTTGGAGTCTTCTATTCAGTTTAGGTCCATTTTTTTGCCTGGAGGACTATACTCATTTTTGCTGGGTTATTCCGGGTTGCAAACCTAAATATTTTGTGTTCTGCAATATTGTATTTCATTTTATGGTGGTAGCCACTAAATCTTGTCTAATCCCGACTGTGTTTTCTTGGTACTTGAACTCTTTATTTTTGGCTGCTTGTGATATTTTTTCTTTGACTTGGAAGGTCTGGATTTTGACTATGATGTGTTTGGTAGTTTTCATTTTGGGGTTTCTCTCAGTCCTATTTTCACTTTGTCCTCTCATTCTAAGAAATCGAGGCAGTTTTCTTTCATGATTTCTTGAAACATAAAGTATATGTACTTTTATTTGGTCATAGATTTCAGGCAGCATAGCGATTCTTAAATTACCTCCCCATGATCTGTTTTTTAGGTCAGTTGTTTTTGATGTGAGATTTTTAACATTTTCTTCTATTTTCTAGCCTTTTGATTTTCATTTACTTTTTCTTATTGTCTCTGGGAACCATTAACTTCTGTTTGATTCATTCTAATTTTCAGGGAATCTGTTAATTGAGTAAAGTTTTATGCCTCTTGTACTAAAGCTTTTAATTTTCTTTCCAAGTGTTCCCTCTAAAACTCCTATTTCTTTTCCAGTTCTTTCCTCTATTCTTCTCATTTCATTTATAAAACTTTAACTCATTAAAAACAGTATCATTTCTTTTAGGAATTCTAATTGATCTTGGGCAAGAGGTGTTTTTCTTTGAGGCTTTGCTTGTAGGTATTTTGGAGGTTTATGTCTTGTGCATCATGGCTTCAAAATAGCTTTTTATCTGTTTTTTGTTTGTTTGCTTAGTTGCTCTTCTAGCAATCTGCTCTGGGCAACCAGATTTGTCTGGGTGTTGTGGGAACCAAGTTCCAGCTCCTCAGAGAGATTTCCTTGCCTCCCCCCCCCCCGTTCTAAAGAGAAGAATAATCTATTCCAAGTGACTCTATGTTTAGGGTTCTAGGCTCTAAGTCCAGGCTCACAGATCTAGAACCCACACTGCTGACTTGGACAAGCAGCTGAATCTAAGAACACCTCTCCATAGGAGGAATACTTTTGACATGAGTGACTCCATTATGAATTTGTAATGCACATGTACACCTCTAACCACCAAGTATATAAACAAGTAGTCACCTCAGAGTGTCAATGTATGATCATGAGCTATTTACTAAACTTGATAGTTATTTTGAAGTGTAATGTGAGTATACTTGTATATTGGCATAAATAACCTTGGCCACTAATTACATCAGCAAAAGGCTGATTGGTCGAGTTCTCCCTTAAAAGTGAGCCACAAGGAACCTGCCATAACAAAATTGCCCAGTTCTGTACTGAAATTTAGTCTAAGATGAACCAAAGTAAAACCAGGAAAGCTGGTAAGGACATAAGACTTAAAAAGAGACCTCATGTGAGCTTCCAGTTTCTTGGAGCCCAAAGAAGCAGGACCTGGACTACCAGCCATTACTGCCCATGGACCCAATGGCCCATCTGCCAGAGAGCAGCTCCCTGCATCTGCTGCCATCAGCCCTCTGAGCTACCATTACTGGGATGGTGAGATTGTTTTGGAGAGTTTGATCATTAGGTCTGGCTGGGAATTCACCTCTCAGAGAACTTATGTAATTTCCAATGTGTGACATAAAGACTTTTTCTTAATCTTAGTGCTGTTCCTCTGAGATTTTCTCCATTTTATCCTGCATGTAGTTTATTTATACATAGTTGCTTGCATGTTGTCTCCCCCATTAGGCTGTGAGTTCCTTTACAGCAGGGACTGCTTTTTTGCCTTTGTATCCCGGCATGTAGCACAGTGCCTGGCACACAGTGGGTGCTTAATAGATACTTGCTAGCTTCACTTTCTTGCTATAGTAACTGAAATTGAGTTATTAGAGAAGGAAATTGAGTGAAATACCTTAACACTTATGTTGATTTAAATAAATAAAAGCAATGTAATTGACCAAATCATTGAGTGTTTTGACTTTCCCCAGAGGGCATATTCTTAGTTTTGACTACTCTTTTTCACATAATGCCTTGGAAATTTATACTCAGAAAGTCAGAGACCAGAATAAAGAAAGCATTGTCAGTGTTTGCTCTACAATCTCCCATTTGGATTACAATTATAAGCTCACTGATGGTCAAATACTTTTTTCCCCTCTATGCTTGGTAGCCCTGACACAGAGATGGTAGCAGACTGCTAGATCCCCTAAGGGTACTTAAATATTCATTAATATTACATTTTAGGATATAATACCTAATACCCTAAGAAAAGCTAGATCCCCTAAGGGTACTTAAATATTCATTAATATTACATTTTAGGATATAATACCAAAAATACCCTAAGAAAAGCCAATGAGTAATTTTCCTGAGCATCTGGGGGTTGCTGATTCAGAAGCTGACCATTGTCTTCTCAACATGTGTTGGTAAAGCTCATTTGTTTCATGGGAAATGTACTCTGTCGGGCAATGAGAAGACTGAGTACTTTCCATTCATATTATGGCCACTTCTTCCACCCTCACAGAAACCTAGAAATGCCCTGCATGCATTACTTGTTGGAAAGAAGTTTCCACTGCATCCTACCCTACTGCTATGGAGGGGCCTCCAACAGTGTTCCTGTGTCCAGGCAGCCCCTCCCTCTTTCTTCCCAGGATATACCTTGCACCACACCCCAAGGGTACTGCCTGGCCTTTGCCATCTTATTTCCAATCTTCACTTCTTCAGTACTTCCAACCACAGCAAATGGAAGATGAACCTGAAAAGACAGAATGCATAAAAGATGCCATCATCATCACCATCATCTTAATCAGAGATCCTTCTGTAGCTCCCCTAAAAAAGATATCTCTTCTTCTCAGAGAGTGATGTCTCCAGTTTGCAGAGAACTTTAAGGATTAGCAAACTGATTTCCTTACTAAAGTAACCTAGAACATATTCTAAAGGCAAAGCATTATCCATACAAAAATGACATAGATCTTTTTTGTTCAGTAGATGACACAGGAACAAGAGATGTGTCTAGATGTGACAAATAGAAGCAATAAATTACTCAGGTGCCAAATGGCAAGAAGAGGGTCTTCTATGGAGACACGTGGTGATAGACATGTTTTCAAGGATCTGGATGGTTTTATTAGTGTAAGAGAAAGCCATATCCTCAAATGCTCGTTCATTTAACAACACAGGAAAGGGTGGACGAAAAGGGAAAGGGAAGAAACAATCTGAGACGCTCTGAGAGGCAGACAGACGGTTGTTCACCACCAGGCAGGAGGGAAAGAAGGTAGACGCCCATTTCCTTTCAGTCCATTAAACAACAAACATTCATTAAGCATTTACTATGTGCTGGGCACTGTGCTAAGCACTGGGGATATAAAGAAAGGCAAAAACAAAAAGCTCCCTCAAGAAGCTCATAGTCTAGGTCTGTATCCCAAAGAGATCATAAAAAAGGGAAAAGAACCCACAGGGACACAAATATGTATGGCAGCTCTTTTTGCGGTGGCCAAGAATTGGAAATTGAGGGGATGTCTATCAATTGGGGAACGGCTGAACAAGTTGGAATAATGGAATGCAAGAAATGATGAGCAGGTGGATTTCAGAAAAACCTGGGAAGATTTGCATGAACTGATGCTGAGTGAAGTGAGCAGAGTCAAAACACTGTACATAGTAACAGCAACATTGTGTGATGATTGACTTTGTTAGACTTAGCTCTTCTCAGCAATGCAATGATCTAAGACAATTCCAAAAGACCCATGATGAAAAATGCTATCCACATCCAGAGAAATAACTATGGAGTCTGAATACAGATTGATGCATACTATTTTCTTTTTTTAATTTTTTCTTTCTCATGGCTTTTCCCTTTTGTTCTGATTCTTCTTTCATAACATAATTAATGTAGAAATGCGTTTAATATGATTGTACATGTATAGCTTATATCAGACTGCATTCTGTCTTGGGGAGGGAAGAGGGGAAAATTTCGAACTCAAAATTTTATAAAAATAAATGTTGAAAACTAAAAATTAATTAATAAGGAAAAAAAGAAGTTCCTAGTCTAATGAGGGTAGATGACTTGCAAACAACTTTGTACATACAAGGTAAAGATAAAGTAAATGGAAAGTAACTCAGAGGGAAGGTGCCAGCAGTGTGTGTTTGGGGATGGGGGAAGCAGGAAAGGCATCTTGGATTTGAGATGAGTTGTGAAGAAAACCCAGGTAATTTTATGAGGCCGAGATGAAGAATAGGAGGATTCTAGGCACGGGAAACAGCCAATGAAAAGGAACAGAGTCAGAAGATGGGAGTGTTGTGTGCAAAGAAGAGCTAGGAAGTCTTCTGGATGAGAGTATGTGGGGAGAAGTAAGGTGGAAGAAGACTTGAAAGATAGGGAGGGACCAGGTTACGAAGCCAAACAGAAGATTTTTATCATTGAGCCTAGAATTAAAAGGGAACCATGAATAGTTTATTGAATAGAGGAGGTGGTATGTATGCCATAGTTAGACCTATGCCTTAAGAAGCTCACTCTGGCAACTGAATCGGGGAGAGATTTGTGGCAGGGACACCAACCAGCATCCTCCAGCAATAGTCTGGGGATGACAGAATGAGGGCTTGCACCAGGGTGAAGGCTGTGTGAGGAAAGAGAAGGGGATATATATATATATATATACAGAGTGTGTGTGTGTGTGAAGAGAGAAAGAATGAGAGAGAGAGAGAGAGAGAGAGAAGGGGACATATAGGAGATATTGGAAAGGGAGAAGCTATAAGACTTGACAAGAGATGTGGGCTATGTAGGGTGAAAGTGAGTTACCAAGGATGCCACGGAGCTTCTGAGTCCAGATCAGCTTGGGTGACTGGGAGGCTGCTGGTACCCTCAACAGTAATAAGGAAGTTAGGAAAGGGGGGAGGGCTTGGGGAGAAGATGAAGAGTTCTGTTTGGGACATGTGTTTGAGAAGTCTGTAGGATACCCATTTTGAGAGGTACACGAGGCAGCTGACGATGCAAGACTGGAGGTCAGGAGAATGAGCAGGTCTGGATAAGTAGACCCAAGAATCATCTATAGAGATAAGTGACCCAATGGAAGCTGACTGCTAAGATTCCCAAGAGAGATGGCATGGAGGGAGGACAGGATGGATCCTTGGGGTATAGCCACAGTTAGTGGATATGACCTAGAAGAAGATCCAGCAAAGGAGACTGAGAAGGAGCAATCGGAAATGTAGTGGGCCAGTTAGTGTAGTGTAGAAATGTAGTGGCCAAGCCACTGGGCTTGGCAGTTTCCTTTTATTTTTTCTAAATGAGTCATAGATATCATAAAACATTCAAGATGGAAGGGACCCAAGTTTATCCAACTCCCCCATTTTACATATGAGCAAACTGAGGCACAGGGGCTGAGGGCTTGTCCAAGGTCATAGAGCAAGTATTTTTTTCAGCATAGGGTATAGAAATCAGTTCTGATTGGATGTTGAGTGGTCTGCCTGCCACCCATACCAAGCTGTTTGCTTCTCAGGGTACTCGCTGGTACAAGCATTCATTCTCTTAGGCCAACTTACACTCATTGTTGCGTTAATCTCTGCCACTGTCTCTTCATCTGTAGGGAACTGGTATATCTGAACACCATTACTGACGAGTTCACTCATGATTTTACTCTTGAATTTGTGCAGCTCATTTTTGGCAATGGTGTCTGCTTTTGCTATGATGGGGATGATGTTCACCTACAATTTAAAAGAAATGTCCGTTTTAGACTACAACAATTTAGATTTTCTAAGTTCTAAGCACTAGGGATATAAAGAAAGGCAAAAACAAAAAGCTACCTCATATTTTATATGGAAGCAGTTGATCAAATGAATGAAAAGTACCCCCCCAAAACCAAACCCCCAAACCAACCCTGAAAGTAGATGCCTAGTCAGTATCAGTAAATATCCCATGAATAAGAATCTGATCTTTTATTTCCTGTCCTCTTCTTGTGATTTAACTCCTTCCTCCAAGAAAAGGGTTAAGCTACTCTGGTTTCAGGGAGCTATACTTTGATACATTTGAATGACTTGCCATTTCCTCCCTGGTACAAGTCATTTTTTTTTCTTCTAAAGGCTAGAGAGGAAGTGCTGTCATTCAGTCAATGACAAACAACTGTAACACAGGAAAGAAACCACCCATTCTTTAGACCTGTGCTGGCAAATGAGCTGTCTGCCCCACCTTCTAATGGGAACGATGGCCATCTGTTCTTGGGCATCTCTGAAGTGTGAAGGGAGAATTAAAGCAGTGCAGCAGTATTTTTAAGGGGACTTAAAACAAACACACTAGAGACTGAGCAATCGGTTCTCTTTTCTGATCCCCTAAAAAGGCTAGAAAGAACAAACAAGCGTTCATCAGAATGAAAATAGTTTTGGCAACTTGAACATTCTCTTGACATGGGAAGAGTTATATGAATTGATGTGAAGTGAGGGAAGTAGAAACAACAAAACAACATACAGAATGACGCCAATGATAGTAAATGGAAAAAATGATAAGATGCCTCAGAAACTAAAAAGTGCAACCAAAATAATCAAGCTAAGAAGAGAGGAGAAAATAAAACTCCTTTTTTTTAAACAGTGAAGAACAATGGATATAGATGACTACACATTCTATCAGATCCAATCTGTACGTTGATTAGTTTTGTTTAACTGACTCCCTCTCTCCTTTCTTTTTTATTCTTTGTTAAAAGGTCTAGGGAGAGGAAGACATAGGAATATATTTAGATATAAAAATGATGTAAAAACAAAAGAAATCAATAAATTTTTATTTAAAAAAGTCACTCTATATGGTCCAAAACAAAAAGAATATTTTCTTGAATTTCACAAAATTTCATTCAAAATTTGACATACATGACAAGAGGTGCAGAAGAGGGGCTTTTGTCTGTATTAGTGCTGTATAAAGCCCTGAAACACAGACAGTATATTTGTCCTACTGGCTACTGACAACAAACCTATAGATTTCTAATATTCACTTTCCAAAATTAATGGTACATTTTCTTTCACCTACTGGTAGGGGAAAAGAGACTCTACCTGGGATCTGACATTTAGCAATTTACCTTTACTATAATTCTAGTGGAAAGTCAATCGGATGATAGGAACATAATGAGGAGCAGAGAGTTGGCTGGCTCTATTCATCTGATTCTCTTTTTATCCTTAGGGAGGCAGTGTGACGCAATGGAAAGAATTCTAAACTGCAGGTGAGCAAATCTGGATTTGAATCCCAAATCTGCATATGTGACTTCTATCACCCCGGTCAAGTTGCTTAATCATTTGGTAGTACCAGTTTCCTCATCTGTAAAATAAGGCAGAGGAGTACATGGCCGCCTTCCTGTGAAGACCCTTCCAGGTCAAAGTCTACAGTCTTTCAGGAAGCACTATTTGCAAGCTGCTGGTCAATGGCAATGAGGTGACAGGCATGCTAATAAATATGAATATCAGTTTATATTAACAGAGTAATTTTAACATTAATATTAACACATGAGTATGTGTTAACATAACAGTAGCATAACATAATATACTATATTACATTATAACATGTGTTATTTTATTTATATCATGTTATTAATTATTACTATATTAATAACAATAATACAAACTTCTTCAACCATTCATAAACTAATCATTCACCCTTTTCCTTGGGCATATTGCAGGATGAGAAAAAAGGCAGTCATCAACTTTGCCACAAGAACTAATCAGAATGTTTTTAGCAAGAATACTCCAGGGGGCCCAGTGGATAGAGCACCTGCCCTGGAGACAGGAAGACCTGGGTTCAAATCCAGCCTCAGATAGTAATTAGCTGTGAGGATGGGCAAGTCACTTAATCCTGACTGCCTCAAAAAAGAAATTTTGAAAAAATACTCTAAGAGGATCCTTTTGGTGAGAGACAAAGTGAAGAGAGTAGAGTGAATGACCTGGAATAGAGTTCATCTAAATAATTCAGGTCAAAGCCCTCTCTTTTCCTTCAAAGCAGAAGACTGAAGAAAAAGGATGATTATGTAATGCATCCCTTTTACTTTATACATATGGAAACTGCGACCCCAAGAGGTTCAGTGACTTCCCCAAGATCACAGAGCTGAACTGATCTCAGAAATCTGATCCAACGTCCTACGGATTCAAACCCAGGGTTCTTTCCAGTATGCCCCACTAACCTCCAAATCCCTGAAAGTAAGGATGCTTGTTTCTCAACTTTGCTACACAGAATCGTTTTTGTTGGAGTTGTTCTTGTTTTGAGGGGATGGAAAGGTTGTGGAATGAAGGGTGAAGCTGAGGCAGAAAAAAAAAACCCTCTAGGTTTTGGTTTTGTGCAATGTTTGGTAATCCATTTCATTTTTCTGGCTTAACAATACTTCTGGGGGGAAATGGCTAGAGGTGTGCTGACTATGTACAGCTGTCCCTGTGTTGTATGGATGAGACTTAAGTAGGCTGTGCTTTGAGTAATAAACTATCCCTACTCTACAGAGATTTTTGCCCTGATATCAAGCACTCACACAATATGAAGCTGTAAGAAGCAAATAGCTTGGGTTCTACCAGCTTGAGCCCACATGGTAGTGGAGCTGAGCTTCAGTTTGAAATTTTAATAAAAGTGAGTCAAACTCTCCTGAGAGTTAAGAGCTATGGAAGCTGCTTAATTCTTTCAGGCCAACAGAAGATCCTTTGATTCAGTGCACTGGGGAAATCTGAGAAGCCCTATTCTTATGTTAAGGCCTTTTCTGGGTCAACTCATAGATAAGAAGCCATCTTAGCATGTTGATCAGAGTATCATCACTCCCTCATCATGTCCCAGATGTTTCCACTAAAGTCACTAGATCTGGACCTGAAGGGAATTTCACAGGCCCTCTAATCCATCTCCCTTGTTTTCAAAGATGAGCAACTCGATGCTCAGAAGGCTTAGGGGTCTTGCTTTAGGTCACAGAGAGAGGTAACAGAACCCAGGCCCCTTGACTCCAGATCTACTCCTTCCACCAAGTCCTATGCATCTTGGCCAGGAAATGTCCCTGGGTTTTTTAAGACCATCCCGATGGATCACAAGTTCTGGCAGGTCTTACCAAAAGGAAGAGGCCTCAGATTCAAGAATGGGCCTGATCATGGTTCTCTCTTCATAAGGCCACAGTCACAGCGATCCACAAAAACCACTGACAATAAAAGGGTGGCTTTCTGCAATGCTGAAGGGAATACCATACCCTGCAGCCTCTCAAATGAGTGGATAGAGTGTGTGATCTTATCAGATAGGAAATTATTTAAAAAAAAATTAGTTTTCCCTAAACCTTGAATTAATGCAACACACACACACACACACACACACATACATGTATGTGTATATGTGTGTGTATGTGCATATATGTATACACACACATAAATGTATAATACATACACACACAAACTCTCTTTAAAGACACACAACCCTGCCTGTTATTTCAAATACCTGATTTTAATTCTTCTAATTGCCCAAATTTCTACATGTGTTCCTTATGTCTTTCTCCTCATCTTTATCAGAGACATACTGGTAAAACAATGCTTTTACAATGCTTGTTAAAAGGTAACCCAACAATACAAATTGCATGATAAAACTTTCAAGGGAATTTTCTCAGATACTAAAAAAATCTAATCAACTGCTTGTAGATGAAGTGTCCAAATTACTCTGAGGGCACAGCTGTGAACAACTATTTTAGGACCCAATGGCCTAGAAAGAATGCAGCTTTGTGTGGGCTGAGTACCTTGCTGTCCAGTTTCTTCATGGTGACGAGGTCGAGGGACTTCAGAGAATGTCCAGTGGGGGCGATGAAGTAAAGGCAAGCGTGGATCCGGGTGTCATGGTAATTGAACAGAGAACGCTTGATCTTCAATTCCTCTTGCAGGTAAGCTTCAAATTGTGCATCAATATATTCTACTATTGGTTTATAGCTATAATAATAATAATAATAATAATAATAATAATAATAATAATAATAATACAGCAACAACAGCAAACCCCTCACATTTCTACAGAGCTTTATAACTATATTTTTTACTTCAAACCAGCTAATTTACTTTAACTGGAGTCCATCTTTATATTACCTGATAAGAATGTATCTTATCTTTTTTTCTCTCAACTACAGCAGAGAACCTGAAAGCCAAATAATATCTATTTTATGGTGCCTTACCCTTTCTTACCCAATCCTGAATAAGTCTGGCTATGATGATAACTAAACTAATCCCAGTACACTGCCTTGGTACTTCTGGGAGGCTGGTTTCCCTTGCCATACACTACACTTTCACACTCTCTACCACCATTATCTATTCGAAGATGAAAAATGCGTTTTAATATTAGTCCAAGATAAAGTAAAATTTGTGCCTTCCCTCCTTCCCGAGCATCATGTAATGTGTTCCAAATCCTCCGCTGTCATTTTCAGATACCATTAGTATCTATTGGGGAGCATTAGTGCCATGTAATACAAACTATCAAAAACTAACTACAACCACAATTACGATGATGATGTTACTACCAGGAATAAGACCGCCAATATTTAATGGCCCAGATTCTCTTCAGGGATGAGATGGTCCTTACTGTTAAGGTCTTAGGGACGTACACAAACTCCTTTAAGGGTGACCACCCATGAAAATACCTCAACAAATGCAGCAGTGCTTATTGGCACTTGCATGCCAAATTAGAGGAGCTCCATTTCCCCAAATACTTAATTCACCATCACACTAGTGAACATTCTAAGTACTACGAAGCCAAAATCTACTGTGCATCAACAATCCAGGCCCTGAGGAAAAAACAAACAAACAAAAAAGACCTATTGATTCAATGGCATCCTTGGAAGGAAAGTTGTTATAAAATGAAAAGGAAGAAAGCAGACAGAGTGCTGTTGGAGGAAGCTACAGTTATAAACCAGGAGGAAAAAAAAAAACCAAACCAAACTAAAGTCCAAATGCTGCTTGACATCATTTTTAGTTTCAATATTTATTATAATTCATGGGTTTGATCAATACATACCACACACATGAACAAAATGATGTCTCAGTAATTGCACTGAATCAAAAAATGTCATGGTTGGAAGGGACTTCAGCACAGCTCTTGCAAGCCATAACTGAACAGGAATCTTCCATGTTCCCCCCTCCACAATATCAGCAATTTTCCCAACAAGTGGTCGTTCAGATGCTTCTTGAAGTCCTGCAGTAGAAACCTCCTACCTCTTGTTAGAGAGGCGGTGAGCTACAGGAACAGAATAAGTCATACATTGTCAGATATGGCCAATGGTATTAATTTGTTTAGCTTAACACTTTATTACAAAAGAGGGTTCTACTGCAGGACCTAAGGTGCTGGGGGAAGTCAATTGGAAGTGAGAGTGAAGTAAAAATGACATCAATAAAACTTATAAAGACTTCCAGAGAAGTAGAACCCACTAATAATAATGATAATGATGTTAGCTAGCTTTTATGTAGCACTTTAAGGTTTGTAAAGCATTTTTCAAATACTATTTTAGCTTTACAACAACGCTGGGGGATGGGTGCTATCATTATCCCCACTTTACAGATGAGTGAATTGAGGCACAGGTTAAGGTACTTTCCCTGACTGGGGGGAACTGACTAGTTCCCAGACAACTAGTGTCTGAGCTGGATTTAGATACAAGTCCTTCTGACTCTACCCACTGTTCCACATAGCTGCCCCCGAAGGCAGGCAATTACACAAATGACTAGCTCTAATTCTTAAGAATTAAAATCTTAGTTGCATTGAGTTCTAATCTACTTCTTTGCAATGTCCACCCACTGCTCCTACTTCTGCCTTTTGGTGCTGACCAGAACAGGTCTATTTGCTTTTCTATATATACTGCAAAACATTCCATGACAAAGGACAAAATTCCCATAGCCTGCCAGTCTTAAAGCCAGAGTGAAAATATCAAAACCTTTTAAAAGGATCCATTTCATCCAAGGCTGGGGTGGGGTAGCTTCATACTGTGAGAAGAGCATCTTCTAGAGGAAGAGACCTTGAGCCTGGGCTCTGCCATTTTATTACTACATGATCTTGAAGAAAGGACCAAATGATATTTTCCAGCTCTACCATTCTGGGTAATAATTCTAACTTGCAACTGAACCCATGTTTTTGTTCTTGGCAATGGCACAAACCATTCCACTGATACACCAACCTCTTCCATGGTGTGATGAAGGCTAATGAATTACATATTCTTTCAGCATCCTCTTTCAAAGACTGCTATACCTCCAGGAACTGGCTCAGTAATGCTTGATACCCACCCAAAGATCCTGGCCCAAAGACTACTGGGATCATGAATTCCCAGAATTCATAACAAAAAAAAAATGTGGTTTGGGATGGTGCTTTGAAATACATTATTGCACGTATAGGAAACTTCAAGGAACCTACTTAAGTGTTGTTCTTTTATTAAAAGGCCACACATTGGCAGGGCTCAGTCTCCTGGTGCCTTTCATGATTTCTCGAGCCCTTCCTAGAATTCCAGTCTGATTCCCGGTTCTCTGCAGCCCCAGTCATAAAGAAAGCAATTTAATAAAGGCTTTGACCTTTGCTGGCCACTCCTGCCAAAAAAGAACTCCTTATGTTAAATGTGATCCATTCAAAATTCTTTGTATTACAATAATATCAATGAGGGTAGTAGATAGAGAACTTACATTAAATCATCTAATCTAAAGCTATTTCTGCACCCCCCCCCATTAATTTCCTCCATTTTAAAGTGTAAGTATGTCTTCTTTCTCCTGAATTTGCATTTCTCACATATATCCCAGCCCTAGAAGAAGTAATAAACTGGGTTTATTGTTTTCAGGAATGGCACAAACCATTAGGGGTGACTTTCCCCCACCCCCTTCTCCCTTTCCAAGGAAAACTGACATTTAAAACAGATAAGATAAAGCATTGTGTAAAAGCTGTTGGCAAAATATTCTACTCGACTGACCCTTTACTTTGTACACCATTAGGTCCTTGCCATCTTCTTTGTCTCCAACATCCTAAAACTCCTTTTAGAAAGAGGTAATTTCACCATTCCTTGGTTACTTCCACTAGAAATTAGGCAAAGCTTTGGAACAGTTAAAACCTTCAACAGTATTTAAAGAAGCTCTTTCATAATGACAAAAAACTGGAAAGTAAGGGGGTGCCTACCAGTTGGGAAATGGCAGAAGAAATTATGGTATGTGGATTAGTAGAATATTAATTCTGCTATAAAAAATGCTGAAAGGGATTGTTTCAGAATTATTTGGGAAGACTTGTAGGAACTGATGCAAAATGAGGTGAGCAGAACCAGGAAAAGAATTTACACAAACCACAAGAATATAAAAACAAACAACTTTAAAAAAAACTTTATTATACACATGTCACCACATTTTGGGTTGTTTCCCACCAATAGGGAGATGCTAGTCAGAAAGGGCTGAGTTCAAATCCTGCCTTAGGATAGCCGTGTGTGCCCGGAGAGTCATTTAAATGCATGCTCTCAGACTCAGTTTCCTCATCTATAAAATAGGGATGCTATTAGCTTCTACCTCCCAGAGTTATGAGGATTAAATGAGATGTCTGCAAAGCACCTCAAAAACCTTAAAGAATTATATAAAGTCCAGCTATTATTATTATTGAGAGATTTTTATTCACTGAAAAAAATACACTAAAACAAAAAACCTAATTAGGCCATTTCCCCACAACTCTGACATACTACTCAGAGCTGCAGAGTATCTTTAAATGTTGTTATTCAGTCGTGTTCAGCTCTTTGTGACTCCATGGCCAACAGCATGCCAGGCCCTTTTCTCCTCCACTATCTCTTGAATTCTGTCCAAGTTCATGTTCGTTGCTTCCATGACACTATCTATCTTATCCTCTGCCATCCCCTTTTCTTTTTGCCTTCAATCTTTCCCAACCTCAGGATCTTTTCCATTGAGTCCTGTGTCTTCTCATTATGTGGCCAAAGTATTTAAATTTTAGCTTCAGTATTTGACCTTCTGGTGAATAGCCTGAATTAATTTTTTCTCAAGTGCTGACTGATTTGATCTCCTTGCTGTAAGAGGGACTGTCAAAAGTCTCCACCACCACAATTTGAAAGCATCGATTCTGTGGCACTCAGCTTTCCTTATAGTCCAACTCTCACAGCCATATATTACTACTGGAAAAACCATAGCTTTAACTATATAGCTTTAACTATATGAACCTTTGTTGGCAAGGTGGTGCCTCTGCTTTTTAGTATGCTGTCCAAACTTACCATAGCTTTCCTTCCAAGGAGTAGCATCTTTTACTTTCATGACTATAGTTGCTGTCTGCAGTGATCTTTGAGCCCAAGAATATGAAATCTGACACTGCTTCCCTCTTTTCCCTCTATTTGCCAGAAAGTGATGGGACCAGTTGCCAAAATCTTAGCTTTTTGGATGTTAAGCTTCAAGCCATCTTTTATAGTCTCCTTTTTCCCCAATCATGAAGAGGGTTCTTAATTCCTCTTCATTTTTTGCCATTAGAATAGTATTGTCTGCATATCTGAAATTGTTGATATCTGTCTTAGCAACCTTAATTCCAGCTTTTGATTCATCCAGGCTGTCATTTTGTATAATGTACTCTGCATACAAGTTAAATAAATAAAATGACAATATATAGCCTTGTTGTACTCCTTTTCCAATCTTAAACCAATCAGTTGTTCCATGTTCAGTTTTAACTGTTGCTTCTTGGCCTGCATTCAAGTTCCTCAGGAGACAGATTAGATGACCTGGTACTCCCATTTCTTTGAAGACTTGCCACATTTTGCTGTGATTCCACACAGTCAAAGACTTTAGTGTAGTCAATAAAACAGAAGTAGATGCTTTTCTGGAACTCCCTGGCTTTCTCCATAATGCAGCAAATGTTGGCAATTTGGTCTCTAGTTCCTTTGCCTCTTTGAAAACCAGCCTGCTCTTCTGGCAATTTTTGGTTCACATATTGCTGAAGTCTAGCTTGTTGAATCTTAAGTATAGCTTTGCTGGCCTGTGAGATGAGTGCAACTGTTTGAGAATTTGAACAATCCTTGGCATTGCCCTTCTTAAGGATTGGGACATAAACTATTCTTTTCCAATCTAGTGGCCACTGTAGTGTTTTCCAAATTTGCTGGTATATTGAGTACAGCATTTAAACAGCACCAAGTTTCAGGATTTTAAATAGCTCAGGTGGAATTCCATCATCTCCACTAGCCTCACTGTTAGCAATGCTTCCCAAGGCCCACTTGACTTTATTCTCCAGGATATCTGGCTCTAGATCAGTAACCACACCATCAAGGTTATCACTGATACTAAGATATTTCTTGTATAGTTGTTCTGTGTATTGTTGCCATCTCTTCTTAATCTCTTCTACTTCTACTAAATCCCTAACATTTTTTGTCTTCTATCATGCCCATTTTTGCATGAAACTTTCTTCTGATATTTCTAATTTTCTTGGAGAATTTTCTTTCTCATTCTTTTGTTTTCTTCTAGTTTTTTTTTTTGCATTGCTCATTTAAGAAAACCTTCCTATCTCTCCTTGCTATTCTTTGAAATTCTGCATTCAGTTGAGTGTTATCTTTCCCTTTTGCTTTCTTTCTTTTGTCAGCAATTTGTAAAGCCTCATCAGACAGGCATTTTGCCTTCTTGCTCTTCTTTTTCTTTGGTTATTTTTTGTTGCTGCCTCTTATACAATATTGCAAACCTCTGTCCACAGTTCTTCAGGTCCTTTATCCACCATATCTAATCCCATAAATCTATTCATCACTTCCACTTCATAGTCATAAGGGATGTTGTTTAGGTCATACCTATATAGTTTGATTGTTTTCCCTATTTTCTTCAATTTAAGTCTGAATTTTACAATAAAATGCTCATGATCTGAGCCATGGTCAGCTCCAAATCTTGTCTTAACTGACTATATAGAGCTTCTCCACCTTTGACTAAAAAGTATATATCAATCTGATTTCCATATTGATCATCTATGATGTCCATGCATAAAGTCACTTTTTGAATTGTTGTAAAGGAGTATTTGTTATGACCAGTAAGTTTTTTTGACAAAATTCTATTACTCTGCCCTGCTTCATTTTGTAGTCCACGGCCAAACTTGCCTGTTATTCCAATTATCTTTTGATTTCCTACTTTACCATTCCAATCCCCTATGAAGAATGTGACATCTTTTTTTGGGGGGTGGGGGGTGTCATTTCTAGAAAATGTGGGTAGGTCTTCAACTTTGGCCTTTTCAATATCAGTAGTTAGCGCATAAATGCTAAACAGTTCGCCTTCAATTCGAACAGACATTTAGTCATTTTTGAGATTATACCTCAGTATTGCTTTTCTCACCCTTTAATTGACTATGAGGGCTACTCCACTTCTTTGAAGGGATTCTTGTCCACAGCAGTGTATGAAATAATTATCTGAATTAAACTCACCCATTCTCATCTGTTTAAGTTCACTGACATGCCAAATGTTGATGTTTAATCTTTCCATCTTCTGTTTGACCACACCCAGCTTATCTTGGGTTCACAGATCTTACATTCCAGGTTTCTATGCAATGTAAATCTTTATAGCATCAGAGTTTCCTTTTGTCCAGATGCATCTGCAGCTGAGCTTCCTTTTAGCTTTGACCCTGGTGCTTCATTAGTGCTGTAACTACCTGTAGTTGTTCTCTCCTCTTCCCCAGTGACATATGGAGCACCTTCCAACCTGAGGGGCTCATCTTCCAATGTTATCTCTTTTATCATCTTAGTACTGTCTATGAAGTGACGACGAGTTGGACATAATGAAGCGATTGAACAACAAATCTCTAAAATATTATTTGTTAGACTATCCTGAGAATTTGGGTTGGTAGTCAATGAGAAAAAAGCCATTTGATGCACAGAGAGGAAGATTACACAATCTGACAAGAAATTTAAGTATAAAAAATTAAATTGAGAAACGTTTGGTATCTAGGTTACGATCACATTTCCTGTTTTGGATCTCCTTGGAAATGCATTATTCGATCCCAGTGAGTCAGATACTGTTTTAAGATTTCTTGAGCCAGGAATGTGGTCATCTGCTCTGACCAGCTCACCAGCCATGGGAGAAAGCTTTCAGATGAGGAACTGAATTTCCCTTGGGTAGTATTTCATTACTAGGGCTCCTATGGTACTGAAAAAAAAAAATTCAGACTACATTCTACTTCAGGGACAAACATCTGCTAAAGGTTCTTCTCCTGTTTATGGGAAGGGAGCATGGAAGGAGTACTATATTTGAAGGCATAAGACTTGGGTGGAACTCATGGCTCTGTTATCTCTGACTGTGTGAGTGTGGCTGAGTCCCTTGACCTCTGTACTTCAATTTCTCATCTGTAAAATGAGGAGGGTGCTCTAAATGGCTTCTAAGCTTCCGTCCAGCTCTAGATCCATGCTCCTGTGAAAATTTTTAGCACTTACTTCTTAGCAATATGGTTGGGAAAAGAAAACAACCTGTTGAATGCAGTGGTTTCAGAGAGTGCCAGAGAGCCAATTGGTATTTACTTGGGAGATGGCAAAGTGACTTTGCAAGACAGTCTGCTCCCCTCCCCTATACACATTCCCTGAATATTGTTTTCCCTTTCATTTTGTAACTTTGGGTATAGTACAGGACACATGTGCCCAAACTGCCCTTACTGATTCTAGCCAACCACATGAGCTAGTTCAGTACCTGGGATGCTTTGGTGATGTTGAAATCCCTGGATACTTAGGGGCATGACATAGCAACTTAGGGGGCTTGGGATCTTGAGCTGGTGAGGCAATCCCCCTATACTGGTCACTGAGAAGAGTTCATCTTTAAAGGTCTACTCAGCAGACCCTCAAAAAGGGAGTTACTCTACTCTGGGGGCTTTCTTCTTCCTTGTGCTCTCAGCTTAGTAAGTTCCTCTCCCTAGGCATGGACCACACTTCTTCCCAACAAAAATGGTTGTGTATGTCAGCTAAGGCACATGTCTTGTCATGTGAACTGAGTGAGACTGAATCTGGATTTTGGGCTGCTTCTTTTGTGTTTCTTGGCATGATCCCTTGTGACCAAACGCCAATCTTGAGATAAGTGTCAACAAGAAGTAAAAGGAAGGCCAAGATGTATAATATGTCTTTTGTATGTAGAGAAGAATTATCTGCCCCATCCTGATTTACATTATACAATATGTACCTTTCTAATTCCCCACCTTTGAAAGAGACCCGAGATATGAGCCAAAACATAAACTTTAAGCAATTTCCCCCAAGGTGCTGGGGTGGGAAATCAAGGAGATAGGAGATGTCTGAAAAGAAGACTGACCTTCTTCTAGGAAGACAAGTTCCCTTAAAATTGAGCTCAGTCAGGATCACGTGTGTGGCTTCAGAGTAGAGGGGCCCCTGAGTAGAGAAGGAAGAGGGGCATGGACTCTAACCCATAGTGTCTTGTAATGATTCTACTAGACTTTAATAGTCATAAATGTCATTTACTCACAATTACATGTGAGTCTTCTTTCCATTGGGTCTAGTATTAAACGCTTATTACTGAAGTGCAGAGCTCAGTGTCACTATAATAAAAATGTGCACATTTGGTCAATTTTGTTCCCATATGAAACAGTTCTTATTATTAGCTAGTAAGTGGTCCTGTTAACACAGAACTGCATAGTGCTTATTGAAAAGCTCTTGATGTGCCTTTGGCTCTGCAGATAAAGAAGAAATGATATTTAGCTGAACAATTTCTTATTATTCCAATTGTGAGGGCTGTGGTATATTTGGGAGAGGAAAGGGGAGGTAGTTTAGAAGACTTTTGAGCAACAACAACAAAAAATGGCTTGATCTGTGTACAGTCTTCTGAAAATGATTAAAATCCTAGCATCAATTTTTCACTTGGTATACAAGACTCTATTGATAAAAATGATGTGTGTGAATGCATAGGCACAGTTAGAGTTGAAATATATATGGAATGATCTGTCCTAGTGACCTTGAAAGAGTTAATCTAGCTCCCTTTTAAGGCCAGGAAGTAGCTTATACTCCTGGAATGACTTAGGAAAGAGGCCAGAATCAACAACGCTGAACCCAACAAACAGCACACCCGTCAGCATGGTCCATACCTTTAAACTGAGAATTCAGCAGCTCTTGAGGCAGTCTGTTATTGGAAGAGGGATACCAGTCTTGGAATTGGAATAAGAACCCTCTATCCTAAACTAACATATATGGAAGTGAAGTTTTTACTCCCTTTGTGAATAAAGAAGTAAAAACAAACAT
This sequence comes from Phalanger gymnotis, assembly GCA_028646595.1. Classification (NCBI taxonomy): domain Eukaryota; kingdom Metazoa; phylum Chordata; class Mammalia; order Diprotodontia; family Phalangeridae; genus Phalanger; species Phalanger gymnotis. Next base: position 306,215,198 of record CM053623.1, read on the forward strand.
CATAACAGACAATAAATAGCTTTCAGAGGTTTGTAAGGCATTTCTCATACAGTGACTTTTTCTTTTTTCAAAGAACTTTGTTAGATGTTTGTGGTTGGCAAAAGGAGAACATCCTGTGTGGGGGCTGCTTCCTGTCCATCTCCTACACTCCACAACTGGCCAGCCACGTACATTCAAAGTTATCTCGTCTTCCAGTTAGTGTGATAAATGTTCAGGAAGAATCCAACTAGTCAAGCCCTTTTTTTCTTGAATGTCATTTGAAGTGAATGAAGAGGTACAGCGAATGCTGAGTGGTGTCCCCTTTTTTTTCGGGGAAACTTGAAACTGCCCTACTTCCTTTTGGCTTTCCTATACTTAAAAGTGACAGCTCATATAGCAGCTACGTAAGAAAACTTGCCTTAGGGGAAGCTCATACCATCATTTAAGATAGTCAGGGAATATTCCTGGATAAAAGGAGTAGCTTAAAAATATAACCCATTACCATCAAAGACACATACAGTTTTAAAGCCAGAAGAGGCCTTAGAGATCACCTAATTCCAAGAAAATATACAACAAAAGCCAGAAGACATGGGTCCAGTTCCTGGCCTTAATGCCTACTAGCTGTGTGATATTGACCTCACTGGGATTCTATTTCTTCATCTTTCAAATAAAAAGACCAGGCTTGATCCTTTCTAAGGTTCCTTCCAGATCTAAGAGTTTGACTGCAGGATATTACATATGAGGCAGGTGAAGGCGGGAAGTTAAATAAATTGTCCAAAGTTACACAGTGTTACCTTTTAGCTTTTATTTTAAAGAGGCTTTTATACCCAAAGTAGTTATGCCAATCAACTTTAGACTAAATTCTTCATTTCCTGTAATAAAGAACAGCTGAGTTTTGTTTTGGTTCTTAACCTGGTTTCCTAATAACGAGACAAAGTAATCTGGTGACTTGGTAAGATATGCAAAGCTTCTAAAAACACTGAGCTGAACTTAAAAGTTAATTCTGGTTTTCTTAAAATTAGGTTTCATTGTTTGATTGTCACATCTTCTATAATGAGATAACTGATAAAAATGTGATTCTAAAAAGAAATTCCTCCAAGAAACTGCTTTAGGGAGTAGGGGAAATTAAGGTGAGATTAACAGCTCCCATTTACATATAAATAACCGCTCCTAGCCTTAAAATAGTTTACTTTTCAGAAAGTAGCATAATCATGACTAGCTCCACATATATTTTTAAAGATTCTTCATCTGCTTAGCATCCAGACTGTTAATAATGACATCAGAGAAAATCCTGCTGCAGCTGTCAACTCCCTGTGTGCAGGTGACCCTGAAGAGCTGAGCTCTGTACTACAAGGGAAAAGCTTCAGGTAGGATCCTGGGAACATCTGCTCTCCATGACCCCTCAGGATAGTGAGATTCATCACCAATTTGGCTGAAATCCAAACAGTGGAGCTTATAATGTGTCCTAGAGACTAGAAGGAAGCAATGATGATTCTACAGGGAGTCGGTCAACAATCATTTATTAAGCACTTACAATGGGCCAGGCACTGTGCCAAGTCCTAGGGAACACTCAAGTTCAACTCGTGAAATAATTTGTTCCACAAATTTTTTCTTTACAAATATTGAAAAGGTAAACCCCAATCCAACATGTCTGGTCCTGAGTTTAGGTTTCACTACTCACTCATTTTTTAGCCTCATCATGGACCCAGACTGCAATCCCCACTAAAAAGAATAGGGAGACCAAAAAGCAATACAATAAATCATGAGGACTGACAAATGTCTTAAACCACACACTTGGATCCAGAGCAGTAGACAAGGCATTCAAGAGGTCTGTTATGAAACTGCCTTCACAGTGTGAATACCAGGGATTGCATACTAACAATGCTGGTATTTGGAAGCCAGTCTGTTCAGTTACAATTCTCCCATACTATGAAAACTTATGAAGCAGCTTAGAGATAATGTAGTTCAAAACCCAATTTTACAGCTAAGAAAAGATGAAGTGACTTGAACAAATCACTGGACACTTGCTACTGAGTGGTATCCAGACTAGTATCCAAGACTTCGGACTCGCAGCTCTGTGCCCTACCTGTTATACTGAGATTTTTTCCAGATGCTTTTCTGATCTGTAGGACTTCTCTAGAAAAAAGCCAATGCTGCCATTCTGCTTAGGCGCCCCCACAACAGAGGTAAGGAATCTCAGAATAAACCCAGGCACTACTCTTAAGGGAAGACAATCACACAGGATAACCACACCATGGCTTGTAAACTACCCCAAGTACCATAGCCTGAGTCTCTAGAACCTGAGACTGAGCCACCAGACCATCCCACCCACAGCCCTCCAGAAACCCTAGATCAATTCAAAAAGATTCAGAAATTTACCTGTCATCTTTGTTTATCTGGTCTCCAAATCCTACGGTATCAACGATGGTCAGTTTCAGACGTACATTGCTCTCCTGAAGTTCATAACTCCTGGCTTTTAACCGGACTCCTGGCTCATTGTGAGTAGCTGGGTCACTTTCAAACTTGGTGTTGAATAAAGTATCCATTAATGTTGATTTACCAATGCCTGTCTCACCTGCACACACAAAAAAAATGGAATCAGGTCCCTCAAATACCTCATTCTTTGCTTTTACCCTAAACTATTAGATTCTTCCTCAGTGCTCATGTTACTTTCAGATGGGTGACTGACTTTAGGGTCTTTAACAGTAAAGATGACACTTTAGCTCTGGAAGAATACCACGTACTTATGAGATAGTCTTTGGACAGTATGTATACTTTACAATTCATTACCACATTCAAGATCATAGGATCCCAGTATTTAAAGCTGGAAGGTGGGGCTCCGCAGATTAAGAGTAAACCCTTCATTTTATGGATAAGGAAACTCAAGTTCAGGCATGTTACATGTCAGAGCCACACTGACCTCCATTTCCTCTGACTCCACACTTCACCTCCCTCCTCCATGCACTGCCATACAATATCATGTTTCTGTCACTTTTTAAGAAGTATGTGAGAGATGGGTAAAAGTTAGGGAAAGTTAGGTTTCCACAGAAGAGTTAATTAAATTCGATAGAATAATTAATGAAGTGTCAGCTTGAATAAAGAAGGAGTAAAAATTAACCAGGATGAGAGTCCTCAGCCAATAGGAATAGAACTTGTGGTTTTGTAGAAACCACAGTTTCAGGATATAGGCAAAACTGGTCTAAACTGGCCAGATAACAGTCAGGGTTGAAGAGAAAACTGGGTCAAAGTCTACCATGCATGCTTAATTGGCTAATTGAATACTACCTAACACACCCACAGGGAGGAGTTTTCCAACATTTTTGAACATGGAACGTATGATGAAGAGGGAGAAACATACCAAGGAGTTGCATGTTGGGGGTGTGTAGGGAAGATTGTGACCTAGAAGGGAGCAGACCAATCTGTTCTCTGAAGGGAGATACTGAGCTGATGGTGCATCAATCTACGTCAGTCTAACAGAATAAAGTTGGTCTTGCTCCTGTACACCCCATTCCTCTTCCTAGAGAAGGATGGAGTCTGCTCCTGGCCAGGAATTCTTACCAATTCCTTTGAAATCCTCAATAATAATAAATTGCCCTTGATACCTGGATTTCAGTGTCAAGTGTGTTTCTAACAAGTATATGGGTCATCATATTATATTTAGATACATATTTTCTGAGACCATCTAGTGTTGTAAAATGAAATACCATTTTTCAAAACTACAAAATAAGTGCAGTCCTTTAAAGGTGAACATCGATTCAATTCAAAAAGCACATGTTTAAAAGCACTAAAGAAACTGCTATCCTATACCAGGGGTCCTCCTGTACCATTTGCACAGTCTGATGAACTGAGAATGGCTTTCACATTTTAAAATACAATAAAGCTTTAAACATTGGTGGAGCCAAGATAGCAGAGTACAGGCAGTAACCCAGATAAATTCTCCCAATATTCCCCTCCAAACAACTTTAAAATAACTTCTCAAATCAAATTCTGGAGCAGCAGAGCTAACAAAGGTCAGAGTGAAACACTTTTCAGCCTAAGACAATTGAAGAGGTTGATAGAAGGGGTCTGCGACAACGGGGTAAGGGTCTGCCCAGAGAACTGTAACAGCACCAGCAGCGAGCCTTGGAGGCAGCCATGACAGCAGTGACAGAGCAGCAGCTTTGGGAGTTGTCAGCCCAGAGACAATAAGGGATGGGTAGTCAGATAACTCGTCAGAAAGAGATTAGAAGGGACCCTTTGCTGGCACTGCATGAAGCTGGTGCTGATTGACAACTCTATCGCCCACAGTTATGGGTCACAGTTCCTGGGCTAAGAGGAGCACTATCAAGACAACTGCAGGAGAACAGGGGTCCTGGTTAGAGTTACAGGGCCAGAAAGAGTCTTGGTACTTGCAGCTTCAGGGAAGCACGGGCCTTCTTGGGAAAAGACTGTAGAGGGCTGACCAAGAGAGCAGTGACCACACCTCTCCCAGATCACATCACCTTCAAAAACTTACAGATCCTCAGAACTAGCTCTGAAAATAGCAGCACAGAAAATGCCTGCAGCTTGGAACAGTGGCTCCCCACCCCCAGGTGAGCACAGCTCAACTTGAACATGAAGTTCAAAGTCAAGAAACAGGCTGGACAAATGAGTGGAAAAAAAAAAAAGAACTTAGCCATAAAAAGCTACTATAGAGGCAGGGAAAATTAAGGCATAAATTCAGAAAGAAGACAATAATATGAAAACAGCTATAAGCAAACCTCAAAGAAAAATTCCAATTGGCCCCAAGACCAATAAGAATTCTTAGAGTTTGAAAGAGATAAGAGGAGGTAGGGGCAATGTAGAGTGTGCTTGGCCTAGAGTCAAGAAGACCTACGCTGAAATCCAACCTTAGACACTTTGCTAGCTCTGTGACCCAAGAAAACCCAAAAAGGGTCACAAAAAATTGAAAAGAAGAAAATAACTAACAACAAAGAATGGTAGAGGAAAAACTGGGAAAAGAAATGACAATGATGCCAAGAAAATTATGAAAAGAGAATTAACAGCTTGGTAAAACAGGCACAAAAAAATACTGAAGAAAATAATAGCTTAAAAAACAGAATTGGCCTAATGGAAAAAGACATTCAAAAATTCACTGAAGAGAAGAACTCCTTAACAAGCAGAACTGGCTAATTGACAAGGAGGTACAAAAACTCACTGAAGAAAATAATTCCTTAAAAATCAGAATTGAGTAAGTGGAAGCTAGAGACTCCATGAGATATTAAAAAAAAAAACCCTCAATAAAACAAAGGCAAAAGAATGAAAAAAAATACGAAGTGTGAAATATATTAGAAAAATATGGAAAACAGATCAAGGAGAAATAATTTTAATTTAAGAATTATTGGGCTGGGGCAGGTAGGTGGCACAGTGAGTAGAGCACCGACCCTGGAGTCAGGAGGACCTGAGTTCAAATCCAGCCTCAGATACTTGACACATTTACTAGCTGTGTGACCTTGGGCAAGTCACTTAACCTCAATTGCCATGCCTCCCCCCCCCAAAAAAAAACCAAAAACAAACAAAAAAGAATCATTGGACTACCCGAATGTCATGATCAAAAACAGAACCTAGACATAATATTTCAAGAAATTAGAAAAGAAAACTGCCTGACATCTTGGGTCCAGAGGGTAAAATAGAAATTGAAAGAATCTACCTCCTAAAAGAGATCCCAAAATGAAAACTCCCAGGAATGTCATAGCCAAATTCCAGAGCTCCCAGGTTAAAGAGAAAATACTTCAAGGAGCCAAAAAGGAACAATTCAAATATCATGGAGTTGCAGTCAGGATCACACAAGATTTACCAGCTTCCACATTAAAGGAATGGAGGACTTGAAATATGATATTCCAGAAGGCAAAAGAGCTAGAATTACAACCAAGAATCACCTACCCAGTAAAAATTAACATAACCTTTCGGGGGCGGGGGGTGGGGGGAATGTATATTTAATGAAAGAGGACTTTCAAGCATTCCTGATGAAAAGATTAGAGCTGAATACAAAATTTGACGTTCAAACATAAGACTCAAGAGAAGCATAAAAAAGGTAAATATGAATAAGAGACTCAATAAAGTTAAACTGTTTACATTCCTATATGGGCAGATGATACAACTCCTAAGAACTTTCTCATTATTAGGACAGTTAGAAGGTATCTACACAGAGCGCATGTGTATGAGTCAGTTATGTTGAATGATCTCCTCTCTTCTCCTCAAATGAAGGTATGAGAAAGAGGGGTGCACTGAGAGAAGGGGGAAGAGGGAGGGAGGATGGGGAAAAATTTCTCACATAAAAGAGGCATGCAAGGATGAACTTTTATAGTGGAGGAGGTAAAGGGTGGGGGAATGGCAGGCAATGCTTGAAGCTCACTCTGGAATTGGTTCAATGAAGGTGGGCTACAGAAACCTATATATCTTACCCAATAAGGAAATAGGAACAGAAAAGGTTAAGAGATATGGGAGTAGGGTGGGGGGGGATGATAAAAGGGAGGATGGATAGAGGGTGGATTAAGGGCAATAGTGGTCAGAAGCAAAACAGGCTTTTGAGGAAGATCAGGATAAAAAGAGAGAAGGAGAAATAAAACAATATAGGATGAAGGGAAATACACAGTTAGCTACCATCATTGTGAATGTAAATGGGATGAGCAGAATGCATTGGAAATCAGAATTCAACAATATGTTGTTTACAAGAGATACACTTGAAACAGCAAGATACACACAAAATACTGGAACAAAATCTGTTAGGCTTTAGCTTAAGAAAAAAAGGCAGGGGTAACAATCAATCTCAGACAAAGCAAAAGCAAAAATACATCTAATTAAAATAATTAAAAGAGATAATCTACATTTTACTAAAAAGGCACCATGGACAATTAAGTAAAAGCAAAAATTTTTATAGCCAGTTCCTCTGAGAAAGGTTTCACTTATCAAATATATAGGAAACTGGGTCAAATTTATAGAAATTAGATGCATTCCCCAATTGATAAATGCTCAAGGGATATGAACAGGTCACTTTCAAAAGAAGAAAATCAAATCTATCTATAATCATATGAAAAAAATGTTCTAAATCACTATTGCTCTGAGGTACTGCCTCACACCTATCAGAAATGACAAATGCTGGAGGCGATGAGGGAAAATAGGTACACTAATAAACTGTTGGTGGAACTGTGAACTGGTCCAACCATTCTGAAGAATAGTTTGGAATTGTGCCTCTCAGAGGGCTATATCCTTTGACCCAGCAATACTACTACCATGCACCCCAAAGAGATGAAAGAAAAAGGACACATAAGTAATCAGCTCTTTTTGTGATGGCAAAGAATTGGAATTGAGAGGATATTCACCAATTCGGGAATGGTTGAACTGTTTTGTTGCATATGACTATGATGAGTATTATTGTGCTACAAGAAATAGGAGGAGGCTGGTTTCAGGGAAAAAAAAACAACAACAACAACATGGGAAGACCTATATGAACTGATCCAAAGTGAAGTGAGGAGAACTGGGAGGGAGATCATCTTGCACAGTATCAGCAATATTAACGATGATCAATGGTAAAAGACTTCACTACTCTGATCAAGACAACAATCCAAGCAATTCAAAAGGACTAATGATGAAAAAATGCTATCCACCTTCAGAAACGGAACTGATAAACTCTGAGCGCTAACTAAAGTGTACTTTTCTCTTTTTTTTTTCAATATGGCTAATATAGAAACGTCTAGCATGATTTCATATATGTAATTGATATTTTGTTTCTCAGGGTGTGGGGAAGCAGTCAGAGGGAGAGAATTTGGAACTCAATTTAAAAAAAGAATGGGGTGGAGCCAAGATGGCGACCGGAAAGCAGTAACTGGCGTGAGCTCCCCACCAAGTCCCTCCAAAAACCTATAAAAAATGGCTCTGAACCAATTCTAGAACTGCAGAACCCACAAAGTGGCAGAGGGAACCAGGGCTC
>CM053623.1:306223624-306270566 GCA_028646595.1 Phalanger gymnotis
ACTTTTGAAAAGGGACAGGGTCAAGGGAGAAAATTGCAGACAGGATTGGAGGGAGGGAAATATAGTTAGTCTTTCACAACATGACTATGGGAGTGTTTTGCATAATGATACATGTGTGACCTCTGTTGAATTGCTTGTCTTCTTAGGAAGGGTGGGTGGGGAGGGAAGAGGGGAGAGAATTTGGAACTCAAAGTTTTAAAGGCAGATGCTCAAAAAAAAAAAAAGTTGTTTTTGCATGCAACTGGGAAATAAGATATACAGGCAATAGGGTATAGAAATCTATCTTGCCCTACAAGAAAGTAAGGGGAAAAGGGATGGGGGGAGGGATAGTGGGGCAACAGAAGGGAGGACTGACTGGGGAAATCAGAATATATGCTATTTTGGAGTTGGGGGGAGGGTAGAAATAGGGAGAAAATTTGTAACTCAAAATTTTGTGGAAATCAATGCTGAAAACTAAAAAATATTAAATAATAAAGTATGGAATTAAAAAAGAATTTCACTCAATGAAAAATCTCCCAAATGATTACAATGCTCATGCTACTCACTGTTTTCCAATTTAAATAACTCAAAGTGAAATGGAAGCCAGCAGATCTATTTCTAATCACATGGTTGACATCATTTGCCAATAAAATCTGATCAGAACACATCAACTCACAAGAAGAATCTATTCAAGTAGAGTCAATCCTAGGCTGTTGTGCCAATGGATCTGGCCATTCCTTCTGGTGATTTAGATCACATGAACACGACCTAGCCACATCTATGTGATCTTTGGCCATGTATCCCCATATGTTCTCCAGAGGAGATACAGAGGAGAAATTTAACATGCTAGGGACCTCCAGTTCTACTGTAATCACTAGGATACCCATAGTGCACCTGGGCTATATGTTCGTTGCCCCTCAACTTTTGCCACATGATCAGCCCATCATCTCTTCCATTGTGCTTTTTTTCCCCAAAGGCAACAATAGCACCTGCTGCTGCTACAACACAATAGTCTTCCCCTCCCCCAACCCATGTCACTGCAAACACATAGCTGGAGGCAGGTAGAAACAAATCAAGAATGGCAACTCCACTGTGTCAACAAATCTGCCTAACATAATTTACTTAACCCAATGGCCTTCATCTTCCTCTAAGAAGGCTAAGGACTGAATTCATTCTCTCACTTCATGAGGGTAATCATAAATCAGTCAGGGTAATTTTTGAGTCAGTGACCTATGTTGAAAATGTGTGAGTCAAAGAATATCAAATTTTTAAAAGGCAAGGTAACATTTTTTAAAATACAGAGTACACAGAAGCATAGCCATTTGCATTAAAATGTAAATGGAGAACAATTAACAATCTGGGCATTGATTATGATACATAAGTAAATCAGTGGATCAGAAAAACCACTTGGGTTCGGTTTTCCTCTAAATTTCTAAACTATGTGCACTCCATTTCCATCATCTGCATCATTAAATTAGACATACTATCACAATTATGCTTTACCAGTATAGAATAGCAGTTTTTATAAAAACAAGCTAACTTTTCAGACATTTTTTCAAGGAAAATTCTCTCCATACCCTAACAAGCCTCAAACATTTTTGGACCTCAAAGAGCAAAAAATAAATAAAAAATTTTCTAGCTAATCAAGAAGTCTTCCAAGGTATAAATTCTGTTTCATATAAACACAAATAATAAAAACAGCATTTCTCAGAATTCAGAAGGTAATTGCTTAATATTTTATAGTTATAGTTGTATGGTATGTATGTGTATGGTATATGTAATATATATGTACTATGTGTAGTAGTATATATATTGACAGCTGGTGGTGGTGCAGTAGATAGAGTGCTGTTATGACCACGGGCAAGTCACTCAACTCTGCCTCATTTTAAAAAGGAGGTAATAATAGCACCTACCCACAAAGATGTAGTGAGGATCAAATGAGATAATATTTGTAAAAGTACCCAGCACAGGGCTTAGCACATGGTAAACTACATAAATGTTTATTCCCTTCCCCCTTATAGTAATAATTTATACGAAGAATCTCTAAATCTTTACTAGTTTGTCAAGTGTTTATTATTTATCCAATGCAAACATTGCTGATTAAACTTTGGGATGTTAGTAGATGGAGGTACAGGAGAACAGCTGGACAACAGGATCCACATTTCCCATTTCCTATCATAAGAGGAACTGTACTAAAAAAGTCACACTGGAAAGAACCTGGTTCTTTTCCAGGGGCCTTTAGATTCTAAGAAGGAAAGCTAGCCCATCTACCATATTATTAATTATCTGGTTTCCAAATAATTCACCTGCAGTTCTGCTAAAATGTAGGTGGTATTTGGAGGGATCTAAACTAATAAAAAACTAGCTGCTTAGAAAGTCCGAAATTCCCCAGTTACACAAATCCATGTTCTTTTCTGACTAAGTAGACTTCAACTAAATGAAGCCCTCCCTTCACTTTTACAATGTCCCATTTCTGTACATCTTCTTCTAACCCCACAGAGATAACCAAAATGTTTTATGATTAAAATATGAAAACAATTTTAGAAATTGTGAAAAAGGTAGATGTTTCTATTTTCAAAAACTCTCTTGGGTTAGGTTGGAGGATGGCAATAGCTAATGACATTTTTTAAAGGCACAGAAAGGAGTTCAGAGAAGCAGGATGGTTTTGAAAGTAACATGGAAAATTTGCTACATACTTTAAAAAAAAAGCAGCATGAAATAGAGATTCATGGCTTCATATAGAATCCTTTTTGTGTTCTGTTGGAACAGCATGGAAACACACTTTTTTGGGTGCTAAAGTTCAGAATAAAAAGTTTTTTAAAAAAAGACTTAATTGGACCAAACATTTTAATGCAAATTGAACCTTAGGACAAAAGTCAGTGCACAAGGAATCAGAACCCAAGGAACCAGCAATCATTCTTGAGACCAGTGCCCCACTAAAGCAGATTTAGAGGCCAGGAAGCTGTGCCCAGCTGAATCAATGCTGGATCTTTGCTGAATATGATTTTCATACCATGACTAAGTAAATTCCTTTTCATTGTTTTAGATGGACCTGGAGTGTCTCAGATTGGCCTAAAATCCAAACCTATAAGATGAAAAAAAATCATCATAAATTAGAGACTGCTTATCTTAAAGAAGCACTATAATAGCCAAAGAGTCAATGTCATTGTAGCTTGTGAGGAATGTTAACCAGCAACACTCTTGTGCAATGCAGCTCTTTCCTGGTAACTGGCTGACCTATTGCCTCAGGCCTTTCACCAGACTTAGTTCATTTGAAGGCCTTACTCTATTGGCATGGCTTTAATCGGCGGGGGGTGGAGTTGGGAAGAGGAACCTGAAGAGCCCTTGACCTTGACCTACACTCATCATGCAGCACCCTGGCTGTGCTAATGAAGAGCTGTGCCTTCTTCTGTATTGAATAGTTACAGTAAGAGAAAGATGGATAGATGAGTGTTATTGCCCTAGCCATTGCCCTAGCTCTCATCAAGCTGAATAATCAAAAGGCTCCATTTAGTGAGAAGAAAGTGTGGCTGTTGGTTACTTTGGTCATATTTCTCATCACACTTTCTCCCATCTGATTCTTCATACATAAAACAGTAGTAAAGATCTAATTTGCAAAGTAGATATGGGTTTCTTCAAAGTTTAGATTTTAGAAGCTCACTTCCTTAACAGTTAAAACTTTGAAAATTTGGCCTTACCTAACTCCCTCAGATGAAGAACATATAAGTTCTTTGAAGGACTGTTTCTATGAGTTGCTATCATTGGGAAAAAAAATCACTTGGTGACCAACCTTCTTGTGATGAAGGTCAGCACACTTAATGAGACTGGTTCTTAGACAACAGAGGATATATAGGGGCATGCTCTATGCTTTTCCATCTTGTTAGCACTTACCACACATGGCTTGTATACCACCCCTACAAGAAGCTGGTGAAACACTGGAGAAGCACTAATGAAGACCCAACTGGCCCTGTTCGTTGCTCAATAGATGGTCTCACTTACCAACACAGAGGATGTTAAAGCAGAACCCTTGGGATGTGGACTTGTTGACCAACTGGTCAGGAAGACTATCAAATCCAACATGACCAGAGAGAGATAAGTTTCGAAGGTCTTCATTCTGAAATACAAAAAGGAAGTATACGATAAATGCCCATATACATTCATAAAGAAAAGAAGGTAATTCTTTCCATGTCCTTCTCTTTTCAGTTCATTGAGAAAACAGAAAAGAAAAAAGAAAGAAATCCCTGATGCTATGTTGTAGACAAAGAGCCTGTAGTGGTCCCCTCCCCACCCCCACCCCCAACCAGGGAAGCAGGAAGCAAAGAATTGCCTTATAAACTGGGAAAATACAATGTGGTAGTGTTCCAAATACAAGCCCGGAGAGCCTAGAATTATTGTTTTCAGAATTTTATGGGATCTTGGGACAACATTATAATCATCAATATCAATGGCAATACCCCTCCCTGAACCACCCAAACCTGCACCTTCCTCACTGGGCCTGGGATGGTCATTCCTACCCCTGGAACCAGTTCTGTCCTCAAGTTCAAAAAACACTGATGTGTTTTTCTAAAGAAGAAACTCCCTCCCTGTCAGAATTGATTGATAGCTACTGGCCCTTCTAATTGTGGAGGTTCCGAATACCCACTGAAGCAGCATGAACAGCTGCACAGAAGATTTGATTGATGCCAACTCCACACAACCTTGCTTGTGACCATTTACTCACACTAGAGATTTGCCACAGCCCTGTTCTCAAAAGCAGTGACTTCCAAACTTTTAAAATCTAGCAACCTTTTTTAAAAAAAAAAAAATTCCACTGGTATGTAGGCATAGGGGTATGTAGGTGGGATGACACTAACAATTATTATCAATAACAATAATGACTAGCATTTCTATAGCACTTTAAGGTTTGCAAACTGCTTAATAATTGCATTTTATCCTCACAACTATCTTGGGATGTAGGTATAATTATCATCATTATTATCATCATCATCATCCCCATTTTACAGGTGAGGAAACTGAGGCTAACTGATTTGCCCCAAGATCACACAGTGACCTAGCAAGTGTCTGAAGTCAGATCTGAGCTAAGGTCTGCTTGACTCCAGTGCTCCATCTCCTGTACACCCCAGCTGTGTGACCAATGCAGATGCTGTTGTGGGTACCCCAGCTTTCAAGTCCTAACACAGTACCTCGAGGTGACTCTTATAAGGCCTGAAGACCAAAGGCAAAATTGCTGTAAGTTTTCTATGGGGCTCTATTAATTAGTACTTGTTTATTTAGAACCCAATACACAGCCTGCCCCCATTTCCTCCATTCTAGGACTGGAAACTGTCAATTAACTTTTACTAAGCATTTACTCCATGCAGGGTGAGAGACCATTTGCAATAGGTTTGGGTTTCTGTCTTTTTCCATCAGGTTTCCCCTGTCCTAAGAGCTAATCCTGTTATTCCCCCCTGGCAATGTGTCAAACTGCATTTGTCTTTGGAAGACTAAAGTTTGGATGGAAGAGTGAAGCTGAGAGCTGCATATTTCTGGTTGCTTTAAAAAAAAAAAAACAAAACTGGGGGAAAAACCCATGGATTAATTTCTTATGGTTATCCTCTTCTATAAAGAAGGTTGATTTTATTCATCTATATTTGTACGTGGACTACAGATAAGTAAAAGTGATATATGCAGCTCTACCAGGTAGGGATTGCAATAGGCCCTTTTTATGAACGATGATCTTGAAAATCTATGATTCTATGAATAACCTGAAAAGGAAAACATCATATGAAAACACATGGGTAGCAAGAGTCCTCCTGGTGCCCTTCATCTTTGCAGACTCAGGGTCAATGGGACAGAAAACATCAAAGCTTGCCAAAAGTCAATAGGAAATGCAAAAGTAGGGCAATTTTCACTGGACTGAATTGGCATCAAACCCTGCCTCATGGGCACACCCTGTGAGAATGCTGTTATTCTTCTTTACCCCATAGCTGGCAAAGTCCCCAAACAGTTGACTTCCTTTCTACCTCTTTCTGATGCCCTGCCCACACACACACACCTCTACCTCCTTAGGTACCTCAAGTGCCTACAGAGCAGGTAATTTTAGACAACTTAGCATGCTGTCCAAGACATGAAGCAGAGGGTTTGAGCCTGGTTCATTCCTGCATCCATGAGAGCTATACAGTAGCTGTTTTACATCAGCCCTGAATAAGCAATCATGTGGATCATTATTTCTGCCACATCATGGACTTGAAAATATATTCCCAGATAAAATCAAACTAGGCAGGAAGATGTGCCCTCCCTCTCCTTTCACCAACTCCATTTGCCATTCCCAAAAGGAGAGGGGGCTCATTACTCTAGATTCTGAACCATTATATTTTTAGATAGCCCTAATCCACCCATTCTAGGGGGTAGGGAGGGGAGACAAGAGTTAGTCATTACAAAGTTGCACAAATTTCCATCTCAGAAGCCAGTGCTCAGTATTTCATATCCATGCTGTTTCCAAAATAAGAGAACCCGCCCACACACCCACTAAGTATTTTTAAATCCATTGAAAACCACAGACAAAATGAAGGGCTACAGAATGATTTGGGCTTGAGATTTTGACAAAGGAATAGCTGCTAGCCTTTGGCCTTTTCTGAAAAAAATAATTTTAAAAAGTCCAGGTTTATGAGGCTTGGTGGGGATGGGGAAGGCTGGTACAAGGGTGTCTCCAGTATCCTTTCATTTATTTCACTGTGAGAATGAAGGGAGGTTACTTTGTCCACTATGCTTCTAACAAAGCCAGCTTCTACAATTTGCTGCCTGTGCCCCTGGGGTTCAAGGCTCCTTCTCCCTGTGACTCCCTCCTTAGGTCAAGGCAGCCTTCTCCCTTAGCACGCCATTGTGGACATAGCACATTCTCTTGGCAAGGCTTCTTGAGTGCAACAGAAACTAGACTGGGGTGGGAATTTGTGGCCTCAAAGCTGCATGTGCCCCTCTAGGCCCTCAAGTGCGGCCCTTGGAATCCAAACTTCACAGACTAAATCTCTTTAAAAAAAGCATTTGTTCTGTAAAACTTGGACTCAGTTAAAAGGCCACACCCATGGACCTAGAGAGCCACATGTGACCTGGAGGCTGCAGGTTCCCCACCCCTGAACTAGGCTGTTACAGGTGATTGATAGGCTATATGCCAAATTTTAAATATATAGATAATTACAGGCCCTAAAGCTAGACAGTCTTGCCTATGTTCTTTTATTAAGATTCCTCTGATCAGGTGCCTCTGTTTACTTGCATGAAGCCAGCCTGTTCTTCCAGCATCACTTTCTACCTCCAATCTTACTATACTCTTAATACAATTTTGTTTCTGGATACTTAGGCTCTTACTTATTCATTAACAAATAGCCCATTATTTGACCATTTTGTTTATGTTCTTTATGTATAGACTTTGGTGAAGAAATAGCCTGTTATTTTACATATCTATGTATATAGACTCTAGCAAAGATAGCACAGACTCAAGCAAGAATGCTATCATTCAAAGGCAGAGGAGGGAAGGCAACAGTGAAGCCATACAGCCCCAATATTCCCTTGGAGAAACATGAGCAAGATGGAGCTGGGGTGATCCTGGCATAATCACAGCTGATTCACCAAAGACACACAAATACTAACCCCGTAATAACAGACAAAGCATGGAATTTGGAAGGCAGAAGGCTTTGGGGAGGGAAGGAGGGAGGGAGAAAGGGAGACAGAGACAGAGAGAAACAGAGACAAAGAGAGACAGAGACAGAAAGATACACAGAAAGAAACACAGAGAGACAGAGACAAAGACACACACACACACAGAGACTCTGCTCTCTCCAAAATTTGCTGTGTTACCTTGAACAATTTAACTACTCTTGAGCTTAGAGTCCTCATTTCTCATTTGTAAAGTTAGGGAACTGGATGAAATTATTTTAAAGGTTCCTTCTAGATTTAACTTTGTTAATTCTATGCTTCTCTGTCTAGTCTTTTCCTTCTCTTAGCTTTTAAAATTCCTAACCATCTTTTGAAATCCAACTAAATGCCACTTCTTTCTCCAGGAATAACTTTTCCTTTCAGACCTCAGATAGCACTTTGTTTTAAACTTCTCTATTGAATTTATGGAAAATTAAGTGTTACATTATTTATACTGATATCACCTCTCCTTACTAAATCACATATTAGGACTGGCTAAGAAGCTGAGGGTGACTAATTTCTAGAAGAGAAGACTCCAGGAGGACACACTACCTGTCCTTGTGGGGACAAAGAGTGACTATCATATGGAGAAGGGATGACTTATTTTGGTTGGTACCAGATGACAGAACTAGAGGCAATGGGTAGTGGTGGCAAAGACGAGAATTTAGTTTGATAATAGGAGACATTTCCAAACCATCAGAACTACACGACTGGAATGGTCTGCCCTGAGATATTGAAGGTTCCCTCATGCTTGAGGTGTTCGGAAAGAGACCAGAT
The DNA here is from genome assembly GCA_028646595.1 of Phalanger gymnotis. Classification (NCBI taxonomy): domain Eukaryota; kingdom Metazoa; phylum Chordata; class Mammalia; order Diprotodontia; family Phalangeridae; genus Phalanger; species Phalanger gymnotis. The sequence goes on from CM053623.1 coordinate 306,232,049, forward strand.
GACCACCACTGGGGGCACATCATATAGGGATCCATTTTGGATATGAGTTAGACTGGATGGTCATAGAGGGCCCTTTCAACAGCAATCCTATAATTCTGTGTCCTCTCAGGGCACTTAAACACTCCTCCCCCCATCACATCTCTCACCAAGCCTCTAGCAGAGTGCTCTGCACACACTGGAACAAAAAATATGAGAAGGGGGGTGAATGGTGTGAAATTAGGTTGAAGGAGCATTTCAGAGAGCCTTGAATTTCTCATGTCTGGCCAAGGAGTCTGTACTTCAACCTAGTTGCAAAAGGAAGGCATAGAAGATTTTAAAGGAGGGGCGGAAACAAGATGAGACCTTAGCCTTAGGAAAATTATTTTGGAAGTTTGAGGAGTTTGCTTAGAAAGAAGATACTAGAAGCAGAAGCACCAATTAGGTAATCGTCACAATATTGCAGGAGGTAACAAAGACCTAAACGTGAATAAAAGCACAAGAGTAGTATTACAGGGAGGCTCCAGGGTATGTAGCCTGATTCTACCATTTGGTGTCAAGGGACACTAGGTGGACACAGACAAGGAAGGTAATTGTGTTCTTTTTTTGAGAAGATTTTACCCTTTATTCAGGACCATGCTTAGAAGGAATAAAGAAGAGATGGAGTGATCCAATTTAATTTAACTCCATAAACTCAAATTGAGGAAAATTGAGAACTCAACTCAATTTAATGCAGTAAAAATTGACTAAGTGCTGCCTAGGTACAAGGTACTGGCCTGTGTGTGGGAGATAATACAAAGACAAAAACAAGCAGACCTTGCCCTAAAAGGAATTTTAATTCCAGTAGGTAGAAAACACTGCTAAGCTCAAGAAATACTGTTAGTGCAACTTTCATGCTTAGTTCACTTCTATCTAATCGGTATGATGCTTGAAGAGGGTGGTCATTTGATAATTTATTAAACTCCCACTACATGAAAGGCATTGGGAGAGAGACAAGTATAAGACTAGACTATCGTTCAAGAAGCTTACAGTCCAATAAGGAGAAAGATACGTAGACAATTAACTATAATACCCGCCTCTCCCTACCCCCCCCCCCCAAAAGGTGTGTGTGGGAAGGCTACAGAGGTAAAATGTTGCATACAATTTCAGATAAGGTCACTATATTATTACTATTTCTTAACCATTTAATACCGTTATATTTTTAACCTAATTTTAAAAACTTAACTATTTTATACTGTTACATTGTTTAACTTTTAAAAAACTTAAGTAGTTTACATTTACATTGTTACAAGACCTCTAACAAAAGCAGTCGCTACATGTATTATTAATTTTACTTCATTTCAAGAGACAAAGGGAGAGCAATCTGTAAGTGCATTAGTTTTGTTACAAGAAACCTCTAATGAAGGATGAGCTGTCTAGGTGTGTAATATAAAAACAAAACATATCATTAAAACTAAAAGTGGCCTCCAAAAGTGCAAAATAGGGAGTGCAGATAAAGTGATATAAGAAATTTAAGGGTAGGAAAGATCACTTCACTGAGAAAAAACCCTCATGGCGGTGCTGGTACCATCTTGAAGGAGGGGAGAGATTTCAACGTAGATGGTAGGTTCACATCAACAAAGGAGAGTCTATTTGTAGAAATGCTCCAGAATTTAGTAGAGACTACATGACCCCAGGAAGGAAGGAACAGAACCAAGATGTAGGTACAACTAATTGTCCCTTTCTTGAATTTCCCCAAATGAGTGGGAATTTATAGTATTTTTCTATTGATCCTGAGAACAGGTCACATATTTCAGTGTACAGTAGAAACCTATGTTTTGTGACCTCAAACTTCAGTATATATATTTTTTTTCAGGGCCAAACTTTCTCTTTGTAGGAAAGTGATGATCAAGAAACACTCCAGCACATTAAAATGATAACTCTCTTAAATGAAGCCTTATTTAAATGAAACAATGCTCCCTTCCCCCCATGTTATTCATAGTCTTTCCACCCTTCCACTTCATATGGTTCTTCGATCTACCTCCCTTTTATGTTTCCTCCATTAACCTCTCTTCTTCCTCCTGTTCCTTAATTTTGGGTGTCCTCCAAGGCTCACTCCCTCCTGTTTTTTTCTTGACATTCTTCCCTCTTAATGATCTCAATGATCCCAATTCACCTCTATGCAGATGTCTCAAATCGATATATTGCCGGCTCCAACTTCAGATGTGATAACTAATTACATATTTCCAACTTTGTCTGTAGGATATTACAACTGATTAATCACCTCTCCCCCACCTCCCCCACAAAACAATCTGTTCCTAACTTCTCTACTTCCATTTTTTAGGCTGTCTATTCTGCTAGTTATTCTTGGCCATGTAGAGTAGAAGGGAAATGAAAGTATCAAGAATGGAAAGAGGGTGTGTGTGTGTATGTGTGTATGAGAGAGAGAGAGAGAGAGAGAGAGAGAGAGAGAGAGAGAGAGAGATCACATGTATCTCCATGGACAAACTTCTTAATGCCAGATCTCTCCTCCAACATTACTGAAGATTTCCACTGCCTGAGGCACAGAAAGGAGGCAGAGTTCACATGTTAGCCAGTATTCTAGGGCTTTTATTACCTGATTTCAACATCTACTCCCAGCAACATTCTCACATTTCCCCTCTTTACAAAGTCTGTTTATCTATCCCATCTTTACTAGTCTCCATGCATTTGCCCATGCCTTATCTCATCCCTCCAAAGTACTCCCTTCCACACCATTTCCACTGACTGACAGGCCTTTTTTTCAAACAACCCACTGATAACCCACTCTATAGCTTCAAGTGGTCTTTCCCTCCTTGAATTTCCCATAGTATATTGCATGGATTCTCCTTAACACTTACTTCCTAAGTTGAATTATTATAGTTGTTTCTATCATGTGGTAGAGTAAATAGAATGTTGGAACTGGAATCAAGAACTGAGTTCAAATCAGGCCTCTGACACTCACTTGAATGACCTTGGGCAAGTCACCTAACCCCTCAATGCCTCAGTTTCCTCATTTGTAAAATAGGGATAATAATAACACCTACCTCCCTGTGACAATAAAATGACATGATATTTGTAAAGTACCTTACAAACCTTAAAGCACTATATAAAAGCCATTATTATTATTGTTATTATTATTTTTGTATTATTGATATTAGATTGCCAGCTCCTTAAAGTCCAAGACTGGGTATGACTTCATGTTAACATCTCCTAGAACACCTGTACACAACAGAAGCCTAATAAATGTTTTTTGCATTATCTTTTCCCTCCATAGGCTTTGTCTCAAATCTATTAATTGATTAAAGTCCTATTTCAATTGTAAAGATGCAACACATATACACCTGTGGAAAAGAGATGGGGGAAATGAGAAAGTGTGAGCAAAACCTAGCACCATATTCTCATTCTCCATCACAGTTCTCCAATGTCTAGGACTAACAAGTTCCCAAATTAAAGGCTGACCAAAGACTTTTGAATAGCAGCTTGTGTTGTTAAGCAAAATTGTCTCCTTAGCATGGCTTTTGTTTCTTTTGAGTGGAAGTACTTTCAGCTGTTAAGTGCTAAGCCCCAGGCCCAAAGCCCTATCAGGTGTGAAACCTGTGTGAGTGTAGATTAATGACTTAAGAGGGGCCAACTCGGGAATCAATGGTCTCTGGTCATTGAGGCAGGGCTTGAGAATGCCAGAAGATCAGCTGCAAGGAAAGGTGAGCCAAGAGACAACTACAGCGGAAGCAGAAGCTGCGGAGGCAGGAAGCTGCGGAAGCAGGAAGCTGCGGAAGCAGGGCTGACCCGTGTGTAGACCCAGGAGTGCGAGCAGGAACTTGAGGCCAGTAAAATGATTTGGCTAAATGCTATCTTGTTTTTCTGTGGCCTCCTGGTTACTCTTGTGAGGCGGGCTTTCTGGGCCTGGAGTCTTTTTGTCTAGATGTTGGAATGGGGAGGCTGGTTCACGGATCAGCTGCGGTGGGGGCTAAATAAATTTTTTCTTGTTTTCTACTTAGAGAATCTCTCATACCTTGCGATTTCGAACCATTCAAACGTATACATGATTATAATTGAGATTATAAATTCGGCCTTCCTGCTACACAGCTATCCAGGCTGGGAGAATGCTGGGCACCCAAAAACTGGTGGTGAGCCCCAGGCCTCCCAGCCCAGGATAGGAGTCTGTCGGAGCTACAGGAAGAAGCAGCACAGCAGCTGAGGTCTCAAGAACAACTACTCCAGAGGCTTACAACCAGCAGTCTAAAGGCTTGAAATGTGTCTTCTTGAACTTCCAAGAGCCATAATGGACAGGTAAAAGGACTCTCATCCCTCCCTAACCCAGATAATACATACTCCTTCCAGAGAAACTTTGAAAAAAAGAGCCAGAAGTGGGGCTTCAGTAGCCTTTTAGCTTAAGAAGTTGGGGAGAGGTCCCTTATTATGGTGGTAAAAGGAGACTAGTGCAGGAAGAGGGGTGTCCCAGCAGGCCCCACCTCAGCAGAACAGTGGAAGTTCCCAAGCCTCAGGAGAGCAGAGCTAGCAATCCTCAATACCAGGACCCCAGACGTGCCTTTGCACAGCCAGAGGAAGTGGCAGACATCAGACATAAGAGCAGAAAACACGGAACTAAGGGAAGAGGAGACTTTCAGCAGCCAACCACCCCTCCCCCACATCTCACAAAACCAGAGGCCATAACACACAAAGCCAATAACTATGCCCACATTTCCCAGAACAAGAAGCACCCTGAGCCCCAGAAGCAGAAATCCACTTTAAAGCCAGGAAAAAGTTAACCAACATGAAGAAGAACTCTAGGAAACTGAGAACCATTGTTTCTTTTTATGGAGACAAAGAAGATCAAAATACCAATTTAGAAGAGAACAGCATGGACACTATACCCACATCTGAAACCTCAAAAGGGAATGTAAATTGGTCTCAAGCCCAAAAAGCATTCCTGGAAGAGCTCAAGTAGGATTTTTAAAATCAAATTAGAGAGATAAAAGAAAAAAAAATGGAAAAAAAATTCACCAATGAAAACAAAACTTTAAAGAGTAAAATTGGTGAAATGGCTAAGGAGATTCAGAATCTACTTAGAGAAAATGATGCCCTGAAAAGTAAAATAAACCAAATGGAAAAGAAGGCCCAGAAGCAAAATGAAGACAATTCATTAAAAATTAGAATTGAGCAAGTAGAGGCTAATGACTCTATGAGGCATCAAGAGTCAGTCAAAAAAAATCTAAAGAATGAAAAAAAATAGAAGAAAATGTGAAATATCTAATTAGAAAAACAATTGACCTGGAAAATAGATCCAGGAGAGACACAGGCTACCAGAATGCCATGAAGAAAAAAAGAACCTGGACAATATCTTCCAAGAAATTACTAAGGACAACTGTCCTGAGGTCCTAGAACAAGAAGGCAAAATGGTCATCGAAAGAATCCAATGATCACCCCTTGAAAGAGATCCCAAATTGAAAACTCCAAGAAATATTATAGCCAAATTCCAGAAATATCAGGTCAAGGAGAAAATACTGCAGGCAGCCAGAAAGAAACAATTCAAATATCATGGAACAACAGTCAGGATCAAGCAGGATCTTTCGGCTTCTACATTAAATGACAGGAGAAATTGGAATATGATATTCCGAAAGGCAAAGGAGCTTGGACTACAACCAAGGATCAACTACCCAGCTAAATTGAGCATAATTTTTCAGGCAAGGAGATGGACATTCAATGAAATAAGAGAATTCCAGATCTTCCTGATGAAAGGGATGGAGCTCAATGGAAAATTTAATCTTCAAATACAAACCTCAAGAGAGACATAAAAAGGTAAACAGGGGGGAAAAAACTTGTTAATAAGGGCAAACTGTTTATATCCATATATAGAATTATATTGTTTTATGTATGTTATATACATATATGTACACACACACACATATGTCAATCTTGAGAATCGAACAGTTATTGTGACACTTGAAAGGGATATACCTATACTGTGGATGTCAGTCTAAAATAACTGATATAATGATAAAAATATAATTAAGGGATGTAAAAGGATGGATCTGGGAGGAGAGGTAAGGAGGTAGTAGAAAAGAGTAAATTACATCACACATAGAGGCACAAAAACATAGTATAGTAGAAGAAAGAAGGGAGGGAAAAGAGCTATATTTGAGCTTTACTCTCATTGGATTTGGTTCAAGAAGGGAATAACATACACTGAGAAGTAGAGAAATCAAACTTGTCCTACAAGCAGTAGGAGGGTAAGAGGAAAGAAGGGGCAGGGGGTCAAAAGGGAGGGAAGAAGTAGCAAGGGGAAAAGGGTAAGATAAGGGAGGGAAATCAATACAAAGGGTGAACCAAGGAAAGCGGCAGTCAAAAGCAAAACTCTTGTGAGGAGTGGAAGGGAGAGGGAGAAATAAAAGCATAAATGGGGGAAGGGAATAAGATGGAGAAAAAAACACAGAGAGTAATCATAACTGTGAATGTGAATGGGATGAACTCTCCCATAAAATGATAGTGGATAGCTGAATGGATTAAAAACCATAATCCTACAATATGTTGTTTACAAGAAACACATTTGAAACAGGGGGATACTCATAGGGTAAAGGTAAAAAGATGGAGTAGAATATATTGTGTTTCAGCTAAAGTAAAAAAAAAGCAGAGGTTGCAATCCTAATCTCAGACAAAACAAAAGTAAAGATAGATCTAATTAAAAGAGATAAAGAAGGACACTATATCCTGCTGAAAGGCACCACAGACAATGAAGCAATATCATTACTTAACATATATGCACCAAGTGGTATAGCATGCAAATTCTTAGAGAAGTTAAGAGAGTTACAAGAAGAAATAGACAGCAAAACTATAATAATGGGGGACTTCAACCTCCCCCTCTCAACTTGATAAATCTAACCTCAAAATAAATAAGAAAGAAGTTAAGGAGGTGAGTAGAATTTTAGAAAAGGTAGATATGATAGACCTCTGGAGAAAACTAAATGGGGATAAAAAGGAATATACTGTTTTCTCAGTAGTACATGGCACATACCCAAAAACTGACCACGTACTAGGGCATAAAAACCTCACAATCCAGTGCCGAAAGGCAGAAATAGTCAATGCATGCTTTTCAGATCATAATGCAATAAAAATTATTTGTAATAAAGGACCATGGAAAGATAAGCTAAAAATTAACTGGAAGCTAAATAATCTAATTCTAAAGAATGAGTGGGCCAAAGAACAAATCAGAGAAACAATAACTTCATTCAAGAGAATGACAATGACGAGACAACATATCAAAATTTATGGGATGCAGCAAAAGCTGTTCTTAGAGGAAGTTTTATATCTCTAAATTCTTATGTGAATAAAATAGATTAAAAAGAGATCAATTAATTAGGCACACAACTGAAAAAACTAGAAAAAGAACAAATTGAAAATCTCCAATTAAATACCAAATTAGAAATACCGAAAACCAAAAGAGAGACTAATAAAATTGAAATCAAGAAAACCATTGAACTAATAAATAAAACTAAGAGCTGGTTTTATGAAAAAAAAACAATAAAAATGATAAACCTTTGATCAATTTGATTAAAAAAGAAAACCAAATTACCAGTATCAAAAATGAAAAAGGTGAATTCACCTCCAATGAAGAGGAAATTAAAACAATAATTAAGAATTATTTTGCCCAATTGTAAGCCCATAAATTTGAAAACCTTATGGAAATGGATGAATATTTACAAAAATATAAATTGCCCAGGTTAACAGAAGAGGAAGTAAAATAGCTAAATAACCCCATCTCAGAAATAGAAATTGAGCAAGCTATCAATGAACTTGCTACGAAAAAATCTCCGGGACAAGACGGTTTTACATGTGAATTCGATCAAACATAAAGAACAATTAATTCTCATACTTTATAGTCTATTTGGGAAAATAAGTGAAGAAGGAGTCCTACCAAATTCTTTTTATGACACAAAAATGGTACTAATACCCAAACCAGGAAGAGTCAAAACAGAGAAAGAAAACTATAGACCAACTGCTCTAATGTATCTTGATGCAAAAATTTTAAATAAAATATTAGCAAAAAGATTGAAGCAACTTATCACGAGAATAATACACTATGACCAGGTAGGATTTATTTCAGGAATGCAAGCCTGGTTCAATATTAGGAAAACTATCACCATAATTAAACATATCAACAACAAAACTAGCAGAAACCATATGATTATCTCGATAGATGCAGAAAAAGCTTTTGACAAAATACAACATCCACATTCCTATTAAAAACACTAGAAAGCATAGGAATAAATGGGAGTCTTTAAAATTATAAGCAGCATCTACCTAAAACCATCAGCAAGCATTACATGTAATGGAGATAAGCTAGATCTATTCCCAGTAAGATCAGGGGTGAAACAAGGATGTCCATTATCACCCCTATTATTCAATTTGGTACTAGAAATGTTAGCTTTAGCAATAAGAAAAGGAAAAGAAATTGTAGGAATTAGAATAGGTGAAGAAGAAACTAAGTTATCATCACTCTTTGCAGATGATATGATGATTTACTTAGAGAATCCTAGAGAATCAAGTAAAAACTACTTGAAATAATAAAAAACTTTAGCAAAATCGCAGGATATAAAATAAACCCACATAAATCCTTGGCATTCCTATATATTACTAACAAAGCCCAACAGCAAGAAATAGAAAGAGAAATTCCATTTAAAGTTATTGTAGACACTATAAAATATTTGGGAGTCTACCTGCCAAGACAAACCCAGGCCCATAATTACAAAACATTCTTGACACAAATAGAGTCAGATCTAAACAAATGGAAAATTAGTTGCTTGTGGTTAGGCTGAACTAATGTAATAAAAATGACAATTTTACCTAAATTAACTTACTTACTATTCAGTGCCACACCAACTGAACTACCAAAAAATTATTTTACAGAGCTGGAAAAACTAATAACAAAATTCATCTGGAAGAACAAAAGGTCCAGAATATCAAAGGAATTAATGAAAAGAAATGCCTAGCCATACCAGATATTAAACTGTACTATAAAGCAGCAGTCATCAAAATTATTTGGTACTGGCTAAGAAATAGAGTGGTGGATCAGTGGAATAGGTTAGGTACACAAGTTGCAGTAGTCAACGACTATAGCAATCTAATCTTTGATAAACCTAAAGAATCCAGCTTCTGGGCTGAGAACTCATTATTTCACAAAAACTGCTGGGAATATTGGAAAATGGTATGGCAGAAACTGGGCACAGACCAGTATCTTATACCATATACCAAAATAAAGTCAAAATGGGTTCATGATTTAGGAATAAAGGCTGATACTATAAGCAATTTGGGAGAGCAAGAAATAGTTTACCTATCAGATTTATGGGAAAGAGAAGAATTCATGACCCTACAAGAGATAGCATTAAAAAAATGCAAAATGGATAATTTTCATTATGTTAAATTGAAAAGTTTTTGAATAAACAAAGCCAGTGCAACAAAGATTAGGAGGGAAGCAGAAAATTGGGAGCAAATCTTTACAATGAGTGTCTCTGATAAAGGCCTCATATCTAAAACATACAGGGAACTGAGCCAATTTCATAGAAATACAAGGGAATACAAGTCATTCCCCAATTGAGAAATGGTCAAAGGATATGAACAGGCAGTTTTCAGAGGAAGTAATTAAAGATACCTATAGGCATATGAAAAAATGTACAAAGAATTGTTTTAACTGTCAAAAAAAAATCACAAAGACTTGGCCTTGGAAAACCAAGTCAGTCAACCAACAATAACAGTATTACAGATTTAGAGCTGGAAAGTCTTTAAGTCAACCCCCCTCTGAGGTCCTGAAGGTCATCCAGGCAATAACAGAGGCAAGATTTAAGACTAGGTCATTGGATCTCAAGTTCAGCATCCTTTCCATTGTATACCATTGACTCCACAACAATTTTTTTTTAATCCCCACTTTGTTGTTATTATACAACTAACTCAATATTATACATTTAGGGAACAGAGCTTCCCCTAACTACTGATACTGTGGAGTCACTTGCCAGAAGTTAGTAGATCTCCCGCCCTCTTTTATTTTCCCCCTTTCTGGGACACTTTAATCTCAGATGATTGTGTGAAGAGCACACTCCCCTCTCCAATCTCTGATGCCTGCTCTCTCTCCTTCCTATCTACCTTGACCATACCTCCCTCCACCCTGTAAGGTCCAATTCCACCCTTTCCACTGCACCCTTTGGGATTTAATCCCTCCATCTTCTCTAGCAGATTACCCCCAGTGTTACTCTCCTGGCTTTCCTCTCATATCTCTGTCTCATACCTACTCCATTGCTGTCTACAAAATCCCCATGCTCCCCAATTCTTTAAACACACACACTTACACACACCCCAAACTCTCACTAGATCCCATATCTCTACTATCATCCCATCTCTCTCCTCCTTTTCTCAGCCAAATACTTGTGAAAAGGTTCTTTATTTCCTCTGCTCTTATTCACTTCTTGACCCTTTATAATCTGACTTCTACCCTCAAAAACCAGCACTCAGCTGAATCTGATCTCTTGAAAGTTACCAGTGATCTCTTAATGGCCAAATCTTATAGCTCCTCTCATTCATCATCCTTCTTGATATTGTCCATCACCCTTTCCTGCTAGATACTCTTTCTCTCTTTCATGGGTTTTCATGACACCGTTGTCTCTTGGCTCTCTTCCTAAATATCTCGTCACTCCTCATTCTCTTTTACTGAATCTCAATCCTTGCCAGGCCCACTAACTGTGGGCATACCCTCCGGCTCTGTCCTGGGACCTCTTCCTTTTTCTCTCTATACTCTCTCACTTGGTGACCTCATCAATTCCATAGATTGCAATTATTGTCTTCATGTTGAAGACTTGCAGGCCTCTTTATCCAGCATTAACCATTAGACATTTTGAACCAAGAGTCTCATAGACACCTCAGACTCAACATATCCAAAACTGACCCTGATATCTTGCACTTCGAACCTACCACTCTTTCAAATTCCCGGACTTCTATTGCCATCCTTCTTGGACACCCAAGTTCCCAACCTCAGTGCCATTCTTAACTACTCATGCTCATTCTAAATAGCCATCTCTTCATTTTTATCACCACATCTGTAGCTTATGTCTTTCCCCCTCTCCAACGCCTTTTTGTCACTACTCACACAGTCACCAACCTAGTTCACACCCTCATCATCTGATGCCTGGGCTATTGCCTCCAATTTCATCTCTCTTCTTCAAGTTTCCTCCCCACTCCTATATCCCCCAAACAACCATCAAAGTGATACTTCTTAGTAAAAGTCTGATCAGGTCAGCCCCTACTCAATAAATTCTGGTGGCTCCCTATTATATCTAGAATGGTTATCTTTTTTGCATGTCATAGATTTCTTTGGCAGTTTGCTGAGGCTTGTGGACCCTTTATCAGAATAAAAATTGCAATTGTTACTAAATCATTGTTAAATTAAAATTTCAACATAGGATTATAAAGGAAAACAAAGATATTGAAAATTATAGGAAAGCACAGAAATACATATATACTTCATACATACAGATCAACTATATGCAATACATATATTTACTCATACACAAATGCATGCATTATTGATGCATGTGTGTGTATGTATATAGGTCTGTTCATAGACCCCAGGTTAAGAATTTGTAAGATTGAATATAAATTCTGGTGTTTGGCATTTAAATTTCTTCACAACCTCCTCTTGTTTTTCCACCATGACCTTTTATCCAGTTTTCCCACAGAAAGGGGTCAGGCTTTTGATAAAAGGAAAAAGAGATTTATTTAGTGCAGGACGCTGCTTCAGAACTGGTAGAAAGAAAGAAGAAAAATGCCCATAGCTATTCTGTCATTCAGATTAGTCCAAAGACTTCAGATTAGCATACCGAGAAAAATGCTTTCTTAATAATTTTTGAAATGGGGTGGGGGGGCACATGGGGGAGGGCCCTTAATTGTTCTTCCAAATTTGGTTTCCCTAAAGATTCGGCTTCAGTGCCCCCTTCCACATGAAGCCTCTCCCTTCCCCGCCTGCTACTAGACTCTGGCTGTAGACCCTACAGGGGTGGCTACCACCTCAGATTCTACCTCTTGTGAGTAACTATACTTTCAATATCATAGCTCCTGAGTACCCACTAATGTATTTGCTATTACTCTTTATGTTTTAACATTATTCTTATTTAAGAAAATAATGTAGTAATTAAAATTTAACAAAATGAAAACAGTAATAGACTAAAGATTTACAGAGATATAATACCTATTTTAGCCATGTGAGATGGCATCCAAACTCCCTCCTCTCTCTTTCTCTGGGCTGGCCCACTCAACCCCAACCTTCACTTGTCAGGTAGGTCCAAGGCGAGGGTGGAGCAGCCACAGGCAGGGACTCATTCTCAGGATCCTAGGGTATGATCACTTATCCTCTTGCAAGTTAAGTTAGATTTTCCTTCAAGACTTTCCTTTCCTTGAGACTTGATTGGCTCAGGAGAGGCAGGAGGCTTAGGTGATTTACATCACTTCCTGGTTTTCTGAATTAAAAAAAAAACACTCTAAAGAGCTTCAGATCTGGTCTTATGCTTGGCTGGTGGACCACCATTGGCAAGAAGTTTCACTTGGCTGAATCAACTCCTGGTTTCCTCAGACATATCCTTGTTGAATATTCTTCCCCTGCTATGGCTAAATAAATCTGTTTTTGTTAACTGCTTAGTGATCCATTATTATCTCATTTTGTCCCAATATATCAAATATAAGCTACCAGGTGATTGGCCTAGGTTAGGCCCATTCCAGAACATAGGAGTAACCCTGGTGTGAGATTGTAGTTCTTTGAGTCTCCTGATCCAACGCTGACTTCCCATCATAAGTTTCCCCCAATCATCCTCAGCTCTTCAAATTTAGAGCTCTGAAGAGGCCCTGGGGAATGACTGAACAAATTGTTGGATATGGAATGGAAAAGCATTTACTAAGCCCTTGCTATACATGGCAAGTACTGCACATGAATGCCACAGAATATTACTGCATTATAAGAAATGACAAAAAATGAAAATTTCAAGAAAATTGTAAAGATTTGTTTGAACTGATGAAGAACAAAGTAAGCAGAACCAGGAAAATAATTTACATGATGAACACAATTAGGTAAAGGAGAACAATACTGAATAAAAAAAAAAGACTTCAGAACTGACCAAGTCACCAAGTCAGAAGATGTTTATTTCTTGCTTTATTTAGAGAGGTGTTAGATAATAGGTACAAAATAAGGCAAATACATTTTCAGTATATGGAAGAGTTTTCACAATCGATTCACGGTCAAAGGATTTCTACACTCAGTTTCTAGATTTCTAGTCAGTTTCCAAAGAACAAACATAAAAATACTCTAATCACTAAAAATTATAGAAATGCAAATTAAAGCAATGTTGAGGTTTGGCAAAGATGATAGAAAAGGGAAATGACATTGTGGAAGGGGCTGTGGAAAGACTAGTACATTAATCTACTGTTCAGTAACAAACTGGTCTAATCATTCTGATGGGCAATTTTGAACTAGGTCCCCCCAAAAGATATCAAATTGTGCATACCTTTTGACCCAATGATATTACTAATCCTATACCTTAAAGAAAGAAGAAAAATGCCCATAGGTACAAAAATATTTATAGCAGGTTTTTGTTGTTGTTGTTGTGGCTAAGAATTGAAAACTAAAAAGATGTCCATTAATTAGGGAATGGCTGGAGCAAATTTGGGGTATGTGAATGTAAGGGAATATCATTGTGTTATAAGAAACGACAAAAGATTCAGGATCATTGAAACATAGGAAAATCAGAGGCAGCTAGGTGGCCCAGTAGATGGGAGTGCTGGGCCAGGAGTCAGGAAGATCTGAGTTCAAATCTGGTCTCAGATACTCACTAGCTGTGTGAGCCTGGGCAAATCACTTAATCTCTGTTTTCTTTAATCCACTGGACAAGGAAATGGCAAACCATTCCAGTATCTTGGCCAAGGAATACCCCCATCCCAGACAGTATTTATGTTTTATGGTCCACAAGGTCACAAACTGTTGGACAGGACTGAACAGCTGAAAAACAACAAAAGGTAGACAAAAGCACAGTCTTTCTAACTTACATGGATGATACAGCCACGAGCCAGTGAGGATACTCATTGGTTCTATTATTACGGTCCAGTTCATAAAGCAGGGCCTTTTCCTTGATCCAAATACTTCCTCCACTTGGTTCCCTCAATATTTCAATCTAGTTCACTGGAAGCTGCCATAAAAGCAAGAATCCAAATGGGCTGGCCAGGTACAAGATGGTACAAAAGGTCACCAAGTTTGCATGATGCTTACTTACTATTCTCTGAAGTGACTCTTATTTCCTATCTCTTTTCCCCTCTTTGTTGTTTAAAACATCGATCTCTCAACAAAACGAAACAAAAACAGTGATCCCAGGCCAACAATTTGAGCTTGATTTATGTTTGTGAACATAGTTTTATTTGGGTGGTGGGGCCATCAGGAATTAAGACCCTCTGACACTGCAATAAGAAAGTGGGCAGGTGAAAAGTTGTAGCCCGAACTGTTGCCTAAAGTTCCACAGAGCCAGAGCTGCTGCTGCTAACTTTTGCCCTGAGTCCACGGGACAAACAAAAAGAACAATGCAAAACCCACTATTTTCAGCAAAAGACCAGTAAAATGTGACAATTCATTACTTATAATAATGAGTGGGAACAAACATTTGTCTTCAAGGCAGATTTTTTTTCTTTGCTGAAGTCCAAGCAAACCCTGAGAATTTGGACTTAACTGGATGCCAAGAAATAACATAAAAAGCATTTTCTCCCTTGGTTTTTCAGAAACCGCAGCCTCCATGAGTCAAAGTGACTAATACGGATTGCAGCCTGATGTCACAAACCAGCAAAAAGCCTGTAGTTTGGGGATGATAAGGACCATATGTGCATTCCAGGGCATCTTACAGGCTTCACTGTAGTTAAAAGAGAAGGAAAGGAGGCCACAGTATGACAAATAAGCAGGAAGAATTTATAAAGGCACAGTCCAATCAGAAACAGATGCTGCTCTGTCTCACTGCCTGCCATAAAGAAAGCCTGCTTGGCACCAGGCATATTAAGGAGAGAAAGCAGGAGTCAAAATTCTCTAGGTTCCAGGGGGAAGATACTAAATTTCGCTATCATCCGAGGCAGGCATAATCTGAAATTCGCCTCGTCTCTTTGAGAGGATAAAAAGTAAGGCAGCTGTCACACTATTGTAGGGTTTGTGGCAATTCTCTCCCTTCCCTAAGTTCGAAGTACAAATGCATCTTTCGGGAAAGCTGCATCTCAGAACAGGAGCTAAGCAGAAGTGAAAGAACTGGAAAAGGACATCAGGGAGATTTTCTCACTTCCTCTTATTTATTATTCATCTGCAAAATTGGGATAATAATAAATAGCACCTGCTTCCCAAGGTGGTTATGAGGATACAATGAGATGATGTTTGTAAAGTGCTTTGCCAATCTTAAAGCACTAAATAAATGCTAGTTATTATTAATACTATAATTATTATTATTCACACATCTTTCTAGTGTTTGCATTCTAATATTGTCAAGTCCACATAATCCCATTCACAAAATTCATTAATCAGCAAATTCTGCTGTAGGGCCAGGATAGTTCATTCCAAAACTAGCACTTTTTGTCAATCATTAGAAATGACGATCCACTTCTTCCCTGCTATTGATCCTGACGTCCTTCCAGCCCTTTCTGAGAACACAGCAGCCTTCTTATACTCTTAGGGATACATGACCAGTCTCTGGAAAAGTGAAATAAAGGTAAAGTCACAACTGAAGCTTTAAAAAAAAAAAAAAGAAATGAACAAGTCCTTCTCCTCCTTCATTCCAACCTCACCATTGCCTCTCCCCCACAAACTAGGCTGAATCAGAACATCTGTGACTCTGGCTCATGAGTTTCATGCACCTGAAAAATCTAAGATCACTTCAGATATAAGTTTCACGTTTTTTTGAACTGTGTCAAGTGGCAAACATCACCTTTCAACCTCCTTTGGGAAAGGAAATGTAGGAATTTCTATGTAACACGGCTCTTCAAATATTACCAGGTAATCCTGACCAAAGCTCTCAAACCTCCATTAGATTGCCATTAACTTTTATGTGGGCCATAGATGAAACACAATTAGGATGAAATCATGGTTGCTTAATGATATTTAAGACTGATCATAATCCCAGACCCTATCTTGTAGTTTATGTAAGGTGAGCATAACAACATAATTAACACTTCCTTCCTTCTGAATAAAATAGAGCTAAATCTCCAAGGAGAAGCAATATAATGTGGGGGAAAATGACAAGAACAGCAAAATATTGCCCTTTTGGTTAAGCTAACCAGCCACTAATGGAAGTGGGGTAAGTGTGGACAAAAAAGCAATGGACTTGGCATTGGAATTATGATGGAATCCTGGCTCTGTCCTTCACTCAATGTGTGAGCTTGGAAAAGTCACTCATTCTCTCATGGCTTAGTTTCCTCAGCAGTAAAATAAAACCCCCTTCCAATTCTAAATTCTTAAGTTTCCACTGAGATTTCCTTCTAGCTATCATTCCTTGATTTTCTTTCATTTTTTTTCTTATTCTGAACTTTACATTTACAGCTTTACAAGGGACAGCTATGCAATGAATTGCTCACTAGGTCTAGAGTCAGAAATCCCTGAGTTCAAATTTGGCCTCAGATACTGTGATCTTGGGCAAGTCACTCAGTTGCCTCATCTATAAAAGAAGCTGGAGATGGAAATGGCAAACCACTCCAGCATCTGTGCCGAGAAAACCCCAAATAGGGTCACAAAGAGTTGGACACAACTAAAATAACTGAACAAAAAAATTACACCCCGAGCCATCAATAAAACTCAATTAATGCTACAAACCACAAGCATTTCCCAAATACAAAATGGAACGCAAAAAAAGGTTTGTATAAGAAGCTGTGCGTATCTGCTCAATACCACTCTTTAAAAAAAAAAAAGTATATAACAAATCAACCCATTACTTTCAAGACTGTCCTGGTTGTGCTTCCTTTTGGACTTTCTCCTGTTGCCCTCTTGTTTTCTTCAATTAACAATTTGCATCCTCTCTCCCATCTTCACCCACCCCACAATGAGAAAGGACACATAAAAAAAAACCCTCATTTTACAAACACATACAGTCAGGTAAAATAAATTTCCCAAATTGGTTTAAAAAAAGTCTGAGTCTCAACTCTGAGCCCATTACCTCTGTTAGGATGTGGGTAACATGTTTCATCTCAAGTCCTCTGGAATCTCCTCTCTATACTTTTTAAACTGTTTCAATGGTCTTCCTCTTTTTTCTTTACTAATTTTTTTTTTGCATCACCATCACTACCTCTTATCCCCTCCCAACTAACAGACAAGCAAAAACTTACAACATATAAGCCTAGTCAAACAAAACAAACATACAGTGACCACATCCAAAAATGTGTCCCTCCTCGTGTGCCTCTGTCAACAGATGAGGAACATGCTTCACCATGGATTGTCTGCAGACAAGGTTGGCTATCCTTCCTCTTTAATAATGATGTAGCAGAAGAGCAAAGGAACGAGGAAAATCCACCAAATTGGCAAGTCAGGGAATCATTGAAAGCTGATTTTGCAAGTTTTTTTTTTTAAAACAAGCTCCAATTCTACAACAGAACATTATTATGTCAGCAACACTACCCCCCTTCCCAAGAGAAGCAGAACATAAATAAATGTATGCTTATATTGATCTGATCAACGAATGCGTACTAGATTGGGTGCTGAGAGTTGGTGAGGGGGGATTTACAAATGCAAGCTCTTTTATTTGTCGCAGTAATCAAAATGTACCGCTTTCCATTTTCAGGGTGTTTGTGAACAACTCTTCCCCTTAGACCTGCAGGTTAAGAGAAAAAATAAATCCCATGTATTAGCCCTATCCATAGTTTTAACTTAAATTACCAGCCTGGACAACTATACAAATGTTAAGCTGAAATTAATTCGGGTCAGAACATGTCTCTATATATGTGTGTATGTATGTTCATATGTATATGTAGGACATGGCTGTATGTCTTTATGTTGCTGTGGTGGTATGTGTGTATATATACTGATATATATTTTATGTGTGTGCATGCATAAATACATTGCAATAAGACACTGAGCACATCAGTCGGATTTTGCAATCTCTGCCTTTCTAATAAAAGCCTTCATTGTTCTTCCCACCTAAGGAGACACACACACACACACACACACACACACACACACACACACACACACCTAGGAAAACGCAACTGCAATCCATCCATCAAGCATCTTTCTACTTTATGGAGGGTTGATTGTACAACAAGGAAGGTATCTACCAGTTATTGTAGATGGCTGATTTAGAGCATTTTTCATCCACACCCATGCATTCAGAAAAAAGCCACATTATCACAGACTCTTCAAGAAATGCTTCCATTTTCACCTTCCTCTCCCATTTCACCTTGCTGATAGATGACTTTAGATAGCTGGTAAATCTTGACCAAACCTTTCCAAGTGCAGGACAGACACAGGAATGTTCCCACAGTCGTCCCTCCTACCCACATCCCCCACAAGCCCACTTTTTCATTGTTCATTAAGTCTCACTGGCAACTACTTCATCATTACTGTTATCCAGTGGATCTTTTCTAAGTCATACTCCAGACTAGTGGATAAGCAGTTAAGAGTAAGACGCTAATGACATAACTGCCTCGGCCTTTGCCATGAATGTGACTGAGAAATTCAAGAGGGTTTAGGTCAATGGTTTTGGTTTACCACCAAACTATTTCCTTTAAATTCCTAGATTCCCCATTAAAGAGTCATGGGATGCTTAGAATGTGACTTTCATGTGTTTTTAATTGTCTTTAGTAATATAACAAAAGAATTTCAAATTACAAGGTAAGAAACAAATTAAAGTCAAACTTATATATGTGTGTATACATATGTGTGTGTACAAACTTGGCTGAAAAGCTTGCCCAGGATTCAGCAGAAATAAGAAAGCTGAGAGAGTCTTCAGATGAAACACAGGGAGAAATATAAAAATTAGCAAAAGCTACTCAGGCACCCTTTTGAATAGGTCCTCTCAAAGTGATCCAACATCTAATGATTTGTTAACATAACAATTATTCGTAAGGTGGAAATGAGAAGCAAGATGCAATTGTGCTGGTAAAAGGGAAAAAGTCTATTTTGTGATTTATATTTAAGGAAAATCCAAGGTTCCTTGCCCCCAGATAGAGAGGTCAGACAACAGAGCTTCCAGTAATCATGGGGTTCTGTGTTGTCAGACACAGTTCCTAACGAACACTGGGAATTCTCAGGAATGGTTTTTTTTTTTTAAATGACAATGTGTTATTTTGGCAGCTGTCCCCTAGACCTTTCCTTAGACCACTAACTACCTATTCCCTAGGTTGGATATTAATCTTTTTGAAGTCTCAGAGGTAGAGCTGTAAGTATATTTTACCTGTGAGCACATGCATATACAGTAATGACCAGAACTAAGTATATTTGAGCAAGCAGACAAACCTATTATACCTGAGTTATTATGGGGTTCTGTATGTCTAATTTCATCACAATTCTTCCTATCTCATTCATCTTCTCAGGTGGAGAAGTGGGACACTGTTTCAAGATCTTAGTTCACAATCTCATCCCTACTAAAGTCCAATCCAAATGTCCCATTCTAGTTTGGCCAGTAACCTCAAGTACTCAAGAACCCAGGCAGTCCTCTGCCAAGCTTCAAATAAGAACCTGATGTTAGCATCTTTATCCTCCAAGGACAAGCCTAGTGAATTCTGGAAAAACTCGTGACCTGAGAATTGGTTATGAAGTATTTTTTTTTTTATTTAAACTGTGACAACTCATTAAACTGTCTGCTAAGACATGGAGAGGTTGCCAAGTAGAATCCTTCCGCTGACGAAACCAAACCAAAGATCTTAAAGCATTAAAAAAGTTTAGAGTTATCAAGTATGCCGTTAGAAGGAGTGAGCTTTTAGACTCAATGATCCTTCTCTCGGGCATTTATCCCCATCGAAGATAAAGGCAGAAACAAAGGTTCAATAGATAACAAAGCATTCATAATAGTACTTCTTCATGGTAGCAAAGCACTGGTTTTCATCAACTAGGAAAGAGCTGAAAAAAACTGGTATATGAATGTCGTAGGATATTATTGTGAAATAATAATGACTGTGAACAATTCAGAGGAACATGGGAAGATTTATATGAACTGATGCGGAGTGAAGTGAGCAGGACCAAAGAACAACATACATAAGGATTACAACAACATAAATGAGAAGATCATTAAGAGAAAGCTGACTTCCAAGCAACTGTGAACAACCAATGACAGTCCTAATAAACACATAATTAAAGCTACTTCCCTCCTCACAGCATACTAAGGGATTACTGGGGCAGAATGCCATATGGGAGATGTGATCACTGTATTTGGAGATTTTTGTTGAATTTCTTTTCTTTATTACAAGTGAGATTTCAAATTATTGAAAACATTTTTAAAAGATAACTAAAAACAATTAAAAGGGACTGCTACACACAGAAAACTGTGCTGGGTGCAATGGGAAATACAAATTAATATTAAAATGGAGTTTCTGCTCTCACAGATCTTAGTAAGACATATGCACACAAAAATGGTAACTTATCATACAAGGCAGCTTCGAATCAATGTCAAGTGACTGACATAGTGAGCTCTATGGTTATTCAGAGAAGAGATTATTGTAGGCTGGAGGGGTCAGAGAGGACACGGTGCTTGATTCCATCTTGAAAGATGGGTGAGATTTAAGTAGGCAACTCCTTTGACCTTATCCACCACTCACCAGCCTGTAGAATCAAAAATCAACTTAGCATGAACTGGTAGGTGATTACTCTTCTAAGGAATGCATATATTTTCATGTTTCTAGGCCTTAATTAGTACATTAAAATATTGTTCCTGGTAGGATTCCAATTAGCATAAGAAGTTGTTTCTGAGAACATTTTATTGGATTTGCTTTCATCTAGTTCCTTTCAGCATTGATGTTTTACATTGAAGAAGTGACTGGCATTAGATACCCTCACCCATTTTGTTTTCTGTGCTCTCCAGTCCCTTATCTCTAAGCCCATAGTGATATCTATCAGCCTAGGAGCAGCAGAAAACATTAAACCCTGGGGCCTTGAAATCATTTGAGGACTTCCTTTCTTTGAGACCACTCTCATTATAAAAGGAAAGTATGTGCTACCTTGCTTACTGGGCTGATGTGAAAAAAGGTCCATCTATCTAAAGGTTAACCATTTTTACTCTTCCAATTATGAAGCTCAAAAAGCTTACTGGGAAGGTAAAATGAGTGGGAGGCTGAGGGAGGCTAAGAAGGAGAAGAGAAAAATAAGAAGAGAGATGACATTTTTACATGCTACTGGATATCTTTATTTCTCCCATGGGTATGCGTGGTGGGGGGAGACACCACTACATGATCTTCCTAGCACTTAGGGATTAGAGCTAGGCATGCATGGGTCACACATCATCCCCTAAAGAATTGTGGTTATCCAGCCTCTCTCTACTTCATTCTATAAAATACAAGGGAGAGGAGGGAGTGGAAGGCAAGCTTTCACAGTAGGAAGAAAGAGGATAAGTTAAGAGAAACTAGGGTGGCAGGTTATAAGGACCAAATACCAACCTAAAATATTCATGACTACCTGAAAGGGGAAAACAACATCTTCTGATCCAGAAGGATTTTTAAAAAAAGTTTTATTGGACTCCTTTGTTTTTACAATCCAATTATTTTCAGATCTCCCTATACTCACACTTTACCCCAGTAACAGCTACTTCTCTTGTACCAAAGAAGAAACAGTTGAGCAAAACCAAGAACACAGTAATGGCTCCTGATGCTGAGCTAGCCATACCATATGCAGTAGCATTCTGTGCCTGTAGTCCTTCAAAATCTCCTACAAAAGGAAAGGGGTGTATTGCCTCATCTTTTCTCAGGGTAAAGAATGGTAATTATAGTGCCCAGCTTTGCTTTGTTGGTCTTAATATTTATATTGTTGTAATCATTGTGTTTATTGTTGCTGATGCTTACTTAACTCTGCATCAGTTCATTCAAATTTTCCAATGTTTTTCTGAAATCCTCATACTCATAATTTGTTACAGAACATTAATATTCCATTATATTTTCTGAAATAAAGTTTGGCTTTGAGAGGAAGCCTAACACAGTGAGTGGATGGAGTCAGGCTTCCAGCCAGATTTTATGATGCTGGCAATTCATTCAACCTCAGTGTCCCCAGGCAAAGGAAGTTTCTTTATCTGCCACTTGTCTATATCAATGAAATCACGGATGTGGTCCCTATCTATTTCTGTACTACAATCCTCAAATTAATGGATGCCCATTTTGTTTCCAGTTCTTTGCTATAATAAAACAGCACCACATTTCAGGAAGGATATTGACATGCTAGCACATGGCCAGGAAGATGACAAGGATGGCAAAGAAACTGAAAACAGTTTATGGAGGCAACATTGTTGATCAAACTTTTAAAGAGCAAAATATCTCTCCTACACAAATTATTCTTACACGTTAAGGAAGAAAATAAGTCTACTAAACTTTTTTTCTACAAGAAAAACAGAACGGATAACCTAAGTCAGAGAAGAAAAAATCAAAGAGAACTATAGAGGAATGTCATTAATGAATATGAATATAACTACTTTAAGTAAAGTCCTGGATAAAAATACTACAGGAATTATCCAAAAATTAGTAGAGCTGAATCTATACCATCAACTTCAGAAAACTAATTATCATATGATGAGATCAATAGATGCAGAAAAAACCCTTGATGAAAATACAAGTCACTAATGCTAAAAAACAAAAACACAACTCTATGAATCATAGTCATAGGAAGACCTTTTAAAAAAATAAAATAAAAAGCATCAATCTAAAACCAAAAGCTATCATTAAATGCAGAGGGTAAACAATAAAAGCTTTTCCAATAAGTACAGAAATAAAGCACTATTATTTGATATAGTTCCAAGACTTTTGGAGTTCCAGTTTTTGTGAAACAAGAGAAAGATATTAAAAGTATAAAGATAGGCAAAGAACTCTTCTTCATTCCAAGAGGAAACAAAGCTATCCATATTTATTGATAATATGATGACCAACTTAGAAAATTAACAAAAGATGATAACTTCATTAAAGCAGAAGATAAAAACAGACCCACAAAATCAACATCATTTCTACATACCAAAAAATAAACAACAATAGCAAAATCCAGGAGTAAATAATAGGAAAAGAAGTCTCATTCAAAATAACTACAAAATGAAAAAGATATTTGAGTCAACCTACCAAGGCACACTCAAGACCTGTATAGAAATAAAGAATAACTAAAATAACTGGAAAGATATTCACTGCTTAGGGCTGAGTCATGCCCACATAATAAAAATGGTGATCTCTGATACTAATTTACAAATTTAATGTTATACGCAACTACTAAGGGCTTCACAGAGTTAGATAAAATAATATAAAAATTCATTTGGAAGAATAAGAGATCTAAAGTTCAAGGGCAACAATGTTTTAAAAAAAAAGAATAACTGTAGAGTAGCATTTCCAGACCTCAAATTATGTCATACAGCAGAAATGCTCAGAACTAGTATGAATTTTAAAGTAGGAAAGTAGATCAGTGGAACAACCAGGCAAGGAAGAATCAGAAACAACTGGACTCAATAAGCCAATGCTCAATAAACCTAAAAACATAAATTAACTGGGGGAGAACTCCATATTTAATTGCTGGAAAAACTAGAAAGCAGAATGGCAGAAATTAGGAAGAAGCCAACACCTCTCAGAATAGATATGTAACCTGAATATTAAAGGTCATACCATTTTGAAAAAATTGGAAGAGAGCCAGATTAGCTTTCACAACTATAGCTGTAAAATTTAATCTTTTTTTTTATTGTTAATCTTTTGATTTTATGTCACCTACACTATTTCCCAATGTACCTTCTCTTCACCTCTCAGGGAGCCATGCCCTATAATAAAACTAAAAAGAGAAAAATATCAGCTCAACACATGAAAAAAAAAAAAAACCTGACTTCATGCACCAAAACTTGTCTAGCTATTAGTCAAAGAGATAGAGGAGATCATAAAAATATAAACAAAAATGATGATTGTAAGAAAGTGAAATCTTTTGCACAAAATAAAATTAACACATTTGGGAGAAGAGGGAACAAATCTTACATACAAAAAATGTAGTCAATTAACACATAGATAAAACCAAAAGCCATTCTCTACTCATTAGGTAGTCAAAGGACATGAACAAAGAGCCATCAAAAGACTGGCAAATAATCAAAATAAATATTGTTCCAGATAGTACAAAGTGCTTTGCAAACCTCAAAGCACTATACAAATGCTAGCTGTATTGTTATAAGAAAAGTTCAAATCAAAGTATCTCTGAGGTTTAGCTTTATGAATAGCAAACTGGCAAAGATGCCAAAAGATTATGAGAACAACCAAAGGTGGGGAGTTTGTGAAAAGACAAGCACTGAAATGGTGGAACTGTGATGTGGACCAACTATTCTGCAAAATAACTTGGAGTTTTGCTTACAAAGTGACTTAACTGTCCATATCCTGTGACCTTTAGATTTTCCCCCTAGGAGGCCAATGACAAAAAAGCCCCATTCACACCAAAATATTAATAGCAGCACATTCTGTGTTAGCAAAGAATTGGAAACAAAGCAGAATTTCATGGATCGAGGAATGACTAAACAAACTGTTGTATGTGTATGTAGTGTAATATGTCTCGCTATACTGTAGGAAATGGTGAATAGGAAAATGCACAGAAGAACAGGGAAGGCAGTAAATGAACACAAAAGGAGGTAAGTCAATTTCAAAAGGTTTAGGAGGATATATGGGGAAAGTCCACCTGGAAAGCAAGGGAAACTCTTAAGGAACACAATTCCCACAAGGAGGGAAAATGCCAGTTGTCTTAAGAGATTGATGCGAATGCACAAGAAACCCTCCAAGCAACTTAAATTTTTAAAAGTTCTGTATAAAAGATAAAAATGAATCCAGGTGACAAAGAGGAACATAAGCCTATCTATGGTCCTATAAAAAAAAATGGACCGGGGTGCTAACACTCTGAATGAGGTGAGGCTGGTGAAAGAAGCCAAGGAAAATCAAAAGAGCTTTTTTAAAGCTATATGAGGGGGAATGGGGGGGGGGGGTGGACAGGAGAGATCATGCTGCATAGGGCTGATGGGACAATTATAACTAACATCAGAGAAAACAAAGTTACTCAATTATGATTTTGTTTTTGTTTTGAATGATGGGCTGAGAATATTTAAGAAGGAGCTGACAGCCAAGATAAGGAAGCCAGCAATTGCCCTTGAAGAATTCAAGTCACTTAGCCCAGATGAACCACATCTTCAGATTCCAAAAACCCTGGAAGATGTGATATATCTTTTTTTTTAACAAGACAGACTTGAAAAATGCTTTCATGTTCCCCCAGTCTTCTCTCTTCCCGGTTAACCATCCCCACTTCTTCAAAGTGAGCTTTATGTGGAATAGATTGAGGGGTTCTTTAACACCTAGTACCCATCCTCAGGAAAGATGAATCTAATAAGATGAAATTCTGGGCTCCAGAGAAATTTCAACTTCACTAAAAGAAGATGAAAAAAAGCATGATTATATTAAGTACCTTGGTGGGGGGGGGGGGGAGAGGAACACATCCTGGCCTTATATCCTTCCCTAGATCCTCTGACTCTGGAGCCTCTCCATTGCCCACTTTAGTCAAGTCCCAAACTTCTTGGGCTTCAATTCCATCATCTTTTGTAAATTGTGAAACACCGAATTAGTCTAGAATTTTCCTAAAAATCAAAATCAATCTCCCTGAAATATAGTTGGACAATTCTGTTGGTTTTTGAAAATCAGAATATTTACTTTTCTCCAATCCTGCAATACCTACTCCTCTGGTTTTCCAGGAACTTTCAAATAATACTGACTCTGGTTCCAGGGAGGAGGAGGCACTATCCCAAGCTTCAAGTTTTTAATTCTGTTGTTTTCAGTGCTAGTTCTGGGAGTGTAAGTTTTCAATTCTTCCAACATGATGTGATCTAAGGAGAAATGTGGTCACCTCTCTTCTGATCTGTACTCTGGTCTTTGAATGACCACAAGTATTGTTTTCTGATCTGGAACTGTGACCAGAGTCCCCACTCTCCTCTGGCCAGGAGCTCTAGTGGGCTAGCGCTCCTTCTCACCCTGGGACTACAATCTGGAACTGAGTCTGGGCAATGCAACAGAGCTCTGCACCCAATGCCAGCAAAGGGTCCCCTGTAACCTCTTTCTGACCAGTTGTCCAACTCCCTTACTGGCTGTGGGCTGAGAGCTCTAGAAGTTGCTGCAGCAGATTTGTTTGCCCCCCAAGACTGCTACTGGCTTATCCCTGGAGCACAGATCTCACTGCTGACTTGCCAGGGATCGGGGCCTGTGCTGCTGGCTTGCCAAGGGAGGCATGCACTGGACTGTGCTCCCCTCTTATCCCAGTGAGGCTGATCTTACCTGCCAACTATTTAAGTTGTCTTGGGTTGGAATATCATTTCATCCCATCCTTTTGTTGGTTCTGCTTCCCCAGAATTCATTTGTAAAGTTGTTTGGAGGGGAATTGGGAGAAAACAGTGAGTCCTTGCCTTTACTCTGCCATCTTGGCTCGACCCCAGTAGGGATTCATTTTAGTGTGGGTTGGACTTGAAGGCTGCCAAATTTTCTTCCATCTCATAACAATTCTGTGATTCTATTAATTTTTTTTGCTCTAGACTTTGTACTTTTCATTAGTTCCTCAAGCTCCCTGGTGAGGAAATTCCCTCTACAAATTGCAGACCAACAATTTATGTTCCTTCTACCAAAGCAGACTGCCAATTTAGATCAACAACTGATTTGTTATTCTGAAATTTACAGCGTTAGAGATGTTAAATGACTTGGCCAGGATCATGCAGCAAGTCTGTGTTAAAGATAGGACTTAAACCCAGATCATCCCAACTTCAATACCATGTTGCCTCACTTGATGCTAGGATCATGAGTCAGAATAAAAATGCACACAATGAGTTACTTTGGCAACTAACTCAAAATTACCTGTCCCATTAACCTACTTGCATACACAGAGGATTATTCGATATTTTTGTCTTGTTCCAGGGACATGCAATCTTTTAGACAAAAATAATATACTTGGAAACCATTCAAAATTTAAAATTTCACTTCGATTTTAAATTCTAATTTATTTTAAATAATTCTGCATCTTGGGTACTCCATTAGATCTTCCTGCATTTCCACCATTCAAATAATTATTTCTTTAGCTCCAGAGTCAAAAGCTACTCCTTGCTGAGATGGTGTGTACCAGATGTACTAAGTTGGAGGAAAGGCATCGTATGATACCATACTGTTTTCCCACATAAAGATGCTTTTTTTTTTCATATATTAAAAACCAGGCCTTTCTCCCTCTCATCCATCCTGAGGCTGTCATACTCTTATTCCTAAATAGCAATTGCATTATGTCACTGCCTAACTCACAAAGCTCCAGAAACTCCTATTGCCACTAGTAATAAATTTGCCTTGCTACAATGTTTAGAAAGAAAGAAACAATCAAATGACTTCTTGGCATCACGACTAACCTTTTCTGTTTGACTTTCAAGATACTCTGTAACACTGTAACACTACTTGTATCACTACCATATTCTCCTTCCATACTTCGATGCTCCTGCTCAAGTAAGGCCTCTACAATGTCTCTGAAATATGCCACGTGCATTTTTTCATGTTCATGCCTTCAGTGACTACTCCTATGCCCAAATCAAATCATACCAATTCAATCATATTTTCTCTGACTGCTCCAACCTTTAAAGAACCAACCTCTCTGCTTGTACCACATAATTCATCACTGAGGCAAGAGGCCATTTTTTTTTTTGATGAAAAACAAAACAAAACAAAGAAACTTCCAGGGGCCCCCATGAGGCCATAGAATATAGGAAGTTTACAGGGAGTGGAAAAGCAATTCCCTCTTCCCCAGATGCCAATGTGAAGAAAAAAAAAAGGAACAAATTTGTGTCACCACAATTTTTAAACATTTAAAAAAAGGGAAAAAATGGCTTTGAGGCTTCCACTCCGATTTCAATAGGAGTTGTAGGTGAAAATATTACTTCACACAAAGGCCCTTATACTTCATGAAACCCACTCCCAAAAATGAAGTCATCTGGTTGAGTTTTGTGTTCCTGTTTTGTTATTGTTTGTCTTTCGTTCTAGAAGAGGACCATGATATCAGGAAGGTGATGTCATGACTTGCAAGTGAATTGGATTTAAGCGAGGCAGGGCTGGGCAAAGTCACCAGCCTCACTTTCTCCTTTGGAACCATCTGGGTCCAGTGGCAAGTGCTGGTATGTCAATGCACACACACATACCATTGCTGCCACCACACATGAGAACGGCTGGTAGATAAAAGTCTCAAAAAATCAGACTCCTTCACTTAATGGTAAGCCCATATGCTGGCCTGTTACACAAAATGGTACTTGAGGAGAAGATGCACTTACTGAGGGCCATGAGTAAAGCTTCGAGCTCCCTACGCCTACTTTCGTAACATGGCTCCAAGAAGAAATGAATGCCAGTCAAAATATGCCCAGAAGCTGCACTTCCTTCCAAAAAAGCCTGTGCAGATAAGGTGTCCTTACTGTGAGATGCTAGTGACAGAAAAGGTTACCCTTTTCACCATATCCTCCAGTACAGGCTCTTTCTATGTTTACTTTCTTCCTTCCTTGGAGGTAAAAGTGAACACATTTACTTGGCTAGTTATGTTGTGGCCTGTAATTTTAATTTGTATAACTATTCACAGACATTTCCTTACACTGCCAATCCTGTTATTCTTTTCCAACCTAAATCAAGATCTTATTAAAGATAATAAAGACTAGATTTTACCAAAACAAGGGTTCTTAACCTGGAAGGTCCATGGGTAAATTTAAGGTGGGGGAGAGGAAAGGTTGAAGAACTTGGATGAGAAAATAAATGACATCTTTATTTTCACAAACCTCTAACTGAAATTTAGAATTTCCTTCTGCCATGAATTTCTTTTAAAACAGCATTATTCTGAGGAGTCTATAGGCTCCATCAGATTGCCAAAGGGTTCAATGGTACAAAAAAGATTAAGTCCTGTGTTACAACATGACTAAAATAGAAATGTTTTGCATGACTGCACATGTGACCTGTATTAAATTGCTTGTCTTCTCAATAAGGGGAATGTGAAGGGAGAGAATTTGTAATTCAAAATTTTACAAACAAATGTTAAAAATTGTTTTTACATGTAAGTGAGGAAAAATAAAATTTATAAATTTAGAAAAAGAAACTATAAGAAATCAGTAACTGCTAAGAGGTAGCCCGGGGGGGTTAATTGTGCAGAGGAAGAATTAGGTAGCCCTATCCAAGCTTCCAAATGTTCAGTGGCCATTCCTAGGTTCACCCACACACTCCCCTGAAAATTCAAGTTGTAATTCTATATGGGGAGAAGGAAAAGAAAGTTCCGTATTTAAGAGCACTGGCAAACTGGCCTTCTTTGAATGCTGAAAACTGAGTTCTTGGCTTGAACAAAATTTACTTTAAACAAAATCTTAAAATGGACACAGAAGTAAAGGAGGTCAGATAGGATTTAGAAGCAAATAATGATATTGCTATTGTTTTGTTAGTTATTACATAATTTAAAAGAAACCCCAAACCATGTACCTACAGTTATAGAGAACTTATCTAGAGCAAGTAAGGCATTACATATTTACTGAATAAAACTAAATAATTTGGAGTTTGTGGCTTATGTATTTTTATTTAAATGTTTTTATTCATGATTAAGTTTATAATTATGATTATTTTTAAAGTGTTTAATTTAAATAAATCTCACGTATGGACCAAAATGTTCATAATAGTGCTTTTAGCACCAATGAACTGGAAACAAAGTGGGTGGCCATTGATTAGAAAATGACTAAACAACAAAACAGAAACAATTTCTGGTTAAAATGATGACATGAAAGTTTGTAGAGCTGTTAGTCCAAATACACCCCAGAAAATATCTTAAAAAGGTATCAGAGAAATGATCCAGAGGAGAAAAAAAATCAAAAGAAAAATAGAAACTAGCTCTTTCATCTCCTCGAGGACTGCACAGTTAGTGGGCACTGGTGAAAGGGTTGCATCTGAAGCCTGTAGGCGTTATTTTTAAAAGATGCTCCAGGACAGTGTGAAGCCAGAAAAAAATTTTAAGGGTCAATGTGGGAAACTAGGAGAAAAACTTATCTGATGACTATAATATGGCATGGGGGAAAAAAACTGTGAAAGGCTTAAGAAAGCCAATCAATGCAATGACCAAACACTACTCCATAAGAACAATGATGGATGAGTCATGGTTCCCACTTCTTGGCAGAGAGATGACAGACCAGAGGTGCAGAATGAGACAGAGCCTTCAGACAGGACCAACTGTGGCTCTGTCTTGTCTGATTCTACCTATTTGCTACAAGGCAGAGTTTTTATTTAAGGGATGAGGGGGAGAGATGGGAAAAAGTTTTGAAGGATGTGGTATGAGAAATACCTACCAAGTCTCCAATTCTTTTTCTTAAAAGGTATTTGAACTTTAGACTTGATTGGTTCAGGGGATTGAGACTCAGGACATTGACAGAGATTCCTGGTTATATTGAATCAGACTTGATGGATATCCAATTTCACAAATATAAGGTGAGAACACAATGTTGGAGTTTCCTGCTAAGTCAACATTGCATGCTAAGTGGTTAAAAAAGGAGTTGTTCTAAAAGGGGTCTGGGAGGGTTAGTGAACGTAAAACTCAGAGAGTTCATAACATGATGTGGGAGCTAAGAGAGTTAATGCAAACTTAGATTGTATCAAAAGAGGAATATATTTACTTTATCATTGACTTCTTTTTAGAATAGGCCTAGCAGTAGAACCTCTGAGTCAAAGGGCACTTTAGTCACTTTCTTTGAAAATTCCAAATCATTTTCTTGAATATTTGTAACAATTCACAGCTCCATCAACTATGCATTAATGTGTCTCCTCACCTCCCCAATACCTGAAATATTGACTATTCCCATTCAGGTCTTCTTTGCCAATTCACTCAGTATGAGTCATGTTGAGAATTTGAATGCTGGCAGTGGAAAAAAAGATGCCTTGGAGTCAGGAAGACCCACGTTCAAATTCAAATTTATTATTTATAACACTAGAAAAAACATCACCCTCTAAAGTTCCTTCCAGCTCCATAATACTTGATCCTATGTACTGAATCCAGAGAACTATCTGGTTCCTTGGGGCCGAGCCCCTTTCCTACCATCTCTGTCCTAGGTACATCTTTTTTGGCCTCTGCCATTCCACCCCTCTGGAATCTGCTGGCAATCTTCCATGCTCGGAATGTCCATTTCCTCTGCATTGCTTTACAAATAGGTTTCCCTCTACTTATGACATCAGAGATGGGAGACCAATCTGGCAGTCCTGTACAAGATCCTCCCCCCTCCCCAATAAAAAATACTTTTCTTTATTCGGCCTCAGGAGCTACTCTATAAAGGGACAAGAGTCCTAACACTCTTCAAAGCCCCACTCCAGCTTGCTGTTGGGATGCTCCAAGTGCCAAGGACAGCCCTTTGCAGGAGCATCACAGACTCCCTTGCTCCTGCTTTGGCCTGAAGACAATGGTGCCCAAACATTTCTTCCCACACTCTTTTTGTAGTCCTTCCCTGCCTGCCCATGTCCCGCTGTGGAGATGTCAGCAGTTATGTCAGTTTTGGGGTACAGGAATGGAAATGGTCAATGCCCTGTTAGGCCTCCTCAATGCCCCTGCTTCCAGGCTGTGCTCCCAGGCTTGGATGTCTCCAGTTAACCCAAAGAGCTTTCCCTTCAAAGCATGGCAGACTCACCTAATTCTTCTTCAAAGCCCCTTTCATTATTTCATTTTATAGTTTTGTAAATGTTCATCCATTTCTGCTAAGTTGTTGGACAGATCCCAGCAACTGACCTCCACAACAGTGTCTTTCAGGGGCAAGAAATGTGTAAAAATTTCAGTCTATACACTATGAGGGGAAGAAATTTCACAGATTCTTTTTTAATCAGTATATAGACAGAAGTGCAGTAGAGGTTGTCTTGAAAAACAGACCCTATAAATGGGAACAATGACTAAAACGAAGCTATATAATTATAATGCCTTAGATCAAAGACATATTATAAGAATAGCCCTTTGCAAAAAAAAAAAAGTCAAAAAAAAAAGAATGCCCCCCCTTTTTGGAGAAATGGGGGACTCGACACTGAATGTCCTGGCAGGTTCAATTAATGTGTTAGTTTGGCCAAACTTTCCTTTCTCTCTTTTTCTTCTTCGTTAAAAGGTATGACTCAATGTGGGTAAGAGGGAGGGGAGAGAAGAAACACACATCCACACACATCCACACACACACACATGCCCCAAACGGGGTGTTCCAAAAGCTTTAGCTCTGCTTTAAGCTACTGAAGTCTTATATGCTGTGTGTGTGTAAAGATATACACATAAGTGGAGTGTATGGGGTTATATGGGGAGGACTAGCACTTATGGTGTGAGGACTGCTGAGCCCTTTTCAGGGCTGCTCATCCATCTTTAGTGTCCAACC
Source organism: Phalanger gymnotis (assembly GCA_028646595.1). Taxonomy (NCBI): domain Eukaryota; kingdom Metazoa; phylum Chordata; class Mammalia; order Diprotodontia; family Phalangeridae; genus Phalanger; species Phalanger gymnotis. The sequence goes on from CM053623.1 coordinate 306,264,604, forward strand.
TGTCGCCAACTCTCACCTGTGGCTCCAAGAAGCTGTAGTGCACACATCAGCCACACCTTGGTAAACTACCTCAGAGGTGGACCTAAACCAGACTAAAGTTAACTGAGGGGTCTCAAACCCATTGGTGAGTTAGAGAGAAGTCTATCCCAAGCATGTGAAGACTTCCTCCAGGTGGAATGGGCAGATGAGAATAATTTGTTCCAATGGCCAAGAAGGCAGCTGAAGCAGGTGCTGTGGAGTGCTTAGAGCTTGGTCAGACATCAATGAAGACACTAAGCTCATCCACTGCATCCTGGGCCATCACCAATTATCCTGCTAACTAACTTCTGTCTTGCCACTGGACTTCACTTAAATCCAACTCAAGTGCAAGTCAAGACATCCTAATCCATGATGTCATTGGTCTTCTCCAAAAAACAAAGGACAAACAACTCTCTCCCTCTCTCTCTCTCTCTCTCTCTCTGTCCCTCTCTCCCTCCCTCCCTCCCTCTCTCTCTCTCTCCCTCCTTCTCTCTCTCTCTCTCTCTCTCTCTCTCTATATATATATATATATATATGCATGCCTATCTAAGGGTATGTGTATATGTGTGCATTAAGATGACATAAATATAAAATGTCAATTAAAATGTGAAATTACAAATAATAAAGGCAAGAAGGATAATCATTACACCATTAAACACTAACAAAGTAAAGGTAATTTCTACCTCTGCTGGGCTCACCTAGGAGGGGCTTGCCTTTCCTACGAAAAATTCTAAGCAACTCTGTGTGTGTGTATGTGTGTGTGTGTGTGTGTGTGTATGTGTGTGTGTGTGTGTGTGTGTGTGTGTGCGCGCGCACGTGCATATCCATCCTAATTGGTCACAAGGTTGAGGTAAATAAACAACAACAGGTGGGGAAAGTATTAAGTGTTCTACGACGTCTATACAATTCTGGCATGTCTTCACTTTATTCCCTATGTCTGCCTGCAGATTAGAAATAAAAAGGCACAGGACCAGGATCTGGAGCTACATTGTCCAAGCCTTTCAAAGTGGCTGAATTTTTATGAAGAATTCCTGTGGCTCACCACAGTAACTAAATGTGTCAAAGGCCCCAAATTAAACCTTACTCATATCTTACAGACCAATTCAAAACCTCTAACAGCCTGCTGAATTTTCCACCAGTAGATTCCACATTGACCAATGTCCTGTCCTAGAAAAAAGTGCCAGAGAGAGGAATTTGGACTTCATTCCATGAGAAAGTCACTAAACTTCTCTGGGGCTCATATCTCTAAGGTTCCTATCATCTCTAAATATCATAAGCCAATGAGCACTGGCAACTTCAATCAACTGATTGATCAACAAGCATTTACTAAATACTTACTATGTATTCAGCATTGTGTTAAACTGGGGAAACAAAAAAAAGCCAGAAGAGTTTACATTTTAACAGAGAAACATAAGCATAAATGGGTCCGTACAAGATACATACAAAGAAGATGGAAATTAGTCTTCCAAGAGGGAGGCACAAGGCTCCAAAGGAGGGGAGGAGAAGAGACCTCTTGTTAAAGTGGTTTTTGAGCTAAGCCCAGAAGGAATCCAGGGATTCTAAGAGGTGGAAATGAAGAGGGAAAGCATCTGAGGCATGGAAGGCAGTACACAGAGATAGGAGAGGTCTTACCCTATGAGGAATGGCAAGTTGACCAGCATGGCAAGACCACAGAGAGTATGGTGGGAAGAGACTCAAAACATAGGAAGGGTCCAGGTTGTGAAGAGATTTAAATGCCAAACAAAGGATTTCAGAGTTGCTCCTGAAGATCATGGGGAGTCACAGGAATTCAGTGAGTAGAAGAGTGATGCAGTTACCTACATTTTGGGTAAATTACTTTAGCAGTTGTAAAAAGGATCGAGTGGAGTGGGGAGAGATTTGAGGTGAGGGGGCCAATTAGAAGATCATTGCTTAGCAGGGAGACAGATAGAAAGGCCTGAACTAGAGGTGTTGCTGTGTGAGAAGGGGAAATATGCAAGAAAAGTTATGGAAGAATGAATAACAAAACTTAGCAACTGATTGGACATTTGGGGTGAGTGAGACTGAGGAATCAAGGATTACATTCAGTGTGACTGGAAGGACAGAGTGGCCCTTGAGAATATATCAATAGGATCATCTTGGAGGTTTTGAAGGGAAAATAACAATACAAGTTACTAGCATTTATATAGTGCTTTAAGGTTTGTACTTTATCTCATTTATTCTCACAACAATTATAGTAGAGTCTATTACTATTTTCATTTTATATATGAGGAAACTGAGTCATTCAGCAGTTAAGTGACTTATTCAGGGTTACACAGGTGGTGGGGTTAGATTTGAACTCAGGTCTTCCTGACTCCAGGTCTAGCCCTCTATCTCCACTGAGCCACCTAACTGCATGAATTCTATTTTGGACATATTGAGTTTAAGAAGACCAAGGTACATCTAATTCCAGATGTCCCAAAGGGTACTAGAGATGTGCAACTAAGGCTCAAGAGAGACTAAAGTTTGAGAAATAGATCTAGGAATCATCTGCATATTGATGATAATTAAACCCAAGGGAGCTAATGAGATCATCAAGTGAGAGAGTAGAGAGAAAAGGAGGCCCAGGAAAGAGCTTTGGAGAGCACCCACCATTAGAGAGCATGACATAGATGAAGAGAAAAAGAGACTGAGAAGGAACGGCCAGACTGAGAAGTTAAGAACCAAGAGCCATGAAAGCCCAGCTACCTAGAGAGGGGAAAGTAGCCAGAGGTAGATGATCAACAGGGCCAGCTGCTGTGGGGAAGTCAAGATGTCCCACTAGACCTGGCCATGAAGAGATTATTTGTAATCTAGGAGAAAGTAATTCCAGTTAAATGATGTGATGAGGCCAGAAGCTAAAGAACAGAAGGTCTAGAAGACAGTGAGAGGAAAGAGGGGGCACTGAGTAGATGGATTTTTTAAGGCATTAACCTGAGGCTTGAAGGAGAGATATAAAATAGGTATTGAGAAAGGTAAGATCAAACAAGATTCAGGTTTTTTTTTATGAATATGGGAAACAGGTCAATTAATAGGTAGTAGGGAATAAACCAATGTATATTGCAGACTGAATATTACAATTAACCAGTATAAATTGAGAGACCGAATATTAGAATGGACACTAGGAGTGGGGGTAGAGGGGGGAGGGAGAGAATAGTAGAATGGCCTGATATATATTAAGAGACTGAATCCTAAAGAGTGCACAGGGAGGGTAGTGGGTCAGTCTGAGGAGAAGATAGGAAGATATGAGGACAAGGATATATAGATTGGTTGACCTTGGCAAGGGGAAGGGGCCACCTATTCATCAGAAACTGGAGTGAAGGAGGAGGTGGGTGTGGAGGAGGATGTCAGAGGGATGTGAGATGAGAAGTAAGAAGAATAGGGAGCTTTCTGTGATGGCCTCAATTTTTTCAGTGAAAGAGGAGAAACGGGTCCTAGGCTAAGGTGGCAGGCGGCTTGAGAGAAGACACAGTTGGGAAGTGTAGCTGCGGTGAAGAGATCTAGAGAGCCATTTAAGGAGTAACGAGAAGGAGGGACCCTGCTGTTCTCCATCTCTGTACCCTCAGCACCTTCTAGGTGCTTGGGACCAGAAACTTAAACCTGAAAGAGAGCTCAGAGATCAGTGAGTCCAACCCCTTCATTTTACAGATGAGGAAATGAAGGATAACAGAGATGAAGTGACTTGCCCAGGGTCACATAGCTAGCACATGTCTGAGGCAGGATTCAAACTCAAGTTTTCCTTAATAAACGTTTGTTGAATAGTTCAAAATTTAAAGGAGGCCTTTAGAAAGGATTTGTATGCACATAACCTGCGTAAAGAGGAAGAGAGTGGAAAGACTGCTGAAATTGGACTTAGGAAGCCTCAGTTTCTACATCTGTAAAATGGGGAAAATAAAAGCCGCTACCTCACAGGCTTGTTATGAGGGTCAAATGAGAAAATACACATATGGTGCTTTGCAAACCTTAAAGCTCTATCTAAAGGTTAGTTATTGTAATTATGTCCATCAACTGAGCACAGCCAAGAATTAGCCAAAAAAGGTCGATAGTAGTTTACATAAATCATTCAAAATACCAAATTTCACAGCATAAAATGATTCAAGCCTTTGATATCCTTAACAAAGGCTTCATAGACAGAGTCCTCAGATCAGTTGACTGGTTTATCTGACAAATGACTGGTTTATCTGACAAAATCTGGCATTTCCCACCCTGCAAAAAAAAAACCCCAACTTAGTATACATAAGAATTACTGAATTTAAACAGATGTATACATAACAAAATTTTAAAATATGACGCGGCTCTAGAGCTGTATTCATGAAGTCTGCTTGGCTAAATCTGGCTCCATTATTAGAGTCTGGGTGAGCACCAACTTCTAAGAATGTGCCAAGAATCATACATGGAACAATGAACTGATTAGAAGGGCAGGGTTCACTTGGGAAAAGGAAGAGAAGAAAAGACTCACTCTACACAAAAGCATTCATGACTTGGGGGCTATTCAGTGATATCCTATTCAGTCAGGGGCAAGATGAATGGCTCCAGTCAAGGGAGCCTGGGGTCCAGAGTGGAGAATGCCAAGTGGCAATCATGGTGCTTCAAGTCTGTCATACTTGAGCACTCAGAAAAGAAAACCAGACCATCTGTACTAATTCTGGAGGGTGAGAAACAGCCTCACAGGACAAGAAAACTTGGTGTGTTTTTATGCAGCTCTGTTGTTGGACCTTCTCCTAGTTTCCCTGAAAGATGTTTCATTCAGACCCCACTTTTGTGATAAAATAATGCCTAGAAAGCACTCCTGCCACACATTTCTCCCTCAGTCCAAGCACCACCTTCTCCATGAAGTTGCCTGCCTTCAGCACGCCAGCTGCTACTGCCCTGACATGCCAAACTACCCTATACTTACTGTGTCTATCCTCAAGATGTCCAAGTTTTCTCCCTCAAGTAAAAGTAGACCTCTTAAGGACAGGAACTGTTTCTTTTTTGTCTTTGGATTCCCTGAATCTAACAAAGTACTTAGAATAAAACAGGCGTTTCGTAAATGCTTACTGACTGATAGACAAAGTCCAGGAAATACAGTAGAAAGAACCAAATAGCACACTGTACATACCTGGAAGCTGGCTTTTTCCCCTCTCATCTGCTGATAGAATTCTGATGAACTCCTCATTAATTTTATTTAAAATATTTTTGTTTATGACTAATGTGGAGATATATTTTCATGATTGTACACATATATCAAATTGCTTACTGTCTTAATGAGTGGAGTGGGAAGGGAGGGATGGAGAAAATTTTGGAACTCAAAATCTTCTAAAGAAATGAATGTTAGAAATTATCTTTACATGTAATTTGAAAAAATAAAATACTATTTAAAAAATAAAGGATTTTTTTGTTGGGTAATTTAAAAATATTCATAAGAACAACTATGAATGACTAAGTAATTCTGAGTATTATAAAAATTCAAATCATCTACAAAGGACCTATGAAGGAAGATGCTATTCACCTCCAAATAAAGAACTGATACAGAACTATGTGTAGTATGGAGATGTGTGTGTGCGCATGTGTACATGTGCACATGTACTTGCACGCGCATGCGTGCGTATACACGTGTGTGTGAAGTGGTAGCCTTCTCTAGTACAGGATGGGGAAAGACAGTTTGGAATTAAAATATAACAAAAAATAAATATAATATAATAAAAACAAATAGTAAACCAAAAAGCAAATATTCAGAAAGGAAAAGGATCTTTTAAAAAAAAATAAATTGGGGGCGGAGCCAAGATGGCGGCTGGGAAGCAGTGACTGGTGTGAGCTCCCCACCAAGTTCCTCCAAAAACCTATAAAACAATGGCTCTGAACCAATTCTAGAGCTGCAGAACCCACAAAGTGGCAGAGGGAAGCAGGGCCCCACCCCAGGACAGCCTGGATGGTCTCTGGGTAAGGTCGGTCCCACACGGACCTCC
>CM053623.1:306271066-306307001 GCA_028646595.1 Phalanger gymnotis
GGGGAGAAAATTTGTAATTCAAACGCCTGTGAAAATCAATGCTGAAAACCAAACATGTCAAAAATAAATTTAAAATAAATAAATAAATAAATTGACCACTGTATTGTCATAGGAATGGGGACTGGATCTATGATTTAGTTCATATCAGGGGAGGGATTTGAATCCAGGTCTTCCTGGCTTGGAGATTTACTCACCATTCAGTATGCCATGGTGCAAAAATGGCCAAGAAATCTGGCCCGGAGAAGAGTTGAGAGCTTTAAGACTGCAGCGTCAAGGGTTAGTCACAGAATCCAGATAAGAGCTGAGACCTCCTGATTCTCAAACCAGCACTCTCTTGGCTACACCTCCGAAAGTAAAACCAAGCAGCCTATTCAGTGCTAATTACTCCTGGGAGTCCTTCATTTCCACCACTTTCTCCCAACATTGTTTAATGAAAGCCTTTCTGAACTCCAAAGACCTACCCTACTACCTGGGAAGTCACAAGTCAGAGAAAATAAAGGCCTCTGGCCCACAGCTTTCTATTGAAAACAGCTTTAGGGGGCACAATGTAATTAATAATTTCAATTACTGGGGAAAAAAATCAGCACATTGGGTAGGTCATGAATGTAGCAAATTATTCCGGGGAGAAATTCCAACAAATTTCCCCAGGGTTCTCTTATCAGAAGCCACTGCAACATTTTTTTTTGATTGACAGAAATAGATTACATTGAACTATGTCAACCCAGATTAGAACAGGCAAGGAAACCAAAGTTGCAAAAGAAAGAAGCCTTAAGAACAAGAAATTATTTTAATAAAAGTGAAAATGAAATCTTTAGCCCCGGGATTTGTTAGTTTTAGACAAATGAAACCTCCCATTATTTCATGCTCCACCATCATGATACTGGCAATTATGGGAATGGCTGGGGAAAATTTATCAATTAACTCTTTTTTTAGCCTCTCTATAAGATTAGTCATTTTCTTCATAGCGTCCCGTAAGATATAAAGTCATTTCGGATATGCAGAAAGCCTAGTGCTTCAGTCATTTCTGATGGGGGAAAATTCCATAAGTACAGTACTTTTCTAAGTATTCATTTATTCAAAGACAAAGATCAGGGAGGTTTTTTTTTTTTTGGGGGGGGGTGTTATTGGATTGTTTCAGTTGTGTCCTAGTCTTTGTGACCCCATTTGGGGTTTTCCTGGCAAAGATACTAGAGGGGTTTGCCACTTCCCTCTCCAGCTCATTTTATAGATGAGGAATCAAGGCAAACAGGGTTAAGTGACTTGCCTAGAGATACACAGCTAGTAAATGTCCAAAGCTGGATTTGAACTCATGAGAGATAAGTCTTCCTGATTCCAAGCCCAAGGCCCAAGTGCAATCCACTGTGCCATCTAGCTGTCACTATCAGGGAGTTTTAGCAAATCACAAACTAACATCAATGAGTCAACAGTGTAACAAGACAAAGGTAAAACTATCTCAGAATAAGAAGAAAAACTGAGGCCAACAGGGTTAAGTGACTTGCCCAGGGTCACACAGCCACAAGTGTCTGGGACCAAATTTGAACTCAGGTCTTCCCAACTCCAGGCCCAGCCTTCGGCACTATGGTGCCACCAAGCTTAATCGTTTTCAAGTATTTTAAAGTCTCTCAGAGAGAAGGTCTAGAGTCTAGGTATGGCCTTTTGACTGAGTCCAAGTTTTGCAGAGCAAATCCTTTTATTAAAGGGGATTTGTTTGGTGAAGTTTGGATTCAGTCAAAGGGCTGCACAAGGACCTAGAGGGCCACATGTGGCCTTGAGGCAGCAGGTTCCCCACCCCTGGTAGACTTAATCTGCCTAGGGCGCACATCCTTTCAATAAAGTTTTGTTGAATTTAAATGAATAATTTAAGAGTGCAGTGACTATGATAAAGAACACAAAAAAGAGACCCATACTCTTGATTGAAAGTAAGCATGAGAAATCTCTCCTTTCAAACTTGCTAACTTCAAACTGAAACTTAGGAAAGATTTACTGACTCCTCATTTACCCACCCTACATATCCAATGAGTTGCCAAATCTCGTCCCTTTTTTTTTTTAATCTTCACAACATTTCTGGCACCCAGCCCATTCTCTCTACTCACATGGCCAAGAATCTTAGTTCAGTCAGGCACTCATCAAGGCCTTCCCTGCATTAAGTTTCCCTTCACTTCACTTTACCCTTCACACTCAAGCCAAAGGGAATTTCCTCAGGAGCAGATCATTCCACATCATTCCCCTATTCGATAGATCCCAGGACCTTTCTTTTGTCTCTGGAATTCAAAACCGTGCTCTACCAGAACTCTGCCATCCAGCTAAACTGACCTTATCTTTGTTCCTCAAAAACAAAACTCAGCCTCCAATCTCTAAGCCCATTTCCGAAGGCACTGCCCCCTCACCTCTACCTCATGGAATCTTCTCTTCCTAGGATAAAGCTCAATCATCACCTTTTACACAAAGTATTTTTGGACCCCCTTAACTGCTAGCGCCCTCCTTCAAGAAACCTTACATTGAAATACTCTGTATTGATTCTATGTGTGTATATACATGCATATTGCATATCATATGCCTATGTGTCCTTGTTAGAATTGAAACTTCTTGGGAGCAGGGATTATTTTATTTATTTTAATAATAATAGGGGCAGCTAGGTGGTGCAGTGAGTAGAGTACTGGCCATGGAGTCAGGAGGACCTGAGTTCAAATCCATCCTCAGACACTTGATACACTTACTAGCTTGGGTGACCTTGGGTAAGTCACTTAACCCCAATTGCCCTCCAAAAAAAAATTAAAAAAATAATAGCACAAGAATTTATAAAGTGCTTTATACTCTGAAGTGCTTTATACATGTTGTTTCACTTGATCCTTCCACAAACCCTGTAATGGCAGGTGTATCCCATTGTCTAGAACAGTGCCCAGTACATAGTCTTTAGTAAATGTTGGTTGATTGAACATCTAGCTTAGAATGGAAATTGGCTTTTAAGTTCAACTGAGGAGCTGTGCTGTCATTGGCTAGGAAGGTTTTGCCAGCCAAACACAATAACTGGGGAAATTCATACACACACACACACACACACACACACACACACACACACACACACACACACACACCCCTCTCATAACTGCCAGCACCACATCTCTCAGTTGGAGACAGCTGAAAGGACTAGGCATAGTAGGGGCAGAAGGGTAGGAGAGTAAGTATGTAACTGGAATTTTCTTCTAGAGCTGATTAATATTCTCCATTCCTTATATTTATAGAGATGACAAGTTTGCGAGATTGACATGCAGAAAGGTCACAGTCCAGTCTTTTTTTTAAGTTCCACTGATGAGAATTTTTAAAAAATCAATTCATTTTCTTAAAATAACAGAATACTTTTTTTTTTTTAAATTCAGGGCTAGGTAAAAATACCACAAACAGTAATGTGGAGGGAAGTTCTTATATCTCTCTGCTCTTTGTGCATGGAGAGCTTTTGGCTTGAGGCGTAGTCTCCAGTTTAGCACCTCCCATCCTAGAGTTGTTTGTCCTTCATGCTTGAAAAGGAGCAAAATGACATTACAATGTCGGGTCAATGCACAGTCTGTCCAGCTGTGGCTGATCATACTAATAACACGTGCTCAGAAGGCTTTACCACAGCTTGGGTACAAATAGTCTGGATGACCATTTGAAAAGGAGATGCCCCTCCATTTGCACATCTCATGTTTCTTTTGAGCTACCAAAATTCTGCTTTGCTCAAAGAACACAACACCTTCTGCCTTCTTTGATGCGGACACACCATGCTGGACAATCCTGTGCTGGTGTCTCCCATGTTTCACAATCAATACCAAAATTCTTCCGAGGCACTTTGAGGGTGTCTTTGTATGACTTCTTCTGACCTCTGTGTGAGCACCTGCCTTGCGTGAATTCCCCTAACAAAGCCCAAATCACAACACACACACACACACACACACACACACACACACACACACACACACACACACCCCTTGTAGTAAACAAAGGGGATGGTAACCCTCAAGTTCATAAGCTACTTTGAAGAACCAAACTTCTCTCAGTTTTCCATTCCCCACACCTCATTTAGGATTCTGAGAGTAAAGTCTGTGTGCAGTATCTCTTCCCAGCCTTTACACACTCTAGACACACTAAATGTGGAATTCATTAAAATTTGTCATACAACTCATCAATCTGGTAAAGACTAAACAAATTCTGCTATGTGAATATAACAGAATATTATTACACTATATGAAATGAGGAATATGATGCATAAACTGATACAGAGTGAAGGAAAAAACATAAAATAGAAAGAAAAACTTGAACACTGTAATTATTATAATGGCCCTCTTTCATTGATGAAAAGAAACTTCCCACATGCACCAAAATATTTTTGGTACCTCTTTTTGTGGTAGCAAAAAATTGGAAACAAAGTAGATGTCCACCAGCTGAGGAATGGCTAAACCAATTATGGTATGTGAACATAATGGAATTTTACTCTGCTGTGAGAAGCAATGATGAATATAATGAATACCAAAAAGCACAGGAAAGATAGCCATGAAATGATGCAGAGCGAAGTAGGCAGAACCAAGAAAACAATGTATATAGTGGCTATGGAAAGAACTACCACAAAGCAATGGAGAATATATGTTGCAAAATTACAAGAACAAGCACGGCCCCAGAGTCTAGATGAGAAGACACCTCCACCCATTCCTCTGGGGAGCACATAGTGGGGGAACATTGCTGATTTTTTTTTCTTTTAGAATGATTATTTGATATATAGGAGGGCTCTTGGAGGAGGAGGGAGGGACATAAGAAATGCAGGCAAGGAAAAAAGAAAGATTTATTTTAAAAAGTAAAATTTTAAAATAAAATGACCTTATTTGCAGAGGTGAGTAACTAGGGGCCTGATATATCATACATACTATCAGGCATGGTTGATATGATTTTGAGCTGCTTTTTTTCTGCTTTCTTGTAAAATTTTTGTTACAAGGGATTTTTTGAGAAGTATGAGTGAAAAGGGGTGTACTCAGACATGATATAAAAATAAAAAGTATCAATAAAAGAAAGTTTGGGTTTTTTTTTTAAAGAAATGGTAACAATAAGAATAAAATATATATAAAAAAGTTACCAACAAAAGATTTTTGGAAAGGTATGGCAGTGAGGAGGGATATACTGTTTCAACAATCTGGCTAGCAGCTTCCGTGGGGGTGTAGGATCCACCCACGGCCAGCACCCAGAAAGCCGCCAACAGCACAGGTCCTTTTAATCTGCTTAACTAAGGAAAGCAAGGTGAAGGGGTTGACAAGCTTACTTTAATTCAGCATACAAATATCATTCACTTAGTTCAGAGGAAAAAGACCAGCACACCGAACTTCAGAACAAAATACAAACAAATTACAGACATCAAAAGACAGACCTTGTCTGATTCAAATCCCAATACATAGTTACCAGAGTTTAACAAAGTCTCAGCATCCAGGTTTACAAACTGGAGGGCTCCTTAGCTACAGTTCCCCAGAGTCTCCTCATCAACACCATCTCGAGAGCCCTGCACAAATGGCTCTGTCCTCCCTTCTTATAAGGCTTCATATGTCATCAAACGTCATCTGAATGATCACCAATCCACACCCACATAGGTTCCACACCTAATAGGGGTTTGGGCCTGGGGCTTAGCACCTAGTAAGGCTCAATGAAATACACTGAATTACTCAAAGCAAACAAAAGCCAAACTCTTCAAGGGCACTAAGTGCTAAGGAGCCCATTTTGCTTACCAACACGTATGCTCAGAGATGATGATATAAAAACAAAAAGTATCAATAAAAGGAAGTTTGGGTTTTTTTTGGTTTTTTTTTTTTTAGAGAAAGAAATGGTAACAATAAGAATAAAATATAAACAAACAGTTACCAACAGGCCAAGGCAGAGTTACCAGGGAAACTGATGGGAGTGCAGTTCTGCCAGCCTAGATACCACACCTCCCTTTAACTAGAGAAAATGAAGTCATACCTTCCTCTTACCCAACAAAGCAAATGGAAGCAGAAAAAAGGCTCAAGTATCAAAATTCTTACTGGTGGAAAAACTCTCACTTGATCCTACCATCTGACAGGCCATCATATCCTCTCTAGGTCTTTTCCTCAGTTTCCTCACTTAGACTAGATACCTCCACTTCTTCTTTTCTTCCTCTGCTGAAATCTCTGTCTTCTGTTTCTGACACCAAACGCCCTCTCCAAGGTCCTCCATGATCTCTGAAGTGCCAAATCGAATGGCTTTTTGTCAGTCCTCATTATTCTTGACCTTTCCTTTGACCATCAGTTTTCATGACATTGCTCTCTCCTTGCTCTCCTCCTGCCTCAACTTAACCTTTTGCTGGATTTTCATCCACATCATGCCCACTAACTCTGGGTGTCTCCCAAGGCTCTGTCCTGGGGCCTCTTATCTTCCCCCTCTGGAATAGAACCAGAGTTTTCCTGAGGCAGCTTCCTTCAGCCCCACTGTCCTGAGTTGAAAGGCATAAAATGTCCCAGGCATTAAAAATCTAGCCCTGTCAGACTTGGTGGGTGCCTAAGACCAGGAAAGCTGCCATTTCCTAATGACAGACTGACCAGGCAGACACACTTCCAGACAGAGACAAGGGCACATCTAGAGAAGCTAAGTGCCACCATATCCTTGTTGCACATTCTTGCTGTGTTAGGGCAAAGTAAAACTCCCTTGTTAAATGTTCAGTTAACTCACAAGTGTCTCATTTTGTCTTGACGCTGGGTCTGAACTAAGAGAGTTCAGGCCCTAGCACCATGCCTACAAAACCATCCATGCTATTTCACTTAGTGTTCTCATTAGCTCCCATTGCCTTCAACCATCGTCTCCCTGCAGATGACATAGCTCTACATATCCAGCCCTATTCTCTCCTCTGAGGTCTGGTCCCCTTGGTCAACTGTCTTTTGGACATCTCGAGTTGGATGTCTGCAATGAGGACACCACTATCCTCCAAGTCACAGAGGCTGGCAACCTTGGTGTTATCATTGTCTTCTCAATCTCATTCACCCCAAATATCCAATCTGTTGCCAAATCACACCCTTTCAACAACTCTAATATATGTCCACTTCTCTCCACTCCCATGGCGACCAACCTCATTCAGGCCATAATCACCACTCATTAGGACTATTATTAATAGCCTTCCAATTGGTCTATCAGCCTCAAGTCTTTCTCTACTCCACAATATCAGCTGCCGTGCTGATTTTCCTAAAGCATGGGTCTGACCATGTTACCTCCTAGTCAGTAATCTTCTACCCTCAGTAAATTACTACCCAGTAATCTGCAATGGCTCCCTATTTCCTCCATGATGAAATTTAAACTCCTTTTTTTGACAGTTGAAGCTCTTGTTAACCTGGCCCATTCTCAGTTCCAGTCTCCTAAAACTCTACTTTTCTCTATGAAGTCAACATTGCAGCAATGTTGGCCAACTTGCAGCTCACTCTTTCTCCTGTCTTTGCACTGATTGTCCCCAGTAGCAGGAATGCTTGAACCCCTCACCTCCTCCCCGACTTTCCTTCAAGACTCAGCTCAAATCTTCCCCTAAAACAGGGTGCCTTCCTCTCTTAGATTTCTACCTACTTTGTATATATCTCACATATACCCGATTATTTATATGTTGTCTTTGCCAATGGAATACGAACTCCCTGAGGGTACTATGTTTGCCTTTCTTTGTATCATCAATGCTTAGGACAGTGCCTGGCACAAAATAACTCCTGAATAAATGCTTATTAACTTGACCAGGTGGCATAGTAGATAGCTGGGCTTGGAACCAGGAAGACTTGGATTCTAATTTTTCCTCAAGACGCTTACTAGTCGTGTGACCCTTGGCAAGACAACCTCTCTACCTCTGTTTCCTTATCTGTAAAATGAGAACAATCACCATGCCAGTATCACAAGGTTGATACGAAGATCAAATGGGGCAAGGCAACATGTCGATCATGATGCAAACTTTCCAATGCTACACGAATGCTAATTATTATCATGACAGCTATATCCCATGAAAAATAAAAAGCAGAGCATTCAGCACCCATGAAGTTTGTCTCCTCTACCCAGCTGCCTTCTGATTTTACTCCTGGTCTCACATGGCCTTTTCCCAAGTTCCCCTGACTTCCAGAAACACCAGCTACTTTATGACTAATGTTGGCCACCATGCACCATTAATTATCTTTTTATTTGCAACTAGGAAAATCTGATTTGTAAATTGATGGAAGGGATTTGTAGAGATACTCCTCTTTTGTGCCCTGGGGCAAATAGGAGGTTGGTAAATGTTTCCTGCTGCTGCTGCTGACACAAAGCAGAAAAGAAAGAAAACATCAACCTTCTGATTCAGAGCAGAACACAGGTCAAAATATACTTTTTTTCTGGGTTTCTTTTTCCATCACCTACTTCACAAAATCAATATAGGCTTTACATGGACACCTACCCTGTGTCAGCTCATCACAAAATATACTCCAGTAGAAGCACATTAAACACAGTGAAAAAGGTCTAGGCTTTGGAGTCAGAAGATCCCAAACTGTGTTAAGTTATAGGATGCTGAACAAATCATTTAATTTCTCAGTTTCTCACCTACAAAATGGGAATAATAATATGTCCATCCTTTACCTCACATGGTCCTGAAGCAAATGGGATAATGTATACAAAGCACTCTATGAATGTTGGTCATTACAGGGATACCTTGCAGATATCGAAAGTTCGGTTCCAAACCAACACAATAAAGCAAATATTGCAATAAAGTGAGTCACATGAATTTTTTTGTTTCCAAGTGCATATAAAATTAATGTTTACACTAAACCGTAGTCAATTAATTGAGGAATAGTATGTCTAAAGAATAAACCAATGTACATATTTTAATTAAAAAATATTTTATTGCTAAAAATGCTACCCATCATCTGAGCCTTCAGCAAGTTGTGATCTCTGTTGCTGATGGAGGGCCTTGCCTTAATGTTGATGGCTCTGACTGATGATTGGGGTGGCTATGACAATTCCTTAAAACAAAACAATGAAGTTTGCTGAATCCATTGACTTTTCCTTTCATTTGAACATTTAAAGGACATTCTAGGGTTATTAATTGGCCTAATTTCAATATTGCTGTCTTAGAGAAAAGGGAGGCCCAAGGAGAGGGAGATAGGGGAACAGCTGGTCACTGGAGTGGTCAGAACACACTTATCAATTAAATTCATCATCTTATATAGGCTAGGTTCATGGCACCCCAAAACAATTATGATAGTAACATCAAAGATGATGGATCACACATCACTATAACAGATATAATAGTAATGAAAAAGTTTGAAATATTGTGAGAATTACCAAAATGTGGCACAGAGACATGATGTGAGCCCATGCTGTTGGAAAAATGGCGCCAATAGACTTGCTCAACACAGGGTTGCCACAAACCTTCAATTTGTGAAAAACAAGCCCCCCAAAAATAACATAACTGTGAAGCACAATAAAATGAGGTATTCCTCTATTATGATACCAAGGGCAGAATACTAAAGTAGCAGACAGAAGCTCTTCTATGAACTCCAGAGTCCAGTAAGTGGATATTCTGCAACAGCTAATCTATGATGCCAAAATCTGATTTCAAGAAGGAAGAGGAAGAGGAAAGTATAAAAAAGAAACAGAAGACTGCTCATAGGCAGAGCTGTTCTGCCTTAGAAATAACGAGGAAAAGGCCGGCTAGGCAAAATTCCTTCTAGCCCTAAAGCCCTAAAAGTTCAACCCAATCTACCAATCAACAAATTTTTGTTAGGGTCCTCCAAGTGCTGAGTACTGTGCTAAGAAAATCCTCCATATTTTATTCCAAAAGAGGGAGCTATGCAATTTCTGAGGACAGAAATAAATGTTCTCTTTCCATTAGAATTATGACAATCCAAATTCGCTAGTGAAGTGGGGAATACAATCTAAGCCATCTGAGTAAGCAAACAAACAAAAAGCAATCTAATTCCAAAGAAAAGTCACAGATTCAGATGACATCTCTCTCCCTTACTCTTATGGGCATGTTTCTTGGGCACAGTTTCAAAGGTGCTGGTTTGAAACGCTCTCTAGTGAGCCAAATTTCCGAGGGAGGCCTAAAACCAATGTGGAAACTATGGCTAATATCACGGTAGATACTTAAGAAGTGATATTTCAGAGGCCTTTGAAAGATCTTTCTCTCCTTCTCAACTCCTCCCCCCACCCCAATCAAATGAGACAAAATCCTCCCTCCACAATTATATATCAATCTTAGAATCAATATATTTAGAATTGGGAGGGATCTTATCTCCAACTCCTTCTTTAATGAAGAAATTAAAGTCTGTGAAGTTTAGGTTTTAGGGCAAAAAGGTTGTAAAACAGCAGGATTGGGACTTCAAACGAGGTCCTGATTCCATAACAACATGTGGTTCAGCAGTGCCTCAGTAAAATAGGCCCTGGCATGGCAACATAACAACTTAATCCAAATTAAGGCATAATTGGGGACTCAACAGACATTCTTGAAAAAAACGTTCTGAAAGACAAAAAATGAAGAGGGCATTGAAGGACAGGAAAGCAACAGGCTATTGAGAGTAAGCCTTGGGGCAACTAGGTGGGGCAGAGAATAGAGCACTGGCCTTGGAGTCAGGAGGACCTGAGTTCAAATCTAACCTCAGACACTTGACACATTTACTAGGTGTGTGACCTTGGGCAAGTCACTTAGCCCCAATTGCCCTGCCTTCCCCCCTCCAAAAAAAAAAAAGATAAGTCATCAAGCCTAAATTTCTTCATTTGCAAAATGAAATGACTAAGTTGGACAATTGGTTTTCCATTGGAAAAATTCCAAGATTCCAAGATATTTTGCGCCAAATTTTGTCACTTCTTTCAGACCATCTCCACAGCGGGTGCCCTCTCTCCCTTCCTTTTTTGTACTGTTTTCCTTCATTGGCTTCTTAGGGGTAAAGACTATCTTTCTTTTTCATTAGCACAGTGTCTGGCACATACTAACTGTTTAACAAATGCTCCTTGACTTGTCATGATTTTGCTGGAAATGCTTTCCAATGTCATGGCATCCATGACAAGCATTTTTAAGATACCCACTATGTATCAGGTGATATGCTATGCTATTACTTGGGGATACAAAGACGTAGGATGTTTCTTCTCCAAAACTGCAACAAAAGTATCCCCTACTGACGCTGAACTTTTTCAAATCCTTTTATTCACAGACAGCCTTACAAAACTTCTTTGGGAAGTTCATAACAAAATCCATGGATAAAGTCCAGAGGTTGGTTTGACCATCTAAAAGAGCCTATTCCCCAGACTGTGACATATGGCTGAGAGGAGAGCTCAATGAGTTAAATCCATTCATATGGATGGAATGAAATGGAATGAAAGAGCAGATGGACAAGGAGTTTGGCACAGAATCACGTAGAAGGAGAAGATGAGGCTGGATTATATTTGGACAACTGTAAGATTCTTTCAACAATTCTAAACTGCTTACTACCACAAAAGTTCACCTCTTTAGCACCAATATTCTGCCAGTATTGTCACATGATTATGAATCAAGAGATATCACTATCTCAAAAGAATCAACATTACATGTAACCCAAAGGTTAATGGGAAGAGATGACGGCTGGCATGAGCAGATTGCTGAAAGCAGAGTGTCATCAAGGATGTGCCTGAAAAATGGCATCAAAGACACTATCAAATACCTGCATAACTACATGTGAATTGGTCATATGACAAGCAACAGCGGAAGGCAATGCATTAATTAGTCCCCATAAGATATTAAAAGACCAAGAGCAAAGTTAAATAGCTCTTGCTGGGCAGATTTATGGGAAAGCACAGATAAGAATCATGAGGAGTAGGAAGGCATGGAGCAGTTACCACTGATCTCATATCAATGATCCAAGGATTAAGTTTTTCCATGACAAGCACATATTCACCTAATAGTTTGGGACCAAATTATCCTATGAGGGGAAAGGGGAAGAGAAAAGGTAAGGGAAAAAACCCACATATTTAAGTCACTCACATTCCTGGATTGGTATGCACTGATTTAGAAATAAAAGTTCCAGGCAAAGGATTATTCGAAGACAGAACTCACCACAAAAGGGAAGTAAAGTGGATTGCAGAAAAGAAACAGGAGGGACTGGAGAGTTTCAGCCACTAATTACCCAAGATTCTATTCTAAGAATGAAGTAGATGAAAAGCAGAGCAGTAACCAGAAATCCTTAAAAAAAAAAATCAGATGTGTCATATGTAGACATGGGTGCAGAATAAAGGTTCTTTTTTGATTTATTACTTAACCTGTGTAAACAACTTGAAGGTATATACCAGATTTCCTGATTAAGAATTGGTATGGTACAGAGAGGCTCTCAGTGGATAGTCAGGGAGTCAGGAAGGCCTAAGTTCAAATTCAGCCTCAGACACTAGCTGTGTAACCTTGTATGTGATGTGTGACCCTGGGCCTCAGTTTCCTCCTCTGTCAAAGGACAGGGCTGGGCTAAATAGCCTTTACATTTCCCTCCAGCTCTCAATCTATGACTCTAGGATTAGGGTTTGCAAGCTGCTGCTGCTGTTGTTTTCCCAGGTCTCACAAGAAGAAGACAGGTGAAGCCAGTAAGCTGAAAAGGCTTTTGAATGTGGCTGAGAAAGGCCAACACCAGATGAAGTGAAGAAAGATGGAGGAAGCTGGATAAAAAGAGTTGGACCTCAGGAAGCAGAGTGCCCAGAATTGCATGGGTGAGTGATTGATAGTGGATGGGGAATGGAGTAATAAAAATAAAAGCAAATAGTTAGTAGTCCTTGAAGGTTTCCATATATAATCTCCTTTGATCCTTGCAACAATCCTGTCAGGCTCATGCTATAATTACCCTCATCTTATAGATGAGGAAACTGTGGCAGAGAGAGGTTCAGTTACTTGTCCAGAATCACACAGCTAGTATATTTCTGAGGCTAGATATGAACTCAGGTCTTCCTGACTCTGTCCAATATGAGCAAAGCAACCAGCAGTTCTTGTAGGTCAAGAAGGATAAGAGAAGTATTGATCTAACAGGTTTGCATCAGAATTGATGATGGTATGAAAGAAAGAGGTAGGCAGAAGGGTCCAAAGTGGGAGAAATGAGTCACTCCATTCTTTGTCTCCTGAGGTCTCTCTGAGGAATCTGGAGAGTTACCTGGATAAGTTAGCAAACCAAATGATTAAAACAGTAGCTTTGACTTTCATTCTTTAAGGCAATAAATTTGCTTTCCACACCACAGAAATCATGTTCCTTCTTTTAGCTAAAGTTTTGGTTCAAATCACGGCAATTTTCTTTTGGCATAATTCACTAAGAATTAGAAGAGAGCATTAGGCCACAACACATTAACTTCTATTCTTCCAAAATTATAAATAACTTCACCATCTGCAGGAAGAGATATTAACAGTCTCCAGCCAGACTCCAACAACTTTTCTGAGTTTGTCTCAGGCCAACATGCTTGGGGCTAATCAACACATTTTGAGCTAATTCATAAGTCAGTCCTACAATGCCTGTTGGCACACCAAAAGACCATTCAGGAGGCTGCCAAATCATTAAAAACAAATCTCCCTCACCTACCCCCAACAGGTATTCCTTTAATCCTCTTTTCTGCTTAAGTAAAGACCAGTAAATTCCTTTTAACCCTATGTACAGCCTTGGCAGCTAGAGTCTGGGTTGTGCAAACTATATGAAGCTTTAATAAGCATCGAAGAAAGACACACAGAAGCCCTGAAGAGAGACAAACAGAGCTGTCAACCTTTGCACTCCTGTCTCCCCCATATACATTTTCCACTCAAACTGCCTTAATTTCTATGGCATGTATTCATAGTAATGAAAAATTTTCTGAAATACATGCAAAGCTCCATGTTAATACTTTCTTTATTCAAATAAAGGAAAACTGAGTGAATTTGTTCAAACTACATACAGTCCAATCTAAATGCCACACTGCCTGAAAGCAATCTATCCTGTGCTGTAACCTGTGACAAATCAAATCATGAAACCCTTTCCTAGCCCAAGAGACTTAGAAATTCTCTTCTCTCTATAATCAAGAAACAAAGAACACTTCACCCCTCTGGGCCTCAGTTTCCTAATCTGTAAAATGTGGAGGCTGAACTAGTCGGTCTCTTACGACTCTTTCAGCTCTTAATCGTCTATGATTTTATAACTCTTTGGTCTAAAAAAAAGCTACATATAATTTCAACAAACCATCAGTGATATCATTAATGTTAATTACCCTCCACTAGTACAGATCACAATTTACAAACACATTTTCTCAGTGTGATTCTTCTCACTGTCCTCCCAAATCCTCTTACAGGATTGGACCCAAAGTACTGGAAGAAGCCATCTTTGAACATTTCTATAAAGCAGATAATTTTAAATGTCCTTCCCCCAATCATTAGTTACATATGAAAGAAACCTAAGTAAATGATAGTTCCTTCTAGAGTGAGCAGCTCTGGTTGGTTTGTAATGCTTTTCTTAACTATCACTTGCAAGCACTCATTCAAATAGAGATTAGGCTGATATTACCTGAGATGCGCTCTAATCTTTCAACCCTGGATTGGAGAATATAAAGGGCCCTGCTAAATTTCAGTATGATCAAATATCAAAGCTCTTCAAAGTGGACACAAAGAGGGTAGGCATTTCTTATGCCTTCCAGGAGAGGTTATATGGCAAAGAACCTCTATATCTCTACAAGGTTATTTGAGAACAGGAAACGAAATTCGTGACAGTCTCTTGTTGTTCATTCTGATCCATGTTTGCCCAAAGAAGTCTTCCTCTTTCTCACTACTACCTCCTGGGAAGGAACAACTCAGGGATTTGGGGGAACATTAACTTCACATAAGACTCCTAGATTCTAATGTTAGATTGACCAGTGAGATGGCAACGAGATATGACTCAACTGAGACAATTAACAAAGTACTTTGCAAACTTTAAGGCACTATATAAACTCAGGCATTATGTGGAGGGAGAGTAATTTCCTTAAATTCTGCAAATCTTGCTTTATGAAGATGTGAGCAGCAATACAGCCATCTACTTTCCATCTCCAGTGAAGACAATAAAAGGATAAGCTCTGAGGCGATAGCTGTTCAGTCATTTTTCAGCTGTGTCCAACTTTTTGTGACCCCATTTGGGGTCTTCTTGGCAAAGACACTAGAGTGGCTTGCCATTTCCTTCTCCAGCTCATTTTAAAGATGAGGAAATTGGGGCAAACAGGGTTAAGTGACTTGGCCAGGGTCATACAACTAATAAATGTCTGAGGCCAGATTTGAACTCAGGAAGATGAGTCTTCCTGATTCCAAGCCCAGTACTCTATCCACTGCACCACCTAGCTACCCCTGAGATGACAGACTATCTTCTTTATATTTGAACTTAATGTTTCCATGAGCTCTTTTATAGACACCAGCTCCACAAAAACGGTTTTTCCTAGATAGTATAACCATGTTCATCCCTATCAATCTATATTTATCAGAGATAGTAATAGAAGTAATAAAGGAGATTAAGCCCCATTGGAAATTTCTCCTCATATATGCTAAAATAAATAAGCGCCATTATAACTCTAGGATTCCATTTGTCAGGATTGATAGGACTTTTTGTTTCAGCTGCCATTCCAAATCATAAGGTCTTTTTCAGGCATGGAACAGCTGAGCTAGGAGAGTGTCTGTATTTCAAATGCTATAACACTGTTGCACTCATAAATGCGCTGTCCCTAGATGCTGAAGATACAGAGTAAGGGCCTCCTGATTTAGTGCTTGTTGTCTCCCCTCCAGAATGTAAATTCTTTGTGAGTAGTGATTATTTCTATGTACTTGTATACCCAGAGCCTAGCCTAGTACCTGGCATACAGTAGGAGCTTAATCAATCTTTATTGACTCATCAGCATTAACATGCCCTACAGTATACCAGAGGAGGGTGGAAAAGTTATCACCAAATTAAATTTGAAATGTATAATAACCCTGTTAGGGGTAACCTCAAACTGTGTGGACCTCAATCAATGATCTCAGCAAAGATATCAAACATAGCCATGAGACTAGAAGTCAACCTGGGGTCCATGGAACCCCAAATGGTTTGTGGATAGATTTTAGGTATGGAGGTCTGTGAATTTTTTTTGAAAATAGTTTGATAACTATTTCAATACAATTGGTTTCCTTTATAATCCTATGTGGTTTATTTCATGCATTTAAAAATATTATTCTGGGAAGTCCTTAGGTTTCACCACACTTTCCAAGGAGTCCATGACACAAAAAAGGTTAAGAATTCCTGGTCTGGAGGGTGCTTTATGGGCCTCCATAAATAATCCAAAACAGATTTTTAAAAAACAAGAGGCCAAGGGTGCAGAGACAAGGGGCTTTTCTAGAAACTTCACATGGGAAGAGGCTAAGTGAGGAAGACTACCATCAAAGACAAGAGCCCTGTGACTTTGGACATCATGAAGCCAAGGATGGCAGAGGATGCAAACGCTGTTTGGAGGAGAGGGCCCTGGCCCAGCCTAAGATCAAGTGGTTAAACATCATCCCAATATTTGCTCTTGAGCCATCCACCCCAACCATGGTGGCCTCAGTCCCAGTGAGCTTGGTGGCCAAGCTGACATCCTGAGAAATGGCCCAATCTGGCTGGAAAGCAGAACTACAAAAGGCAGGCTCTTCAGAAAGGATCTCTGACCTACTTAGAAGAGATGCAGAAACAGGCCTGACCAGACCTCAATCTATCTGAGCTGGAGAAATAAGAGGAGCCCTGAGGTCCTGGACTCTGATCTATCTATTCCTGACTTTATCATTCTGTCACTCATTCATTCCACCCCTCGACCAGGCCAGGGATTGCAGAAAGGAACCAGACTTCCCACAAGTGTGCTAAGGCACAAAACGTCACTCTCTTTTGGTGATTCTAAGAAAGCCAGCTAGCCATACATAGGTACATGGGCCAAGTGGAACAGAATTGCTATAGAAAGTTCAGATACTATGTCAAATTGCTTGTCTTCTCAAGATTAGGGGAGGGAATGAAGGGAGAAAATTTAGAACTCAAAGTCTTAAGAAATGAATGTTAAAAATGTTTTTACATGTAATTAGGGAAAATAATTTTTAAGAAAAAAAAGTTTAGGTACCACACAGTTTTCTTTTATATACACTTCAAATTACCTGACCTTGGTACACTGTTTTTCTGAATTTGTCTATTCTTTTCTCCCTTATACATAATCTCTTAAACATGTACCCTTGTGGTCTGGAGCACGTGACAGCAGGGGGTAAAAAAAGAAAGTAACAACAGGTGGCCGGAAGAGTGTGCAGTTACAGTGGCAGATGCTGGAGGGGAAGTCTTAGAAACTGGGGACAGCAGATCTCTGCACTGATGAAGCCAAGTAGGCTCAGGCACCATGGAAGTCATAGGGCCATTCTCTAGTTAAGTTAGTCAGCTTTTATCAAACAACTCCTATGTGCCAGGCAGTGTGCTAAGCCCTGGGGATACAGATATGAAAAAGAAAAACAGTCTCTGTTCTCAAGGAACTTACAACTTGAAAACAAACCACAATAAGAAGCTGAAGTTGAAAGAGAAGGTTCTAGCACAAGCATGATGGAGGATTCCAAATGAGCTTAGCTGGGTGGGACTGTTCTGGGTGCCCTCCTTCCATAGAGGTTCTGGTGGGAGCTCTCCACTCTGCCCTCCAATCAGAGCATTCTGATGAGGCATGAGGTCCAGAGCTGCTATGATCTCAGACTTCTTTACCATACGGATGAGGAAAGTGAGGCCCATTCCAGTAATTTCCAAAGGTCATCCAATTAATTCAGTGCACTGTTCTTCCCACTGAAGCAGGATCCTCTATAAAAGGATGTCGGCTCAGGTTAGAGTTAGGGCCTCCTTGGGTGGTGGTGGAGAGAGGAGAAAATGCATGTTGAGAGATATTGGCTCTAACAGCCAAGAGAGAATTAAGAGTCCAAGGTACCAGTAAGGTTTTAAATAGGAAAGACTGAGTGAATGGGGGGAATTAATGGTTTAAAGAGTTATGTTGGAGGGAACATATGTGGTGGAGGAGGGAGGAAGTCTAAGAAGCTCAATTTGTAAATGTTGAGGACAGAGGTGTGAAAGCTGTCAGACCTGCTCAGAAGGTTAGGTGCCTCGAGTCAGGGAAAGATCATAAAACCATAGATTTATTGCTAGAAGGGGTCAATTTAGTCCAAACATCTTATTTTTTAATTGACGAAAACAAGAACCAAAGATTTCCCCAATGTTCCACAGGTAGCTAAGTGGCTAAGTCAAGATTCAAATCCAAGTTCATTGATTTCAAATCCAAGAGTCCATTTTCTAGAAGTTATTTATAAAGGAGAAGAGATAAACAAATTCAAGTTGGGGGTGGTGGGTGGGGGATGGTGCTGAGGTAAGGTAATTAAAAGTGCATATAAAAGAAAACTATCCAATCTCTGACTATATGGTACCTAAACTTTCTAAAATCATTCTATCCAATTCTACGAACCTTTCTCTCTTTCTAGGGCTATAAGGCGCCCTTGAGGTCTCCAAAAAAGTGGCATCTTCTCCAATGTTCCACACTACCTCAAAAACTTTGGAGCCAAGGAGTCCACTGAGCCAATTCCAAAAAACAACTAGAGTCCTGGAGAAGGCTCATGAAGAGATCTTTTTACACTCTTTGCTCAAACAAATAATCCCTCTTCCCCCTGCCCCTCCCCTCCCCAAATAAGCACTCTAAGGGACAACTTGGAGCTGCAAATTTTAACATCAATTCTAGTTATAATATCCCAGTGGTGAACCCACCCAGTAAGGAGAAATGAGGAAAGGTCTCCCACTCTGGATCTTCCACTAATTAGCCTTGTGACCCTGAGTCATCTCTTGGGATCTCCAGTTCATTATCTGCAAAATGATGGAGTTGGAATAAATGATTTCCAAGGTCCCTTCCAGATCTAAAATTATAAGACTAAGTCTGTTCAATATCTACAGTACCACTGGCATTCAATAAAGACTAAACTATGTATCATATTAATATTTATTAACTTTAAATTATGCATAAACAGAGTTCAATACCCAAAATAAGCCTGACACAATTCCTATTCCATCTTGGAGCTGCAGCTCACTTCTTAAAGAGCCATTCACTCAGATGGGCATACCACCAAGTGGTCATAGTTTTAGAAATCTTATCCCATGTACTAACTTTTTGCCTCTTGAAATATGACCCTTGTGGAAAAAAAAATGCAGCAGTTCAAAATTTCCATGAGGACCCCGCTGGGGGTGACTCCAATGAGCAAGTCAGCAAGAATCGGTCCAAAAAATATATTTGAGGACCAAGAAAAACTAAAATGTCTCTGGCTGCAGAATGTTTCTGCTTCTAATTTATTAATGGCTCCCACTCCCTTTCAGGATAGGAAACAACATCCTATTTACGTTTTTGTCATTTCCTTTTGACACAACTGAGATCAAAAATTCAAAGTCAGTGAGGGTGAATAGTGTTCTTCAAAAATGGCTGAAGAGATGACCCTGTGAGCCTAAGATCACTGTGGCCCCTAAAAAAATACATTGGAGATGCAGAAAAACAGCAAGAAGCAGCTTGGATTGATACCAAACCTCTGCATGCATCAAAGGTCAGTTTGTTTCTCGGTTTTTTTAAGCAACTAAGTTCAGCAATAGATTTAACCTACTAAGATGGGGTAAAGATTTCCAGGATGATACCACTTCACTTACAGAACCTAGTGTCCTATTCTTCCACCCAAGAGATGCCCTAGCCAGGGGTGGAAAACCTGCAGCCTTGAGGCCACATGTGGCCTTCTAGGTCCTAGGGTTCAGCCTTTTGACTGAGTCCAAGTTTTCAGAACAAATCCTTTTATTAAGGGGATTTGTTCTATAAAGTTTGGATTCAGTCAAAGTGCCACACTTGAGAACCTAGAGGACCACATGTGGCCTCGAGGCCACAGGCTCCCCACCGCTGCCCTAGACAAACTTGTTAAAGGATCTAACTCCAAGGTAGTATTGGAGGCCTCTTTCCTTGGCCTCTTCCTGCCATCTCCTTCCTCCTCTTCCTTCTTCCTTTCACCTGTCCAGATGGCCAGTGTCCTATCCTTGACCTCCCCCTGTTGTGGAAAGCTTATTAGTTCTTCAAGATCCAGTTTACATTCTATTTCCTGTATAAAGCTGATTACTCTCTCAAACGGACCTGTGATATTTGATCTTTCCCTCCCCCCATGAAGCTCAAATAACATTTTGTCTCTCTTCTTACCTTGTTCAAGTACTTTGTAAGAGGCATTGGTTATTTGAATATGTGATTCTCTTGTAAATTCGTTGAGAGAAAGGATTATATCATATTTATCTTTACATGTCCCTTGAGATTATTCCAATAAACAAAATTAAAACTGTAAAATTGAATACCTGCCCTAAGGTCTAAAGTCATTCCAAGGAAGGGATAAAAGCTAATCTCTCGAAAATGTATCTGTATTTTATAATGACAATAAAGCAAAGCCATGTAGGAAGGCAGGTAAGAGAGAGAGGTACCCTTGAGGACCAAGTTTAAGGTGAACAATTTAGGATTTAGCAGGTAAATTTGGTAATCAGGAGCCTTGAGGTGAAGCTTTGCAAAAGGACAGTCTCCAAGGGGCAAAGGTATAACATCACTCTCATAACCACATTCAGAGAATATTCTGATCCTCATCAACAGGAAGGAGCTAGTTGCTGGAGTAGAAATGATGGGCCTCTGGACCACCTCATCCTAGAGTTTGTGATAGAGGAGAGGAAATCTGGGCACGCACTCCAAGATTTAGGGAAAGCAGATTTCAAAGGTTTCTAAGGAAAAATGGGTAGGACCCCATGGAACAAAATGCTTCCTGGGGAGGCAAACCCGTAGTGGGATAGGAGATGCTCAAGGATGAATTACTAAAGATACGAAAGGAAATGATTCCAATGAGGAAGGAAAATGTGATAAAACCTTTGTTTGGGGAAGGGGATGGGATGTTAATAAGAACCCACAAAGAGAAAGTAGAGCTGCTTATTTCCTATTTAGCTTCTGCTTTCTCTGCAAAGAATGACCTTTACACTGGAAATGATACAACCAAAAAGAAAAAAAAAAGACAAAAAGACAGCTGATATCCGAGATAAGCAAGGAGATAGCGAGAAAATCTCACCAGTTACCTGGCCTGGATGAATTATTGTATCCACAGATCCTGAACATACTGGCAGGTGTGACTGCTGAGCCACTGTCAATGATATCTGAAAAATCAGGGAAAACATGCCAGAAGATTGGAGAAGGGCAAATGTCTTGGTTTTCTGTTACCTGTGGCCAGTGGGTTTGATGTTGAGTCCTAGGAAAATTCTAGAAGGTGACATTAAAGCAATGCTTAGCAAATATCTAGAATGGAAGTGGGGGTTACAAAGAGCCCTAATTGCTATCTAAAACAGTCATATCAGATCAACTTCAATTCAGGAATATTAAGCTAGTAGATGAGGGATGGCTGAGGACAGTTATCCTATATTTTAGCAAAGCTTTTGAGAAAGTATCTCATGCTATTCTTATAGAGAAGATGGAGAGGTAAAAATTAGATACTACAATATGATTGGATGGATTAAGCATCAGTTAACTCATGTGAGCTGGACTCATAGAGTAAGTTGTTAATGGTTCAATGTTAACATGGCAGGAGGTTTCTAATGGAATCCCTCTGAGACCTTGGATCTGGGCTGTTTAATGATTTTATCAGTGACTTAGAGGTATAGATGGTATGCTCATCAAATTTACAGATGATGCAAACATGGAGACAGTATCCAAAAGGACCTTGACAGGCTAAGATTATTGGACCGAATCTACTAAGAAGAAATACAACAAAAGTAAATGTAAGGACTTGCAGTTGGGTACTAAAAAAATCAACTTCATAAGAATCAGACAAAAGAGGAATGGATAGACAGCATTGTTTTAAGAAGTATCTGGGAATTTTAATGGTCTTCAGTCTCAATGAAGCAGCAGTGTGATGCGGCAGGTTAAAAAAAAACACTAATGTGATTTGGGACTTCATTAAGAAGGACACAGCTTCTGGGAAGTTGGAGGTGATAATTCCAATGTACTCTCCCTCGTCAGACCTCATGCGGAATACTATATTCAGTTCTGAGGACTATAGTTTAAGAAAGATTAGGTGGACAGTGTCCAGAGGAAGGCAGTTAGTTAGGGAAAAGACTCATTCTATGATGCATGAGGAGTCAAGGAATGGGGCATGCTTAGCCTAGAGAAAAAAGACTAGCAGTAAAAGCATAGGAACAAGAAAAGTATCTTCACATACCTGAAGGGCTGTCCCATGGAGGAGGGACTTAGATTCATTCTATTGGACCAAAGAGGATAGAGAAAACTGGAGTAATGGAGGCAAGCTGTGGAGACAAGTTTAGGATTAATGTTCAGAAAAAAATTCTCTGGTGATTGGCACTGCCAAAAGTGACAGGATATCTCCACAGGGGGCAGGCTCCCCTGTCCTGGGAAGTCCTCCGGCCTACCTGGTGGGTGGCTTAAAGATTCATTTTGATTGTGGGTTGGACTGAACAGTCACTTCCAACTTTCAAATTCTGGAATCCTGTGATTATCTGACAGGGGACAGTTTAGGTCCCCAAGGTTATTTTGAGTGCACAAAACAATTTTTCTTATGCTTTTTCTACCTCCAATAGTTCAAATACGAAGTATTTTATTTTGAAATTCAAGATTTAAGATGACTAGAAGCCTATCTTCCAAATACTTTCAAAATCATATAGAAAAAGATGGCTACCTTTATAGTGCAGAAACTATGACTGGCGCAAATTCAAACCTAAAGAAAGCATGTAGAAATACAAATATTAAAGGTATTCATGACTATGATAACGGTCCCTGTATTTATTGGCTTCTCCTTACATATTTTCAACAGAAATCTCCAAAATACTAGAGATTAGAACCAAGTTCAGAAACAAAATATCTTCACCCTCAAAAGCACAGTGATTGAAAGAAAAAAGTGCAGTTGTATAAACAATAAAGCTAGATTTAAAAAAAATGAGTGTGATAAAATTCAGGATCAGTTTGATAGGAAAAATACAAACAATAAGCTATAGTAATGGCAAAATTAAATCATATGATATCAGTAGAGGAAGCTATCAGTAGATGAAAAGTCTTGACAAAATTCAATGCTGATTTCTGTTTTAAAAAAGTATAAAAAAGCATTGGAATAAAGAGACCTTTCCTTAATATGGTTAATTATTACCTATCTACATAAAATCAAGAGCCAGTATTACTCATAAAGAAGAAACCCCAAATAAAGGCTTTTTCAATAAGATCATGGGTAAAAGAAATATTTTCTTTATCATCACCATTATTTTATATAGTACTAGAATTGGTAGCTAGAGTAGTCAGTTAAGAAAAAGAAATTGAAGGATCAAATGCAGGCAAAGAGAAAACAAAATGATCCTCGTTTGCATTTTCCACTTGGTCTACTTAAAGAATCTTGGAGAATCAATTAAAAAATTGACCAAAACAATAACTCCAGCAAAGTAGCAGGATATAAACTGAGCCCATGCAAATCATCGGCCTTTTTATAGAGTACCAAGAGAATCCAATAGGAAGAGACAGAGCTATTCCATTTAAAATAACTACAGAATATATGAAATAATTGGGAGTCAGCCTACCCAGACACTCACAGGAACTATATAAATACAACTATAAAACACTTGTTATGGAAAAAGAGACAAACCTAAATAATTTGAGTGATATTAATTGCTCTTAGTTGGGCCATGCCAATATTATAAAAATGACAACATTACCTGAATTTACTATTTAGTGCCATACTAAACTCCCAAAGGGTTAAATCAAAGAGCTAGAATAAGTAATAAAATTTATTTGAAAGAACAAAAGAGGAAGAATTTCAAGGGAAATAATAAAAAGAAGCAGGAAGGAAGGGGGCC
The DNA here is from genome assembly GCA_028646595.1 of Phalanger gymnotis. NCBI lineage: Eukaryota > Metazoa > Chordata > Mammalia > Diprotodontia > Phalangeridae > Phalanger > Phalanger gymnotis. The sequence continues at coordinate 306,294,919 of CM053623.1, forward strand.
TAGCAGCACCACATCCTAAACTCTAGTAGTAATCATTAAAACTATGTGAAGCTGGTTAAAAAATAGAGAAGTAGATCAGAGGGAGAGATAAGGAATGTAAGATTCAAAGGCAGAGGACAACAGTAGCAGGGTGTTTCATAAACACAAATATATAACTACTGGGTGAAGCACTCAGTTTGGTTGACAAAAACTGCTGAACAACATGTAAAGCAAGCTGGCAAAAATGAAATTTAGGCCAAGATCTTATGCTATATACCACAACAAGTTCCAAATGTATACACACATGAATTAGATAAAAGTAACATCATAAATATATTATAGGAGCAGAGAGGAAGATAACTTTCACAACCCTGGAAAAGAGAAGAATTCTTGGCCAAACAAAGGATGGAGAGGTACACAGAAGGTAAAATAGGCCATTTTGATTACCTAAAAATTGAAAAGCTTTTGCACAAACAAAAACAATATAGCCAAAATTAGAAAGGAAACTGTTAACTGGGAAAATATTTTTGTAGCAAGCTTCTCTGGAAAAATATTATCTAGGAAATGAATATAGATACATAGGAGCAATTTCTCAGTGGATTGATTTTCAAAGGATATGAACAGGAAATCCTTTGGTCATGGGGAAAAAAGCAAATTATCAGAAGTATGAAAACTATTCCAAATAAGAGAAATGCAAATTAAAAGAACTCTGAGGTTTCACCTTATAATCTTTAAATGGGCAGGGAGGATTAAAAAAAAAAGTAAAATTACAACCATTGGAGGGGATATGGGAGAATAAGCACAAATAGTAGACCATTGTTAGAACTGAGGATTGATCCAACCATTCTGGAAAGAATTTGGAACTATGCCCCCAGAGTCACTAATGTACATATCCCAGTTGTCCCAGTAATACCACTATTAGGCATATACCCCAAAGAAAGAGAAGACAGAAAGGACTAATATATGCCAAAATATTCACAGCAGCCTTTTTTGTTATACTAAAGAACAGGAAACTAAAGCGGAGGGGAACCCATCAATTAGGGGATGGCTTAAACAAATTACAGCATATTAAGGCATTGAAACATATTTACTATTGAGCTGTAAGCAATGATGAAAGAGACAGATTCAAAGAAACCTGAGACTTGTATGAACTGATGCAGAGTGAAAGGAAGAGAGCCAGGAGAATAACTCATACCATGACTACAACACTGTAAAGAAAATCAACACTGAAGTACTTAAGGACTCTGATCAAGAAAATGACTTCCAATGATGAAACATTCTACCCACCTCTAGATGGGGAGGTGAGGGACCAGGAGTGCAGAATGAGACATATATTTTCCATCATGGCTAATAAGTAGATTTTACATACACGTATACTATCTTTTATAAGGGAGGGGTTTTCTTTGGGGGGGGTGGAGAATTTGTGGGGAGCGATAGTGATGTAAAAGAAAAGAGGGTCAACAAAGCATCTAAGAAAATAAACAGAAGATAAAAGAAGGAAACTTAGTGAAAAACAAATAAGCAGAACAGATTTTCAAACTAATGTGCTAAATTTAACAGATACTTTAAAAAGTCATGAAAAACTAAGCTGGTTGTAATGAGAACTGTGGTTTTTATAACAAACTCTTTTTTGTCGTTCTTTGCATATCAAGTTCATAACAATAATAAATTTAACAGATATCACAAGTCTGAATACTAGAAAATGATATTTGGAAACTGAACAAAAAAATATCACCACCTTCCTACCCCATTTTACATGACTGAGGCAAGAGAGGGTGCAAAATGACTCAGCATAGACAGGGTCTTTGAAAGTTACCATCAAAAATAACTTCTGATTTGTGCCAAATAATGCACCCCATTCATTGGCCAGTGAGTAAAGTGCCTCCCCCCAAAAGGGACCAACGAGCAAAGTGTAATTGAACTGACAAAGTCATTCATCTACTTATTAGGCAAATAATCCATTCAGGATTTACAGTATAACATGTGGTTCCTTTCTTCAGGGCATTACAACTTAGCAGGGAAATAAGATAAACATAAAATTCTACTGGACATCAGAGTTAAAACAAGTAGGAGTTATGCCCCAGGGCAGCGCCCACAAGGAATAGGATGAAGGTCACTTTTAGGTGTGACTTTTTAATAAAATTTCCACTGAAGTCATACTCCAAAGTGTGACTAAATTTTCAAATGCAAAGAAGATGCTATCTTTAGATCTTGCTTAGGGTACACAAATGCATCTGAACAGGCTAGCTGTGATTAACTGTTAAGTGAGTGGTCTAAGAAATAAGAACTATCTAAGTTCCAAGGAAGGAGATCTCACTGCGGGCTGGATTGTCAGTGAAGGACTTCATGGAGAAAATGAGACTTGATCTGGGCAGGTTTTGAATTAGTAGACAAGAAGGTGTGCATGGAGGGATGGGAGAGAAGGAGAAATAGAAACAAAAATTCAGAGTTAGCCTCTTTGCACACAGACTTCTCAGTTTCTTCCTGGGGTAAGGGCTAGAAAGATTAACCTAGTTTGATCTCTGACAGAGTTAGTCTTCAGCCCATCTTGGGAACAAAGAGCAGAGAAGCAAAAGGGGAAAAAAGGAGTGGGTCTATCTAGCTTAGGCAAATAACACATGCTGGGAAAGATCAGGCTTGGAGACTTCCCAAGGGAAATAATTCTTTCCAGCAGCTGGAGAGCCCTAATACACTGCCACGTCCACAGAGACACTCAAGCAGCCGTTTCCCAAAGAGTTTCTTTCCAAGCGCTTTCCCATGGCCCCTTTCCTAGAACCAGAACTTTCCTCCCTAAGTAACCAGTAGCACCTCCCCTTCTAGACTCGTCTTTCAATATCCACTACCTTTGTATCTATCTCTGGTGCCTGGGACACAGTCAGCAATGAAGGTCACTGTTAGGTGGACTTTTTAGTAAAATTTCCACCGAAGCTCTACTAAAAAGGGAGATGCCAAATGAATTTTTGTTCAATTGACTTGATCTCTCAATTCAAGGTGGTTAATGCAGAGAAGCTGGGCTGGAACAGCTATTTAAGGAGGTTGGCTAGTCAGAGAGACTTGGGGATCCTAGGTTAAAAATATGCCATTGATTCTGTAGTACAATTCCCCACCCCGCCATCCCTTCCCCACCCTTGGATTTGAGTTCTAGTCTTGGTTTCACTATTAAGTGACAACTTCTTTGTGGATCAGTTAACACCAATCACGTTTCTATGTGTCCAAGTCTCAAATGAGGTGCTGTGTCCTCCAAGAACCCTCCTGCTATTTGCTTCCAGCTAAAAATGATCTCCCTCTCTTTCTAAATCTTTTATCCCTCTCTGAGCCTTCCTGTGTACTTATTTGTTATTTTTTTAAAATATGGCTCATGCCTGCACTAGACTGCAGGCTCCCTGAAGGCAGGGAATATATCTTTTTTTCATTTGTTTGTCCCCATCATCTAGCCATGTACATACTTCTTAATAAAACATTTGCCAAATTTAAGTTAAAATCTGTAAAATAAGTGCATAACAAGAGCAGCTGGGTGGGGCAGTGAGTACAGTACTGGCCCTGGAGTCAGGAGGACCTGAGTTCTAATCTGACCTCAGACACTTGACACACTAGCTGTGTGACCTTGGACAAGTCACTTAACCCCAATTGCCCTACCTCCCCCCCCCGCCCCCCCAAAAAAGAAGGAAAAAAAATAAGTTCAGAACAAACTTCTCTCTCCTACCCACTGAATGGAAAATTTGACAACAGAGTGAAGACATATAAAAGTGCTTTGAAAAGGTGAACCTCAATTGTTATAGATAACTACATGCTCAATAGACTCCAGAGTCAAAACCAGAATTTCTTCTCAGGTCTTAAAACTCCCAACCGTGACAAAGAAATACATTATTAAGTTCCCTTAAAACCAGAATGAGGTTAGTTTCATTCTAGGGTCTGCCTCCCTTCCTTTCCCACATGTATCTTTCCTCTGATCAAATCTGCCCATGGTTGTCTAACAGTGAAAACCAGGCCAACCTGTTTGATGTAGTCAAGAGATTCCTGTCCTGCTCAAGCTAACTTCTTATCAATTAAATTGGCTACGCCCCCGCTACATGTGTAACAGAAGGAGGGACTGGCCAAAGAGAGCTCAGTCCTTAAGACATTTGTAGATAACCCTTTCCTGGTTTCAATACAACCAATCACACGGAAATTTTGGGGAGCCAGTTTCCAGCCATGATCAACTCAGGAGTTGATACTTTGAAATATCATTCTAATCATCTGCAGAACTGGAAAAATCTATGGCTCCAGAAGTCCTGAGGTAGAACTGAGGGTGAATACCAAAAAGTAACAACCTGCCCATCTCTCATTCTCTTTTTCTATGCAAATTCAAATGAGGAAGACTGTTTTAAGTAAGGGAACAGTAGCCACCCTATATGTCACCTGGCTGCCATGTCTTCATGGGCACAAAGCATCTTAATTTCTTTTGTGTTTTTTCTTTCCTGATTTTAGGTGAATGAATATTACAAGAGGGAAGTGTCTCAGCAATGTTGTGAGTCAATACATCCAAAGGTCCCACTGGAGATAGCAATGGCTTCCAGGAATAGACAAAATGCCTGTGGTCAGATGTGGAAAAAACAGGCACCCAAGGATAGTGGCAGTTTCAGGGATTGTGAGCCTCTATGACAGAGAGAAGTATGAGCTATGGCCTCTGGAAAGTCAGACACTTGGAACCCAACAAAGAGCTACATGAATTAAGGAGAAGACTCCACAAAAGGAAAAAAGGACCTCTTAGTCAAGAATAACCCATTTACCACATGTGTTCTTTATATGAGTGCCTTACAACCATTATACTTTTAAGTTTGAGCCCACTTCTCCAAAGCAACTTACATGTGGAAAGATAGTATATATCCTAGTTTAGGGGGAATGTCTTGTACCAACTCTTCTTGATGTAACTTCTCAGTAAATTTCTTTTGTGAAAACTAAGAAAGTTTAATCCATTGGTTAATAAGGGGAAGCATGCTGATAGGGGCTCAGGAGTTACAATACTAGAACTCTCCACCCCTTTGGGGTTACCCTAATAGAACTAGTAGCAGTTACTTGCCTTGTGCAGACCCAATCTGCCAGTTCAAATGTGACTTGAGGAAATGGCTACATTCAACACCTGACTAAAAAAGTCAGAAAAAATAAAGGAAAAAAGTTGTCACCATTAAACAGGCTGTTTCACATATAGTGTAATGGTTTGTCTTGTTTTTTCTAGATCTTACATTGTCTATTTCTTCTTGGGAGATACATGCGTAAGAGATGCTGATGAGTCTAACCTCTGATATGGCAGGATTGTAGGTTTTGAAAGATGGTAACTACTTTGTGGGCAAAGTCAACAAGCATTTATTAAGCACTTACAGTTTGTACAGTGGTTAAGCAGGGAATACAATAAAAAAGGGAGCTCCTGCCCTCAAGGAGATTATGTTTTAACAGAAAAACCTGGGCTGCTAGATGTTGCCATAGTAGATAGAATGTCAGGCCTGGAGTCAGGAAGACTGATGTTCCTGAGTTCAAATCTGGCCTCAGATACTTCCTAGCTGTCTGACCCTGAGCAAGTCACTTAACTCTGTCTCAGTTACCTCATCTGCTAGAGGAGGAAATGGCAAATCGCTCCAGTATCTTTGCCAAGAAAATGCTAAATGGGATCACAATGAGTTGGACATGGCTGAACAACAACTGGGGGAAAACACCACCAAAAAAAATGGTGCCGGAGTGGGGAGGGGAGCATGAAGAAATCTAGTCGGTCAGGAGTAGAGCCCAGAAATGGTGAGCCCTTTCTCAAAATGGAATTTCTGGGAGAAAATTACCAATTGGAAGATGAGTCCACAGGGACAGAGGAATCTTCCAAGTGAAGAGTTCTTTTCATAACCGCTTGATGTATATGGAAAGGTGGGAAAGCTGTATGCAAATGAAAAGCAGACATTACATTAAAAAGTGAGAAAACAGAAATTGCAATTACATGACACATAAAGCCACCATTCTAATGATAATTAGTGTGATTTATGTATTATGTCTGATGACCCCGTAAGAAAACCACAGGTTAGAGTTAGGAAACAACTGCATTTTAGATATTTAAAGACAACTTTAACGTATTCAAAACACATGGAGTTCCAAAGTTTAGAGAAATTTCAAGCATTCAATCAGGTGAAAATAGCCTTCTCTAACCAAGTCAACAAGCATTTCTTAAGTACCAGGCACTGTGCTAAGCAATGGGGATACAAAGAAAGGCAAAAGCATAGTCCCTGCCCTCAAGAAGCCTCCATTCTAATGGAAGAGACAACATGCAAATAATTATGTACATACAAGATACACCCCAAGAAATTGGAAAGTAATCTTACAGGAAAGACACTAGGACATGTCATACCAAGGCAATGCAATGGCCCACAACCTATGCCAGCACATGTGCTTTTAGCATGACAATAAGTTATTCAGGCTGCATAAAATGCTCTCTCTGGCCCTTGGATTTGAGTGTTGAATGCAGAGTCTCTTTCATTAACATAGATAACGAAAGCTTACTTATGTCAGTGCCAAATGTTAGTTCTGGTTGGAAGAACCTGCCTTCCCATCCAGATCAGGCTTCAGATGTTATAGATTGGATTACATGACCCTTGGCCTCTGCCGATTCTCTTCTTGGAAGGATACCTTGGCTTTTTCACACTTCATCTTGGCTCAAACATAGTTTCAGGAATTTACCCCAATCAGCACTGAGAGGATGTCAGATAGGTCTGAATAGGCTACTGGGGGTATTGTTTGGCAGGAAGAGAATTTTCTGTTGATTTTGAATAATGAAACAAAGAAATAACAATCATACAGTATTGTTGGAAAAGGTAGGAACTGGGGGTTTGTTGGGTATTTGTGAGAGAATAGCTTTGGTTCAGAGAGCACCCGATGAGATGAAGAGATTTCTAAGCTGAAGCTGAAAATGTCCTCTTCCAAAACAGCTGAGAAAAAGAATAATGTCACTTTGGATCAGGCTCAAGGCAAAAGGCAATAAGAAATAAACCAGAAACCCAGCAGCAAGAGATAGGCAGCTAGGTGGCACCATAATGCATAGAGTGCCAGGCGTGGAGTCAAGAAGGCTCATTTTCCTGAGTTCAAATCCTGCCTCAGACTTTTTTTTTTTTGCTTAGCTGTGTTACCCTGGCCAAGTCACTTAACCCTGTTTGCCTCAGTTTCCTCATCTGTAAAATAAGCTGGAGAAGGAAATGGCAAACCACTCTAGTATCTCTGCCAAGAAAACTCCAGATGGGGTCACAAAGAGCCTGACGTTGACTGAAAACACACACACACACACACACACACACACACACACCCCAGGAGCAACAAATGAGAAAGAAAGGAATGAGCATTTATATAGCCCCAACTATGTGCTAAGCACAGTGCTAAGTGCTTTACAAAAATTATCTCATTTAATCCTCACAACAGCCCTTCGAGATAAGTGCTATTATCATTCCCATTTTACAGCTAAGGAAATGGAGACAAATAGAAGTTAGGTGACCTGACCAGGTTCACACACCCAGTAAGTATTTGAGGCTGAAACCGAATTCAGATCTTCCTAACTTCAGGCTCAGTGCTCTACCCACTTCACGACCTTCTGCCTCTAAAATTCTAAGTCCTAAAGGAGCACTAGCTCTGGAGGACCCAGTTCAAACAGACCTCTGCTACTAGTCTCTTGCATGACCTTGGACAAATCCCTCCCTGCTGCCTCAGTTTCCTCCACTGGAAAATGAAAGCTTTGGCCTCAAAGGCCTCTCAAGTCCTTCCTAATTCTTGATCTAGGATCCAAGGGTAGCTCTGTTAATCAATTCAACTCATGTCAATTCAGCAAATGTTTTATAGGGGACTATATGCAAGTCACTGTGCTATGTACTGGGGGAAGAGCCAAGCTTTAAAAGCATACACCTATCCACTAAAATCCTAAGGTCTTCTTATTTTAAATTGAAATTGTATTGTTTTCTTTGATTCTAATAGCAATCATTATTTCCCCAGATCTTTTAAACCTTCTATATCTTTTACTTTCAAAGGTGGTTTTTTAAATTACTTGTATATTATATACTATCTTAAGATCTTTTTGGATCCCAATTCCATTGTCTAATTTGCTAGATATCCCCTTCAGCTTTATGTCACTTGTAAATTTGATAAACAGGTCATCTGTGCCTTCATTAAAGACAACGATATAATAATTGAGCAGAATAAGGCCAAGCTCAGATCTCTAGGGGGACCCCATTTTTTTTCTCAGGCTGACATTGTTTCATTAATGACTACTCCTTGGGCCTAGTCTCTCAACTAGTTCTGTAGCAATTCCATCTTAGCCACTAAGAAATCACAAGATCTCTCTATTAGACGGCTTGCTAAAACCTAAGCAATTCCATACAACGTCTACAGCATTTCCCTTGCCTCAACCTAAAAATGTTGTCAAAAAAAGAAAGTTTTAAAGTATGCTTAGTTCTAAGTCATCATCCCTTCCCTCCTAGCGCTTACATCTAGTTGGGGTGGCATGAGATAGCAGTGGAATGTGACAGATGTACCAATAGTACCTAATAATGCAAAGTAAGTATGTAAAAACAGGCTTGAGGTCTAAGGAAGAAAAGATTTCTGAAGGGAAGAAACAGCATTCCCCTCAACAAAAGATCAAAGATTTAAGGTTGGTAGCAAGTAGCAGAGTCGACATTTGAACCCAGGGTCTTTGGCTCCAAACCAAGGTTTCTTTTCCCCACACATTATAGGTACAATCAAATCAGTTGCGGCATAACCACAATTTGGTAATTTGGTATAAACAATCAGACACTTGGCAATCACTAGACTAGCTAAGCTTTATAAGAGCTGGGACCTATATTCTTTTTTTTGGGGGGGGGGGAGCAATTGGGGTTAAGGGAATGGCCCAGGGTCACACAGCTGTTAAATGTCTGAGGTTAAATTTGAACTCAGGTCCTCCTGACTCCAAGGCCAGTGCTCTATTTACTATGCCACTTAGCTGCCCCCATATTATTCTTTATATCCTCCATACTACCAAGTGCACAGTAGGAAATCAATGAATCAAAACTGGAACACACAGACCATAAAAATCAACAAACCAGTCATGCCAATCAATGGACCAACAATGCCACGATCCCCTTCCTTCTTTCTTTTCTTTTTGTCTAGACACTGCCATGTGGAAAAAATAAATCTGGCCTGGGGAACACGGTGAGAATATATGGTCTTCCTGGTCAAGAGAAGTGTTTGTTTCTCAGCAATGAAAGAATAAATCGCAATTAGTATTATAAAGTTTTTAGTTATTGTGGCTGGCTAGAAGCACTTATAGCGATTTTTTGAACAAAAGTGTTTGTTTCTCAGTAATAAAGGAATAAGCTGCAATTTAATGTTATAAAGTTTTTAATTATTGTGGCTGTCTATAACCACTTATAGCAATTTTTGAGCAGTAAAATGTTTTATTTGTGCAGGATATCCAACAAGAAGATAAATTCCTTAAATCTGAACATTTTTGATAAATCAATTAGAATTAATTTTTCTTTATTCAAACTTTTTGGGGGGCATAGGGTTTTTCTGAATTTTTTTGTTTTGATCTAACCTATCCAAGAATAAAATTTTAAAAAGCAACATTCTGAAAACTATTATCACATGTAGACAAACTTTAGTGAAAACTCATTTTTCCCCTAAGAATTGCCTCTATTTCATTATGCAATCCCCACCCAAGATAACAACAGGGACCGATAATGCTTAAGATTCAGGATAATTAGTGTTCCCTAGATTTGGGGAAGAGCATTCTGATGATATCACACCATGTAAGAACACATTTCACACTATAAACAGCAACCCAGGATCACTCCAAAGGTGAACTTAGGATGTTACACTTTACTACATTGAAGGAATCATTGAACACCCAGGCTCTCCCAGTTTCTGTAACCTCTACACATTGGTCCCTAGTTCTTCTTTTCTGAAGAAAACTAGTCTATTCCAACTTCCATATGAAAAGTATTTTGATTATACTCCAAACTACTCTTTAGGTTGGAGTAATTTCATTTTACTTCAAAGAGACAACTCACGCAGCTAGTTTCAACTCCATAATGCAAACCTTTAAATGCCTCAAATATTCAGTGACTTATCCAGAAAAACAAAGTTAGTATAAAAAAAGAAAAAAAAAACTATGGAACTCACATCTGGATGGCAGACAGGATGTTCATATTGTAATTGGCCACATCCCTAGAACTTGGGTTTTGCACACAGTTCCAACGAAAGGGATACATTTTTAGAAAGTGTGCAATCTAGAAATTCTTCCCAGTCCCCCTGCCCCAATTTTTGATTTGAGGGTAGGATCAAAATGATAATTGTAATAATGACAAAAAGACTCATAAACAAGTAAACCTATTTCTAATCATTACTTTCTTTTTTCATATGAAGCAGATTTAGTTTAATCAATGTATTTTGTGTCCAGGAAATATGGTGGGGAGAGGGGGAAGGAATAAGGTAGGAATTAAAGGGAAGGTAGGGGGAAGGTAGGTATTACATTAAAACTGCTAAAGATGCTAACAAAACTGCTAATACTGCTAACAATGATTACCTGAATTACTACCGATCATAACAATAATGATAGTTAACGTTTATATGGCGCTTTCTGCCTTACAAATATTATCTCATTCAATCTTCAAAGCAACCCTGAGGGAGGTAAGGTGCTATTTATTATTAACCCCATTCTACAGCTGAGGAACTAGATGAGGATGACAAGTCAATTTGAAGAGAGAGATTTAGCTCAATATATAAGTCTAGAGTTTCCTTAACTAGTAAGTAACCTCGCAATTGTGACAGCATGGATCTGCACTAAAGACACTATGGCTGCCAAGCCCTTCCTCCACCCTCAAACCAATCACTACCATCTGGACAGTCGTTGTTTCTATTTCTTCTGGGAACGCAGTCTGGTGTGTTTAGAAATCGGTAAGGAAGACCTATCACCTTCCTCTCTTGCTGAAGCATTTGCTCACTACTCAGAGCTTGGGCCTCCAGAATCTAATGTGACTGTGAATCTAACCCTACGGTTAGAAGTAAAAGGAGGCAGGAGGAGGAGGATGGAAGGAAGGATACTAGGCCAAGTTGGCCTCATCTTTCCCTCAACATCTGTGCCAGCTCCACAACCGCTGAATTTGATCAAAGTAAGGGCGCCCAGCTCAGCGCCTTCTTTACACACAGCACTTAATGATGTCTGATGAATTGAATGAAAAGACAAGAACTCCTCCTTCCCCTTCCTATTTCCTCCCATAAAAAGAAAATGCAATCTCAACAGGGTCCAAGAGGAGCTGGGCTCCCAGAGAATGAGAGAACCTCACCCTTAAAAATAGCCCAGTATTGTCCTGGGCACTAATGAGTCATTTACACGGAGGATGCCTTGCCAAAAGGAATTCTCTCTAACCCACGAGCCGTGGAATGCAAGCCTTCCAGGCCAGGCTGGGAAAACCCACCGACCCCTCCTGGGGCGGGCACTGGCAGGAACCACCTGGCCACCAGCGAGCTAACAGGGTATCGGGCCATTCACGAGCACAACCCACTGGAGGCCTCCCTCCCTCCCCCTCTTCTCTTCCCCTCTCCTCTCCTCCCTGCCTTCCCCTCCCTTCCTCTTCCTCCCCTGTCCCACACCCACCCTCTCTCCCGCCCCCAAATGTAATCCGCCCCGCATTGAAAAGCTAGCACTCAGGCGGTGAAAGGATCATTTTCAAACTTTTGGGAGGGGAGGAGAGCGGAGGCGGGGAGTGGCTGGGAGCTGGGGCTTTCCGGGTCCGGCCCAGCCACAGCAGCGTGCGGTGGGGTCTGGGCTGCCAGATCGATCTCGCAGCCCGCAGGCGAAAGCCACGTCCGGATTCTTCTTCTCAGTTATAAATGTATTTAAATAAACACATATATTTTTCTTCCTATTACCTACCACGACAGGAAAGCCTTTCGCCGGTGTAACGTTCCCGACAGTGAGATCTCTCTCACCGTGAAGGGAAGGTGTGTGTGTGTGTGTGTGTGTGTGTGTGTGTTGGGGGACGGGGGGCCTCAGGGTAGGGGATAAGAGAAATACACACATACACATAGACACCATCGAGGCTTTCTTCAGACTGTCACAGGGGGGTGGG
>CM053623.1:306307501-306342318 GCA_028646595.1 Phalanger gymnotis
GTTACACATAATGATATGCATGTGGCCCATGTTGAATTGCTTGACTTCTTAGGGAGGGTGGGTGGGAAGGGAAGAGGGAAGAGAATTTGGAACTCAAAGTTTTAAAAAATAGATGTTCAAAAACAAAAACAAAAAAGTTTTTGCATGCAACTAGAAAATAAGATACACAGGCAATGGGGCATAGAAATTTATTTTGCCCTACAAGAAAGAAAGGGAAAAGGGGATGGGAGGGGAGTGAGGTGACAGAAGGGAGGGCTGACTGTGGAACAGGCCAACCAGAATATATGCCATCTTAGAGTGGGGAGGAGGTTAGAAATGGGGAGAAAATTTGTAATTCAAACTCTTGTGAAAATCAATGCTGAAAACTAAATATATTAAATAATTTAAAAAATTAAAAAAAGAAAAAAAATTTAAAAAAAGAATATATTTTCTCCATCTTTAAATCATTGATAAGAATACTGAACAGTATAAGACAAAGACAGGGCCTTGTGACATGACACTATAGAACTCCCTCTGCGATAAGATCAATACATTGATCAACATTCTTCGGTGATGCTTTTTAAATCAATTGTAAATTCATGTAAATGTACTATTAACCAGCCCATATTTCTTCATTTTGCCTCCAAGGATACAGAACTGGGATCCATGAACTTGAAGGGGAAAAGAAATGACATGTTTATTTTTACAAACTTGTAGCTGAAATTTAGCATTTCTTTCCATTTTATTATTCTGAGAAAGGGTCCATAGGTCTCACTAGATTGGCCAAGGGACTCATGACAAACACACAGAAAAAGATTAAGAACCTCTGATATAGTCATGTAATGTTAGAGGCAGAAAGGACCTTGGAGATCATCATTATTTTATAGGTGAGGAAAGTGGATCCCCAAAAGGTTAAGAACTTGCCCAAAATCATGAAGCTATTTGAATGAATGAATGAATAAAGTATTGTATTAAATCCTCATCACATACAAAGCAGTCTGCTAAGCAAAGGGCCTACACATAGAAAAGCAAGTCAGTATTTGCTCCTAGGGAGCTCACAATCTTAATGAGGGAGACAATACAAATGCAAAATTTCGATTTCAAGGGAAATGGAAGAGTCCCATAGTCCTTAGGGTGCAGCAGCAAAGCAGTAGTTAGTTAGTAGTGGACTTGATTCCACATTTTAAGACTTTGTGAAATATCTTGCTAAAATCACAGTATCTATTGATGAGGCAGGTAAGCTGAGCTAACTGAAGCAGCAAAGCACTCCAAAGAAGAGTAAGAAGGTAGCATGTGTTGTCAACATGTCCCCTAGACCCTTCAGGACATAGCCTAGGACCTGACCCCAAGAGCCCCAAGAAAAGCAGCCCTCCCCCAATTACTGCCCCTACTTCTACTTCCTTTCCCTAGTGATCCCGAAGGGAATAGCTACTGCCAAAAAGGTATCCAACATCCAACATCCAACATTGGCATCCATCCACAATGGATGCCAAAGGCTGACCAATTGATGCCAATGAAGAGATAAGCCCAAGAACCTTAGGAATTGCAGTACCCCTCTCTCACCATGCTTCCCCCTGCCCAGCTCTCCTGATTTCAGCATACTTGGCCGTCATCCAAAAGAGCAACACTTGGAAATGAAACCTGTCTCCTTTTACTAAAGATCACCATCCACAGTCGATTTTCCAACAAGATATTTCATATTTTCTCCTATTTTCTCATTATTTTGATTTTGCTTTATTGTTTCTTAATGTCTCATAAAAAGTCATTACCTTCCACTTGCTCGGTTCTAATTTTTAAGGAATTATTTTCTTCAGTGAACTTTTGTGCTTCCTCTTCCATTTGGCCAATTCTACTTTTTCAGGAGTTATTTTCTTCAGTGAATTTTGGTACCTCTTTTTCTATTTGGCCAAATCTGCTTTTCAAGGAATTCTTCTCTTCATTGGATTTTTGTGCCTCTTTCATAATTTGGCCTATTCTGTTTTTTAAGGTGTTATTTTCTTCAGTATTTTTTGTGCCTCCTTTACTAAGCTGCTGACTCTTTTTTCATGATTTTCTTGCATCTCTCTCATTTCTATTCCCAATTTTTCCTCTACTTCTCTTACTTGATTTTTAAAATCCTTTTTGAGCTCCTTAATGGCCTGAAACCAATTCATATTTTTCTCTGAGGCTTTAGATATAGCAGTTTTGGCTTCGTTGTCTTCTTTTGAATTTGTATTTTGTTCTTCCCTGTCACTATAGTAACGTTCTATAGTCAGGATCTTTTTCTGCTGTTTGCTCATTTTCCAGCCTATTTCTTGACTTTTAACTCTATGCTAAAGTGGGGCTCTGCTTCTGGAGTGGAGCAGGTGCTATCCTAAGCTTCAGGGTTTTTGTGCAGATGTTTTCAGGGATAATTCTGGGGATCTGTAAGTTTTCTGTAAGTTCTTTCAAGGAGGTATGATCTAGGGAGAGGTGTGTTTACTGCTCTCCTGACTTGTGCTCTGCTCTGTGAGTGACCACAATCTCTCTTCTCTGCCCTGGAACTGTGAGCAGTTCCATCACCCACCACCCATAGGAGCAGCTCTTGGAAATGAAACCTCTACCTCCTCAGCAACCTCCTGGTTACTGAAGACCCAGAGAAAAAAAGTTCTTATGATCAAGTACCTTAACACTGTCAAATGGTTCGACCTTAGAAACAGATATGGTTTTATCAATGGAAATGACATTTTAAGAGAGGCATTGCCATCTACTTTGCTGTTGTGCCTTAAGGACTATGGACCTTTCCATCTGATTTGCAGCTGAAAATTCCTATGTGTATTGTCTCCCCCTTTTTGGATGTGAGCTTCTTGAAAGCCAGAACTGACTTTCTTTTCTGTTTGTGTCCCCTGTACATAGTTTTTGCACATAGTGATGAATAAGTACTTATCCATTCATTCATCTATGATATCCCTTAATGTATCAGTCTAGTAACTATTTTCAAAAAGAAATGAGACAAGTTTGTTATGATTTATTTATTCTTAGTGAACCTCTTCCAGCTCTCAGTGATCATCTATTTCTTTTCTAAGCACTCAGAAATCACTTAATTAATAATTTCTTCAAGGCTATAGGTTGGCCAAAGTGATGTAATATTTCATTTAACTGTCTTTAACTAAACTACTTAACTAATTTCCCTTTTTTGTTACGAAAAAAAGTGAGGCTCTATTGGGAAGTGACATTGGGAAATTATACCATTAAAAAAAATCAATAAAACAAACAAAAAAATCTATTCTGAAATTTCATCATACTAGCAAGTTTGTAATTTCCATAATATTCTCTTTCCCTATTTTGGAGAATTGGGCCATTTACAAATCTCTGGCCTTCTGGTATCTCTTATTTTTCCCAGGTTTTCTCAAAGATTTCTGACAATCTATCTGCAGTCATATCTTCAAGTTTTTTTTTCCTCAACATGCTGAGGACCTTCTTATCTTTACATCGTATGGGTACCAATGACTTACCTAAAGGTTATACATTTCTTTGATAATATCTTTTATATCTCTATTGTACATTTCTTCATTAGCAATTATGCTTAAACCTCTTCATGCCCATCACATGTTTCTTCATTGTCTTTCAGATGACTTGTAATGTCATTAGAGACCTTGATTTTCTCTGTTTTATAACAGTGTATGTTCTTTTAAAATCTGACCTTAGGGAAAGGCATACCAGTTTCCTTAAGGCTCCATTTTACTTTTCCCCTCTCACTAGGATTGTTCAAGATTATACATAGTCATGAGGCAGCTAGGTGGTATAGTAGATAGAGGATTGGCCCCGGAGTCAGAAGGACCTGAGTTTAAATCTGGAATCAGACACTTGACTATATGTGTGACCCTGAGCAAGTTACTTAACCTTGATTGCCTCACCAAAAAATATATATATATATATATATATATATATATATATATATATATATATATACACAGTCAGGAATAACTTTTCAGTTTTTTTTTTTGAATCTTAGTCCTTTTATAATTTTAATCAATGGAATCAAACCTGTTTTCTCTGGATATATTTAAATTTCCGCCATGCTCTCCCCCTCGAGTGAAAGGATTTCTATAAAAGTTTGCATCTTGACATACATACAGTGTTTTCAAGCTGCCCTTTCTGTCAGCTATGCTCCTTTTTTTTAACAAAATATTTTCTTTATTTACAGTATGCTATTCTACTAAGTGCTGTCTCTGAGGTTGGATTTATTTTTCCTCTAGAATTTAGGGTCTGACTTGGCTCAGCATTCTTTTCCTTCCTTATCGCAAACTCCAAGATGCCTTAATTACTTTATAACAAGTCTCACAGTAAAATGAACTTGAAAATTTAAAAATAAGGAGCTGAAACATTACTCCTAAGCCATTGGTATTACTGAGACTTAGAAAGATGGAATTCATGCCTGTGTCTTGCTTAAGAGGAACAGATATAAAAGAAGGCTGATTGTGCTGGTTATATTCACAGAAGCCAGAGACAAACTATATTGCATACAAGCTATCATCCTGTTTGAAGAGAAGGTGAAAAAGCTTGAAGAAAGCCTTTCTCTGCTCTGTCTCATTAGAGAGAAAGAAGGCTAGAATTAAAAAAAAAATCTAAAAGAAAGGTAGAAAGAAAAAAAATGGTTCTGAGAGAATGGAGAAGATTCAAAGCAAAGGTCAAGAGATTACTGAGCAGAAGAACATGAAGTAGAAGAAAGAGATGGAGCAGAGATTCTGAACCCAAAGTATTTTACAGCAGTAGTATCAAATTCAAATAAAAATGGGGCCACTAAACCATAAATAGGTGAAGCAGCTAGGTGGCTCAGTGGATAGAATGCTGGGCCTGAAGTCAGGAAGACTGGTGTTCAAACCTGGCCTCAAACACTGAGTAGCTATGTGACCCTGGGCAAGTCACTTAACCTCTATTTGCCTCAGTTTCCTCATCTGCAAAATGAACTGGAGAAATAAATGGTGAACCATTCCAATATCTTTTCCAAGAAAACTCCAAATGGAATCAAGCAGAGTCAGATACAATTGAAATGAATGAACAATAAACCATACATAAGGACCCCTTTACTTGGAAAACCACATGTTAATATGCCCTATGTTCTAGTGTATTTTCATTTAATTTGTTAAATATTTCCCAATTACATTTTAATCTGGTTCTGGCTGCACTCTAGGAGTGTTGGGGGGATGGCTCATGAGTGCTCATTTGACAATTCTGTTCCACAGCAAATTTAAGATTTTCCCCCAGAAGATGGACCTAACGCATCTGAAGAAGTATTTCATGTTCCATGGAATAGGGAAATTCCATAGCAGTTATGAGGAAACATGTCAGGGACCCCTCAGAGATAGTGGTCAGTGATTCTTAAATATAGTCAACAACCAGCAAATATTTATTTAGTATTATGTGTGTAATGTACTGGTGTGACTTAAATTTAACAAAAGGGTAAACAGAAGCAATTCTCGAAGCAAGACAATATTTATTAACAGGGGCATGCTGCTTCCCAACAAATGGGCCAATGGATTGCCTCCATTTGTGTAAAAAGACAATTCCTCTTATATAGGTTTTGGGGAGTACAGAACAAAGAACATAACAGGGTGAATGACACCATAGGATAGAGGGCAACATTATTGGTTACAGAGCTGAGGTGAAGAGAGGTAACGGGGGCTAGCAATGACCTCCCCCACTTCTTTCTCATGAGACAAAAAAGTGCTCATTATACAAATACAGCTGTAAGGTTTAGAGATAACAGACCTGCCATTTTTGGACAGCAAACCAGACATCCCTGTAGGATAGCCTTGGTGATATAAAGATTCTAGGCCCAATCCCTTTGCATTCACATACATCCCTCAAGGTCAGTTCAGTTCCTTGAGGAGAGCTAGACTTTTAAACTAAACCCATTACAGACCAGCTGAATTCTGAACCAAGTTCAGAGGCAGAGAACCATGACTTAAGCAGTTAATGGGCAAAAGCAATTAATTGTAAATAAGAGCAAGAAAAAAATTATACACGATCAACTCACTCTTCTCAATACTGTGCTAGAAACATAGAATTTAAAGTTAATGGAAAGGGGTGCTGTCTTCCAGTGGGGCATAAGCCTTTTGAAGCACCGGAATTGGAGATCCATACCAAATCCTGGTAATTCATGTGCTCCTACTCTCCCTTTTTAGCCTTATTGCGCATTACTCCCCTACACTTCTGATGGTCCAGTGATGACCTTCTTGCTTTTCCTTATACAGAGAACTTCATCCTCAGCCTTCACCCTGGCTGTCTCCCACACTTAGAATGTATTTCCTCCCACCTTCCAAATCTAGGAATCTTTTATTTCTTTCCTTCCAAACTCAGCTTAAATATCACACTATTAGCTAGGCCTTTGTTTTTCCTCCTAAGCTTTTCTTGTTGTTGTCATTCAGTCATTTTTCAGTCATGTCTGACTCTTTGTGATTGATCCCTTTTGGGGTGCTCTTGGAAAAGACACTGGAATGGCTTGCTAGTTTCTTCTCCAGCTCATTTTACAGATGAGGAAACTGAGGCAGAGTGAAGTGAGTTGCCCTGGGTCACACAGCTAGTAAGTATCTGAGGCCAGCCTTGAACTCACAGAGATGACTCTTCCTGACTTCAGACTCAGCACTCTCTCCACCGTACTACCTAGGTGCCGGCCCCCTTAGGGTTACTTTGTATCTGTTTTGTATATCCTTATGTAACACCGTTTTCAGTAGCCTCTCCCACAGAGACAATAGAAACTGTTACTATCTCTTTGAGAGGATTTTGAAATGTTAAAATTGTTGAGAGTTTATCTTTTATTCCTTAAGAAGTAAGAAGTGGGGTATATGAGTTTTAGCTTTGATCTATGAAGAGTCTATGAGAAGATGGGGTTTTAACTCATCTATAAAAGGACTTTTTCTGTCAGTTAAAAACTAGGAGAATACAGTGAGAAAGAACATATTCCTTAAATAGTACTGAGTTTAACCTTTATATTCTGAATAAATAAGAGGATTCTTGAGAAAGTTTAGCTGCTATTTACTTGGAGAAGCTGAATGGTGAGAACATTTTTCAAAAGCGAAGTGGAGTTAAAGTAACAAAAGTCACTGGTGATGGTGTTTCTCACAGCTAAAATAATGCAAATAATTATTTATATCTTATTATTTACCATGTTAACAATATATACTATATTTATAATTTATATATTTATATTATAATTTATATAATACAATAACAATTTATATATTAAATACAATAACTTTGATGAGTATTTAAGCCTAAGAGATTAGGGGTTTTGGAATAAGTTGTTCCAAAAGCTCTTGAAGTTTAAAGCTTCTGCTTAGAAAATCTTCAGTGATTCCCTATTATCTACTAAGTAAAGGTCAAACTCCTTTGCCTGGCATTCAAGGCCCTCTATAACATGGTGTCATGCTACTTTTATAGCCTTATCTCCTATTACTCCTTTCCATGCCACTCTACATCTCTACCAAATATGTATTGTGTGTTCACCACTTCATTATCTTACTCAGGCTGTCTCTATACCTTAAATATCATCCCCCCTTCTTTCCACCTCTGGAACACCTAGCAATCCTTTAAAGCCTAAATTGAATACCATGTCCTACAGGTCATGTTCCTGCTCCTCTTGGTTCAATTTAATTCACAGTCTTTAGTACATGCTCACTATCTGTAAGGTATTATGACAGAGGTTGGGGAGACAAAGACAAAGACAAAGAGGAAAAATAGTTTCTGCCTGCCTTCAAGGAGTTTTCATCCTACTAGAGGATGCAGTATAAAAGTTAAGTGAATAAAACATAATTGCAGGTGAAGGAGCATTGACAAAATGGAGGGAAGAAATATAGGGAACTGTTTGAGAGGTGTCAGGTTCAAAAAAAGTGGTTGTTTTTCTTTAATATTGTAAATAGCAGTGAAGGAACAAGTAGAAAGGAAATATTGAAGATAAGAGAGAAGGACAGAATTATCTAAAGGGTAAACTCCCAGAGAATAAAGATGAAGATAGACTACAGGGAATGAGTGAAAGGATTGACTTTGTCAAGGAGAAGGGCCTCTCTTCTTTAGATACATCCAAGGATAAAGCATGGGGGATACAATAAAAGGATTCTGCAGTACAAATGTAGAGGAGAAGAGAGAGCTCACAGTGGACGGCCTTGGTTTTCTTAGCAAAGTAAGAGAAGGGGGGGGAAGGGAAGGGAAGGGAGAGAAGGGGAAGGGAGAGGAGGGGAGGGGAGGGGAGGAGAGGGGAGGCGGGGAGGGGAGGAGGAAAGGCGTAAGAATTTTCATAGCATCTACTATATGCCAGACACTGTTAAGTGCTTTACAAATATTATCTCATTTGAGATTCACATCTGCCCTGGGAAATAGGTGCTTCAGATCTTACTAGGTGGGTGACCCTGGGCAAGTCACTTCACTCTATTTGCCTCAGTTTCCTCATCTGTAAAGTGAGCTGGAGAAGGAAATGGCAAACCACTCCAGCATCTTTGCCAAGAAAACCCCAGATAGGGTCACAGAGTCAGACATGACTGAAACAACTGAAAAACAACAAATTGCTGAGCACAGATCCAGTACTCCTTTCATTTGTACCACCCAGCTACCTTCTTGTAGCATCTTTTAAAAAGAAAAGCACATCTAATAAACATTCTTTTTCAATCCAAATTCAGTAGAAGAAAGTGGGGGGGGGGAGCAGGAAGGTCAAAATGTGCCAAAGTCCAACTTTAGAAGTCCTCATCCTTTCCCCTTCCCTTCTCTTCCAGATTGGGAAGATACCGCAGATATATCTAGTGCAACTCATAGGCAAAAGGATCACCCGCTATAACGGACCAATAGGGTCTTGCAACAACTGTCTTCAAAGCAGCCAGACCATAATGGAGATGGCAAAGGTTCTCTGCTGGAATAGAAGGGGAAAAGGAGACTGATTTCCTGTATCAGATTTAGGGCTAAAAGGGATCCTAGAAGCCATCAGGTCTAACCTCCTTCCTTTACAGATAAGGACACTGAGGCACCAACAGTTTAAATAACTTAGCCAGGGTCACAAAACTAGGAAGTGTCTAAGGTGGCATCTGAACCAAGGTCAAATTCTGTTTTCCTATTGGACATTTTCACAAAAATGTCTCCCATCACCTTGAAATTAACATGTATAAAGACAAACTTGTGTAATTCCCATCCCCCAAACTCGATCCTCCCCATAACTTCCCTAGTTATCAACCATAGTTCTATATTTCTCATTTTTCTAGGCTGAACCCTGTCAACCCAACTAAAAACACATCCAACCATTCAGTTAGTGCTTGATATACAAGATAGGTGCTGGGGATACAAAAACAAAAGCAAAACCATCCCTGCCCTCAAGGAGATTATACTCTGCTTTCATCCAAGTCTGAAATCCTGAAGTCATCGATGACTCTTGCCTCTCTATCTGCCATAAGTCCCCATAATTTCTTTATTCTCTTTAAAGTAAAATCTTTTGAATCATCTCTTCTTGTGCATTCTATCACCCTAGCTTAGACCCTTACTCTTCACCCCAGAGTCTCTAATCTCTTCTCTCCAATCTGTCTTGCTGACAGTTTAATCTTCCTAAAACATTACGTCACTTGACTGCAGAAAGGACATCAAACATTCCCAGGTAATCTCTAGATCCCCGAGTCAGGCCTCAGTGCTCTCCCTTTTCAATCTCATCCCTGATTGTTCTTCAGATTGTTTTATCCACTTCCCCGGTGTGCACAACCAGGGCCCTATTCAAGACTTCATTACTGAAATCATGAAGTCATTGCCTTGCCTTTGCACAAACCCTTCATTCCTCCCATAGGCAACTCCTTGGAGACTGTATGATTGGTCTCTGCTGCATAGATTATACTGCTTTCTCCTCTGATCGGCTAGATCAAGGGTGGGGAATCTGTGTCCTTCTAGGTCCTTAGGTGTGGCCTTTTGGCTGAGTGCAAGTTTTACAGGATAAATTCTTTTATTAAGGGGATTTGTTCTGTGAAGTTTGGATTCAGTCAAGGGCATCAATTGAGGACCTAGAGGGCCACATGTAGCCTTGAGGCCACAGGTTTCCCACCCCTGAACTAGATGTTTCAATACTCAATTCAATTCTGCAACTTCTGGAATTTCCATTGGAAGAGTGCCTGGGCTTGCCGTGTTTCCTTTCAACTAGCTCTGCCTCTGACCTTCTGGACTTTTATACCTTGGCCCTGTAAGGGAGCATTTCCCCCTTCCCTCCCTTTCAGCGCCCTTTTATGTTGACTTGCCCCATAAGGATATAACTTCCTTGAGTGTAGGGTATGTCTTTCTTTTTGCTTGTATTTCTATTCTCAGCAATCAGCACAGTGCCTGCTACATAGTAAGCACTTAATAAATCTCCATCTCTGTCTCTGTCTGTCTCTATCTCTGTCTCTCTCTCTCTGTCTCTGTCTTTCTCTGTCTCTTTATCTCTCTGTCTCTTTATCTCTGTCTCTTTCTATATCTATTTCTCTCTGTCTCTTTCTCTCTCCATCTCTTTATCTCTTTCTGTTTCTCTCTCTGTCTGTCTCTTTCTCTCTACATCTATTTCTCTGTCTCTTTCTCCACCTCATTATCTCTCTCTGTCTCTTTCTCTCTGCATCTCTCTCCCTCTCCTGCCTCTTCCCCCTCTCTCTTTCTTCCCCTTTCTTTCCCCCTCCATCTGTTTATCAATAGCTTATCTTAACTACTCTGACCAACAATGAATATTCCTAGTCATGAACTCCCATAGCATTTACCATCTGTACTACTTGCCATACTTAGCTTTCTGCTGCTGTTTCACAATGCTATGACTTTTTATTTGTGAATATATTTTTTCCCATCTAGATGGTAAATTCTATGCTATATAATTTTTTACATCCTTAATGGGGCTTTGCACAGTGCTATGGTTAAATTGGCTGGTGCGCAGGCCACAGTCAGAGTATGAATCCTAGCTAAGGATCTTGGGTTTTATATTCCCACATACCAGACAAGATTCACTATGGAGCTAGGGAGATGTACTGGGGCAGCTGAGAGGCTGAACCATGGCAGTCAGTCAGGTCCATAGGGACATCTTGGAATGTGTGGTTAAGGAGGAGAGGCTGAATGGCAAACTAGCCTCAGGGGTTCCCTCCCCTCCAGAGGGGGGAAACCCAATGAGATTA
This sequence comes from Phalanger gymnotis, assembly GCA_028646595.1. Taxonomy (NCBI): domain Eukaryota; kingdom Metazoa; phylum Chordata; class Mammalia; order Diprotodontia; family Phalangeridae; genus Phalanger; species Phalanger gymnotis. The sequence goes on from CM053623.1 coordinate 306,318,592, forward strand.
AGCTGTGGTGGGAGGACTCTTGCAGGAGTGGATGAAGTGGGGGGTGGAAGTGTGGAAGGAGAAGATAAAGTAACAGGGATAGGGAAAAAAGAGGCTGAAAAAAATAGTGAGTAAAAATAAGATGGAGGGAAATTCACAAATAATAATTACAACTTTGAATGTGAATAGGATGTTCATAGTGGTCCTCTTCATGGTGGCAAAGAACTGGACATTTCAGGAATCCCCATCAATTACGGAATGGCTGTACAAGTTGTGGTGTATGGCTTTGATAGACTACTACTGTGCTATAAGAAATGATGAGCTCAATGAGCTTAGAAAGGCATGGAAAGACTTGCACAAATTGTTGAAGAGTGAAGTGAGCAGAACCAAGAGAACATTGTATACGATAAAAGCAATATTGTTTTAATAACAACTTTGAACAACTAAGTCAATTTGACTATTATAAATACATAAATTTAAAGGACCTATCAGGAAGATGCTATCTGTATCCAGAGAAAGAATTAATAAATAGAAGTATGTATAGAATAATTTTACATACATACATACATACGCATGTAACTATTTGTGTCTAATGATAGCTATCTCTATGGCAGAAGGGAGGAGGGAAGAAAAAAAGAAAACAAAAAGAAATTTACATGATAACCTGGTTGTATATTTGGAGGGAATAGCAAGTTCTATATAGTAGTTTTGTGGTTTTGTGTCCAATCATCTTTTTTCTTATTGTACTGTGTTATGGAAATGCTTGTTTTGTTCCAGGAATTGAAAACTGAGTAAATAAATAAATAAGCAAATAGATAAATAAATGAATAAATGAATGAATAAATAAATGAATGAAGAAGGAAAGAAAGAAAGAGAAAGAAAGGAAGGAAGGAAGGAAGGAAGGAAGGAAGGAAGGAAGGAAGGAAGGAAGGAAGGAAGGAAAGAAGGAAGGAAGGAAGGAAGGAAGGAAGGAAGGAAGGAAGGAAGGAAGGAAGGAAGGAAGGAACGAAGACTAGGCTTGGTAAGTGATGACTTTTTCAGAGCTTCAGAAGAGCAACTAGAGACTTTTCAGCATTTCTAGCTCCTTGTATTGGCCTCCCCCCTTTTCTAGCTGAGTACATCTGGTAATTGCTTCTGGTTTATTACCTTACTTTATTATAAGTTGTTATTTCAAATTGACCTTATTTTACTTCTCATAAACATCTGTGATTGACTCTCAATGCTGTGTACTGTCTATTTGTATCTTGACAAGATAACAGAAAGGTAAGGGGAAGCATGGCTGACTGGGACCAACACAAAACTGAAGATAGGGCAGAGATTCCAGTCTCTGGCTAATGTTTAGAGGAAATTTATACTCTAACCTTGGGAATCAGAGGTTTTCATTAATACATTTGATAAATAACCAGTTTTAAGAGCCTGTCTTTTGTAATCTCTCCAAACCAGCAGAGAAAAAATATCCTAGTAAATTAAGGACTTTAACTTAGGTGGAAAAAAAGTAAAAGTGAGTTCATTTCTGTTATCTCGAGAAGTCTGAGTAGCTTTCAATAGATAGTTTGAGCATATCCATAACCCCTCAGTGGAGGAGAGAGGGGAGAAGAATATAGCAGGGACCTGAGGCCAAAGTCCTTTCTCTGAGCCAGCCCTTTGGTTGGAGAGAGGTGTGGTTTGGAAATAATCAGCCTTTCTCCTTTCTGTTGGGAGGAAGGAATAAGGAATAAATACCAACTCTAGTTGGCCAATGGCCACTTCATTCTATAGCTCTCCTTAGTCATTACACTAGGGATTTTGACAGGCATTCAACATGTTTGCTGAGTGAATGACTGAATAATGAAAAGACTAGAGGGCCTTAGCTTCACATCAGAAGTTTCTTGTGACTACTAAGCCAAGAGATTGATAAGACCTGAAAAGTGTCCAAGGAAGAAAAAGTGAGTGGGGGGGGGGGAATGAATGGAGAATTAAAGAGACATCCTTTCAAAAGCTTTTTTTTTTCTTACTGATTTAATCCCCCAAGCTGTACGCCTCTGATTATCTGGCGTATCATTCCTCTTTTTTACATTCATTTGCCTCACTATGAAGTGAGGCAAGTCATCATTGATTTTAAAGCTGCAACTAACTGTCTCCACTACTAGAAAATGAATGAGATTGAATTTATTTGGAAATATGTAAAAAAGGATCAGCAAAAGGAGAGTATACATGCTGACTACAACTCTATTTAATAAGAAAAATTAAAAGTGCTAACAGTAGAACTTTAAACCGACCCTGAAGGGGATAAATAACAAATGCTTTTGTCTGTTTCTTTGCTGGTTCTGACTTTACTTGGTTTTATATAGTTAAATATGTGGTACTATAGCCAGGGTCTTTCTAACATTTTATTTCTTATTTTGGATGTTATTTGAATTTTTTTTTGCTTTTGTTGATGTAGATGTTGATTGAGTTTATAATGAAAAATGTAAGAACTTTGAAATCAACAAATTTGATTAAATAGCAGACTATACATGACCCTCAATTCCTCATTTCTTTGTTCATGGTCCAGGTCTAGAGACTCGTGATTGGACATGGAAGGCTGCATGTAGTAGACCAAACACTTTTTGTCATCCATAACTGCTGACTCTTTCATGTGCAATTGAGGATTGTTGTATTGAAGTTGGTTGCTTAGGAGAACGTTTTCAGTCAAAGTACCTGGTTCAAAGCATTTTAAAAATTATCATGAGTAGTCTATCAGGGGTGGCAGCAGGTTCCCCACCCCTGACTTCATCTAGACAATTGTGAATTGACAAAATGTTCCTTTAAGAAGCATTTAGACATGAGAACAGAATAAGGCATTTTTTTTAAAAGGGCAAATAAAGTGCACTGGAATATAAAATAAGAGCTTCAAGGGACTGATGCTCAGGGAAGGAAGTAAAAAAATATAACATTTATGCATTCTTTTCAGGAGCTGTATAGCACAGGAAGCCAGCTTAAAAATGTTTTTGCAATTCTGTAATAGTAGTTGTTCTCACTGACAGTGGTCAAAATATTTATATATACACAACATTTTTCTCTTATACATTCTACATGATCTCCTACCCAATTCTTCACAGCAAAAATGACACTCAATTTATGACATGTCAATCTTTTCTCTAGCAACAGACATGTCACAAATATAGAATGATGATTTCTGTGTAGACTCAATCAGAAAGAGAGGCTAGAAAATAATAATAAAGAGCTATAGATACATTCATGGTAAATAGCTATGAAATAATCATTTTAACACCCCAAATTAAAATGCATTCAATTTGTTTTTTTTAAATGACAAGCTTTAAATTTTCCTGCCACATCTGTGTAGCCCAGTTCTGACAGCAGAATGCCATTGAATGGCCTTTTGAGCATGCCCCTGCTGCACCTCCTATCATGTGAGTGTGCTGGCCTCCTCTGATTGTCTCTCTCCAATTTTAGAAGGGGTGAGAATGAGTTATTTGCTCTCTTTTTAGTGACTCCTGTTTCCTGTGCCCACCATGGGCCACAAAGTGAACTGGTGAGATGCAAGGGATTTGTCTTCCCCCTGCTTATCCTCTTTTAACCTAAGCTCTACTAAAAAATGGGCCTGGGGATGACCATTTCTGTTCTGTTTGTCCTCAGTTTCAGGTACCAGAGATGATCTTTTCCAGATTCAGAGTTTGAACCATGCTGACGTTGCAGCCAGAATTGCAGGTGGGATGTTAGAGCCAGCTGCATCAGCATGGAAGCCCAGAGAATCCAGTGTGCCTGAAACTGGAGCCTGAAAGGGTTTTTGGACTTAGACCTGAGACCATGCTGTATGGGAACTGAGCTCATTTATGACCCTGAAATTCCCTCCCGGGGCTTAGAGAATGAAGTGGAAGTGGTGGAGGTATTTGTAAAGGAGATTACGCCTCCCATATGTTGGGAGGAATAATTCAGCATGCTTGTGACTATATCTTTTGTAAATATCCCTTCATAAAAGCCACATTGTTGTGTACATACATGCACATGTATGTATATGTATATATACACACATATGCAAATAACCACATGTGTATATACAACATAAAAAGACGCTGGAGCTACTTTCCAACATATACTAGTATTGTTGAGTCAGATTCCCAGAAAAAGACTCCTATCTGGGGTTTTAGGAGTGCCCCTGAGGTCTTGGGTGGGTGTCTTTCTTTCTTTTATTTAAATTAATTAATTTTTAGTTTTCAACATTCGCTTCCATAAGATTTTGAGTTTTAAATTTTCTCTTCCTTCCCAAGATGGCATGCAATCTGATATAGGTGGTAATATACATTCACATTAAATATATTTTCATATTAGTCATATTGTAAAGAAGAATTAGAACCAATGGGAGGAACCACAAAAAAGAAGAAACAAAACAAAACAACAACTTAGAAGAGAACAAATAGTATGTTTCAATCTGCATTCAGACTCCAAAGTTCTTTCTCTGGTTGTGGATAGCATTTTCCATCATGAGTCTTTTGGAGTTGTCTTAGAACCCTGCATTGCTGAGAAGGGCTAAGTCTATCACAGTCAGTCATCACACTTTGTAGCTGTTGCTATGTACAATGTTCTCCTGGTTCTGCTCACTTCACTCAGCATCAGTTCATATATGTCTTTCCAGGTTTTTCTGAAGTCTGCTTGCTCACTATTTCTTATAGCAGAATAGTGTTCCATTACATTCACATACCACAACTTGTTCAGACATTCCCCAACTGACGGGCATGCCTTCAATTTCCAGTTATTGGCCACTACAAAAAGAGCTGCTATAAATATTTTTGTAAATATGGGTCCTTTTTCCTATTTTTATTATCACTTTGGGATACAGCCCTAGAAGTGGTATTGCTGGGTCAAAGGGTATGCACAATCTTATAGCCCTTTGGGCATAGTTCCAAAATATTCTCCAGAGTGGTTGGGTCAGTTCACAACTCAAGGTGTCTTTCTAATGTGATCAGCTTGAGCCTCCCAGATGTGTTCTCTCAGTGGCCCAATATTATTTAATCCATTAGTATCTCAACATCACTGATGACCAATTAACATCAATTGGCTTTTAGAATAAGATATTTACCGACAAGATTCTAGCAAAAACAAAAGTACAAACATTCCTGTGAACCAGGGGTATGCTTTCCCTTCTAACGTCTCAGTCCCTGGGGAGACTGGGCACAAATTTTAATTGGCCACTAGAAATATTCCTCTGAACACCAAGTACTCTTCCAGATGTGGCATAACTAAGGGAAGAGTTGATCCTTTGCTCGCAGGGACACTACAGCTTGGACGACAAGTCAATCCACTGATGGGTTGGGTCAAGCAGGTCATTCCTCAGGGCTTGATCCTTGCTGGTTGACCTTTGGTGGCTCTTCAGACCGTTTAGAATTCAATGATCCATCTCCAATACTCATTCACCTAAAAACAGTAAGTAAATTCAAAAGGGGACACTTGAGACAGTTACTAGCTGTGTGACCTTGGGCAAGTCACTTAACCCCCAATTGCCCTGCCTTCCCTCCTCCAAAAAAAAATAAAAAAAAAATAAATTCGAAACAGATCAGAGAACAGCAGTACCATAAATTCAGGATCACGTGTTGGTGCCATCTCTCCCTTCCCACCCAAAGGCTTACAGGAAAATTTTTCTCACCACCAGGGAAGGGAGAGATCTACTTTTTGAGCTGGAAAAAAGATGAATATCTAATATACATGTGTAAATGGGCTCTTCCAAGAAGAGGAAGCTAGGGCTCAGTCTCACCTTTTACATGATCCCATATACAAAATACATCCTGGGGAAAGCTAGGTGGTGCGGTGAGTAGAGCACTGGCCCTGGAGTCAGGAGGATGTGAGTTCAAATCCGGCCTCAGGCACTTGACACATGTACTAGCTGTGTGACCTTGGGCAAGTCACTTAATCCCGATTGCCTTGCCACAAACAAACAAAAAAAAAAAACAAAACAAAAAATACTGGGGCAGCTAGGTGGTGCAGTGAGTAGAGCTTTGGCCCTGGAGTCAGTAGGACCTGAGTTCAAATGCAGCCTCAGACACTTGACACACTTATTACTAGCTGTGTGACCTTGGGCAAGTCACTTAACCCCAATTACCCTGCCTCCCCCCCCCCCAAAGAAAAGATTACAAAATGGGTCCTGGTGTGTAAATAATAATATAGAGAGAGACCCACTTGTGAGATTTAATAGGAAACTGGGCTGGTGTTAAAAGTCCTTTGAACCTACTAGCAATAGCAACACAAAGCCAAACAAATAGCCTCAGGGTAAGATACCTGCAGTATTGGTTTCCCAGACCTGGTCCTGTGTGTTTCTCGTTTCTCTCTCTCTCTCTCTCTCTCTCTCTCTCTCTCTCTCTCTCTCTCTCTCTCTTTCCCCCCCCCTTCCTGTTTCTCTCTCCCTGCCTCTCTGTCTCTCCCTCCTTCCCTCTTTTCTCTTCCTCCTCTCTTTCCCTTTCCCTCTCTTCTCTTTCCCTCCCCCCTCACTCCCTCTCTCTTTTTCTTTTCCCCCTCCCTCTCTTCTCTCCCTTCCTCCTTCTCTCCTCCTTTTTTCTCCTTCTCTTTCTTCTCTGTCTGTTTCTGTCTTTCTCTGTCACGGTCTCTCCTTCTTTCCCTCCTCCTCTTCCTTTGCCCCTTCTCCTCCCTCCCCCTTCTCTTTCCTCTACTTCTTTTTTCTCTTTCCCTTTTCCTTTCTCTCCTCTAGTTCTCTTTTTCTCTTTCCCTTTCTCCTGTCTCTGAGTCTGTGTCTCTCTCTGTCTTTCTGTCTCTGTCTCTTTCACTCTCTCCCTTCTCTTATTGTGTCTAAATCATAATGATGGGCCGTGTTTGGGGAATCAGAATTTCCTCTTCACCATCACCCTTCCCCCTCACTTAAGGGTCATAAAGTCTTCCATCTCATTAAAAGCAAAAACTTCTTTCCAGTCTCATGACATGCCAGAAGTTAGTGGCCACCTGTTTTCGTTTTTATGAATGGGAATAATTAATAAACTAGGATGTGATTTAAAAAAATCAGTCTGGGAACAGTTTGTTTAATTTACCAGTTACCTGCACTGATAATTGGTTGGGAACAGAATGGGTTCCATCCCTTAGCTACAACCAGGGAGGGGAAAATAGGCTTAACGGAGGGCTACTCATGGGCCAAACGTGGCAGCTGGAGAAAGGAAAGTATTAGGGGTTCAGATTGTTTGTTGCTCACCAACCTGCCCCAGCATACCTTAGTGGCTTTGCTCTTATCTCATCATCCCACCCAGCCAGCAATCTTTCTGGCTCAGGTCCTTAGTTCCATTCACCATTGTCTAGAACAGCAGGATGCTTGAGAATAATCAGTAAATCACCTGAGTCCGATCTGTCCTTGCACTTCCACATGACTTGACCAAGATGGATTCTTAGCATCCTCCTCCTCCTCCTCCTCCTCCTCTTCGGTATTCCCTTTCAATGCCAAGATCAAAATATTACCTTTCCAGTAACCTCCGAATCTGCCCAATTGCCATGGTTTCTTCTAGCATCCTGAGTCCCCCAGACAACTCTCACTAGCTTGAAAAGTTGAGTGCTAAGTGATCATCTAATCACATTTCTTCATTTTATAGATGTGAAACCTGAGGCCCAACAAGGCTCACACATTAAGGTAACAGAGACTAGGTCCCAGAACCTTTGTGGGGTTTTTTTGTTTTTTTGTTTTTTATTTTTGCTTTTCCCCCCCACACTATGTGACTTCTCCTATGTAAGCTCACATGGTCTTGAATATGTCCAATTGCATTTTTTAAAGATTATGATAGCTCTATATTTAATGTCCCCAAAGAGAAGTAATAAACAAACAGTCTAAGGACAAAGTTAACATTAATTCTAACCCTAACTCTAACTCTACAGAGAACATTTTCTCTTTATTTTTCCAAATTTTTTATTTTCTCCATTATTGTTGGTCTCATTTTCCAAGAGGACCAATGATATCACAGGGTCTTGACTTCGGCATATTGTTGTTTTTGTTTTTCCTCTGTTTTTGAAGAAGACCAATAATATTATGGGTGATGACTTGTGTGTGAACTGGATTTCAGTGAGGCAGAGTTGCACAAAATCATCAACCTCATTCTCTTCCAGAGTCATCAAAGTCCAGTGGCAAGATAAAACTCAAGATGACTGGCGATGGCCCCAGTGTGCAGTGGATGACCTTGGCATCATCTATGTCTGACCAAATTCTAAGAATTCCACAGCACTTGCTTCAGCCGCCTTCATGGCTGTTAAACCAGTTGTCCATATCTGCCCATTCTCCTGGGAGAGGTCTTCACATGCTTGGGGTAGACATCCACCTAACTCACCAATGGGTTTGAGACCTGTTGGTTACCTTGAACCTCCTTTAGTCCATACGCTGAGATGGTTTTACCCAGGTTTGGCTGCTGTGCATGCTCCAGCTTCTTGGAGCCACAGGTGAGAGTTGGGTGAAAAGTGGACACCCAAGGTAGATGAGCAGCCCTGAAAAGTACTTGTCAAGCCCTCACACTAGCCCTCCCTGAATACCCATACACCCCTTTCTCCATATAGTATAGAGATAGATAGCCTAATCTAGTGAAAAGAGAGCAAGCCATGACATCAAGAAGATCTGATTCAAGTCCACAATCTGGTTGTGTTACCCTGAATGTATGGTCCTGGCTAAATTCCTAGTTGCTGCCTCCCCCCCCCTCACCCCCCACCCCCACCATGAGAAGGAGAAGTGGATGGGGAAAGATTTTGCTGTGAGCATGGCTTTGTTGGAACAAGATATTTACAGTATAGCTGATTGTATGATGTAGAATCCAGTTGACTGAAGAGTAAGTTGGATTTGTCTGCCTTGCCTAGAGAACTAACTTGAGTGTCTTTGCATTTCTATACCTTAAAGGGAACTGCTTGTCATTATAATTGGCAGCTAGGTGGTACAGTGGATATAGCATAGGTCTGGAGGAAGGAGGGCAGCTAAAGGGTAGAGGGGATACAGCACTGGGCTTGGAGTCAGGAAGACTCATCTGCATGAGTTCAAATCTGGCCTCAAATATTTACTAGCTGTGTGACCCTGGCCAAGTCACTTAGCCTCTATTTACCTCAATTTCCTCATCTATAAAAAGGAGGATAATAATAGCACCTACTCCCAGGATTGTTGTAAGAATTAAATCAGATAATAATTGTAAAGTGTTTAGCATGGTGCCTGGCACATAAGTCCTATAAAATTGTTATCTATTATTATTATTAGCATTTAACATTTCTAATAGCCCTTTTAAAAGTGATTGTGAATTGAGCTTTTCATTATTGCTTCAATTTGGAAGTAGAAGAAGAACGGATTTGTCCAGCAGGAGAGCAGGAGAGCAAAGAGGAGTAGAAAGTTAACAATTATCAGAGAAAGAGCTTCATGTGGTGCACGTGGTTCCTGAAAGAATCAAGGACATTGAGACCTGCAGTCCAGAGACATAGGTCACTCCAAACTGTTGGGGAATTCTCTTACCCCATACTCCCAGGCCTTTGTCCAGCAAAGGCCTGATCTCCCGGGCAATGCATGAGACGGAAGCCAAGGTGGTGAATAGCTCCGTTTAATTAAGTCAGTGAACAGATTTTTATAGCCTTTATTACGTAGCACTAGGACTGCCTTGATCTGCCTACTCTCCGCCTATTCTTCTCCTGTTCTCCTCCTATTCTCCTCCCCTTTCTTTCCCGTGCTCTCCCCATGATTCACCTGTGCACAGGTGAACCCGGAAAAGAACCCTGCACCATGTTGCCAACAAGGGCGAGACCCTTCTTCCAGACTCCATCTTGTTCCTCCCATACCTCAGAGCCCTGAGGTTTCTCAGTTGGCGTCTGGGTGCGGAGGTCCAACGATGTTTGGGGTCGGCTCTAACTCGTCCCGTTACACCAAGCGCACCAGTCATCCTCACTGATGTGTCCCTCTCAGAGCTTTCAGTTAATAGGTGTCCATTCTTTTCCAAGGATATTATGTGTATTTTATTATTGTGTATTTTTATGTGTATTATTAGGTCTGGAAATATGATCCAGGTTTATGGGTTAACTCTGAGGGATTGATTATTAGTGCTTTTGCCTTATCTTTAAGCAAATGTTTTATGTTTAAGAGTTAATCTTGTTATCATTGTGATAACTGATGAGCTGATTTTTTATAATGGCCTTTCCAGTTGTCCTAGACTTTATTCCTCTCCAACATGCTTTATGTTCCAGGAACACTGGCCAACATGCTGTTCCTCAAACATGACACTTCACCCTCTAGCTATGTGCCTTTGCACTTTCTATTCCCCATGCCCGGAATGTCCTCTCTCCTCCCCTCTACCTCCTAGCTTCTCTGGCTTCCTTCAAGATTCAGCTCAAACCAGAACTAGGAAAACATTGTACACTCTAACAGCAACTTTGTGAGATGATCACCTATGACTGACTTAGCTCTTCTCAGAAATACAATGACCCAAGACCATTGCAAAAGACTCCTCATGGAAAATGCTATCCATATCCAGAGAAAGAACTATTGAGTCTGAATGCAGATTGAAGCATACTATTTTCACTTTATATTTTCATGGTTTTTTTTTCCTTTTGCTCTGTTTCTTCTTTCAACATCTTTTTTCACCTATTTACCTCTGTAGGTCCTAAGTTCCCATCAGTGTTTCCCATTCACACAAACCAACCAATTGGAGTGATGTCACTTTTATATCTTAAAGATAACCATTTACTTAGCAACATATGGAAATGTGTTTTACATGATGGCTCACATATAACATATCAAATTGCTTACTGTCTTAAGGAAGGAGAAAATTTGGAACTCAAAATTTTATGTAAAAAATGAATGGTAAAAATTATCTTTACAAGTAATTGGAAAAATAAAATACTATTTAAAAAAATGATTTAATTCAAGCCCCAACTCTGCAGGAGACCTTTTCAGGTCCCAATTTTGAGATTATGTTTCCTTTACCTTGTATTTTCTATGCATTATTTGTACATCCTCCCTGCATTAGAATGTGAGCTCCTCGATGACCTCAGGATGGCATTTTTGCCTTTCTTTGCACTCCTAGCATTTAACACCATGTCTGCCACATAGTTGGTGTTTAAATGCTTATTTGTTGATTATGATTAAATGGGAAACACAAGCAGAAGCTCAGGAGCTAATGAAAAGTAAGAGTATATCCTCCCTCTCCAAACAGGGTTGTCCTTAGGGCCTTGCAGAGATTGAATGGCAGCCACTTGGTGATACTCCTTCTCTGGGAACCCAGACCTGTCAATGCGAGGGAATGATTGAGTTAACCAAGAAGATGATTGCTCCATTGAGGGCTTCTCAATTTTTTCTTTTACTCGTGACCCCTTCAGTATTTCTTAAACTATGGGTTTAGCTCTTGACCTACAGTTTAAGAAATGCTGCCTGAGTGTGACAGGTTATATTGTGAGGGTCTATGCCAGGTGTGTTATATCATTCCAGGTCCATGCCAGGAATGTTATAATGGGAGACTCATCAGAGATCAATTTCACCTATTTACCTCTGTAGGTCCTAAGCTCCCATCAGTGTGCTTCCCATTCACACAAACCAACCACTTGGAGAGATGCTACTTTTAGATCTTAAACATAACCATTTACTTAGCAATAAGGCAAAATGCATAATAATGACATCACAGGTACTGATATATTAAGATAAGTGTGGGAGTAACAAATACATCATAATCCACACATAAGCCTAGGTCTCACTGTCCCACTAATGCACTTAGCATCTGTGGGAGAGGGAAGGTACACATAGAAACCTGGCAGGAAAATACATGAGGAAAACCAGTGTGCTTGAAGTAACTCCCAACTGTCATCTACAGGGTGTGGTACCATTAAACCATTTAGGAAATGAGTATCACACAAAGTTGCTCTCTGCTACCTTCTATTCTGATCCTCACCATGCTAGAGCTGGACAAATCCTCTTCTAGTCCTGCTCTGACAAAGTGTTTACAAGCTCTTTCAACTCACATCGCCTTTAAAAGAGGGCTGAGAAAGTGTTCGCTCTTATTTGGGACAGTAGCTCCCTTCAATTTTCAACCAGAGCTCCACTTTTTTTTCTGTCCCTTATGCATTGCTTTTGCAGCACCCTCTTAAAATCCACTGATTCTTCCTTATATATATATCAAGGACATCTGTACCAAAAGTTGCCAAAGAGATCATAAGCCAGAGAACTGCAAATCTCATCAGGCTCTTTTTTGCCTCTCTGTTTCTCTCTCTCTCTCTCTCTCTCTCTCTCTCTCTCTCTCTCTCTCTCTCTCTCTCTCTCTCTCTCTCTCTCTCTCTTTCTCTCTCTCTCCCTCTTCCTGTCTTTTCTTCTTCCCCCCCCTCCCCCAGGCAACCAAACCCAGCCACTCTTCACTCACCAGAACTATAGATTATCCAATTATATCTCAACTTTTCTTCCAATAAAGCAAAGAGCAAAGCAGCTGTGACATTCTTTTCTTGTTTTGATTTCCCCTTTCAAAACACAGAGGGCAGCAAGGAGCTTCAGCCTTCCACACTCCAGGTGCTCCTGAAAGGTAGCAGCCATCCTGAAGCTCTCATCCAAGGCATTCCAATATTGTTTCAGCCAATCAGGAATCTCACAGCTGAAGCCTTTTCTCAGCAGATGGGAAGGCAGAGCAGGCTCTTTTGCCCCCTGTTGAGTTTCTCCTCTCTTGCTCATTCATGATTACTCCTGCAAGGGTTCTTCAGCCTCTTTGTGATACTTTCAGCAATTTAATCAGTATCTTCTGGTACTCAATGAACTCATCTCTACTTAGGAGGTTAGAACTCACCAAATTTCTCCTATGATAGCAACAATCTTTTTAAAATTACCCTTTAGACTGCAAATATTTGCAAGACTTTTCTTTTTATGGGCTTTACCCTCTTAAACTGCTACATGGAAATAAGCTGAGGGACCGTGATGCTTTGCAGCACCAACCATTAATTTAACAGTTCTCATGTGGTATTTCTTTCAGTATTTCTTCATACTTACACTGTATACTCCCTTTTTCTTCATACTCACATTTTGTAAGTTTTTAAGAAGCATTCCTTCTCTGCATCTTTAAATCATCAAACTGTTCACTAAAAAAGGCATCACTCTATATCCTTTGCAACCTTTTAAACCTTTATATTTATGCTACAGTTAATTTTTTTTGTTGTCCCAAAGTTTTCACATCTCATTTGAAAATTGATTTTTTTGGGTGGCTTTAACTATTTATCGTTCATTCATGTCCAATTCTTTGTGACTCCATTTGGGGTTTTCTTGGCAAAGATATTAGAGTGGTTTGCCATTTCCTAATCCAGCTCATTTTTCACATGAGGAAACTGAGGCAAACGGGATTAAGTGACTTGCCCATGATCACATAGCTAGTAAATATCTGAGGCCAGGATTCAACTCAGCAAGATGAGTCTTCTTGACACCAGGCTTGGTGCACTATACACTGTGCCACCATTTAAATTATACTAAAGTTCTTTTCCTATGCCTTTCAGTTATCAGGTTCTTCATACTTTATCAGTTTTATTTTTTCTTTATGCAGAAGTAATTTTAATGCTTCTTTTAGTACCTACCTACTCCACAGAAAAGGGCTGTCCTTTAAAGGGACAGAATCTTGAAGACATAGTATCAACAGAAAAAAATAGGACTTCAGAAAGACCTGAAAGGCAAGACAGAAAAGAAGCTTCTTTTTTATTTAGTCATTTGGTTCTATCCTGTTAAATTTGAAAGGTTCTATATAAGATTTTTCTCTTTATTTTGTATATTCATAAATTTACATTCTTGATAGATTTTAATTTTATGACAAAATTAAGTCAAACAATGAGAAAATCTTTCATTGTAATATTACAGAATTTATAGTTGTACAGTGATTGTTTAGAAAGTCCATAATTACTAACTGGAAAAATGATAGACTGTTAAAATATTACACCTTGTATCCATGCAACTGCCTATCACAAGCCATTTAGTTACTCATTTTCAGATTACAACATATTTTTATTGCAGGGTGCTATATTGATCCATAAAACAACTGTCAAAATGGAGTTATTTAAAGCTTGTCTGATATCTTTTTTCCTTGCCTAGATTTTAAAAACACTGCCCTCTGTGTTCCTTCAAAATTGAATCAAAGTCACCTAAAGGTCAAAGAAGATCTCTGGCTCTGGGTTCAAGCTGACTTGGTTTTCGTTCTTGTCAAGGCGGTCCAGAAAAGGGTGGAGATCAGACCATTCTTAACACTCTCTGACTCACCTTGGAATATCAGGAAAGCCTCTTCAATAAAGCTTATCTTGGGCTTACATCCAAGTCTCCCATGAAAGGGGTTGAATGTCCCTTCTAGAAAGGCTCTTAATGTACAAAGTAGATATAAAGTACAGAATGGCTAATTTATTTCTTCTGAAACAAAAGAAATGCTTAAATCATAAAAGGCTCATAAGCATGTATTAACAAATATTTAAACAGGAAACTAACCTGTTATGGAAACATCACCTATTTGGTTTGTTGGTTTGTTCTTGCCCTTCTTTCTCTAAGGGACCAAAGTGACATGACTATATTGAAATCAAGTTACAATATGTCCGACCATGGCTGATTAGACCAATATGAGTTTGGAATGCTCTACAACAGGTTGGGCACAAACCCAACATGTGAACATTTGGAGTGAATTCTCTAAATTTGAGCATCTTGAGTTTCTTTTGAGCTACTGCAATTCTACTTTGCTCATAGAGCACAGCACCTTTTCTGATGAGGGCATGCTATGCTGAGTGGTCCTCTGCCAGTGTCTCCCATGTCATGCAATTGATTCCGAAGTTCTTAAGAGAGACTTTGAGAATGTCCTTGTACTGTTTCTTCTGACCACCATATGAGCCCTTGACTTGAGTGAGTTCTCTGTAAAATAATCTTTTAGGGAAGTGTATGTTTGGCATTTGAACAACATGGCCAGCCCATCAGAGTTGTACTCTGTGCAGTAGAGTTTGCAGTTTAACTCGAGAAAGGACCTGAGTATTGGGTGCTTTACCTTATCCTGCCAGGTGATCTTCAGAATCTTCCTAAGACAATCCTAATGGAAGGAATTCAGTTTCCTGCCATGGCACTGGCGAACTATCCAGGTTTCACAGGTATACAATAATGAGGTCAGCACAATGGCTCTGTTGACCTTCAGTTTGGTAGGCAGCTTAATATCTCTTCTCTCCCACACTTTCTTTTGGAGACTCCGAGAAGATAAAGACAACTTGGTAGGACCACTCAACAGTTATTTCCCAAGTCCTTTGGCTAACCATAGCAAACTCCTGATGGTGGTGATCTCCTCTGAGAAATGTGCAGTTGTAAGGAATATTTCCCACTAGGCAGTCAGCATCTAACCTCTCAAAATTATGAAGTAGCTAGTAAGGCTGGAAATGTTCATTTCTCCAGAATGCTTTTTAGTGACCTGGGCTCAGAGAAAGAAAAACAAACAGAAAAGGGACTTGAGGTCCAATCTTTAGCTTGGCTAGGGAGTCTCCTGCCATGTGCCAGTCTCCAGTAGCCATTGCTGTTGCAAAGGAGGAAGGGAAAGAAATCACTTCACCTCTCTTCATTGGAGGTCCAAGGGAAATCTGGTGCTGGCATCTTGAAAGAGAGAGGAAGTTTTTGTCTTCAATACTTTTTATATAACTGCAGAGTGGGTGGTGTTTCATGGCTCAGTGGCCAATCATCTTTGACATAGCCTTAAGGTATGAAGATGTGTAAAAGCCAATCAGGAGCTGCTAGTTCTGTGTCTGTGTGTGTGTGGGGGGGGGTGAGTATGTGTGGGTGTACCTTTAGTAAAATGGAACCACAAAATGTGTCCCTCTCCATGGAACCAAAGTATATATGTCTAGTTCCATGGCAGGTAACATAGTCCAGGAGATTAGAAGTTCTATCATGCCCATTACAAAAGAAAATCTACAAAAACACCACCCTTCATTCTGTTTCTTAGACATAGCATCACTGTGCTAGTTAATGTAAGAGTTTATTCTTGTATCCTCTGAAGTCATGAACATTCATGACCTTGAAATCTATGTAATTAGTATTTTGTGGGTGTCTTTCTTCTTAGGTGTGACTCCAACATAGGAAAGAGATAGCAAGATGGTGAACTTTAGAGTATTGGAAGTATGGAAGGAATCAGAAATTGGACTTCAATCAAGAATAAGTATAGTTGAAATAGAGGGTGGGCTGTGCCTAGCTCTTATGAACAGCATGTGTAGCTGATTCAGTCCCTCTGAAACACGGGCAGAATTCTTTAACTGGTTTCTATTCACTAACCAGACAGTGAAGACACGAACTTTGGATTGGCTGCTTTTCTGAGACTGGAGCGCATTCAAAAGATATGAATGACCTGGCCAAAGTGACTCTTTTGTTTTTTTCATGTCGCACTGTCTTGGAGTGAGAGAGATGTGCTGAAAGTCTCTGCATGAGGAAAATACCAGATCCTAAAAGTCTGGGCCTCACAAATGGCCAGTGAAGAGATGCTTATAGTAATTCTTTTACATTAGCTCATTTCTTCTTTTCATTTGCTTTTTCCTACTTCTAGGTGAAGGATGATTAGAGACAGCTATGACCTTTAGAGAGCCACCAGAAGTCTGAGAGCTGGAGTCTCTAACAGATTTTGCATTCAGCTATGAGGATCAAAATCCCAAGTGATCTATTTGACCCAGCCAATAGGGAGTGACATCAATTCGTCCATCAGCTAAGCCATATTTGGAAATGATTTTGGTAGGACAATGTTCACATAGCAGCTATGATATGTTTGAACCCATTCTCCCCAGTGTGTGTGTGTGTGTGTGTGTGTGTCTGTGTGTGTGTGTGTGTGAGAGAGAGAGAGAGAGAGAGAGAGAGAGGCAGAGACAGAGACAGACAGAGAGAGAGAAATTGTTTGTACTTCTGTTCTTGCTATATTTTCATGGCAATTATCCCTTTGTAAAATTCAATTGATGTTAATTGATGGAATGAAACAGGAGCACTGGTAACCATCAGTTAATGATGGGAGAATGCATGAGAATGAAGGCTTGAGCCAACAGAATTTTAGAAAAAGATAGCTCCAACCTTTGAGGGGTACCCATAGAATACTGAAGGGGAAATGTAGGTGCTGTCACTCTGGGAATTTAAGTGCAGAATCTGACCACATAATGAAAACGGACACAGAAAGAAATGTACTCAGTAGGTATTGGGTCTCTTGGCTATACTCAGGTTCAACCTGATATTTGGGGATGAGGCCAAGAAGTAGGTATCAGAGTAATCCATCTTTAGCAGGTTACTTTTTCCTGGAGGCCAGAACCAAGAAACCTGGCCTGGAGAGCCCTTCCCTTCCTGGGATAGTGTTAATTGGTTGAGATCTTTGGGAAGTAAGATACCCAACTGTAATAATTAGTGATATAATGATGAAGCTGTTATTTTAAGAATCCATTTTTGCCTTCAATCATGTCAGTTACCTCAGGATGGCTCATGAAGGAGGAAAAACCTGCAGAGGTTACAGTGCCAAACCTGATCTCAGACCCCCTTCATGGTGAAGTAAATCTCCTAATCTGAGCCAATGGTGCACAGGTACCCATAATTTTATATGAAAGCTTGGATGATTGAGTTGGCAGATAACTGGTGCAATAGTACCATAACCTGAATAAGTATGTGCAGTCAAGATAAACCTTTTGCCTTGAGATGAAGGAAGGGGGGCTAATCTAACCAGTTTGCCAGTCAGAGGCAGGTCAGGAACCACTTGGGATCTTGCCATATTTTAGAGATGGGTGCTCTAATTGGCATAAGGAGCACATTTGAGTAGAAGTAGCTGCCTTGTCCTTTGTTAGTAGGATCATATGGCACAGCACCAACTACTACTTGGCATCATAGCTCCTATGTGCAGATTAATGATGAAGCCACTATCCAACTTATGCTGTTCTCACAAGGGCATGAACCTACTTATTCACTTAAGCAGGGGCTATATGATATCTCTGATGGATCTGACAGTTTCCCCCTGACCATCCACACAAATGTACGGGGTGGGGTACATCAGCAAAATTCCCTCCTTGGTCCTGATCCCAAAGGAGAGAGCCTTTGATTGTCTAGTCCTATATTCTCCTGGCTCCAGAGCATATGGCCATACTCATAGCCACCACTCAGAAAACAGTGTGCACGATGTTCTTATCTGCCCCATTTCTCAAAGCTCTTTCACATGCCAACTATTCCACTGAGGAGGCTTGCCAGGACCCCCATCCCTCAGAGTCTCTCTTGTTTTTAGATTAATGGCTGCTAAAGTCAAGCTTTACACATCTCTCTTGTATCTCTCAGTAAACCATGCAAAACAGGAACCAACTTCTCATAAGTGGGATCTCACTGGGCCATCAGAGGAGGAGCTTGGACTTGGAAGTCATAGTCTCTGTCAGACTTGCAGCCCATTTGTGAAGGGCACTAATGTCCAAGGACCTGGGATGGCTTCATCTTGAATGCATCATTTATGTTTAACAATAGAGACCTCTCATGCCTTAACCACCTAGACAGAGGTGCCACCTTGCAACACTCAATTCATAATAGGCACCTCTAGGTAAAGGTTGATGGTATGATGCTGCATCATCTTCCCAGGAGGACAAGTAACAGGAGAGTAACTGGACCCAGTAATAAAAAAAGTAACTACTTTTTAAAGCTGGTATAGCAAGTGGATTCTTCAGGAGGCTTGTGGCTCCAGAAACTTAATGGTTATTCATGTAATCATTCCTAGGTACCAGCCAAAGGTTCCACTCTACCTGTTCATTGCGGACAGAGACCTCCAAAAACATGGGCCATACAGGGTCAAAAGGGCCTAGAGGCAGACAGTTCTGTTCAATCTACTTTAGGCCTTCTAGGGCTGTAGCCTGTTCTAGCCCCCATGCAAAAGAGTCAACAAATGGGGCTATTAGAATGCCCAGGTGGGAAACGTGAGTTCCTAGAATCTGCAAAATCTAATAAGCATCTGAGTTTCCATTTTTAGATTGCAAGGAAATGAGTGTCAATTGCTTATTCTGAACTGTGTCCAGGGGCATCTGGGTTCTTTCCACTCATTGTATTCCCCAAACCCTGATTGAGTGGCACTCTGGATTTTCTTGGTGTTAATTTCCCACCTCTTGTCCCTCATCTGATCCTAGAGGGTTCTAATTTTGGCTACCATGAAAAAAAAAAGCTGCCATGAATATTTTTGTGCAAATTTATCTTTTTCTTCTTTCTTGATTTTTTGGGGGGATTACATGTAAGTCTACTAATGGCATAGCCAGGTCAAATGCACAATTTGGTAACTCTCTGGTCAAATGGCTTTCCAGAATTTCTGGACCAGTGCCTAGCTCCACCAGTAATGCACTAGAGGACCCATTTCCCCACAGACCCTTCAACATTTGTCATTTTCCTCTTTTGTTATTTTTGCCAATCTGATAAGTATGGGGTAGAACTTCAAAGTTGCTCTAAATTAATTTAATTATTATTGATTTGGGGCATTTTTCCCATTTCACTTCAGTGTCTTAGATGTCTTCCAAACTTTTGGCATCTTCCAGATTCTCAGCCTTCACATTCTTCTACATGACTGAAGCTACTCTCTTCCACATTACCAAAGATCTCTTAATTGCCAAGTATGATGGTTTTTTTCCTCAGTCCTTCTTGACCTCTATGTAGCATTTGATGCTGTTGACTACTCTCTGCTCCAGGATACTTCCTTTCTTCTCTTCAGGTCATTGAAAATGATGCAAGTTTGTCACCTATTAAAAACTCTCATATCTGCATATTTGAAAAAGCAAGGGTGTTCCTATTTAAAATTTTTTCTGTAACCAGGGTTGCACAGAGCACATGCAGAGATTCTTCACCTGCTTCCAGCCAACCACATGTTCATGACTCAGTACTTCAGCGAGATAGTGCTTTGAGATGACAAGGCCTACTGTTTCTGGCCATTTGTGACTCAGTGTTGAAAGGACTCAGTGCTTTGAAATAAAGCAGTAAACCCTGGATGGTCCTTCAGTACACCTCCTTCTTTACTATGACAATAATAGGAGAGCAGGGTATAGGTAAAAACAGACATCTGGCTCTATCTTCTTCTTCAACTCTCTTGACTGGCAAGTTATTCTGCCTTTTTAGCAGACTTCATATAAGAGGGTGGGGAGGGGAGGTGGTTGGCACCCTACAGCTGCCTACAGTGGGACCCTACAGTAAAGTGAAGATTCAGATGATTGAGCTCACCCTTGGGTCCCTGGCCTCCTTTTCCATTTAATGTCTCCTTTCCTGATTAGGTGACTAAGCATCATTTTCAAGACTGATGCATCTAGACTTGGAGGCAATCTTTCTTCGTCTGAGAAAATGAGCATTTGCAGAAGATATGGGCTTTTTTGGACAGTACAATTATTTGGACAGTACAGAACTGAGGTGAAATGTGGAATGTGTATTCAGTAGGCCTACAAACTGCTTTATGTTCTGATTAGGTTTAAGTTACAGCTTTTCAAGAAATTATAATACTAGTTACAAGTTAAGCTACTAAGTCTTCTTTTTAAATCCTTTGATCAATTTGGTAAGATTTTTGTGTCTTCTAATTTCTTCTGTCTAAGAGATCTAAGGTGGGGGTGGGGGAGGACCTGTTTGTACAGCTCTTTTTGTGGTGGCAAAGAATTGGAAATTGAAAGGATGCCCATTAATGGGGAATTGCTGAACAAGTTGTGGTATATGAGTCTAATGGAATGCTATTTTGCTTTAAAAAATGATAAGTGGGCTGATTTATGAAAAACCTGGAAAGACTTAATACCGACTGATGCAGAGTGAAGTGAGCAGAACATTGTACACAAAAATAGCAATACTGTGGTCAACTATGAATGACTTAGCTATTCTCAGCAATACAATGATCCAAGACAATACCAAAGCCCTCATGATGAAAAATGCTATCTGCCTCCGGAAAAAAGAATTGATGGCATTTGAATGCAAATCAAAGCACAATATTTTTCACTTTCTTTATTTTTTTCATGTTTTCTCCCATTTTGGTCCATCTTCTTTCACAACATGACTAATATGGAAATATATTTTACATGATTGCACGAATATAATGTATATAAAATTGCATACTGAATCAGGAAGGTGCCATAGCCCAGCTTCTTCGGGCCCACCAGTGGTTGCTAAAATTAGATTCTCATTGAGGCATTCCCATTAGTTTTTAAAAATTAAGTTTTTATTGATATTTTCTGTTTCTTATATTACCATAGTTATTTCACATATCCCTTCCTCTCTCCCTCCCAGAGCACATTTCATATGACAAATAATATTTTTTAGACAGGAAAGTCAGCAAAACTGATTAATACATTGAAAAACTCCAAAAATGTGTGTAATGTGTAACACATATGGACTTTTACCTCCACGAGGGGTGGATTGAGAATATACTCTTATATCTCTTCAATCAAATGATGCTTAATATTTAATTTGCTACATTTACTTTTGATTTTTTTAGCATGTAGTTTTTTCCCCATTTACATTGTTGGAAGTATTGTGCATATTGCTTTCTCGACTCTACTTACTTCACTCTGGGTTAGTTCATATAGATCTTTTCACTCTATATTCATTACACATATCCTTTCTGAATAGCACACTAATATTCCATTATATTCATGTAATACAATTTATTTAGACATTTCCCAATAGATAGGCAGCTACTTTGTAATTCTTAGCTATCACAAAAGGCGCTGCTATGAATATTTTGGAATATAAGGAGACTTTTTTTTCTTATCAATGGCTTCCTTTTAATATAAGCCCACTTATGGAATCTCTGGTTCAATGAGTATGGACATTTTAGTCACTTTATTTGCATATTTCCAAATTGTTTCCAAAATAGTTGTACCACTTCACAGTTCCACCGCAATATATTAGTGTGCCTTATCTTTTTTTTAGTGGCAAAATATATTTTTAAAAGTTAATAGGTATTAGAAAATAGTATCACAACCCCCCCCAAAAAAAACCCAAACAAAAAAGAAAATAGTATCACAATAAATCATTTTTGTAATTTAATGAACTGCTTACCCTTTTAAAATTTTTATTATTTATTTATTTGTAACATTTTTTAAAAAAAATTGAGTTCCAAATTCTCTTCCTACTAACCCTCCCCCACACATCATGAAGGCAAAAAATGTGATATCAGTTATGTGTGTGAAATCATGCAAAACACATTTCTATTATTAGCAAGTTGCAAAAAAAAAAAAGCAAGGTAAAGAAAGAGAAAAAATATGCTTCTATCTGCTGACTCTATCAGTTCTTTCTCCGAATGTGAAAGCATTTAGGGATATAGATTTCCCCTAAATACTACTTTGGCTGTATACCATAAGTTTTTGTATGTTCTCTCATTGTAGTCATTCTCTTTAATGAAATTATTTGTTGTTTCTATGATTTATTATTTGACTCACTCATTCTTTAAGATTAGATTATTTAGTTTTAAATTAGTTTTTAATCTATGTTCCCAGGGCCATTTATTGAATGTAATTTTTGTTGTATTATGGTCTGAAAAAGATGTATTTGTATTTCTGCTTTTCTACTTTAGTTTTTGAGATCTTCATGCCTTAATATATGGTCAATTTTTGTGAAAGTGCCATGTATGGCTGAGAAAAGGGAATACTTTTTTCTATTTCTATCCAATTTTTTCCAGAGGCCTATCATATCTAACTTTTCTAAGATTCTAATCATCTCCTTAACTTCTTTCTTACTTATTTTATGTTTAGATTTATCCAATGCTGAGAGGGGAAATTTGAGGCCCCTACTAGTACCATTTTACTGTCTATTTCCTCTTTTGATTCATTTAACTTTCCCTTTAAGAATTTGGATGCTATACCATTTGCTGTGTATATGTTTAGTATTGATATTACTTCATTGCCTATGGTATCCTGCTTATTTTTAAAAATTAGGTCTATTTTTGCTTTTGCTCTGTCTGAGATCATGATTGCTATCCCTGCCTTTTCATAACCTCAGCTGAAGCATAATAGATTCTGTTCCAACCCCTTGTTTTTATTCTGTGTGTCTCTCCCTTTCAAGTGTGTTTCTTGTAAACAATACATTGTTGGATTCTGGTTTCCAATCCATTCTGCTATGTGCTTCTGTTTTATGGATGAGTTCATCCTATTCACATTCAGTTATGATTACCAACTGCATAACTCCATCCTATTTTTCCCCTGTTTATCCTTCTCACTGTCTCTTTTTGCCCTGTTCCTCCTCAAAATTCTGTTTTGTTTCTGACCACCAACCCCTCCCTCTCTTCTATTAGCCCTCCCCTTTCTCTTTCCTTTCACCTTCCACTTCCCTACTGGGTGAAGTTTCTATACCCAGTTTAGTGTGTACATTATGCTCTCTTTGAGCTAATTCTGATGAGAGTAAGGTTCAAGTGTTGCCCACCAACCTCATTTACCCCTCTACTGTAAAAGCTATCCCTTTTGATGTCTCTTTTATGTGAGATATTTTCTGTTATTCTTCCTCTCCCTTCCCCCCCTTTCCATTGGTATATTTGGGGTTTTTTTCATTATTTATTTATTTATTTGATATTTTAGTTTTCAGCATTAATTTTACAAGAATTTGAATTACAAATTTTCTCCCGATTTCAACCCTCCCACCCACTTCAAGATGGCATATATTCTGATTGCCCTGTTCCCCAATCAGCCCTCCCTTCTGTAACCCCACTCGCTCTCATCCCTTTTCCCTTACTTTCTTGTAGGGCAAGATAGATATTTATGCCCCATTGCCTATATATCTTATTTCCTAGTTGCATGCAAATTTTTTTTTTCGAACATCTGCTTTTAAAACTTTGAGTTCCAAATTCTCTCCCCTCTTCCCTC
>CM053623.1:306342818-306377736 GCA_028646595.1 Phalanger gymnotis
TGCTTGGCTCAGCTCCGCTCCCCTCAGCTGGGGGCTGGGAGTTCCGTTCGGGACAGACCTTACCCCGAGACCATCCAGGCTGTCCTGGGCTGGAGCCCTGCTTCCCTCTGCCACTTTGTGTGTTCTGCAGTTCTAGAATTGGTTCAGAGCCATTTTTTTATAGGTTTTTGGAGGGACTTAGTGGGGAGCTCACGCCAGTTACTGCTTTCCAGTCGCCATTTTGGCTTTGCCCCCATGATGTAGGCTCTTTGACTTTGTTGACTTCTTCTGACTGTATGTTTTGGTCTTCTTTGCCACCAAAGAAAGATTCCAAAGTCTGAGTCTGAATCTGAGTCTGTTTTTGCTGCCTGTTCATGTTCCCAGCCAACTACTTGACCCCTTGGGCTTTTTGTCAGGGTATGACTGCTTATAGAGTAGAGAGTACTTTATTCCAAGCTTGAGAGGTTGCACTGTTGTTTTCAGTGCTATTTCTACACAGCAAACTCTGCCACACCAGCGTTCCTCCTTCCCCAAGAACCGCCAATCCAGACCACGACTCAGATCTTAAGCAGGCTCTGCACTCCTGCTCAGATCTGCCGCTTAATTCCTCCCACCAGGTGGGGCTGGGGCCTGAAGCAACTGCAGCTATAGCTCTGGAAGCAGCCTCAGAGCTGCACCACCTCTGCCCACCCTGGTGGCCAACCACGAACTCCTTTCACTCTGTCCGAACAGCTTTTCCCACTAACCTTCTCTGTTGTCTTTGGTGTTTTTGAGTTGAGAAGTCTGGCAACTGCGCTAGGGCCTGTTCCGCCTGGCTCCTGGTCTGGTTGGTATGGGTGCAGCCCACGATGAGCTCTGCTCTGCTCCTCTCCCAGTTCCGTGCATGATAGACCTTACCCAACAACCATCCGGGCTATCCTGGGCTGGATCCCTGCTTCCCTCTGCTATTTTGTGGGTTCTGCAGTTCTGGAATTTGTTCAGAGCTGTTTTTAATAGGTGTTTGGAGGGTCCTGGGGGAGAGCCCTAGGCAAGTCCCTGCTTTCCAGCCGCCATCTTGATATTTGAGTTTTTAATATGACTAATTATATTATTTCCCTAATATTGAATCATTCTTACATCCTTTGTACAAATACCACTTGATCTAATCAATGATTTCTTGGACAAATTGGCGAAGTCTGTTTGATAGGATTCGGTTTAAAATTTTTGAGCCAATGTTCCTTAATAATATTGTCCTATAGTTTTCTCTCTGTTTTATCTTTCTCTGGTTTAGGTATTAGGACTTTACTTGTTTCAGAAATAGGTTCTGATAAGGTGCTTTCTTTCTCAATTTTTGAGCGTAATTTGTGAAGTGTGGGTGCTAACTGCTCTTTAAACATTTGATAGAATTATCCTGTGACTCCATCAGGTGCAGGGGCTTTTTCCTTGTATAGTTCCTTTACAGCTAGATCCATTTCCTTTTCCAAGATTAGGGGAGCTGGAAATTTGCTAGCTGAATTTCTACAAAAACCATACATAATGAATGATACTGGAAAATGATTATTATGATTTATCTATGTATCTCACTGAGAGATAGCTTTTTCAGCTGTGACAGTCATTAAAATCAAAGCTTAAAATAAACTGAACTTGGAATCAGATCTTCAAATTGCTGTATCACAAAATATTCAACAAACAAGCAAATTTAATCACTCTACTCTTACTAATTATTATCAATAATGTTTAATGACAGCAACAAAATTGTATCATTCATATATGAAATTATTTTCATAACATCATTACTTTATCCTTTAAGATTCTTTTTTTTTTTTGCAATACATACTTATTAGCATTTCCTGATCCTGTGGATTATTGATCCCAACACTTGCCAACCAAATGCCAATCACAGAGGTGGAGCAGCCTAATTCAAGCATCAGTGCAACCTGAAGGAAAGACAGGAAGCAGCATGTGCCAGGCAAAGTGATCCACCAGCACCACCTTGACCACCACCTTCCCTCAGACCCTCATGTAGACAGCCTAAGAGTATTAGAAATAGCAATGATTCCAGTCCAGTATCCCCAGTCATCATCCTGAGAAGCAACCACTAGAGGGAATGCAGCCCGTCTACTGCTCTTGCAAAAACTATAGCCAAAGTAAATGAAGACCAAAAAAGAAAATTTTGTCACCAAATTCCTTGCCATTATCTAATGGTTCAACATCAGAACCTGATAAAATGTTATGCATAGAAATGACATTTTTAACAGTTATGATTTTTTAAAAAATGTTCCCCAATTATGTGTAAGAACATTAACATTCCTTCTTCAAATTTTGAATTCCAAATTCTCTCCCTCTCTCCCTTCCCATTGCCCCCTCATTAAGAAGGCAAGCAGTGTCACCACACCTGTGTAGTCATGCAAAACACATTTACACTTAAGTCAAAATGCCATTTAAAAATGCCATTACTGCATGCTTTGCCAGTATACTTTAAGTACCACAAAACCTTTCATCTGCCTTGTAGCTGACTTGTAGCTATATGTTGACTTCCCCATTGGAACATAAGCTTCTTGAGAGCAGGGATAGTCTTACTTTTCTATTTGTAACCCCAGCATTTAGCACAATGCACATGGTAAGCACTTTATAAATGCTTCATTTATTCCTTAGTACAGTAGTACATGAATATAATTTATAAATAAGCTAGGTGACACAGTAGCTAGAGTGTGGGACTTGGACTCAGGAAAACTCTAGTTCAAATGTAGCCTCAGATACTTACTAGCTGTGTGACTGGGCAATTTCTCTTGACCTCTGCCTGCCTAAGATTCCTCATCTGTAAATAAATAACAGCTGCTCCAGGGTTGTTGGGAAGATGAGATGAGATAACATTTACAAAATGTTTTCCAACCTGAAAGTGCCTCATAAATGTTAACTATTGTCTATACATACATTGAAGGTCAGTTTTTTTTCCTTGATAGAGCTATGTGAACAAATTTGGAAGACCACACTAATCTAGTTTATTTAATGAAGTACCTAAGTGGTCCTAAAGTTTATAGGTCTCTATTCTTTTTTAGTTTACTAGTGAAGGAATGGAAACTCCTTGAAAACAGCTACTAATTTGTTTTTGCCTTGGTGTTGTCAAGGCCTGGCAAGCAGGCTGTTCCCTGAGCTTGGCATAACAATAATCCTTTGAGCTCACCCTCTGGATGATCTCACACTCTGGCAAAATTCTGTCATTATCCCATTGCTTTGACTAGCACTGGGTGCTCCCCAAACTCGGAATAGCACCGGACAAGCTTGGACAAGTTCTGCTCATGAAACCCTGCAATGAATCAAACCTATTGCATCGTTGCTGTTACCCCTCATTGTCAGGGCTGCAATTCACTGGGCAGCCACAAGTACAAGTATTGGAATCTGCTTGCTTTAAGTTAGGTCCACCCACTAGGGGTGGGACCCCGGCACATGTGTCTAATCTGGGTCCTTTTTTCAAGCCGTTTCCCTCCCTTTGAAATTAAACATCTGTTTGATTCCTGACTCTCCCGTAGATGAGTACGTAGGATACAAGTGTTGGATTCTAAAGTCAACTTGTAGAGTAAAAATCCTAGGTAGTCAAAATCACCCTCTCCCTGGCATTTCTGTAAGGTGAACAGCCTCTGGCATCTTGGAATAATGTAGGTAAAGGAAGCCTGCAAGTCAGATAGACACCTTGTGGATAAAGGGAGGTTATCATGACTGAGTGGAGAAGGGAGGCTGGGCATTCTTGTCCACTACATGCTGCTTTATCACCTCCTCTCTCCTCATATCCCTACATCTGCTCTTCTCTCCCTGTGCCCTAAAATTTAGGGCAGTATGGGATGGAGAGAGGAAGAGGCTTCAAAGTCCACTGTATACATTTTGGAATTGGAAGGCTGGGCAGTGGATTCACTCTCCCAGCTTCCAATCACTCGGGTGTATCAAATAATGGACAGAATCAGTGGCGCTATTTAAATAGTTCTTTCTGTGTTTCCTAGGTTTCTCTCTGTCTCTATGTCTTTCTCTGTCACTCTTTCTGTCCCTGTCTCACTCTTTCCTTGCTCTTTTTGCCCAATTCATATGGTTGAATTTGCCCGAATTAAAAGCACATATGATGTGACTCCATTTAATGAAGTCTAAAAACATATTACCTTTCTGGGTCACAATGCCACACTGTTTTCATAAAATGAATTTTCAGTACATGAGCATCCCAAGTCTTTTTCACATGAACTACTTGACAATCACACCTCCATCCTCCACTTGTACCATTCTTTTTTTTTTTTTTAACAGAGTACAAGACTTTATATTTATCCGTACGAAACCTAATCTTCTTAGATTTGGTCCTTCATTCCAGATGGCTATAAAGTATAATCCTGGCCCTATCACTCACCACCAGTCAGCTCTTCTAGTTTGGGGTTCTATGAAATTTTGACAACCACATCATTTATGCCATCATATAGGTGATGTGTAAAAATACTGAATTTGACAGGGCCAAAGATGCATGCCACTGGACACCTCCCTCCAGGTTGACATGACTCTACTAACCATTTTTCTTTGGATAGGGTAAACAAACTGGTTGTGCCTTTTCCTTTTTTGAGACAGAGTTTTCCTGTCTTCCAGTTAGGTGGCACAGTGGATAGAGCATCAGGTCTGGAATCAGAAAGACCCGAGTTCAAATCCTGTCTCAGACATTTACTAATTGTGTGACCATAGACCCTCTTTGCCTCAGTTTTCACATCTTAAAATAAGCTGGAGAAGGAAATGGCAAACCAATCTAGCATCTTTTCCAAAAAAACTCCAAATGGAGTCATGAAGAGTTAGATATGTCTGAAAGAACTGAACGACAAATAGATGATTTGAAATTTAAATTCATTTAAAAATAGTATGTAATAGCAGCTTTTTATGATCATGCATCTTCTCAATAACTTTGTATTCATAATAAGTAGAATTGTAATTCTATGGATGTCATTTGTCATTAAAAAGGGGACTTTGATTAGCAAAACTGTACTGCGAAGATATTGATTTACACATGTACATTTAAAAAGAAAAACAAAAAGAAAGTGCAAGCTTAGGGACCAGAAAGAGATATAGAGGCTTGTTTGCTTATATGCTCTTTACAGAGTCATTGATTTATAATTGGTATGGACCTTTGTTAGGAGCAGGCACCCTGTAAGTTTAGGATTGTTGTTGGGATGAAGTGAGGCACTCTGAAGCTACTGAGCAGTTAATAAAAGGAGACTGACTTAACCTTAACACAGCACAGATATGCAACAAAGACCAGTGGAGCTTAGCTTCTATAGACACAGCCCTCCAGTCTCCATTAGGAATTCCACAGGTTCAGCAAGACAGGGTGTGGTCTATAGATATGCACCAAATCAGAGGGGCCCAACTCCAGGAGGGTAGATTCTTTTATTTCCCTGGATAACCAGGAAGCCACTGTCAGTCAACACAGCCAGATGCAGCCAGTAAACTGTTAACCAGGAAAACCCAGCTTGAGACTTGCCCCACCCATAGGCCAATAAACACACGGCTTTGTAGACTTTTCCTAATGTAAGTGGGTCTGCAGAGAAGGAAACCCTGGTAGATATTGGTTCTATCACATACCACCCTCAGACAAGCTCCTAAGAATCTTTTAAAGGATCTTCCATGATTTAAATGTTTTCAGGCTTTTAATAAACAATCTCCTGTCATTGTTATTGTTTAGTTGTTTTTCAATATGTCTCTTTGTGACCCCATTTGTGGTTTTCTTGGTGAAGATACTAGAGTGGTTTGCCAGATGAGGAAACTGAGGCAAACAAGGTTAAATGACTTGCCTAGGGTCACACAGCTAGTAAGTGTCTGAGGTTGTATTTGAACTCAGGAAGAGGAGTCTTCCTGATTCCATAACAGGCACTATCCAGTTTCGCCTAGCTGCCCAATCTCCTAGCATAGGCAGTACTAAAGGAAAAAAAAAATAGGTTTCCTGCTGAAGACGCACCATAAAGAAAAAAAAAAGAAAGGAAAAAAAGTGGAAGAGAACAAAAGTTAGAACTCCTTCACTTTTTCTCCCCTATTCAGAAGGACTGAGTTACAGACTTCAATAATCTGGTCCATGGGACGGGCAATGCCAATTCTTTGCAATTCACAGTGGGTCTCCTAATGCAAGGCAATGGCAGTAAGTCAGAAGAAGCCCAGCCTAGACTACCAGGGCCATTGCACAGATGATGATACTTCAGATCCAATCACCCATATTCATCCTGCATCAAGGTCATCTGTAGTAAAGTGGCTAAGAGGACTGAAGCCTCTTGAATGTAACCTGACCCAGGATTGAAGCTGATACTGAGGTTCTCTCACATACTTAGTAATCCCTGGCTCAGTCATGAAAACTACTCCTTCCCTGAGAGCCATAGGAAATCTTTGCCCTTTAGAGCCTCCATGGCATTGCCCTCTTTTCCCACTGTGGCTAAACCTTCTGAACTATCTAAGGACCCAGAATTACCACCAAATCAAGGAGGGAATATTTTTTATTCCACGTAATTTGTGTCACCTCTCCTATGCAAGATATCTTACACCAATATCACCCCTTGGTCCTCCAAACCCAAACCGGGAATGAATTGCTTGAACCATCCCAAAGGAAAGGAAGCCTGTCAATCTAGGAAAACCTGAGCTATTTTTCGAGCACTTATGAAGCTATCTGAGGGGCAAAGATCTTGAGGACAGTGAAGCTCTGCACCTCAGAAGGAATAAAGAAGGGCCAGCAAGGGTCAGTTGGAACTATGTTCAAAAGCATTCCATTCTTATCAGGTACCTCTTCCTGGTGATAATCCAAAAAACCATCAGATCAAAGAGCCTTTCCCCTTACCAGGGTTCTAGGAGGTTGGGCACATGACCTGGGCAGTCATTTATGCACGATGATGAATCTGCTGATTAACTGGAAGATATCTTTTGTTCTGAAATGGGAGAGCACCATTTTGCCATATGGTAACAGGTTGAGGTCCACTTGGGTTAGGCTGGTGTTCCAAATGGCAAAAGGAGCCCATCTGTGGAGGAATGGCTGCCTTATCCTACACTCAGCAAAATATGGCATCACCACCCTAATGTCCATATTAGCAATGGGCCACTCCCCAACCTCTGCTGTTCTTGGAATATCAGGGCAGTCAGGTCATTTAGTATGTGATGTTCCTGACAGGAGCTGACATGCCCCACTGTAACAACAATGTTACTTGCAGCTACTGTGGAGGTGTAAAGCCAATAACACCAGCACACAGTAGGGCTGCTAGCATAGATTCTTTGATCTCCTTTTCTAAAGGAAAGCAATTTTATGGAGTTAACAACCTTACTTTAATTAAACATACATACATCATTCACTCAGTCCAGGGGGAAAAGTCAGCACCCTGAACTTCAGAGAAAACACAAACAGAAATTACAAACAAAAATTATATAAACAGGGCAAATAACACAAACCAGCAGATAGGGCTTCTGGCTGTCCATAGCAACACATATATAGTTACCAAAGAGAGAAACCCCAGCATCTGGGTTTTTAAAGCTGGGGGAGGGCTCCTTAATGGCTACCCAGAGTCTCATTTGTCCAAATCATATGAACACTCTTCCAATGAGTGAGCCCCAAAGCAAAATGCTAACCTTAGAGTATATATACTGTTTCCAATCAAGGACTCTTGATTTAAACAAAAACAAGACTCAATCAAAAGCACTTGATTGGCTTAGTGCTGAGAAGCACTCCAAAAGAAAAAACAGCAAAAAGTCCCACTTTGCTTGCCATTATACCCATAAACAATTATATTCAGTGGGAGGCACTTGCAAAATTCCTCCATTGGTCTTGACCCCAAAAAGGAGAACTTTTGATTGCTAGCTTTGCCAGACCCAGGGCTACCCCCTTCCCATATAACAATATAGATGAACATCTTCTCTGCAGCACCCCTAAAGACTGTCTCATATGCCAGCCATATAGCCTGGAACTCAACCCACTGTAAGGACATGCTGGAACTGGGCTAGTAGAGGAGGCAGGGCTCTAGAGCCTGGGGTGGAAGCCTAGGTCTCTGTCATAGTTGCAACCTATTTGTGATGAGCACTAACACCAGAGGGACCCAAACAAACATGATTTTGAATGGCCCATTTCCATTTAGCAATAGAAGCCTCTTCTGCCCTACCCATCTTGTTAAAAGGATGATCTTTCATCACCTAAACTATAATAGACAATTCTGGACAAAGGATAATTGTATTACCCTGAATCATCTCTTTAGGAACAACTAGGGCCCAGGAATAGGTAAGCTACTGATTTTCGAAAGTGTAATAGCGAGTTGCCACTTGGGGGAACCTGCAGGTTCAGAAGCCTAACAGTTGGCTTAACCTAGCCAGTCATTGGTGCCTGCCAAAGGCTCCACTCAGCCTTCTACTGCATATCTTTAGGGATGGAGACCTCCAAAAACATGTGCCTTGTAAGGTCATTAAAGTCCCCAGGGGAGATATCACTGGATAGTCTGCTTTGGATTTTCCAAGGCTGTAGCCTATTCTGGGCCTCACTTAAAGGAGGCAGACTTGCAAGGGCCTCAGAAAATGGAGGCTATAAGGATGCTCAGATTGGAAATGTGGCTGCTCTCAAAACCATAGAGTCCAAAGAGTCTCTGGGATCCATCTTAAAAACAGTAGTGTTAATGGCTTATTTTGGACCTCACCTAGATTCCTATTTCTGCCTTCCATTGTATTCCTCTAAACTTAACTGAGTGGGCCAGACACTGAATTTTCCTAGGATTAATTTCCCACCCCCTTGTCCCTCACAGGCACCACCATCTGATCTAGGGTCTCTGCCACTGTGGTCTCATCTGACTCTGTCAACATTATATGACCAATGTTATGGTGTTCATCAGTGCCCTAAGGAAGGGAAGACTCATTCCGGTCTCTGCCAACTACAATGTGGCAATAAGATGGAGAATTCAGGTAACTGTGGTGCAAGGATGAGGGGCAAGAATGGTGAAGATATACTGGATTCCTTTAAAGGTCAAAGCAAACTGTTTCCGACTAGTTTCAGTCACAAGAATTGGTCAGATCAATAACCCTATACTACTCACCTGAGCCTGGGCTACAACACTGACAAGGCCAGAAACAGCTGCACTAATTAGGCATGATGACTTTGTTCAGCTCCCCATAGTTCACTGGAAGCTGCCAGGTGCCATCTGCCTTCCTCATGAGCAGCATAGGGTCACTGTAAGGGGAGCTTGGTTTAATGAAGTACTCTAGCTACCTTCTTCTCCATCACTAGACAAGAGATATTCCGCAGTCTCTTGTGGATCCAGTGTTGTTTGGTGTCAACTATGTGGGATGATGGTGACAATTCCAGTGGTTTCCATTTGGTCCAACCCATGGTAACAGGCATAGAGGATGATGAAAGGATCTGCACAGATACTGATTCACAAGATTCCATAATATAGTTATCCCTTCCACTTCTTGACTTTCCCCATTGAGGTTTCAATATATCTTGGGCCAGCATAAGAAATTAGATGAGAATTTTCTGGAAGTTCTTTAGAAACCACAGATAACACAAGATGGCCAGCAGATGACACAGAAAAAAACTTAGGAATGAATAAAATTATATGTATAGGGGCAGCTAGGTGGCGCAGTGAGTAGAGCGCTGGTCCTGGAGTCAGGAGGACCTGAGTTCAAATCCAGCCTTAGACACTTGACACATGTACAAGTTGTGTGACCTTGGGCAAGTCACTTAATCCCACTTGTCCTGCCAAAAAAAACCCCACAAAAAAATAAAATTATACGCATATATTATATAATATCGACATATTTTATCTTTTAATACCATAAATATACACAGCTTTTAAAAGTTAAATAAAAAGTTGAAGTTTCATATTTTTTATTTCTTTTTCATATAGCATCTTTACTTAACATTAACATATAGCCTATGACCAAATGCTTAATCCAAATTTTACAATAAGATCCTGAAAATACCTCATAAAAGAAAAAGAAAAACATTCAGACTTCTCTGGTACAAAGGGAGGGCCAAAAAAATTTTACTCAGATTTTCCAAATCGAGGGGTTGGGTGCTGGACTCCTAACCCCCTCTAAGTGGAAGAGATAATGGTGTTTTTTCCTCCAGTGATCTGCCCTCTATGACTTCCCAGAATAGTCTATATAAGACAGAGGGTGAATAGGATACCTTAGGCTTAGGTGAGGTTAAAGGGTCCTTAATACCCTTGTGCCAAATTTCCATATACAGTTTTACCAGCATCCCATAGGTTGGTCAACAATTTATTGAAATCGATCTTATGTTTCAGGAGTCATAGTCACAGGTCCCTCCAGGATCTCACTTTTCTCCAACCATAGTAGGGTGGTGGGGTCTGTGACTACTCCCCCCATTTTATATGAAGGAAGAAGAGAGAATGTAATAGGGTGATACAGGGGTCCAGAGGAATGGGATTGGGCTTGAACTGAAAATATAAGCAGAAAAAGCAGGCCTAGAAAAGAAAAAGGGATGAAGTCCAACAAAGATATAGATGTAAAGATAATTCGAAGGAAAACCATTAAGGCAAGGATCGTTAGCTTTTTCGTGTAGTGGTTGTGTTTAGCAGACTGATGAAGCCTCTGGACCCCTTCTCCAAATAAAGTTTTTAAATGCATAAAACATAACACATAGTATTATAAAGGAAACCAATTATATTAAAATACTCATCTGTCATCTCATCCATCTAGCAATCAATCAATCATAACAAAACAGGTTCAAGAACCCCTGAATTAAAGTGAGATGAACAGACACTTGTTAATTAAGGCAAATCTGGGAGTGCTCATTAAAAGAAGTGCAAGATCTCAACCATTAAAAAAATAGAAATCTTGGTAAAGAGGACCAGGATGGCAAAAAGTACTGTAAAATCAATAGTCATGAGGAAATGTTAAGTTGTAAAGATATAATAGATGAGAAAAAAAGTGCAGATATCCATAAATGCATAAAAAATGAACTTAATGAGTGTTTATTAAGGTTTACAATGTTAAAGCTGAAAGGGATTTTAGAGACAATTTCTGCCAATTCCCTCATTGTAGGGAAGAGGAATGATAAAGCCTGGATTGGAATCCTGGTTTTCTAACTTCAGACCCAAACAAAGCTTCCCAGTACCCTGTTTTTGGTTAGGAGATTCCTGCAATGTTTGGAATGCTGAAGCAACGTGAGACTGTGGGGGTGGGGGAAGCTCCAACCCTCACTTTGATAAATAAAATTTTGGAAGGAGAAGGAAAGGGCCCAGAGGAATGAATGAATGAAAAGGTTTATTACCTATCCTTCACTACCAGGGAAATGCAGAAAATAATTTAACAAGGCGTAAGTTAAAAACCGATTTGCTTCCTCTTTGCAATATATTAAAAAAAAAAAAGCAAGACAATCTGTTTTTATTCTGAATGATCTCTTTCGTGTTCCCTTTAACTTCATAATCAATCATGGTAGCTATTATTCAGCCCTAGGTGTGATTTCCTCCTTCCACCTCCCCCCCCCACCCCGTTGGCTCCCCACCACCTTACCTCCCTGCCTTCTTTCCCTCCTTCCGATAATAGAAAAGAAGAAAACCAATCCGGCAAAGAGACACAGTTGTTAGCATATATAAATTATCAGTCAAGACAGAGGATCACTAGGGAAGTAAACGAAAGGAGCAGGTAATCTCATTACAAAGATAGCATCTGCATATCAAGAGAGGTTTGATACTGGTCTGAAGTGACAGCAATCCTGCCCGAGGGACCCAGAAATCCTTCTTTACCCTTCCCCCGCCTGAATACCTAAGAAATGCGCCTAGTGGGAGAGACTTGCAGAATATCTCTGCAAACTGCTCCTTTCCCCTTTCCCTCGCAGGCAGACTTCATACATAACTTATAGACTGAGTGTCTCTCGGGCTCTCTCTGCAGGGCTGCGTCTGGCAGGGAGGACCCCAGAGGGCAGCTACCTTCCAGGTGGGCGGGGCTCCTGCTCTCCGCCCGCTGCCGCCCCCTCCTCGCACCTCACCTGTGGCCCCACTCCCCGCCAGCTCACACGGGTTTGACTCATCTTCCATGGAGGGGTGGGGGCAGAAACCGAGAGCCGGAGAAGGGAGTGGAGGCGGCCGAGCCGGCCCTTCCCCCAGTGCCAAGGAGGAGGAGTCCAGAGGGTTCAGGTGAAACCGCGCACGCACAACCCAGCCCGGCCACCTTGGCCGCCCGGGACGGCCAGACAGGCGGACTGGCTGAGCCAAGGTCGCCCCCAGAGGGGGCGGGAGGGAATCTCGGCGCGCCCCCCAGCCCCGGTACTCAGTGCCTCCAGCTGATGGAGGGCGGCGGGCCTGACCCCGGGAGCAGGTGACACGCACGGGTGCCAGCCCGGGAGGGAGCCTGGGGAGCAGGAGGAGGAAGATGGCCCGGGAGCTGAGCCAGGAGGAGCTGCTGGACTTCCTGTGCCAGGCCGGGGGCCGGGTGACCAACGCCGCCTTGCTGGGCCACTTCAAGAGCTTCCTCCGGGACCCCAGCGTGGCCCCGGGCCAGTTGCAGCAGCGCCGCGAGCTCTTCAAGAGCCTCGTCAACTCCGTGGCCGCCGTGCGCCAGGACCCCGACGGCACCAAGTGCGTGGTGCTCAAGAAAAGGTACCGGGACCTTGTAGGGGAGGAGGGGCTGCGCGGGCCCCGCTGCGACCCCCAGCCCGCTGCCCCGCAGCAGGCGCAGAAGCCGCAGCAGCTGGGAGCCGCGGCCGCCTCCCCAGGCAGCCGGCGGCGGGCGCCAAGGCAGCGGCAGCAGCAGCAGCAGCAGCCCCAGACCCCGCAGCAGCAGCCTGGCCCCCAGCCTCAGCCTCGATCCCCGCAGCAACAGCCCCGATCCCAGCAGCAACTATCCCGGCCTCGGTCTCCGCAGCAACAGCCCCAGTTTCAGCAGTCCCAGCCCCAATCCCAGCCTCAGCCGGCCAGGAGGCAGCCTCGGGAGAAGGAACCAGAAACTGAGCCGTCAGGTGCAGGAGCCACAGCCCCGGAAATAGAGTGCAATGGGCTCTGGGCCAGGTCTGGGGATGCTCCGGAGTCCACCGAAACAGGAAGAAAGGGAGTTGATTGCAGCCCTGGGAGGCTGGAGGAGGCAGCCGCTGCAAGCCCTTCACCACAGGGTAGGGGCTGGGCTGCTGGAGGGACTCAAGGTGGCAGTCGGGAGTGTGGCCAAGATAGCGCTCGGGCTGGCTCCACAGAGCCACACCTCCTCTCGAATGGGAGCCCTCCCTTGGAAGAGCCGCAGATCCTGGAGCCCAGCTCAGAGGGACCAGTCGAAGGTATACTGCACTCTAGCTCTGGCTCATCCAACAACCCCCCACTGTTGGCCACGGAAGCCTTCAGGACATCAGGGAATAGCCCTTCCTTGGCATCTCTTGCTTTCCCTGGAGTTGGGTCAGAGCTGTTGACCCTAAGTGGACCACATTCCTATGCAGCCCAGCAGCAGCAACGCACCAGAGAGTGGGTGGCCAACCACTCCCAGTCCTCCCCAGGCAGTGTTGCAGGAAGGACACAGCAAAGTCCCAGCCGGTTTTGGTCTGTGCTGCCTGAGAACTTCCCCCCGCCGCCCTACGGTTGGGGGGATCCAGCCTCAGAGAGGTTGCCACCTTCTCTCCCTGCTTCCCCTCCTCCCTTAACTGCTGGGTCTTCAGTTTTTAGGAGCATCCGTTGTCAACTAGACCTCCAGGATCTGGAGAACTTTGTGGAAGAGGATAGCCATGACAGTGAGGAGAGTACCAGTGGACCAAGGGAGTCTCCAGGGGAATTGGAGGAAGCCCCAAAGGTTCCCTTAGAAAACAGAGCCCAGAAAAAACTCAGGACCCCAGCTGGGCATTTTATCAAATTTCAGCAAGAAAATGCTCCTCTCAATAAATCCCAGGGATCCATATTTAGAAGTGGTTACTCCCTTCCATATATCCCACCAAGCGTTAATGGTCCTGTTGTAATGTCAGCCAAAACACCCAGGGAGTCTTCTAGCCTGCCTCAAGACCCCATGCCCTGGCCAACTGTCAGGTTAAAGAGATCTCTGAGGAGAAGTTCCAGGGCAGGGAGGGCCAAAGTATCCTCTTCTGATGAGGAGTTGCTGGATGAAGACTTAGTAAAGAGGAACCGTCGGCCACCACGATCCAGAAAGTTGTCTAGGGCAGGAGAAATACCCTGTCCAAAGGTGGATACCCCTTTGACCCTGAAGGCAGCAATTCACAAGGCTTCATCAGAGCAAAGACTGGCAGATAGCATTTGGGTTCCCCCTGGAGACGTGTCTTCTGTCTTAGTTTCTCTCAGACCTTCTGTACACAAGTCCTCTTTAGTGCCCCTGGACTCTCGGGAGCATGAATGGATTGTGAGACTAGCCAGTGGCTCATGGGGACAGGCACTAACTCTGTTTTGGGAAGACCCCCAGCTGGCTCTTCGAAAAGACTTTTTGACTGGGTATACTGCATTGCACTGGATTGCCAAACATGGAGCTCTCCAGGCCCTTCAGGCATTGGTCAAAGGGGCCCAAAAGGCAGGGATCGTCCTTGATGTGAATGTGAGGTCCAGCTGTGGATATACCCCACTACACCTTGCTGCCCTCCATGGGCACCAGGATATCATCAAACTTTTGGTACAG
This sequence comes from Phalanger gymnotis, assembly GCA_028646595.1. NCBI lineage: Eukaryota > Metazoa > Chordata > Mammalia > Diprotodontia > Phalangeridae > Phalanger > Phalanger gymnotis. Next base: position 306,357,369 of record CM053623.1, read on the forward strand.
AAACTGGAGTCTCGAGTGAATGTACGAGACAGTAGTGGGAAGAAGCCCTGGCAGTATTTGACTAGCAGTACCACTGGGGAGATATGGCAGCTTCTTGGAGCCCCTAGGGGGAAGCCCATTTTTCCAGTTCATTCCTTAGTTAGAAGTTCTTCCCCTACCAGGAAGGCCAAGAGCCATGATGTATCAAGGCACATAAGCAGAAAGACCTCCCTTGCTGCATTACTCAAAAGTCAACACAACAAATGGAAAATGGCCCACCAGTATGACAAATTCCGAACATTAGGGGAGAAAGATGAATATAGTGAGTGAAGTGTCCCTCACTCAAACATGCAGAAACATTTTGATCTGGAGTCACCCTCTGAACAAACTCCACACTCTGCCAAGATCAGTCACTTCTGGCTTAAAGGACTCGAGATGAATTGTTGGGGTACTGGGTAGGTCAATGAGGAGAATTAGCTTATTTAGCAGGCACCTGTCTCTAGACTTGTATTAGTAGCTCTGCCAGAAGTTGCTAGTATTAGAGGTTCTGTTTTCTTAAGCATGAATGGAAGATATGGGGCCAAGGCAGAAGTCTGGAACTCAGCACGGACTCTCCTTTATGACCATGGATCAAAGTGTCAGGCTCTTGAGCAGATGCCCCAACAGGAGAGCCAATAAGGCACTCAGGGTTCCGAGACTTCCACTGTGACTCAGAATACTTTTGTTCAGCACCCTTTAGTCTTTACAATAAATCTTTCCCAAGAGTATTGGGAAGGCACAGAAAATAGCCTATTTCAAATATCAGCATCGGCCTTTATTTTGTGTAGTTAAGTAAAAATCCAATATGGAAAAGAAGTAGGTCCAAAATCCCTCTACCTCCAACCCCTAGAATTTTGTTCTTTCTGTAACTCCAGGTGGTGGATATAGGAGGATTTTGTTGACTCTTTGGAGAATCATTTCTCTGACCCTTTTTGTATCACATACCCCCTCCCCCCTCACATTGACATTCTGGTGTAGCCTGTGGACCTCTTGGAATAATATTTTTAAATAATTGAGGAAAAGCTGAATTTTAGAGATTAATGAAAATAAAGTTGCATTTTTTTTCCCATCCAAGTTCACAGACTCCCTGAAATATATCCACAGGCCTTCCTTGAGGATTCATAGACCACCACCTCCCCTTTTAGATTAAGTGGGTAGGATAGCTGATTATGTAGTTGAAAGAGATCTAACCATGATCTCCTACCCCACAGTGCTCCCCCCTTTCCCCACAATGCATCAAGCTTGAATGGCCAACCTCAAAGTTCCTGATTACAATGGGTACTGAATAATTGAGAGTTAAAGGAAGAATATTGCCTTATCCACATGGAGGGAAAATGAAATGTGATTTCTGGAGCTGCTAGCAAGAAAATTAATTTGCACTAAATATGTGTCCAGTGAAGATTGTTTTGATGGAAGCACATCATATCAGATATATTCTAGGAAATAATAGTTAGCCCATGTACCTTATAATGGGACAGAAAAACTTCAGGCCATAAATGGAAAGAATGAATAGAAATATAATTCTATGCAAAAAAAAAAAAAAGAAACAATTCTAAATGAATGGCAGAGGGGAATGTTAATTTTATTCTGCAGTCTTTTAAAGGACAGTGGCAATAAAGCAATGTTTTCAATCATGTTTGTGTTTCATTTATGTTCAAGTTGAATCACCATTAGATAGCAATAAAAAGTTTTGCAATTTGGGACTGAGAAGTACTTAACACATTTTGCTTTCCATGTCCTGTTTCCCATAGCAGATTATAAAATTCTTTGATGGTAGGGAATGTCTTTGTCTTTCATCCTTGTGGCTCCCAAAGCTAGGGCTCTGTGTGCTATTAAGCACCTACTGTATGCCAGGTGCTGTGCTAAAGCATCAGCGATACAAACAAAGGTGAAGACAGGGTGCCAGCCCTTAAGGCACTCAGCCTAAAGGGAGACATAAGATATAGAGGGGTAGATGGAAGGCACTTGCAGTAAGAGAGATTGAGATGGGAAATGGAGAACATTCTGGCCATGGGGGACAGTCAGTTAAAAGGCACGGAGTAGGGGATAATGTGGGGGGGCAGGGTTAAGTGTAGAAATACTAGAAAGATGAGAAGGGGAAGGTATATAATATGGAAGTTGAGAGATTTATTGAAAACACTGTGGCAGGAAAGAAATATGCATCTATTAAGCACCTACTATGTGCCAGGCATTCTGCTCATTGTTTTACAAATATTTCATTTGATCCTCACCACAATCTCATGAGGCAAGTGCTATTATTATCCCCATTTTAGAGCTGGGGAAGTTAAGGCAGACAGTTAAGTGACCTGCCAGGGTCACACAGCTGTTAAATGTTGGAGGTTAGCTCTGAACTCAGGTCTTCCTGGTTTCAGACCCAGTACTAATCCACGGTGTCACCTGCCTGTGTGACCTTAGGTAAGTCATTTGAGCCTCAATTTCAAGGTATAGATTGGACCAATCAGATTGCTAAGGCTCCTTCCACCTTTAGGATTCTAGGATTGCCATTAGTGGGCCCAGGAAGGACTTCATGTAGACTGCAAAAGCTTCACTGACATGTGTTCTTGCTCCCAAACCAGACTTATTGGTTCTGCTACATTCTTGTCTTCTTCAGGGCCTGATTTATTGCTAGCACCTGTGTTAGTTGGTGTTGCCTTCTTTGGGAAACAGGAGTTGGTCTCATATTTGGACCAAATAGTCCAGTTAGGTCTCTTCTGTTCGCTGGCCACATAGTATTCTCTCTCTCTGTCTCTCTCACACACACACAGACAAAGTGTCTGAGGCCAAATTTGAACTCAGATCCTCCCCTCCTGACTCCAGGGCCAGCATTCTGTCCATTGCACCTTCTAGCTGCCCTTTCTGGTCAACTGTTCTTACAAACACATGCTTTTCGTCAGAAGAGGATCTAGTCCAAGGAAGAAGGTGTATGTAGATGGTTCAATCAAACAAAGCTTTACTCCTAGAAAGACAACTAAAAACTGCCCTACTAATAATCAGCCAGTGTCAATGTTTTTCTGTTTCACCATCTTTACTACTAAACATTCTGGTTTCTTCCAGTTCCCTATTCCATTCCCCAAAGTTATCAGTTTTGTAGTATTTGGGCATTTGATGCAAATCAATTGGATCAAATGTAAAGTACCTAAGAGATGCAGGATCTTTTCCAGCTATAAAAGTATGTCTTTAGATAGTTTCATGACTGCGATGCTGGTCTGGGATCATGGTGCCAGGAGTTCAAGTTTTTTAGGTTCACAGTCTGTAAGGCTATTTAGCCTTTTTTAAGTGGAAAAAGAAGAGGACATCTCTCTACTAATGACGCAAATCTGCTTCATAGTCTTAAAATATGCATAAATCTTTGTTTTGGAAACAATCAAAGTAGGAAGACAAGGGGGCTGAATTTGACCTTTCTTTGAATCAGGTATGGCTGTTAAGGATTCTTCCAGGGATTGAGAGAAGGGCCAACTTACCCTAATTTTGTTATTTATTAGTGGTTGCAGTAAGGATTTTTTGGGGGGGAGAAAGGCAGATAAAAAGTACTCATTAAAATTAAAGTTTGAATTATCTGTATATTTTAATAATCTCTACTTTATTCCTTTCTAACTCATATATCCTAACACCAAATATATATGTGGCTGGAAAAAAAATGCTTTCCGTTTTGGGCACAAACCTGGCAGAGATAATTTATTAATTTAACTGTTCTAATCCAACCCTCTCTGAACACAGAGAGAAATCTGAAAAGACTCAGAAATGTATCCTACTTTTGAGAATTTCTCTCTGACAAACCAATTTGGAGTTACAATTTATAATGGTCCTAAAAAAAGACGAAACCACATCTTAATGGAAGATAGTTATAGCCTGAAGGTGGAAGGTCAGGTAATTTTTTGATTCATCAAGTCCCGTAACTTTTGATATTCTCTGGATAATCATTTTCCTAAAATCGTTCAATCTTTCTTTGACCACTTCCTCTAAGATTTCTACCTGGTCAAAGGTGAACTCCAGAGACATTTTTATTAAGTTGAAGTTATCGAGACTTCTTCCTCTAATGTGAACATTGCTTTAATCACATCAGAGTGGTCCTTCTGGGACTGAGCTGGCCTCTCCTTTACTAGGTGGGCGCTTGATAACAATGATTTTAAAATTTCAGTGTAGGGCATTGTTTGGAAATTGATAAAGAAAGACTGATTAGGATGTCCCATTCAGAACCTCAGACTATAATATTTTGTAACATATTTTGTTTTCCTTTGACCTTCATTCTCGAAGAGGACCATGCCATCAGGAAGGTGATACCATGACTTGTAAGTGAATTGGATTTAAGTGAGAGAGGGCTGTGCAAAGTCACCAGCCTCACTTTCTCCTACAGAGCCATCTGGGCCCAGTGGCAACATATAGATCAGTATAACTAGAGATGGCCCTAGATGCAGGGGGTCTTTTTAAGCTAATGTCTTTCCCAAGTCTCAGTTTCAGTGAGGCAACACCTATTCAGTGATTAAGGCTAGAAATGAGGTAAAGATAGTAAAAAAAAAAAAAATTAATCTGGGAGGGAAAGACCATCAGGGTTTCTGGCCAAAATAGAAACAGTTGCTATTTACATTCACTCCCAGCCTTTGGGGCCCAAACAATGAACTGGTAGGGCTTGGGCTGGGAACTATTGCTGGTCAATTTATGAAAGCCAGAGTGATTTGGGTTTAAGGCCTGGTACTTAAGAAAGAAATCTAGCCTGTAAACCCCAAGATATCTTGTGAGGTTTCAGCAATCAAAATTTACATTCCTTTTTTATTTTTTTTGAGGGAGAAAGCAGGGCAATTGGGGTTAAGTGACGTGCAAGTGTCTGAGGCTGGATTTGAACCCAGGTCCTCTTGACTCCAGGGCCAGTGGTCTACTCACTGTGCCACATAGCTGCCCCTGCACTCCTTTTTTAGAATAGAGAGCTGTGTATATTTCCATATATACAATGGAGCTGTTTAGATCTATATACCTGGCTGTTTATATACATTGTTGGTTGCCTTGTATCTTATTATTTAATAAATTCTTTTCAAAGATGGAAAAGAAATTACATAGGTTAAGGGAAAAGATCAAATGGGAAGGGATTAATTCTCCAGCTAAATGCAAAAAAAACCAGACATTTAATTTCACAGTAGTACTTTTGTTCTTATTGCCATAATCATAGAATCTTTATGTTTATGTCATCTTACACTTTCTTGTGGTCTCCAGGGGCCAGGTGCTTGTTTGTTTAAAGCTTCTTAAAAGCTCCTTGAAAAGTACATATGCAGAACAGATGGAGAGTTGTCACCTGGAAATCCTTGATTTGTGGGTACAGAAATGTCTCTTTATTCCACACTTATCACTTTACTCATTCTCATGGCATACATCTGCCTCTGGGAGTTCCCCAGGTCCCAATGTGGGGGCTCTCCAGTTCAAAGCTTCTTGGATCTTTGTTTCTTTCCTACCAATTGAAAAAATAACATATCCCCTTGCTCAGAAACCACCAGCTAATCTGTAAGAATCTGGATCATTCCTAGCATCTGGATAATTACTGAAAATAAGATTCTGAGTCTGGTTTGTGGATGTTCCTGATAGAAATGAAGGGAAGGGATTATTTGGTAGGAAACTGAAGGTAATATTCCATATATACAACACCTGGTTTAAAAGTCTCTTTAAAAATGTTTAATTTTCTTACTTTTTCCAGTTACTAAAACATTTATTGGATGCTTACTTTTTTTTTTGAGGCAATCAGGGCTTAAGTGACTTGCCTGGGATCATGCAGCTAAGTATCTGTGGCCAGATTGGGACTCAAGTCCTTCTGACTCCTTGGCCAATGCTCTAATCACTATACCATCTAGCTACGTCTGGGCACTTACTAAGTACCAGGCACTGTGTTATGAGCTGAGAATACAAAAAAAGAGCCCTACCCTCGTGGAGCTCACATAGGGGAGACAATACATAAACCACCATGTGCAAATCATCCCTGTGTATATGTATATATGTTTGTATATATGCATAAATATATACATATAGGTGTACATACATGCACACACATGATAAATTGGAAGTGATCTCTGGGGGAAGGTACCAGGGTTAAGGGTGACAGGGAAAGACTTCTTGCAGGAGATAGGATTTTAGTTAAGACTTGAAGGAAGCCAGGGAAGCAAAGATGAGGAAGGAGAGAATTCTAGGCATAGGGGATGGCCAGTAAAAAAATCAGTCAGGAGATTGGAGTGTCTTGTTCAATGAACAGCAAGGCCACTGTCCTTGGATCATAGAGTATGTGGATGGAGAGAAAAGAGTAAGAAGACTGGAAAGGTTTGAAGGGGCTACATTATGAAAAGATTCAAAAGCCTAATGGAAGATCCGATATTTGATACTGTGGATGATAGGGAGCCACTGGAGTTTACTGAGTAGGGGGAGCATGTTCACATTTACACTTTAGGAAGATCACTTTGAAAGCTGAGTGGAGGATGGACCGGAGGTGGAGGCAATTAACCAGAAGGCCATTCCCTACAATAGTCTGGGAGTGAGGCGATAAGGGCTTGCAGCAGGGTGGTAGATTAGAGAAGTGAATTTTAGCATCCATGAACATGGAAGTAGAACACCTGTGGGTTGTTGTGTTTGTTCTTCATTCTCGAAGAGGACTATGACATCAGGAAAATTATGTCCGATGAGAGAAGAGGGTATGTAGGTGAGATGTGAAGGTAGAAGTGACAGGGCTTAGCAACAGATAGCATACAGGGGTGCAGGGGAGATGAGAAGAAGTCAATGATGGCTCCAAAGCTCCAAGAATTTATTCTTTTCCCTCTCTCTCCCCCTGTAACTGATTGATCAAAAGCAGTAACAAAAAGAAATCCTCCATAACAAACATAAGCAATCAAATGAAACAAATTCCTTCATCTGTCATGTGTCATTCTACATTTGGAGCCTATAACCTCTCTATCAGGAGGTGGGTAGCACACTTCATCTTTGGCCCTCTGTCATTTTCTTGGTCAGAATCATAAGGTATTTCAAAGTGGGTTTTCTCTCTGATATTGTCATATATGTTTCTCTCCCAGTTCTGTTCATGTCACTTTAAATCACTTCAGAGAGGTCTTCTTAGTTTCCTCTGAAATATTTTGTCATTTCTTATGGAACATCTTTCTACAGCCCCTCCAATATTGATTATTCTTCTTTTTTTTCCATCTTTGCCAGTTTTCAGGGTGTAAGGTAAAACCTTGTTTTAATTTCCATTTCTCTTATTATTTACTTGGAGGATGTCATTTTTTATGTCTAAGTCATATACCCATCTGGAGTTTGTCTTGTTATATGTTGTGAGATGTCTATCTATACCTAATTTCTGCCAGATTGCCTCTCAGTTTTCCCAGCAGTTTTTGTCCAATAGTGAGTCCTTATCCCTTCCCCACAGTTTGTATATAAGAGTCATTTGCATAGAGATGATTCCCTTAATTCATAGAAACTGATGAGATCATCAAATGAACTAGCTTAGAGGAACAAGAAGAGGACTCAGGACAGAGTCTTAGGGTAAACACCCATAGTTAACAGGCACAACCTAAATATATATCTAGCAAAGGAAACTTTGAAAGAATGTTCCAACAGATAGTAGGTGACAGAAGTGCTATGAAAATCTAGAGAGAAGAGAGTATCCAAGGAAGAGGGTGATCAACAGTGTCAAAGGCTGCAGAGAGGCCAAGAAGGACGAGGATTGAGAAAAAGGCCATTGGATTTGGCAATTAAAAGATTTTTGGTACTTTGGGAGAGAGCAGTTTGGGTTGAATGTTTTGGTTGGAGCCAGACTGAAAAAGGTCACATAAGAGGAAAGGAAGCCTTCTTAGAGAGATTAGCCAGGAAAGGGAGGAGAGAAATGGGAAAACAGCAAAAGTGAATGAATCTAGAGAGAGTTTGTTGAAGATGAGGAAGACATAGGTGTGCTTGTATGCATTTGTGAAGCAGCCTAGGAAGAAATTGCAGATTAGTGAGACAGAGGAATGATAGAGGGGGTAATCTGCTATTGATGATGGGACAGAATGGGATGGTTTGTAGAATGGGATGGAATGGAATGACTTGTGCAATGCGATGACTTGTAGAATTTTAGAAATGTGTAGGTTTTTCCTTGGCAAAGAGGACTACCTCTTTAGGTGAAACAGGGTAAAGACTGAGCTTTCTGAGAATAGCCTCAGTTCTCAGCTGAGAGGGCGAGGGAAGGATGAACTATGGGAGGGTTGAGGAGCAACAAAATGGTTGGAAAATCTGCTGTGTTGAGTGGCATAGTGTCAATTAGGGAGGTATAAAAGGATCACCTGCCACAATGAGGGCCCAGTTGGGATTATATAACACAAAGTTGTAGTGGACCTGATCATTGTGGTTTCTTGATTTTCTTCATTTTTGTTCAGCAGTAGGTGAATAGGGGCAGATGCAGCAGGGGCTGGGGCTTGGCAGAGCAAGATTAGTGATAAAATAAAGAAGCAAGGTACTAGAAAAGAAGATAGTATAGAACTGAAACTCATTCGCCAAGGGATGATCATAGGGAAGGGAGAAGAGTTATAACTATTGCAAGGAGTGAGAAAGAACTAATGGGCAGAGTGATTAGAGGTCCTGGAGATGACCAAGAATAGGGTTATAAGGGTTATATGGTAGAGGGAAATATGGAATAACAAAATATGATTAGAGAAGTGAATTTTAGCATCCATGAACATGGAAGTAGAACACCTGTGGGTTGTTGTGTTTGTTCTTCATTCTCGAAGAGGACTATGACATCAGGAAAATGATGACATGACTTGCAGTTGACTTTGATTTAAGTGAGGGAGGGCTGTGCAAGGTCACCAGCCTCACTTTCTCCTCCACAGCCATATGGATCCAGTGACCTGATCATCCTGGTGGTGAATCTCCCAAGACTAAGGGTATCTGTGTAGCTGAAGGAGGGTGAAAGTTGTGTGTGGTTTGTTCTTCATTCTTGAAGAGGACCATAACATCAGGAAGATGATGTCATGACTTGCAAGTAAATTGGATTTAAGTGAGGGAGGGCTATGCAAAGTCACCAGCCTCACTCTCTCCTGTGGAGCTATCTGGGTCCAGTGGCAAGATATATAGGTTAGGACAACTGGAGATGGTCCCTACACAAGTTCTCCAAGCATGGTCTGCCCAGGGCAGAGTACAGGACTATCACATCTTCCATCCGGGATGCTTTGCCTCTCCAAGAGCATTGAAGTTCATTAGTTCGGGTGTATATAGTATCATGTTGAGTTTTTAGTCCACAAAGACTTTAAATCTTTTTTAAACTAACTATGCTACTTCCATCTTGTTTGGAAATTGATTTTTTTTTTTGCCTCAAATGTAAAGCCACCTTTAACCCTATTAAATTTCATTTTACTAGACTCTATGGTTTTCTAACTGGACTCATATTGACTCATCTTAACTATACCCTCTTAACTTTGCTTCAACTGTGAATTACTGATAAGCATGTCAACCAAGCATTTATCTAAGTAACTAATAAAAATGTTAGATAACAAAGGAGAATAATAATAGCTAGCATGCTGAACATATATTTTCTCACTGGATCTTATATAATAGATATAGTTTATGGAATTAAAGAATTCTGGAGTTAGAAGGGATCTCAGCTGGACACTTAATACTACCCATAACTTCCCCAAAGAATAACCCAGAATGGGATCATATAGGCTCCATTCCTGCCTACTCTTTCCATTAAGAATGTTTATTTCTGAAAGCATCTGCCCTATGTTTGTGGAGGTCAGATTTTCTTACCATAGTATTTCATTAAATGCCATCGTTTTGAACTGATAGCTTCCTTTAGCTAACTTGTAAAAGTAACCAAATTAGTTAAAGAGTGGCTAAGGAGCTGTATTTTTGAGCAGATAGAGACCCACAGAATGAGTACCTTTGACCTGGAGCAACTTTTCCAAGGTATGTGGGGATGCCCCAGGTGCTACATATGTTATTCATAATGTCCGACATAAGGACATGGTTAAGAATCATCAAAGTCAAGATGGTGGAGGCAATTAAGTACTTCTATCTCTAGAACTAAATCTCTGAAAGTGGAGCAGCTTAAAATTCATAAATACATCGAAATTTCTTCTCCAACAGTAATTTTTCACAACCAACTGTTGCACAATGCTCCTGTCTTAAATTCATGTTGTTCTCCTTGCTCTGCCCTCCTCCCCTTTTCCTTTCCCCCTCTTCTCCCCTCTCCTGTTCTTCCCTCCCTTTCCCCTTTCCTTCCCTCTCCTTTTCCTCACTCATTTCATTCTTTTGACTGAAAACAATGATTTATCTTAGTTCTTATCAGGATCTCCAGCTGGGAATGTAACCGTGCTTGGGTGGGTGGCGGGGAGGCCACTCCTTCAGGAAATAGCTTTCCAGAGCTACCAACCAGAGCAGAAAGTAAGAAGGAGAGGGGAGAGGAGGGGATCTCCCAGTGTTTGCTGCCAACCTACCACTAGGACTGGTAGATTGCTTTTTTCTGTTTGCTTTTGGGGGTGGTGGAGATTGGGGTGGAAAATAGGTGTGGGCTCACTATGATGGATGGGGCATACCAATGCTTGGTCAAGATTTCAATGAGATCAGCTCTCTCAGAATAATTTATCTGCTGCTATCTCTTTGCTTTTCTGTAGAGAAAGAACCTGGGAAATACTTTCTTGGTAGTGTGGGGTTAAGTCTTGGGAGGCAAGGGTAAATGAGGAATCACTGCCTTTTTTCTTAGCATTTTGAGCTGAGATTCTCTTATCATTTTTTGTGTCATGGACCCTTTTGGTGAAGGCTGTTTCCCTTCTCAGAACATTTTTAAATGCATAAAATAAGATACTTAGGATTACAAAATTAGATTCAATTACAGTTATGGGGCAGCTAGGGGAGGTAGTAGCTAGAGGACTAGCCCTGAAGTCAGGAGGACTTGAGTTCAAATCCAGCCTTAGACACTCACTAGCTGTATCACCCTGGGCAACTAACTTAGCCCTTAAAAAAAAGAAAGAAAGAAATACAGTTATCAAAGTAGTTTTTAAAAGTTCACAGACTCTAGATTAAGATTTTTTTTTAATGTCTTATTTGGAGGTTGTTGTATTAAGGTGAGGTTTTTTTTTTTTTTTTTGGCTACTTGGTGTTTTATATTGCAATGTTCCAAATGCCTAATTGTTTTGTCACATTAACAATAAGCAGTGTAGCCAACTTTGTTAAGGTTTTCCTCGCAGTTTAGTTGCCGGTCTGCTAGCTTACTCAATTTCTCTTCAGAGGAAGGTGCCATTTACACTGAAAATGAGAGAACAAAAATGAGTAGCTGGGACTTGAAATGTGAGATAAGAAGGGAGATGGTAAGGGAGTACCTTGCTGCCCTAGATGAATTCAAGGCACCCGGCCCAGGCGAACTAGATCCCTGAATGCTGAGAGGACTGGCTGATGTGATTGCTGAGCACTATCACTGGTAGCTGAAAGATTACCGACCATGACATCAGGAAAATGATAACATGACTTGCACTTGACTTTGATTTGAATGAGGGAGAGCTGTGCAAGGTCACCAGCTTCACTTTCTCTTTCAGAGCCATCTGGGTCCAGTGGCCTGATATTCATCAGGATGACTGGAGATGACCCAGGATGCAATGGGAGACCCTGGCCCTTTCAAGCTAAGGCCTTTTCAAGTTCTCTCTTTGAGTGAGGTAATGCCCATTTAGTAAATAGGCCTGTTTAAGAAGTGAGTCAAGGGGTAGTCCCTTTAATTAGAAAAAAGAAAAAAAAATCAAACTGGGAGGGGAAGACCCCTAGGGTTGCTGGTCAAAAGAGAAATAGTTACCATTGACATTCACTCTGAGCCTGGAGGGCCCAAAATATAGCCATTAAGTAGAGCTTGGGCAAGGTTCATGAAGAGTCAGACATGACTGAAAATGACTGGACAACCACAAAAACCACAACACTGCAGAAAGGAAATCTCATTTCAAATGAGTGAGGAGAACAGAATCTGCAAACTAAGGCCAATGACTTTGACTTCAGTTATTGGGAACATTGTAGACTGGATCATTAAATAGAAAGTTGGCAAACACAGAAAATACCCATCTACCCAACTCACACTGTTGCTGGATAGTTGGGTCACCAGAGTGTGGCTGTTACTATGCTCAAGGTTCTAGAAGTAATCCTATTGGTGTCTATTCTCCCAGATGTTAGCTCACCCTTAATAGTGAGCTTCCAAATAACAATCAGCCAGTAGATTGAACTCAATAGCAAGAACGGTACAATAATTACAATTCATTCCTCCAACACTAGTGGGTACATTTTCTGACAGTTACATACAGAATACAGAAGATGAAGGAGAAGACGAAGAATAGAAACCCAAAGTACACAGGTAGTGAGACACTCATATAGCACCAAAATAGCTCCCAACCACAGAATGAGGACGCTTTGGCATCCTTTCTCTCAAGAGTCCTTGTAAAATTTGCTGTGAATTGCCCCTCTCTTTAGCTGGGCTGGTCCTTTGAAGGTCATGATGTCTCCCCTGGACTCATAAATTATTTGAGTTTGCTCCTCCTAGGATGTGATATATAAGCTAGATGGGCCAAAAGTGGCTAGTAGACCATTGGAAATGGCTTCCAGGTGGGCAGGCAGCTTTGTTCTGGACAGTAGCTGTTGGACAGGGCAGGGCAGATTACTATGTTAGTGGCAGCTTTTCCCAGGCTGAGCTGAGTAGACTGCTCTGTCCCTGGACTATTGAACCCGTTGCCCCACTGGTCTCCTGGGCTTGCTCTTTGATGGGTAGCTGAAGTCTTTCCCCACCTTCAGCCATAGGCTAGACTGAGATCTACTGAGATTTCTTCAGCTGGAGTGTTAAACCTGTTCTATTTACAGCAAGAGTGCTACAAAGGTATTTCAGTGGGGACAATGACCTTTAGTTTTGGTCTAGCAGAAGCTTGACCCTCTCAGAGCCTCCAACTCTTAGCACAATTACTGGCACTTGGTGGGCACTTAATAAAATGCTGGTCTATTTGACTTGACAAAAGGAATGTCAGTTTTGCATTTGAAGACTCTCCTTTACATTTCAATGTCTCTGTCTTTTAACCTAGGCAGACTTTAGTTTTATTGGAACACCTTCTCCCCCTGTATACCACATAGAGTCATATACAATGGAAAGCAAGGGATTACAAAGAGCTAGGAAGGTTTTGGTGAGAACACCATAGATTTGTGGAAGTGAGATTTTCTCCGAAGCCTGGCTTTGTGCCTGGTTCTTAGAGTGTTACTGACTAACTAGTTACTACTGTAACTAGGTAGTGTATTACGTGGAAAGCTCTACCTAGAGTCAGTAGTTCATCCTTCCTTCTCAGAGGACCAATGACATCAGGAGGTTGATGTCTTGATGTCATCTCCTTTTAGCCTGACAACAACCATGGGAGGTAGGTGCTATGGTTATTCTTATTTTATGGGATACCAAGGCAGGAAGAGGTCAAGGAAGAGGTGCCTAGGGTTACACAGTTAATAAGTATCCAAGAGTCACATTTGAACTCAGGTCTTCCTGACTCTGGGTCCCTATCTCATAGAATTGGTCACTTCAAGGTTAAATGAAATAAATATATGTATTATGTTTTACAACCTTTGACAAATTATACAAGTACTAGCTATGATCATGATTTTTTCCTTAATTACACATGTAATTAAAGACTGTACACATATAACTTAATTATATGGGTAAGATGCCAATTACACAAAGAATACGAAAGGTTCCCTTCCTGCCTCTTGTCATGGCAATCAATGTTTGGCCCTTTGGGGAATGACTCAGCCTCTTGCCACTTGTAGCCATGTGGTGACTCAGTGCTGAAAGAGTAGAGGGTGCCATATGACTCAAAAAGAGGAGAAAATTAAAAAGCACTTTGCGCAGTGCCTGGCACATAGTAGGTGCTGTATAAATACTTATTCCCTTTGCCCTTTTATATCTGGGAGATCAACCACCAACAAGAGGAGGATCCGAAAGCTTGATTTGCCAGAAGGCATAGAGTTTGAGGGAAACAGTAGGAAAGAGAGGGAAGGAAAGGTAACAAGCATTTATTAAGTGCCTGCTACGGACCAGGTACTCTGCTACGTGATTTAAAAATATTTCTTTTAAGCTTTATAATAATTCTGTGAGGTAGATGTTATTTTTATCCCCATTTTACAATTAGGGAAACTGAGGCAGGAAGCAGTTGAATGACTTGCCCAGGAATACTCCAGACCCAGTGCTCTAAGCACTGCACAGCAGAGGTAAAAATGTAAAACCCTAATTGGTAGTCCTTCAAATTGATGAAGTTTAGGTAGCAGCTTAGCTTCCCAATAGATTGCTACAGTAGCTAATTTAAGTGACTGAATTCTATGTTATCTTTCATTCAATAAGTGCTGTGACCTTTTTGTATCCCTTATCATTTCTTTTGTGTGCAGGAAATAAATATCTGTCCCATACCCCATTCATGTTGTAAATTTGCATAGCTTTTACTTCCCTCTTTTGGGGAGGTCCTAGATATGAGCTAAAAAGATAGCACAAAATAAGCATTTGTTAAGCACCTACTATGTGATAGCCACTGTGCTAAGTGTTTTACAAAATTATCTCGTTTGATTCTCACAGCTCTGGGAGGTAGGTGCTGTATTTAACCCCATTTTACAGGGGAACCTGAGTTAGACGAAAGTTAAATGACTTGCCCAGGGTCACAAGGCTATTAAGTATCTAAGGCTGGATTTGAACTCAGATCTTCCTAGCTCTAGGCCCAGGGCTTTAAACAGTAAAGTCTAAGCTTTACATGATTTGTACCCTAGCATCAGGTTGGTGTTTAAAGAACAGAGACAGGTGAGAAAAGGGAATCTAGCTTTTCTGTTCTTAAAGGCCTGACTCCCTCAGGACTGAACTGGGGCTGGACTGTTATGAATGTGGGTGTAGAGCTGAGGGGAGAAAGGATAGAGGCAATGCCATGGGCCCAGGAGCAGTTCTCAATATGAGGATTGTCAGAAATCTGAGATACTTCACACGCATGGGGAGTTTGATCACATGGAATGTGGAGGTGCTGACCCATAAATTGGTACCCCATTTTCCAGCCCTGGGGCTGAGTTGTCTATACTAGACAGTGGAGCTCTATCTGAGCACTCCAAATTAGTTTAAAGTCCAAAAAAAGTTATTGTGACTTGTCCAAAGTCCACCTTCAAGCAGTATTGAACGTCATGGGTTTGGGAAAGGATAGAGAGCACAATTACTTCATTCCTGTTTTACTTTTATAGCCAATCTAAGTCAAAAGGGCTGAGTTAGAGCCTTGGACTATGAGCTGTTTATCTCCATTACTGGCAGGTAATTTTAAGTTACATTAGTTCACAAACAGAAATTCATTCAGAAGTTAGATGGGAGTGTACTCTTGAGACTTCCCAGCTCACAGAGGCCTCTGAGGTCAGTTGTTCTTAGGTGAGCTTGTTTTTTTTTCTCTCCTCCTCCAATAGCAGAGGCTTTTTGTATTCATGGCCTCTGAACTAGTGAGCTCACAAAGCTCTGGATTTCCCAGAACATTGACCCTGACCCTGACTTCCTCTGTGGCATTATCATACTTACATTCTCCAAGTACTATGTAATAGAGAAACAAAAAATCATAAGCAGCGATGCCAACTATTCCTTGTCTCCTAGCAGTATTATGTTTGAGTTGCTTTTTAAGTAAGCATTTAAAAAATGCTAAATGCCACAGAGTGTTATTTTACAGTATTTATTTCATCTTTGACTTAAGTTTTTCACAGCATCCTACCAAAGTGAACATTCTGACCAAAAAATGAATTTGGAATGCCATTGGCATTTGCTTTAAAACATTTACACAGCTGGGTGCTTTTTTCCCCCTCCCTGATTTGGGGGCCATAAATAATCCTAGCTTTATTCCTGCTAATATTTTGGTAGGTCTATACTCAGTAAGTCAACAAATATTTGTTGAATGGATACTGTGTGCTAATCACTGGGCATAGATACAAAGAAAGATAAAAGATAGCCCCTGCTCTAATGGAGGAGAAAACATGTAAATGGCTTTGTACCAACAAGCTATAGACATTGGAAATAATCATCGAAGAGAACACTAGAATAAGGAGGCTTGGCAACGGCTTCCTACAGAAGGTATAATTTTTGCTAGGACTTGAAGGAAGCCAAGAGACACCAGAAAGTGGAGATGAAGAGAGAGAGTATACCAGGCATGGGAGACACGCAGTGAAAATGTCCAGGCAGGAGACCAAGTGTCTTGTTCAAGGAACAGCATGGAAGCCAGTGTTACTGGATAGAAGAATCCTGGGGGTGGGGAGAGTGTAAGGTGCATAAGACTGGAAAAGTAGACATTATAAAGGGTTTTGAACATCAAAAAGAGTATTTTGTATTTGATGCTGAAGGCAGTAGGAAGGTGACGTGATGGAGCTTCACTTTGGGAAAATCACTTTGGCGGCCAAATAGAGGCTGGATTGGAGTGGTGAGAGACTTGAAGAAGGCACACTCTTCTGCAGTTGTAGTACCCATGTGATGTGATGAGTGCCTATGCAAGAGTGGTGGCAGCATCAGAGGAGGAGGAGTCCTACGTTTGGCATTGTCACTTTGGATAGATAGACTTGGAACTGGAAGGATTTTTAAACAGGATCTGGTGGAATGTGGTGCTGACTGGGTGTTGGCCAGGAGATCATTATGAGGACCTGGTTATAATCTTCACTATGATTAAGAAATGTCTAGTTTATAAAGGAAGTTGTAATAGCCAATGTCCTTGTGAAGAGCTTAGGAAGGAAAATAAACTATATTTCTTAATGAACAACTCTAATTCTTGAATTATGTCACCTCTGCTCAAAAAACATTCAATGACTCTCCATTGCCTGTGAAATTGGTTTCTCCACTCTCCATTGCCTGTGAAATTGGTTTCAAACTCTAGAGCTTGGAGCTCCAGGCCCTCTGCAACCTGGTTCAAATTTACATCACCAGGGCTACTGTCCTAATTCCATTTCTGGGACCCTCTCTCACTTCTGCTAAGTCTTATTTCCCCTGCTTGCCTTCTTCCAAATCTTGGATGCTCCCATGCTGCCATTGGTCCCACCAACCCACAAAGCATGCTTTCCCTTTTAGTGCCTATATATGCTCTGAGGGATTCTATCCCAGCTCTCAGTTGCACTGGCAAGTTAAGTTAATTGGTCCTCAAGACAGGGCTTCTACTCCCCTCTTAGAGTCCTAGGGGTACCCCTGAGGGTCACTGGGGATCAATAAAGTGATTAGCATCCCATCATTAATTTAGCCAGTCAACATGAATTAGCTTTTGAAAGGGATATTGCTAATACATCAAGGATAGTGCAAAACATTCCTTCCCCTCAACACCAGGGGCATAGTTCCTCTTCTACAACTTTTGTCCCTGGGGAGTATGAGTTCAAGCTTAAGGCAATCTCCACAGAGCATTTGTTCCTCCGAGTTCACTTCTAAACGTGATATAACTACTGGACAAGTTGCTCCCTCGTATGGGACAGGGTATGTCAGGTATTTGGGGAACAATTTCTGGATTGGGTCGAGATGATCACTCCTGATAGCTATACTCATAACCCTTTGGACTTAGCTGCCATCAGATTCTGAGATGCACTCCAATTTCTGGCTCCCTGATATTTTGAATCTCACAAAATTATAGTCTAATCTGGCTCATCTCCACTACTAAGAGTGGGAAAGAATACATACAAAAGGGATATATGCAACAATGATGCCACGCACTCCAGACTTTTCTACCCTCCTTCTCCTGCCCACTCCAGAGACTTACAGGATTTCATCTACCTCACTTGGGCACGGCCAAGAAGAAATCTTATTACCATGAAGAATGACTCAGGTTTTGATACTCTACACCTTCTCAACTCCTCATCATCAGCTTCTTTCCCCTGATTGGAAGGCTAGAAAGTAGAGCACTAAAATCCTCCCAAAGCCTTCCTTTATGGAGGACTCATAACCTTCCTGGTAACTCCACTTTCCTTCAGCAACTCTGCTTTGTTTCAGCTCCATGGAACAACATGCTCCTGTACCAGGCACCCACTGGGCCCCCATCCTGGTTTTTCAGTTTCCTTTTGTGTATTGCCCTTCCCCACTCAATTATAAGGTAAGGATTGTCTTTTTCTTATTTGTATTCTCAGTACTTAGCACATTGCCTGGCATATAGTAGGCATATAATAAATGTTTATTGAATTGAAGAGAGAACAGTTTTCATGGTTAGTGCATTCTGTGCACACATCCATTTCTGACTCAGCAACCAAGCAGAGTCCTTTCTTCACCAGGTGGTCAGTGAACTGGAGGCAGTTAGAGGATACCTGTGCATTCTCCTAAGTGGAGAGTTGGACCTTTACATGCCATGTCAACACAAACTTGCAGAAGCAGCCTCCCCTGACATCCATGGGAGCCCCCTAGATATGCCCCCAGGACTGGGCCTTCATTGGTTAGTCCCTCATGACACTTCAAAATTACTTTTTCCTCTTTCTTCATCCTCTCACTATTGTATTTGTACAACAAATACTCAGTATTGGTCTGTCTGCCTTGGTCTATGTTTCATCTCTATCTCCCTAACATTATTCAAACTTATGTCACTTATGGCTTTTCAGGCTTTCTCTATGAGCACTTTGAATCAGAAAAGCACAATCCAGGGTAGAGAGTTTGGGGTAATCCAATTTTAGCTCAGTCCCAAATCCCATTGGTATGGGACTCTTTCCAAATCGGCGGGTATCAGTGTCCTTAGCCTTTGTCAGGATAGAGTTGGTAAGAGTGGGAGAGAAGAGAGTCCTTCAGTCTTAGAGTACTCTTCAAGCTTCGAGTTGCTTCAGGTTCTTCTGGCTTCTAGCTTCAAGATACAAGATGGAAGATGCCAATCGCACTTCAGGTTGCTGAAGGAAAAGATTTTGGGAAGAAGTCAACATGAAAGGCGCTAGCAGTCTCCATCATGTCCGTTTCTCCAGGTGGCTATGCTAGAGACTTTGGGGAACTTCCCTTGGACTAAGATCTGGGATTCTCTCTCTCTCTTGGTTCAGTGGAGTTACCTTAATCCCAATGGGGAGAACACCTTCACTCTGTATTGCCTGGTATAAACTCTCTTGTCTATACCTTCTCTGACTTCTATTTTGATATTTATGTGGCTAAATGGGTTCGTTTGATAATTGTTATATGTGTGTTCATTTTGAAACATGTTTGGTTGGCAGGGTGTGAAGATTTGGATAGAAATCTTAGGGTTCTCCTTTCCCCAATAATGAAGCAGGAATCAAAAGTTAGCTTGAACCCCAAAACCTCAACCCCTAGAAAAATAATATTTAAGGGGGATTGTGTTCAGTTGTTTCAGTCATATCTAACTCTTTGTAACCCCATTTGGGGTTTTCTTGGCCAAAGATCCTGGAGTGGTTTGTCATTTCCTTCTCCAGTTCGTTTTTACAGATGAGAATCTGAGGCAAACAGAATGAAGTGACTTGTTCAGGGTCACACAACTGGAAGTGTCTGAGGTCAGATTTCAACTCAAGCTGATGAGTCCTGACTCTAGGCCAGGTACTCTATCACTGTGCCACCTAACTGCCCTATTTAAGGGAGCAGATAAATACAATTCAAGTACGGTAGGCACTCTCTCTGAGGAGAGCAGAATGGCCAGCCTATACCCTGAACTTCCTGCTTCCCCAGGAGACAGTAGTTAAAGTCTCTTGTGTATAAGGGAAGGAAGGAAGAGGCTAGAGATATCTTTCTTGCTTCCCCTTGAGTCACACAGTGAAACTCCCTTGCTACGCTTAGGAGACAGGCCTCACCACCCTTAGTATGCAAATATTGTGCAATCTCCCCATCCAGTAATTCTTTTTTTTTTTATAAATTTTATTTAATATATTTAGTTTTCAGCATTGATTTTCACAGGAGTTTGAATTACACATTTTCTCCCCATTTCTACCCTACCCCCCCACTCCAAGATGGCGTATATTCTGGTTGCCCTGTTCCCCAATCTGCCCTCCCATCTGTCACCCCACTACCCTCTCATTCCCTTTTCCCTTCCTTTCTTGTAGGGCAAGATAAATTTCTATGCCCCATTGCCTGTGTATCTTATTTTCTTCTTGCCTGCGAAAACTTTTTTGTTTTTGTTTTTGAACATCTATTTTTTTAAAAACTTTGAGTGGTTTTTCCAATGAGATATTTCACATTGTCTTCCATTTTTTCATTCCTTTGGTTCTGTTTGATAATATCTTGATTTCTCATCAAGCTTCCACTTGCTCCAATCTAATTTTTAAGGTAATATTTTCTTCAGTGGTCTTTTGGACCTCCTTTTCCATTTGGCTAATTCTGCCTTTCAAGGCATTATTTTCCTCATTGGCTTTTTGGAGCTCTTTTGCCATTTGAGTTAGTCAATTTTTTAAGGTGCTGTTTTCTTCAGTATAT
>CM053623.1:306378236-306415345 GCA_028646595.1 Phalanger gymnotis
CTTCCTTCCTTCCTTCCTTCCTTCCTTCCTTCCTTCCTTCCTTCCTTCCTTCCTTCCTTCCTTCCTCCCTCCCTCCCTCCCTTCCTTCCTTCCTTCCTTCCTTCCTTCCTTCCTTCCTTCCTTCCTTCCTTCCTTCCTTCCTTCCTCCCTTCCTTCCTTCCTCCTTCTCTCCCTCTTCCTCCTTCATCTTCTTCTCTGTCTCTGTCTCTGCCTCTCTGTCTCTGTCTCTCTCATTTACTATAGCAGTTTTTTCAGTTACCCTAGAATCAATCCAGAAGAATGATGCTTCTGGTCAAGGTCTTTCTTTTCTAGCTCCACTCAGTAGACCCACTTGGTATTTATATTGGGGTGGGTAAATTTGGCACTGAGTAGCCCCTGATAGCTCACAGCAAGACCATGCAACCTGCCACCTTTGCTATGCCTGGAGGAGGCACTCAGCCACACTAAAGCTGACCTTTGGCCTACAGGTACACTAAGTCCTGTGGTGTGCTGGGAAATGTTTAACAGCTAACCGGCTCTCTGAAAAAAGATGTATGCAGGACACAATTTGAATTCATTATGCATTAATATTTTCGCTATTGCTTCATTAAGTCTAGATAATCAACAAAACAATTATTCAAACCTTGATTTGTAACATTGGCCAATTTCCAAGGTTTAGGTGCTCACAATGAAAATTTAACAACTTGCACTACCGACTCACAAGGTTGTTTCAAGGATAAAATGAGACAAGGCAGCGAGCTAGGTGGATAGAGCTCCCAACTTGGAGTTAGTAAATTCTTATTTCAAATCCTGCCTCAGCAATCATCAAAGCTATGTGGTACTGGCTAAGAAATAGAATGGTAGACACAGTAGTAACTGATTATAGTAATTACTGTTTGATAAACTCAGAGACTCCAGCTTCTAGGATAAGAACTACTATTTGACAAAAACTGCTGGGGAATACTGGAAAATAGTATGGCAGAAACTCGCCATAGACCAACATTTCACACCATATACTGAGATAAAGTCAAAATGGGTACATGATTTCAACATAAAGGTCGACACCATAAGCAGTTCAGAAGAGCAAGGAATAGCTTACCTGTCAGATCTATGGAGAAGTGAAGAATTTATGACCAAACAAGAGAGAACATTATGAAATGCAAAATGGATAATTCTGATTATGTTAAAAAGGTTTTATACAAACAAAACCAATGCACCCAAGATTAGAAGGAAAGCAGAAAGCTGGAAAACAATTTTTACAGCAAATGTTTCTGATAGAAGCCTCATTTCTCAAATATATATAGAGAACTGAGTCAAATTTATAAGAACACAAGCCATTCTCCAACTGATAAATGGTCAAAGGATATGAACAGGCAGTTTTCAGATGAAGAAATTAAAGCTATCTATAGTCATATGAAAAAATGCCCTAAATCACTATTGATTGGAGAAATACAAATTAAAACAACTCTGAGGTACTGCCTCATGTCTATCAGATTGACTAATACAACAGAAAAGGAAAATGATAAATATTGGAGGAGATGTTGGAAAGTTGGGACACTGATGGATTATTAGTGGAGTTGTAGACTGATAGATCCAACCATTCTGTAGAGCAATTTGTAACTATGCCCAAAGGGCAGTCAAATTATGCATATCCTTTGATCCAGTAATATCACTATTAGGTCTCTATCCCAAAGAGATTATTAAAAAAAGGAAAGGGACCTACATGTACAAAAATACTTATAGCAGCTCTTTTTGTGGTGACAAAGAATTGGAAATTGAGGGGAAGTCTATCAATTGGGGAATGACTGAACAAGTTGTGGTATATGAATGTAATAGAATTGTACTATAAGAAATGATGAGCAGGCAGATTTCAGAAAAACCTGGAAACACAATAATCAACTATGATAGACTTAGCTCTTCTCAGGAGGGCAATGACTCCTGACAGAAAATGCTATCCACATCCAGAGAGAGAACTATAGGGGAGAAAGAACTTCTAGATCGAAGCATGCTATTTTTGCTTTTTTTGGTTTTTGGTTTTCTTTGTGGTTTCCCCCTAAGTATTGTGTTTCTTCTTTTACAACATGACTAATGTGGAAATATGTTTAATATGATTGCACATGTATAACCTGTATCAGATTGTTTGCTGTCCTGGGGAGGGGGAGGGAGGAGAGGGAGAAAAAATTGGAGCTCAAAAACTTACAAAAAACAAATGTTGAAAACTATCTTTACACGTAATTGAAAAAGAATCAAATAATATTTACAAAAAAACAAAACAAAAGCAAATCCTGCCTCAGACACACAGACTAACTGCATAACCCCAGCTTACACCATTTATTCTCTTTCAGGCTCAATATTTTCATATGTAGAATGGAGATAATGATAGCACCTTCCTGACCGGGTGTAAAACCTCTTTGCAAACCTTCTAAGTATATAATCATTGGAATTATTTATGCAAAAGAACTTTGGAAATTAAGTGCTTTTAAAATTTTTCCCTTTCCCCTCTCCTCCCTTTATTCCATAAATCAAAAATTAAATAAAAATAATAGATTAGATGCTTTGTAAATATGAACTAGTATCAATGTCCGAGCCCTTATTTCTGGGAGTGGGCCTGTTTCTGGAATCACTGAACAGTCTCCACTTACTTTGTCAGGGACTAGATAAGAGGGAAGGAGATTATCTCTGTTCCCTGAGTTGACAGTGGGCTGGTGCTCAAAATAGGCTACTCTGCAGAGTTCTGATTATAAACCATCTTGTCCTGAATTTCCCTCTTTTGCATATATTTTAAAGCTGTTCTGGTGGTAGCTCCTAAAGAATACTTTTATAAATCTAGATGATGGTCCTGAAAACAGGAGGGGCAGGGAGTGTGCAAAGACAAGGCTGTGTGGATCACAGGTCATGAGACAGGGGGGAAAGAGCCCTGGAATCAGGCTGACTACTGCCTGTGTGGTCTCAGTTTCCTTATCTGCAAAATCAATGGGCTGGACCAAGTAGCCTCTGAAGGCCTTTCCAACTCTAGACCTATGATCATTTGACAAAAGAACTGGTCCATCAGCTAATCTTCACTTCGGTCCAAAGAGCATGGCTCATCTTGATATAAATGAAAGCCCAATGCAGATGTAGAGACTTTGTTGCAGTGAGGAGTGCATTGGAAGAAAGAAATTTCTCCGATGTTTACCTCCTTGAGTTTAGGACTGAATGCCTTTGTAGTAGTTCCACCAGGAGTGGGGAGGGGTGGGGGTGCTAGTAAAAGGACTGGGGTGGTGGTGGGCTTAAACAATGATTTAACAATGGGCTGGGGGTGCAGGATATACACGTCTCACTTTTAAATTTAGCCTGCACTGTTAACATTTTCCCCATTACTTTCTTAAGTCAGGTTAATTATCAAAACAATATATCCAGCTCTGATTTTGTGACATTTTCTGATTTCTGAAGTTTAAAGGGTCACTCTGGAAATTTTAACCATCTGCTCTCCCTAGCTGGTACTAGCTGGGTTCAGCACACCCCTGCAGGCAGGGAATATGGAGCACACAGGAGAGAGAAGGAGGAGACTTTTAGAAACATGACTTTATTTGTGTGTGAGAAAAATATGGGTTCTCTAATCACTGGGACATTCCTAGCTGGGGGCTTAAGATGAAATTTTTATTAATTTATATTTTTACATATTCCCAAAATGGAAAGCACAAGTAACTCCAGAGTATCATAGACATAGATAGAATTAGCCTAGCAGTTTGGTGGAAGCCAGGCTGGTCTTGCAAGGTGGCCCCTCAGGCATTTCCCTCCATTTCCATTGTTACTTCCTTTTGGTTGTTCAGTCTTTTCAGTTGTATTGGAATCTTCATTACCCCATTTGAGGTTTTCTTGGCAGAGATACTGGAGTGGTTTGCCATTTCTTCTCTGGCTCATTTTACCGATGAGGAAATGGAAGCAAACAGGGTTAAGTGACTTGACTGGGGTAACACAGCTAGGAAGTGTCTGAGGTTAGATTTGAACTCAGTAAGATAGATTCCTGATTCCAGGCCCAGCACTCTATCCACTGCATGGAGTTCTAGCCACCCGAGGGAAAAGTGAAAAGAAGCCCCTCCCTCTGAGAGGTGGGACTGAAGGCCTTGGAAGAAAAAAGAAAGTCTTAGCTCTCAGGGAGAAGCAGGGGAAGTATCTCACCAACAGTAAATATAGAGTTGGAAATTATTCCTGCTCAGCAATTTGCCACCTACTTGTATAGCTACCACCTTAGGTCAGGCCTAATTACATCTTACCTGGATTGTGTGTGTATGTGTGAGGGAGGGGAGTTTTTTTGGTTTTTTTTTTTGTGAGGTAATTGAGGTTAAGTGACTTGCACAGGGTCACGTATGTAGTAGTGTCTGAGGCCAGATTTTAAACACAAGTCCTCCTGACTCCAAGGCTGGTGTTCTATCCACTGTGCCACCTAGCTGCCCCTTACCTAAATTGTGGCAACAGCCTTCTAATTGGTCTCCCTGCCTAAAGTCTCTATTGCAGTTTAACCTCCAATTTCCAATAATTTCCAGTATTGCTTCCTGTTACCTTGAGGGTCAAATATAAAAGCTTCTTTAGTTTTAAAAGTCATTCACAAACTGATTCCCTTCCTACCTTTCCAGTTTTTGTTTTTGTTTTGTTTTGTTTTACAAACTACTTTCCTCCATACATTGTGATTTGTCTGTTTTGCTCTTGAATTTGGTCATTTCTATGGCAAACTCTGTGCATATACGTGTATGTTCAACCTTCTTTTGGTTCAGACAAGAGTGAGGTTCTTCTAATGCCTGATCTCTCTACTTCCCTCCATGTTTGTATGCCCATCTCACTATTAGAGTGTTAGCCCATCATCATCATCCAATTATTTCCAATTGCTCAAATAAATTTACCTTCCTACGGTTTTTTTTTCACTCTTGTGTTTGTATGCCAGATTTCCTGCTCATCTCTGGACTTTTAATCAGGAATTACTTGGACATCCCTTTAGAGATCCATTTTTTTCCTCTATAGGAAAATACATTCTGTACTCAGCTTTGTAGGGTAAGTTGTTCTCAACCTCATGAGCCTTTTGGAATATTGTATTTGAAGACTAGTTTTTCCTTGTTATTTGTTGTTGTTTTGTTCTTCAATTTCCAGGAGGACCAGTGACATCGTGGGGTGATGTCTTCATTTCTGTTTGAGTTGGATTTAAGGGAGACAGGGTTGTGCAAAGTCCTCAGTTTCACTTCCCTTTCCAGAGTTATCGAAGTCCAGTGGCAAGACAAAAGTTAGGGTGACTGGCGATGGCTCAGGGTGCAGTGGATGACCTGGACATCATTGGTGTCCGACCAAGCTCTAAGCACTCCGCAGCTCTTCTTCAGCTGCCGTCATGGCTGTTGGAACAAATTGTTTGCATCTGCCCCTTCCACCTGGGGAAATAATTTGGGGGTGGGATGTCTACCCCAAGCATGTGAAATCTTTCCTTAAGAGTCCAACTAACTCTTCATGAACTCATTTGGGGTTTGCTTTGCAAGGAAACTGGAATGGTATGTCATTTTCTTTTCCAGCTCATTTTTCAGATGAAGAAAATAAGGCAAACAGACAGGGTTAAGCAACTTTGCCAGGGTCACGCAGCTAGTAAGTGTCTGAGGCCAGATTTGTATTCAGGAAGATGGGCCTTCCTTCCTCACTCCAGGTCTGGCATCTATACACTATGGCACAGCCTAACTGCCCAAAGTCATAGAGTTAGTGTTTGGCAAGAATGAGGATTGAACCCATTTCTTCTAATTCTAAATCCACTCCTCTTTCTTCCCTTTTCAGGGTTATTGTACAGAATGCTTTTATTGTTTTTATAATACAGGTAGGTATTGTACATAGATTTTGAGCTTTTATTATTTATTATGTGTTATTGCCATTATTTATTCAGAAAAAACATTTCTGATCAGAATTATTGTGATGTGGTGATAGTTGGGTATTTATTTTTACAAATATAAATTGCATAAATTAAAATATCTATTCTTAATAATAAAAACAAACAAACAAACAACCTGGGTCTTGAACCTCATTCTTTTAATTCCACATCTAAATCTCTTTCTACTACACACTAGGAAATATACTTTTCAATTTCATCCCACCAAGCTCATTAGTTTAAAGAAAGTCATTTGTGGTTACTGTCTGGCTGGGGAAGAGTGTACCAGGTAGTGAAATACATTAACTGGCTGCCTCCTAAGCACTGGACACTCTGCTAGGAGCTGGTGACCTCAGTTTGTTACCACCAGGCCTCCAACATCCAGGATAGGCTCTGGAACATGACAGGCCTCAGAGGACAACCAGCCTAACCCTCTCATTTCACAGATGAGGCAATTGAAGATGGGCTTGGGGAGAGGGGTATAAAATGACTTTCCCACACAAGCAGTAAGTATGAGAGGTAGGAAAGAACCCAGGTCCATTCCAGGGCTGCATCCCATTGATATTTTTTTAAAAATATATTTGGGTTGAGCAAAGTTGGCAGTTTAATAATTGTATTTCATAAAAGGTTTTTTTTTAATGAGGTATTTGCTATTTTCATATTGGCTCCGTCTTTAATGGGGCAATTACAACTTGAATGTTGACTAAGGTCAACAAGGAAGAGAGCACACAGTGTCATTAGCTGAAGACAGCATTTCTGTTGTTGTCCAGTCATTTCAGTCCTGTCTGACTCTTTGTGACCCCATTTGGAGTTTTCTTGGCAAAGATACTAGAGTGGCTTGCCATTTCCTTCTCCAGCTCATTTTACAGAAGAGGAAACTGAGGCAAATGGGGTTAAGAGGCTTGTTATTTAGCATTTTGAGGCTTCAGCAGACTAGAAATGGAAGCAAAGGAATGGATAGCTGGTATGCTGGATCAGAGTCTGTAGTTAGGGCCGTACCCAGACCCTGAGATAGTATTGTGGGTAGTGCTTAAGTAATAAATAAAATGTCAAAGGATGTGTGGCATTCTCTTTGTTGTCTAGTCTAATATTGAAACAGTGCTGCTGGACCCACAGAGGCTAGGGTATTATACCACTCCCTACTCTATTAAGAGAGTCTCTAGGCCCAAGGATGCTTCTTGTATAGTTCAGTCCCGTCTGTAATTAAGGGGCTTAGTTTCCCCTTCCTTATGTTCTCCAGTTCATCAAGTCCACTTTCCAGTGCCCTGGGGGAAAGCTGCTTAAGGCTAGGGTTATGGCACACATCTAAACATACCCAAAGAGGGGAGAAAAAGAGATACTCTGTGTACAATGTGAGTCAGGGAATGGGGCAGGTAATTCACTCCCACATAAAAAAAACGCGTCACATTAGCAAAACAATTTGAACAGAATTCAGTAACAACTTACAATTACTGTTACAATCTTATGGTTCGCCTGAACACAAAGCAATTTGCAGTAGTGTTAATTAGGCATTTCACATTTTACCTGATCTTGGCACTGTCCTTACAACTCTGCTGGCAAAATGGTCACACTCGGCCTGGCTCTCCTGTTAGAAGCGTCCCTCGCCACCAGCCAACTCCAACCCTTTGAGGTATAAAGCCTCTGCATCTTTCCAACTCACAAGATTGCCTCCAAACCTGAACATGTCCATCGCAGCGCATTCTTTCACCTAAGGTTAAAAAAAAAAAGGGCAAGCACAAAGGTGAAGGAGGTTGCCACTTGGAAAAAGTCCCCACCTCTTGCCAAATCACATAATGTGGCCCGGAGAGTTGTAGTTGAGTGGGACTCAGCCCAAAGCTGATTCCTCTCTTAAAATGTCCACTGAGTCATCAGTTTCTCTGGTTCCTCAGGCAATTAGGGGACTCTTCATCACCTAAAAGTGCGAGCCCTTTGGTTCTGAGTCATACACGCCCCAAAGTTCCCATATTGCCAAGCCGAAGAAACAGAAGCAGTTGTGAGCATGTTTATGGAGGGGAATGGCCCCTGCTACCCTCATCCTTGAAATTATTATTGGTCCTTCAAAGGTTCTGCTCTCTGCTTAGCCTTATCATTAACCATTTCATTAGCAAATATAGCCAGCTAAAGCTTAAGAGGGCTTTTGTGATGCACACACTTACACTTGAACTTAATTGAAATCAATTAAGAGTCTAGCTTACCCCCGTTTTTTGTTTGTGGATATTCCAGGCTTCCTACATTTCCAATTTTCTTCTTGCTTTTCACTCCAGGAATCCCAAGGCCATGCTCTTCATTTTCTTTGTCCTCTGCTGCACAGAAAACTTTTGTACTGCATTCATCAATCCATGCTAAAGCCTTGGCTGAAGGCACTCTGCTTTGGGCGATCAGTGACTGGCTGACACACCAAACTGATATCCAAGTCTGGTTCATCTCAATAACCTTGTTCAGGGGAAGCTGCAGCAGCCAATTTCTGTCTTTCTCCATGGGCTTACTCTTTGTCTTCCATTACTTTGCAAGACCTAGGGAGGCCCAGTTCCCAGAAATCACCAATTGGGTGGTAAAGCTTAAGATTCTGGGGCAAGCCAAGAAATTATCCATCACAAAAGGAAGAATGAGCTTCAACTGAATGCTAACATCAGTTTCCCTAGTTGCATTGAAGAGTGTTTTCTTTGTGAACCTACCCCCAACAGTGCAGGCAAAAAGACAAGTATCTGGAATGCAGCAAAGAATTCTTGAAGATGTAAACAGCATTTATAATTATGCTTTACTTTGTGCCCTTGGACCTTGAGGGACCCTCAGATTGTCATCATTTAATGGGTACCCAGACGATGTGGGTAGGATCCAGCAGCTTCTCTGTGGGGGATAAATAAGAGAAGCCACACAGGAATGTAAAAATATCTGCCTAGAATTTCAATCCTTCTGGAATTGGGGAGAGTGGCAACCCATTCTTCCAGTTGGGGTTTAGTTATCAACGCTGAAGTCCAGGCCTGCTATCCTTCTGAATGCTCTGGAGTCAGGACTTCCACAGATTAAATTCTTATGATTACTGCTTAATATTCATGAAACATTCTCTGAGAGCATGACCCTTTGGAGTTTTCACAGGGCATAGAAAGTATGCATTTCTTATCCTCAAACAAACAAGCATTCCTGTGCTCTAATCTAGGAGAGATAAGATGGAGAAACCTATAGCTCAGAATAACAGCAATTGTATTCACATTGGCAGAGAATAGAGCAGAAAGGAGAAACTTTGAAGAAAAAGGATCCTGATATAGTACTCCTGGAATCCTTAAGTCATTCATTCATCAAATTTAAATTATTTTTAAGGTATTTCTATTATATGTCTGTGGGAGATACAAAGGTCATACAAGAGATAAGCATGATGCATTTGTTGTTGTTGAGTGATTTTAGCTGTGTCTGACTCTGCAACCCCATTAGGGGTTTTCTTAGCAAAGATATTGGAGTGTATAAGACATGGGAGGAGGAGTTTTGTTTCCACAGAACTAAAGGTGTACTTCCCCCCCTCCCCCACCCCAGCTTTAGCAGAAACCAGGCCTCAAGGTCAGTCAGGTGAGAGGTCAAAGGCTTGTACGCATGCCCATGCTTTTTGAGAAGGCAGTCAGCGGAATTAGAGAGGCCAAACCGCTTGAACCAGTTCAAGCTTATCTGGAGTCTGGTCTTGGTCAAGAATCCAGGCCTACTGATTTGCATAATTTGCATATGTTAAAGAGGGAAAGTAGGGGAAGTAAAAGAATGTAGTTTAATCCTAAACTAAGACAAAGAAAATCTAATTAACTTCACTCTTGCTTCTGTATCTTTATTATCCTACCTATATAAACTGTATAACCTAGGAAAACTATATAAAAAAATAAAGATTGTAAACTAACCATAACTCTAGCAGGAATAGAGAGAATGGTTACCCCTGCTCCTGCAGCTATATCAGTGTGAGTGTTCCAGGAAGCACTACACCTGCTCTCTTGAGGAATATAATAATTAAGCCTTCCTCTGCCCACTCTGGTCCTGAGTTCTTTGGTGAGAATGGGCAAATCACATGTACTTTCTCCAAGTTTAAGGAAAGGAAAGCAATGAGCAGCAGAAGCTTGTCTTGGGTTTACTTCCTGTTCCTGCCTTGGGGAGTCCTGTGATCCCCATGTTTCTACAATCTGGCTAGCAGCTTCTATGGGGGTGCAAGATCCACCCACAGCCAGTACCCAGAAAGCTGCCAGCACCCAGAAAGCACAGGTTCTTTTGATCTGCTTAACTAAGGAAAGCAAGGTGAAGGGGTTGACGAGCTTACTTTAATTCGGCACACAAATATCATTCACTTAGTTCAGGGGAAAAAGCCAGCACACTGAACTTCAGAGCAAAATACAAACAAATTACAAACATCAACAGACAGACCCAATACAATTCATAGTTACCAACATCTAGGTTCAGCCTGGGAGCTCAGAACAAGGGCTGGCCCAGAGTCACATGCGACACCACTGCTTCGGGAATGAGCTCCAAGGAAGGGGAGGCCAAGCCCTGGTTTTACATCTTTTTCAGCATCAGGGGTGAGTCACACATGCCACTCACCCACGTGACCTAAAATCGTCACAAAGAGAGGACTTAAACCCACGTGGTCTAAGAGCCTCTGCTGTCCCAGACATGTAAACTAGGCCCTCCCTGGAGTTAGCCCCGCCTTGGGCCCCACTTTAGTTGCCAATCCACACCCACATAGGTTTTACACCTAATAGGGGCTTGGGCCTGGGGTTTAGCACTTACTAAGACTCAGTGAAATACACTGAATTACTCAACGCAAACAAAAGCCAAACTCTTCAAGGGCACTTGTTGAACTAAGTGCTAAGGAGCCCATTTTGCTTACCAACACACCCCACTGTGGTGTTAAGAAGGCGACCACTCAGGATTTCTGTGGGGAACCCTACGGTCTGCACAGCCCTCTTGAGGGGATGATCTCACCGCTGTTTTAAGGGGCCATCACTTGGGTTCTTCTTAGGGTCTGACCCTGGGAACCCTGTGATCCCCACCAATTAGGGGGGCTACCACTTGGCCTTCTTCTGGGAGTCCTGTGGTCTGCATAGCCTTCCTTAGGGATTATCACAGGGTTCTTCCTCAGGACTTTGGCCCTGCCTAGGAAGTCCAGTGATCCCCAAAACTACATTTTCTCACAGAGTGGTTTGCCCTTTCCTTCTCTAGCTCATTTTTACATATGAGGAACTGAAGCAAATAGGGTTAAGTGACTTTCCCAAGTCACACAAGTAAGTGTCTGAGGCTAGATTTGAACTCAGGTTTTCCTGACTCCAGGGCTGGGACTTTATTCACTGCATCACCTAGCTGTCCAGATACAAGATGGGTATCTGCTTACAATGTAGTATGACAGATAGATACACCCTCTATTAACTAGAATAGAAAAAAGTGCATAATAAGTAACATATTAGAAAATTACAGAATTTTTTAGGTATAAGGAACTATTGAGGCCACCTAGTCCAACCCAAACCTGAAAAGGAACCTCCGCCATAAAATATCTAAGAAGTAATTATCTAATCTCTGGCTCTCCTCTAGCAAAGAGGAGTCTGCTACCCACTGAGAGAGCTTATTCCACTTCGAGCAGCTCTAATCCTTAGGAAAATGTTCCCTACATCAAGTGAAAATTTGGTCTTTGTAACGTCTACCCATTGCTCCCTGGCCCCTCTGGGGCCAAACAAAACAAGATTCATTTCTCATTCACATGATAGCCCTTCAAATACTTAAGGACAGCTATTATTTCCTCCCCTAAATTTTCCCTTCTCCAGGTTAATCTCCAGTTAATCCAACCACACCTAACAACCTAACATAACATGGAACTCAAGGCCCTGCTATTTAGGGTATCCCAGAAGTCTTAGTGCAGTTAAGCATTTTTTTTTTTAGTTAAGCTTTAATAGTTTAAAACTGCACCAAAACTTTTGGGACACCTTGAATACCAACTCTCACTGTGACTGGACAACGATAGGGAGTGTTTGTCCCTCCTTGAATCCTCTCTAACTTATCATTGTCCTTCTTTAACAATGGTGCCTAGAACTCAACATAATGCTGCAGATGTGGTCTGACCATGGCAGAGTATTATCATCTTATTTTTTTGGAAATTATTACTTCTCTTAATTCAAATCGATCTAATTTCAAATCTAAATTAAATTAGCTTCCTCTGGCTTCTATATCACACAGCTGACTCCTGTTGAGTTGGTAGCCTATTAACCCCTCTCCCCATCTCTTTTAGATGAATTGTCAACAAATTATGCTCACTCCATTCTGTACTTTTGAGGTGGACTTTTTGAAGTTAAGTGTAAGACTTTCTTATTAAGTTTCATCTCATTAGATTCAGTCAGCTGCTAAATGCTTATCAAAATCTCATTGGATTTTGACTCAGTCATCCAGTGTCTTAACTATACCGTTCAGCTTTGTGTCTTCTGCAAATTTAATGAGCCTTCATATTCAACATATTCAAGCCTGTGCCTTCGTATTCAACAAGTCAGGGTCAAGCCCAGAACCCTTGGGTGCTCCACTCCATTCCTGACATCGAACTACTAGTGATTCCTCTTTCAGTCTTTCAACCAGCCTCAGATCTATCACAGTTAACATTCCATTACTGTCTCTACAAGAAGAGTTTGCGGTACTTCATTAAACACTTGGCCAAAGTCCTTGAGATCTAGATTTAGTATACTGGTTTGTTTGTTTTTTTTTAAAGAACAAAGATACTCCACCATGACCTATTCTTGATGAAGTCATGATGATTTTTTTTTTTTAATAATCACTGCTTCCTTTTCTAGATGTCTCTTGACCATTTCTTTAATGGTCTAGAATTTCCCCCCAAATCAAAGTCAAGCTCATTGTCCTATGGTTTGAAAAGTGTTCTTTTTCCTTTTTAAAAACTGAGATAACATAAGCCCTTCCTCAGTCTGACTTCTTCCATTTTCTATAGACTTCTAAATAGCACTGACAGTAGTTCATGAATCACTTTCTTCAGTACCCTTCAACACAGTCCTCAGAACCTAGATCAGCTGGGCCATGTGATGTGAATTCCTCAAGGGGAAATGATTTCTCTCCTCTAATTTCTTTACTTATCTTAGGTTTCCACTCTCTATTTGCCATTTTTGTTCTGTCCAAGGTCATTCTCCTTGTAGAGAAAATAGAAGCAAAGCAAGACTTAAAAATGACCTCAATCTGCCTTCTCTCTATTTGTCAACTATCAAGAATCCACCTCCTCTAAAACCACCTATGTGATTTCTCCTCTTTATTTGTCTCAAGGCGTTCTCTCTTGCTTTTTCTCCCACAGAAGTTGAAAGTAGCCTTACATAAAGGTGTGGGGACAGAAAACCTTAAAGAGGGTTTGGGGAATGGACAAATAAATCACTCAATGGCAATTTGGGTATTCTTGGGCTGAGAATGTATTGGAGAGTGCATGGCTGATTCCCCTCAGGCAGAGGGACCACTCAGGGAAGCCTGGATTGGTATCATAGAATCATAAGAATGTTTGAGATGGAAGGGACTTGGTGTTTCAAACTCTTTTATTTTATAAATAAGGAAACTAAGACTGAGATCTTTTAGGTGATATCCCTAAATTCACTTGGGTAGCTAGAACCCAATTCTCCTATTTCAGTCTTGTTTCCTTCCTTCTATCTCCACTAACATGACCTCTAATACATGATTACAAAGTTGCTAACACTCTAAGACCACAGAAAGCATAGGCAAGGACAAAGTAGCAAGAGTGGGTTACAATTTTCAAAGATTAGCTAGTGAAAGTCTATTAAGTGTAGCCCTTGGATGGAGTGTAGCTCTCCTCCCCCTTAGAGACATTACTATGGAGGTTTGGTGGATTAGGAATATCTCTTCTTCAGGAAGGCAAGCATTACTCAGAGTAGTCCTTGTTTCTATAGATTTGGTCTAGAAAGATTTCTGAGAATGCTATGATGGAAAAGAAGCAGCCAGGATAGACCATCCTCTGCTCTGACTACCTACCTTCCTGGCTTTGTTTAGGTTTTAACTAAAATCCAGCCTTCTACAGGAAGCCTTCTCCAACCCCTCTTAATTCCAAAGCCTTCCTTCTGTTAATGATTTCCTATTTATCCTGGATATAGCTTGCTTTGTATATATTTGTTTAAATGTTGTTCCACCTATTACATTATAAACTCCTTCAGGGTAAGAACAGTCTTTTGCCTCTTTTTGTATCCCCAGCACTTAGCACAGTGCCTGACACATAGTAGGCACTTAATAAATGTTTATTGATTGAATAGAACCCCATTCTAGACCATCTCAGCATGGAGCTCACCTTAATGGCTACACAAGGACAGTGGACATGAGTGGATCAGGAAGGGGGCAAAGAAGGGCTGATCGGAGGTGAACGACAGATAGATGAGCTGGGACTGGCCAAAGGAGCAGAAAGAGGATCAGGCTAAGGCAGGAGATGGTCATTTGTGAGACAAGCTTGGTCCAGTTCATAGCCCTTTTAGATCCCCCTCTCCATCCTTGGGGCAGCGAGCTGCTTCCCATTTTCCTATCCCCTTGTTTTCCCCTCTGATCCAGTGGGAGGAGGGGAAGATGAAGAGAAGGAAGGCTTTAGTAATTCCTATTTTGGAAATTTTTTTCCCTAAAATTGCTTAATTGTTTCTAGGTGATTTGCAGTTGTTTTTAAAATGGTCATCTACCATTGAATTGGTTTGCTTGTGAATACAAGAAACAGGATCGAGAAAGTAGAACATAACCTTAAAAGGGACAAGTGACAGTTCCTTCAACTCAAACTGAGATGAGGTTATAGCCAAGAGAGACAGTATGCATCTGCAAAAAATAATAAGTTTCCCCAAGTGATTGTGCACATATGTATGTATGTATCATATATGTATATATACATTAGGTATTTGTGGTTTAGTCATGCCTGACTCTTTATGACCACATTTGGGCTTTTCTTAGCAAAGATCTGGGAGTGTTTTGCCATTTCCTTCTCCAGCTTATTTTACAGATGAGGAAACTGAGGCAAACAGCGTAAAGTGACTTGCCCAGGGTCATACAGCTAGTAAATGTCTGAGGCCAGACTGGAACTCAGGAAGATGAGTCTTCCTTACTTCAGGCCTGGCATTCTATCCACCATACCACTTAGCTGCATATACACATACACATACGCATACACATATACATACACACACGCATACATAGACACATTCACATATACACATACGTGTATAACATATATGTATATGCATATGTATATACACATATAATGTATACACACAACTATACACATACACATACACATATGTATATAAAACACGTGTATACACATATATGTGCATGACATCTACATGCACACATACACATATGTGTATGGCATATATCTATACACATATACATATACACATACACATACATAAACACATGCACATACACATGTATACAGTTATCTCTTCCACATTGTGGGGGTTAGGAGTGTGACACCCCTGTGATCTGGAAAATCCATGTAAAACTTTTTGATCTTCCCTTCATACCGGAGAAGAAGTCTGAATTATTATGGTATTAAAAGATGAAATATGTTGATATTATACAATAGTATGCATATATTTTATGCATTTCTGAGTTTCTAAACTTTTTCTGTGTCATCTGCTGGACTTCACATGTTGTCTGTGGCTTCTGCAAAACTCCCCCCAAATTCCCATTTAATTTCTTATGCTGGCCTGTGATATATCAAAACCATGATGGGAAAAGTCACAATGTGGAAGGAAAAACTGTATGTGTGTGAAAAAGTGTGTGTGTGTGTGTGTGTGTATGTGTGTACATACCCATAAATGTGTGGGTTCAGATAACCCACAACCTTTTCCTTTTGAACCTATAAACTAGCTAAACTGACAAGGAAGACAAACTGAAAGCCTCAAATGGTCCCTTAAGAGGTTATTAGCATTTTTTTTTCCCTAAGGACATCTTGGACCAGGGGTCACTGAGGATTACAGCTACTGATAGCCTTACTAGGCACATCAAGCTCTCTCCACATATAAATGGTACCCATTTCTCGTGGACTCCACCCCATTCAACATATCCGTGTACACCATATCCATGAAAGCATTAGAAACGCAAAAGCCTTCTTCATGCTGGAAAACACCCAAATGCACACAAATACTCCTCTGTGTATGCTCTTGAGTGTTTGCACACACATAATCCACAATTTCTAGTGAAACAGAGACTACTCTGGCTCCCACTGCTGGAAGGCCAG
Source organism: Phalanger gymnotis (assembly GCA_028646595.1). NCBI lineage: Eukaryota > Metazoa > Chordata > Mammalia > Diprotodontia > Phalangeridae > Phalanger > Phalanger gymnotis. Next base: position 306,394,313 of record CM053623.1, read on the forward strand.
CTTGATTACATTTTACACTTTCCCCCAGGATTCTCTGGCACTCTGAAGGGAGCTTGAGGGTGACTAGTCTCAGCCATTGACTCAAGCTGTCACTGATTGTGTTCCCTTAATTTTAGGCAGTCCCTACCATTTAATTACTTAACAGATTTTATAAAGGAATATTTATTTTAAAGGCATAGCAAGAAGAAACATACATTCTCCCACCAAAAAACTGTGTGGTCATGATGTCCTATGGATCAGTTGTATATGGGGCATCTCACTTCTGTGGAAGGGAGGGGATTAGGTTGGCAGATTAACTCACTTTATACACACACATACGCACACATATGTTTGTATGTATATGTATATAGAGGTATGTATGTATGTATTTGTATATGTATATATATACACAATAGTCTAGTATATATAGTCTCATATATAGCACAATCTCATATAGGATACAGGATCTTCTCCCCAATTTCACTGTATTATGTTTTTTTACATGAGAGGGCATGGAGGTGAAGTAGGTGAAGGACTGGCCTCAGAGCAGGAGCGACCTGGGTTCAGTCCTAACCCTGAGACATACTTTGGGAAAGTCCATTTAACTTTTCAATGCTCAGGGCAAATTTCTAAAACTATAAATTTCAGAGGTGTTTCCTGGCACTCTTAGAGGGAGCTCCTCTCATCTGGGAGTTCCTTTTAATCAACAAAATCATGTCCCTGCTCTTTCCCCATCCTATTATATGCTACTGTCTTGGCCTTTGAATGCTTTCTGGAGTTGGTGCAAATGATTCTCTGTGCCTGGAGTATCCTTTCTCCAATCTGTACCTACTGAAATCTATTCTTCAAGGCACTCTGTGAGTGACACTTCCCTGATCTGCCTAGTCAAAGTTCTCTACTCCAAACACTGTATTTTATGGTTCTGGAATGTACTTGTGGTTTTTCTAGTTTGTATTGTATTTATTTCTGTTAATGCCCTATTTCCCCATGTTATCTCCTTGATAGGCTAGATTTAGTTTTCCATACCTCTCCCCTAGTGCCTAGCAAAGTGCACTGGATTTAGTAGTCACTAAATAAATATTTGTTAAATGAATGAATGAATAAATATCACCAATTCAAAACAATTTAGTTTGATTCAGTTAAATGTAGCCGGCATACACTGGGTAGTGCTGGAATTTAATCATACATACAAAATTGATTCTATATTAATAATGATATTAACATAATTGATAATTAGTTGTATAACATAGTTGGAATATAATAAATCCTTATTCATTTGAATTCATTCATTCACTGTGTTGTATATTCAGTGACCATGGCAATATTGCCATAATTTAAAGGAATTTTCGGTGGAGAAAAAAGAGTAATGAATATAAGTTTTCGAAAAGGAAGAAAATTCAAAAATGTCATTTGGATCTCACCTTGTCTGTGTTCTATACAAATACTAGGAACTGTTTCAGTACTTTTGGAAAGGACTTGAGTAGACTTCTTTGTTTGTTTAGTTTAAATTTATGTAACCAACCCATTTAGACTTTAAACAGTAATTAAAAACAAACAAGAACAGGAAAGAGCAAATATCAAAGAGGAAGGAGACCCTCCCCCATCCCCAAACTGATTGACCAATATTCTCTCACCCTTTTTGGTGAATAGGATATCTCCCTGACATGGCCCCCTTCCTTAAGAACTCTGCATACAAAATTGGCAGCACCCCAGTTGTTTCCTCTCCTCTCCAAATTCCTACTTTACTGACATCCCAAGCAGGGTCCTCCCCTTGTTATATCTTGGCTGAGTCAGCAGAACTGCTTCAAGGGGACATTCCAAAGGGATGTTGGCCATGGAATCAATCAGACAATGCAGCTAGCCCACCCCTTGAACTCCCAGGCCAGGGCAGGAATCTGTGGGAACTGGAACTCTCCAGTTGAAGAGTGAAAGAGAGAAGTTGCCAAGTAATTAGAAAGCTTTTCTATCTAGCCTTTTGCATATTCATCATATCCCCAATCAATGGCTATTGACACTTAGCTCCAATGGGGCATAGTTCAGGACTCAATTGTACAAGCTCCCACAGGGCTAAGCAAGCTATCTGGACTGGAAAAGGGAGGACACAGATTTCTCTGGCTTTTCTTCTTATGCACAGGGCTCTCTTTTCGTGGTTTTTAAGTTTCCCCCCCTTAAATTCCTCTCCTTTAGCACTTGGCAATTACTTTGATGTCAAAATCCAAGCCTAATCTTTCTTGTATGAATTCTGTAATGATTATTATTTTGTATTTCCTGTCTTGACATTTATGGCTCATTGCCAGAGTCCCTGTCTTTTTCTCATCATCTGTCTAAATAACATACTTCCAGTGGCAATACCCTCTGGCTTTCTAACCTCTAGAGTAGTCTTTCTTCACATTCCAAATGTGATGTTACTGTGTCAGGTCAGTAATAGCTAATTTTTGTAGACTCTTTAAACACAGACTGCACTTACTGACAGATGAGGGCTTTTTGTTCACACATTGGAATTTCACACTTCATTGCTTAGGCAGTTTTTCTGTGTTATCTACTTTTAGTAGTGAGGGGTGAGGTTAGGAAAAGGGTCTGAATCACAGCATCTCAGCCACACCTGACAGTAACTATCCAGCCAGCCTCCTCTTGAACAGCTCCAGTGAGAAGGAACTCATTATTTCCCTGGCAATCCAGGCCACTTTGGAAGAGCCCTAATTGTGCAGATCGTTTTTCTGACATCAAGCTTATTTCACCCCTTTGTACCTTCCATACATTGCTCCCAATTCTGCTCTGTGGAGCTATGCAGACCAAGTATAATTTCTCTTTTACAAAACAGCCTTTCAAGGACTTGAAGACCTCCTTTGAGTTCCCTTTTTGTATTCTCTCCTTCAGGCTAAACATCCATATCTTTTTCAACTGGATTCTTCTATGGCATGGACTTGAGGCCTTTGGCCATTCTGGCTCTCTGAACGCCCTCTAGCTTATCACTGTCCCCTCTGCCCCCTAATAGGGGGCAGCTAGGTGTGTTGAGATACAGTGCTGTCCTGGAGTCAGGAAGACCTGAGTTCAAATCTAGTCTCAGATACTTACTAGCTATGTGACCCTGGGCAAGTCACTTAACCCTATCTGTTTGCCTCAATTTTCTCATCTGTAAATGAGCTGGAAAAGAAAATGACACACCACTCCTGTATCTTTGCCAAGAAAACTTCAAATGGGATCAAGAAGAGCTGGACACAACTGAGCAACAACAAATTCTTCCTAATGTAAAACTAATAGTATTGTCACCTCATTTGAAAGTGCCTTCATCATTCTACATCTGGAGCACTGGCCACCTCTCTGTTTCTTTTTAAAATAGAAATCTATTTTCCATCCCTCTTACCCTTACTTTATGGAAAAAGGAAGGGAAAAAAAATCCTTGTAACAAATACAAATAGTCAAGCAAAACAAATTCCTTTAATTCTCTTACTAGATACAAAAAATATATGTCTCATTCTATACCTTATAGCCATCACCTCTCTGTAATGGATAGCATGTTTCATCATTGGTCCTTTGGAATCATGACTGGACATTATATTGATCAGAGTTTCTACAGCTTTCAAAGTTATTTTTTGGTGGGGGGCAGCTAGGTGGCACAGTGAGTAGAACACCGGCCCTGCAGCCAGGAGAACCTGCATTCAAATCTGGCCTCAGACACTTGACACATTTACTAGCTGTGTGACCTTGGGCAAGTCACTTAACCTAAATTGCCCTGCCTTCCCCCCTCCAAAAAAGAAAAACCAAACCAAAGTAGTTTGTTTTTATAGTGTTGTTATTCTATAAATTGTTCTCATTCTACTCATTTCATTCATCAGTTTATAAAAGTCCTCAGTATTGTTCATTTAAAAAATATTTATGTTATAGGATAAATTCCTCTTCCGATTCTGCTTACTTCATTTTGCATTTTGCATATGTCTTTCCAGGTCTCTTTGAAACCATCTATTTTGGGGACGCTAATTGTTGGTGGAATTGTGAATTGGTCCTACCATTATGGAGAACAAAGTGATATAAAGCTCTGCATATCCTTTGACCCAGCAATACCGCTACTACGTCTGTATCTCAAAGAGATCAAAGAAAAAAGAAAAGGACCTATATGTACAAAATAAATATATCAGCCATTTTTGTGGTAGCAAAGAATTGAAAATTTAGAAGATGCCTGTCAATTAGGGAATGGCCGACAAGTTGTGGTATATGATTGTAATGGAATACTATTATTCTATAAGAAATGATGACCAGGATGGTTTTAGAAAAACCTGGGAAGACATATATGAACTAATGCAAAATGAAGTGAGCAGAAACAGAATATTGTACACAGTAGCAGCAACATTGTATGATGTTCAACTGAGGAAGATAATGATCCAAGATGATTTCAAAGGACTCATGATGAAAAATGCTATTTACCTTCAGAGACAACTAATGGACTCTGAGAACATATCAAAGCATACTTTTTTTTCACATTGCTTTTCTTGGAGTTTTTTTTTGTGTGTGTTTTCTTTTGCAACACGGCTAATATGGAAATATGTTTTGTATGACTTCAAATGTATAATCGATATCATACTTGCCTTCTTAAGGGGTAGGGGAGGGGTAGATGAGAGGGAGAGAAATTGGAACTCAAAAAATTTTTTTTAAATAAATGTAAAAATTTTTAAAAATTTAATTGGGAAGTATTTAATGAAATTTTATATATAGAAAGAAATAATCTATTTCTCTTTTTTATATAGTATTTTTTTGTCCAGAAAATTTTTAGCACTCATTTTTACAAGACTTTGAGTTCCAAATTTTTCACCCTCTCTCTTCCTTTCCCCTCTTTGTAAAGTAGTAGGAAATTTGATATAGGTTATACATGTACTAGCATGTAAAACATATTTCCATATTGATCATAGTTGTGAGAGAAGAAGCAGATTGAAAGGAGAAAAACCATGGAAAAGAATAAAATAAGTGAAAAAACATGCTTTGATCTGCATTCAGAATCCAATCTGTTCTTTGTCTGGTTGTGCATAGTATTTTCCTTCCTGAGTCCTTTGCACTTGTCTTGGACCACTGTGTTGCTGTGAAGAGCTGAATCATTCATAGTTGAACATCACACAATGGTGCTGATACTGTTTACAATGTTTTCCTGGTTCTGCTCATTTCCCTTTGTATCAGTTCATACAAGTCTTTCCAGGTTTTTCTGAAATGTGCCTGTTTATCATTTCTTATTGCACAATAGTATTCCATTATATTCATGTACCACATCTTGTTCAGCCATTTCCCAGTTGGTAGGCATCCCCTCAATTTCCAATATTTTGCCACCATTAAAATAGCTGTTATAAATATATTTGCATATGGAGATTCTTTCCCCTTTTTCTATGATCTCTTTGGGAGACAGACCTGGTAGTGGTATTGCTGGATCAAAAACACAGTTTTATAGACCTTTGGGCATAGTTCCAAACTGCTCTCCAGAATGGTTAGATCAGTTTACAACCCTACCAACAGTGCATTAGTGTTCCAATTTTCCCACATTCTCTCCAACATTTATAATTTTCCCTTTTATGTCATATTAGCCAATTTGATAGGTGTGGGGATGTAGCTCAGAGTTGTTTTAATTTGCATTTCTCTAATAAAAATGATTTAGAGAACTTCTTCATATGCCTATAGATAGCTTTGATTCTTCATCTGAAAATTGCCTGTTCATATCCTTTGACCATTTATCAACTGAGGAATATTTCCTCATTTCCGATAGCATAATAGCATTCCATCCTATTTATAAACTACAACTTCTGTAGCCATTTCTCAATTGGTCAACAACCTGCTAGTTTCCAGTTATTTTGCCAACATAAAAGGAGCTGCTATAAATATTTTTCTACATATAAGATTTATTCTTCTTTCTTTGATCTCTTTCAGGCATAGGCCTAACAGTGGTGGTGTCGCTAGATGCAAGAGCACATACCCTTTAATAACTTTCTGTGTAGAATTCCAAAGTGCTCTCCAGAATGTTTGCACCCATTCATAGAGGGCATCAATGTGCCTGTTTTCTCACAGCCTTTCCAATAATGAGTATTTTTATTTTTTGGTCATCTTTGCCACTTGTGGGTATGGTAGAATTTCAGAACTGCTTTAGTTTGCATTTCTCTAATTAGTGATTTGGAACATTTTCATACAGCTATAGATTGCCTGAGTTTCTTCCCTTGGGAACTGCCTGTTCATATTTTTAGGCCATTTAAGAACCTCATTTATCATCCTTATCTCTTCTCTCTGGGTTTAATCTCTTTTTCTTCTTTGTTTCCACACTCACTCTACATTTTTCTAAAGTAATTTTCAAGCTGAAGCCTAATCTGGTCCCTGAGAATATCTGCTTTGTAAATTCTGATGCAAACAAAGGAATAGCCCACTTGGTATGTTAGATGTATTGGCACCGAGGGTATTAACTGAAAGAAAATATAACTTACCATTTCTGTTGGAGAAATACCCTGGTTTTTTTCTGAGGTAACAGGTAACAGCCCAGCTTGGGGTGGGAGGGAAGGGACTACAGGAGGCAAGAGCCTTATATCAAACTATGTTGTAATGTTCTTTGGATTTCTGTTTCTTATTCCTCATAGCTTTCATCAGCTCCTCTTGGCTAACTTGGATGTTTATACTATAACCCACGGGATGACTGGGGATAGAAGGGAATGGGGAAGGGGAAAAAGTGTAGTAGGAGAAGAAAAACAGCTGGAAAATGTCTCCTGGGGCAAGGCGACCCAGAAGGGGCCCAAGGCCATGGGAAACTGTATTGCCTGTTCTTGCTCAGAGACCCTCTTTAGCCTCTGAGATCCACAGGGGCTCTGGCTGCTCAGCCCCACAGATCTGGCAGATGTCCCAGAAGTTAATGGAAGCTCCAGTCAGAGGAGAGGTCACTGGGAAGGCAGAGATGTGTTACTGGACCGGGAGGAGCCAGTTGCCATAAGCTACATACTGAGATTCTAGCTTATTTCTGCATTTCAGAGTGAAAACAGATTTTCCTCTGTCATAAATCCCATCAGTTTCAGAGAGAAGCATAGTGGTGCCACTGATAAAGACAAATACTTTACCTAAAGGTTACTGGAAACTCACTTTCCTTATTTCTCCAAAACTTTCACCTTCTGAGGCAACAAGACATTAGTTTACTCTAATGAATGGAATGGGAGGGAAAGAAAATATGCTAATGACCCAAAAGAAGATGACAGAGAAAAGCTTAGCTATCTTCTCCTAAAATTGGGGGTGAATCTGTTAAGTCAAAGAGGTCAGAAGTGTTTCAATTAGCAGTGGATAAGGCCAGGTCCAAGAGAAAGTGAAGGGGTGAAGGTAGAAAGGAATAGGGGAGAAAGAAAAAGGAAAAGTAGATTTTCAAGGAAAATGAAATTATTTGGGTTAGTCTACATAACAAAGAGAGGCAGTGGCAGAGTGGCCAGAGAATGGGTTCACAGTCAAAGAGATCTGGGTTCAAGTCCTGCCTGCCCCTGAATGCCTACTGGTTGTGAAGAGGTCTAAGAAAAATGATGATGGTAGGGAACCATAGGTTTCTAGGGGTGCTTGAGACCCCAAAATACTGACACACCAGGTCCTGCCGAAAGAATTCGACTCAAGCCTTCTCAGCCAAAGGAAAACACAACGTTTATTAGGAATTCAACATAATGGGTTGCCTTAAGATATCCCACCCTTTGTGGCACCTGTTTTCACAAGCGGGCCAGATTCAATCTACTGAGCTAGATTGAATCTGAGCACCTACATGGAGGCAAGATGGAGATTATATACACAAAGATTGTAGGAGGGATTGAGGGGTGGTCTGGGGTGACTAGAGGAGGGCTTTAGGGAGGGTCTTGAGGAGGAGTCTAAGGAGGACTAGATGAGGTCAGAGTCCAGGAACCAAGAGAATGGGATTAAGGGTGGGAAGTAGCTGAAGGCATGGATATTGATAGTATCAAAGGTAGGAAGTAGCTGGACAATAAAGGGTAAGGCCAGGTAGAGATTTGAGCCTAATGATAATGTAAGGCTTATGGCCTTAGGGGAAGGTCAGATCTAGTTGGAAGATTCAAGGAGAGTTCAAGGGGGCTCCCAGAGACTGTATTCCAGATTCAAGGGGGTTCCCAGAGACTATGCCCTCATCAGTTGTGTGACCCTGGGCAAATAATTTTCTATTTCACTTCTATAATTACTTTTGAGGTTCTTCATCTTTTGCTCTTCCAGATGAATTTTATTATCTTTTTTCTAGATCTCTGAAGTACATAGTATGTTCTTAATAAATGTCTGTTGGATAGATTTCTTTAAACCAATGACTCAACAAGCAGTTATTAAATGCTTACTATAGTCAAGTCACTGTGTTAGGTACTATGGGTACAAATACAGAAGTGAGACAGTCTCTACTCTCAAGGAACTTGTATCCTAATGGGGTGGGGGGAAGGGAGACATATTCATACATACATATGTAATAAATACTTAAGGATATATGTGTATATGTGAGATATACTTATGGATCTATGTATATATGTGTGTGTATATCAGTGTATCCCTGACCTTATTCATGTAGTTAGCCTCAGAAATTATTTATGTGCATAGGTATAAAGTTATATATAAAACCTTGAATATCTATAATTTGAATATATAAAGTTATATACATATATAAAACCTTGAATATATATAACCTTATGTTTTATATATATATACATACATGTATAATGTATATGTGTGATACATGCATGTAGGGAATGTGTGTTATCTATGTAGGTTATGAATATCCATATGAGTCTGTCTACATGTAACTCACAGGGAGGCATGAATGGATGTCTTTAGAAATATCTTTTGCCTTCCCTTCTCCAAAGAATATTTTGATTCTTGCCAGGAAAGGAAGCAAGAGGTTGGGGCCAGAGGCTGACCACCCTGTTCAGGCTGGGTTAGAATTATATCTATAATATTATTAGTCTAGGGAAAATAATTTTTAGGTTCAAGCTATGCTCCTAATCACTATCCCTTAATGAAAGAGTGTCACGAGATTTAATCCAAGACTTTGATTCCCTTCCTACCAAATGCCACTTGCACAAAGACCACACATAACAATTTGCTAATCAGTCCATTTATCAAAGCAAACAGAAATCAGAAAAGGTGTACATGAGAATGTAACAACAATGTTGCTAGCTGCTACTGTGGCTGTGTAAGACCAACAACAACCAGCACACAGAAAGGCTGCTAACACAAGTTCTTTGATCTGCGTTTCTAAGGAAAGCAACTTCAGGGGGTTAACAATCTCAGTTTAATTAAACACACATATATCATTCACTTAGTTCAGGGGGAAAAGATCAGACCTCTGATCTTCAGGGCAAATACAAACAGAAATTACAAACATCAACAGACAGACCTTGTCTGATTCAAATCACAACTCATAGTTACCAGAGAAGCACAGCATCTATTTGGGTTACAAAGCTGGGTGGGGGGCGTTCAACAGCTTTCCCAGAGTCTCATCACCCACATTCTTTCCATGAGTGCACCCCCAAAACAAAGCGCCAACCTCAGATCTGAGATACCTGTCTCAAGGCCCTGAGGGCTGAAGGCTCACCATTTAGAGCATGAGAAATCACTAACAAGAAGAGTGTGGGAAAGCTCCAACCACCAGCACCACATCACGTACAATTCAATGACTCTGGATTGTCTTCGTTCTGAGAAACACTCCAAGACAAAAAGATCCCACTTTACCTGCCCCATTCAAAGAACAGTGCAAAGTCCCATTTTGCTTGCCATTACAGAGAATATAGCAGATAACATACAGAGTGAGTGAGCCGTCCTTTGGGGAGCAAGGAATGTTGTTCAACCAAGAGAATGATAGTCCCAGATCTCAAACAAAGGGAAATTCCTCAAAGTCTCTAGCATGCCAAACTGGTGATAAAGGTGGTAGAAATGATGGCTCCTCTACATGACAGCTGGAAGGCAGAAGACCAAAATCTTTTCCTAAACTCCAGTCAATGGAACTCCTCATGTAGGAACAGAGCATTGGGTAACTGGTCTCCACCAACGAGGAGAGTTTTATGTCTGAGCAGCTGGTTACATACAAAAAATAGATAGTGTTGGGGAATGCTAATTACTGGGGCAATCATAAAAGGTCTATGAAGGGAAGAGGCACTAGAGATGAGTCTTGAGGGGAACTAGGGCTTCCAGAAGGTAGAGGTGAGTGGGGGGAGTGTTCCAGGCTTGGGAGTCAGCCTGTACAAGGCATGGAGGTGTGGGGAGGAATATAGGTCAATATAGCATTGGCAATACAATGCCCTCTCAACCCAGGATACAAGAATACCAATGTGTAGACATCTAATTTTGTGCTAAATCAATTAAAGTTTGTATGTGTCCCTTAGGCTTAGATACTAACCACAGGATTATAGCCGCTCCAAGGAGTTTGTGAGCTGTCTCTTAAAAGAAAAAGAATCTTTAGCATCAGCAGTTTTCAGAGCATGTTTTTCTGTGCCTGTGCAGAGCAACAGGAGTTCACAGCAGCTCAGGCCCAGGGCAAGTAAGGAATTCCCTCCCAAGTGCTTGCTATGAGGGAATTTGGCAAAAGCAGGGCTGAGCATTGCTGCCAGGCTGGGTGATACCAAGGGACAAGGAATTCACCCTGTCTCTCTATGAACATTCCCTGTTCCATTCCCAGGCTAAGCATGGTGGCCATCCAAGGCTCTGATCCGGGAAGGAGTGGATTTCCTGGGAAAATGACATGGTTGTTAAAAATGGAGGCAGAGTGAGATTTTAGAAATAACTCCCTCCTAGTCTTTCCTACACCCTCTGTATGCACATCAGACTCTAGAATTCCCATATGGAAACAGGAAGAGAGGAAGCAGAGACCTCCAGTGCCTGAAGGGGGAGGGAGGCGGGATTGGAAGAAGGGAGCATGAACATGAGAAATGCCCAACAGGTTCTCGGATGGACTAGACAGTGGAGAGATTCCAGCAGGCAGCCCTTTAATGAGCTCATCTGTCTAGGCAGGTGTAAGTCTTGGCACATATGAAACATTTCACATAGCATGCTGGGAGCCAGTTCAACAATACAGTATGGCAACAACTACTGTGGGATGGTTTCCATTAGGGTGTGATTCATGAGGGAGGAGGGGAAGAAGGCAAGAAGCCCAGGAGAGAGAAGGCTTCTTTCTCTTTCACTGGCAAAGGTATCAAAAAGAGGGCAGCACAATCTAGACATTTTATTCCAGGATTCTTAAGGCAAAGCGATGACTAGGTCTTTGAAAATAATAAACAGCTTAATCCTCCTCCCCCAGCTTTTGACCTGGAATCAGGAAGACTTGGGTTCAAATCCAGCCTCAGACACTTATTAGTTGTGTGACCCTGGGTAAATCATTTAACCTTTCTCTGCCTCAATTTCCTTATCTGTAAAATGGGAAAATAATAGTACCTACCTTCTAGGACTGTTATGAGGATCAAAAGAGATATTTATAAAAGGCTTAGCAAACCTTAAAGCATTATAATATGCATTATTGACTTTTCTCCATCACATTCTTAAATCTAGATAGTCAATAAAACAATAAGCCAATTCAATCCAATAAGCATTTATTAAGCACCTATTATGTACTAGGCACTGTGCTAAATGCTGGGGATACAATTAATAAAAAGACAGTCTCTACTCTAAAGGAGTTTCCAATCTAGAGGAGGAGAAAACACCCAAAAGGAAGGAGGAAAAGGCAGGGGAGGGAATAGGATACTAGGGAGTACCTGGCATCTTGCTCCGTGGAGTTAAAACCAGGCAGAGCAGTAGATGCAAAGTAGAGCCAGTTGGACTCTCAGGTCCAGCTATAAAGAAAGGCATTGGGAGGAGTTTGGTCCTCTGCCCTCAAGCTCTCCAATCAAAGGGGAGAGGAGGCTGGGGGAGGTGGCATCAATTAAGACTTGAGTTATCAGTCTGGATTTGTAGTGTTTGCTGATTTCTGACGTGTGAACGCTTACACTGAAAACTTAATAATCTCTCAGGGTGTTCTGAGTTGATTCCCATAAAACCTAGTGAGGTACAATCTTTCCGCCTCTCCTTTCACTCCTACTAGGTTTTGAAGCAATCTCAATTCCTTCTCCCTTTCCCACTTGGTCACTCTTCTATATAACAATATAGGCTAGTTAATATTTGTAATACACAAATATGCCTGTGTTTATGTCTTTCCTTGGCACTGAAGAAGAATATATAATGTAATTCTGAGGTTTAAGAAGGTTAGAAAATTATACTTCTCAGGTTATCTTACCAGATAAATCCTTCTTGTAATAGATGAGGGAGAAATTGCACTTCCTCTGTAGATCCAGTATATTGTTGTTGTGGTTGAATCATTTTCAGTCTTGTCAGACTCTTCATGACCCCATTTGGGGTTTTCTTAGCAAAGATACTAGAATGGTTTACTATTTCCTTCTCCAGTTCATTTTACAGATAAGGGAACTGAGGCAAACACAGTTAAGTGACTTGCCCAGGGTCACACAGCTAGTAAATTTCTGAGACCAGGTTTAAACTCAGGTTTTCCTGACTCCTGCCTGATCAGATTCTCTATCTACTGTGCCACCTAGCTGTCCCTAGAGTCAACATGTTACATATCATAAAGAGGAGTGATTATGAAGAGGAAAAAAATTGCCACTGAAATAACCAGATGTCCACAGGAAACAAAATCAACCAAAAGGAGCAAGTACTGAAACTCATAGCTTCAAATGTTTATATACAAATGTCCCAAGTTTAGGTAGCAGTCAAGAATAACTACAAGTTTTTATACAAGGAGGCTAATGTGACCTCCCAAGAATCACTGAAACTTGCTGGCAGTGATTTCGAAACTAATAAGATGACAAATTTGAGTATTTTAGCATTGACTTGGACAAAGGAAGAGATGGGGTGTTCTGGGCTGGATTTGATTCAGGTTAGACTCCTGATAGTTTACATTCACCATTGGAACAAAATGAGGTACTTGTTGGTCATACAACAGTTAACAAAAGGAGATTTCCTTTCCCATAGTAAGGGGAAAATATTCCACAAGATGCTACTTTTCGGACATTGCAAGGCAAATCTCCCCTCCCTCTGAGTTCCCCCGTGGTCTGTCAGGCAAGCATCGGAGAGCACCTAGAGCTTTTTATGGTTGTTTTTTACTTAGGTAACCAAAAAGTGCTATCAATAGCTTCAGCCTCTGAGCCAACTAAATCTTGAGGATGGTTCAAATCTTTCTAAGGAAAAATGATCTTCACCTGCATGGGTATATTAGATTAGGTCATAGGGGTGAGGAATCTGCAGCCTTGAGGCCACAAATGGCTTTCTAGGTCCTCAGGTACAGACCTTCGACTGAATCCAAACTTCATTTGTTCTGTGAGGTTTGGATTCAGTCAAAGTACTGCACTTGACAACCTAGAAGGCCACATGTGGCCCTGAGGCTGAAGACTCCCCACTCTTGGATTAGGATATTTCTTTCATAATAACATGCTTATCAAATTGGTAGAGCACAAGGCTCTGAAAAATAGCTAACACATTAGATGACAGAGTTTAGACCCAAAACTATCTCAATAGCTTAAAAAAAATGGGCTAAATTTAATAACATAAATAAACGTAAATAATGTTCAATGCTGGGACTCAAGGAACAAAAAGTATAGGAAAGGGAAGGTTTGTGAAAAAGATCTGTGAATCTATGGGCTCAGTATAAGCCAACAGTTTGGCATTGCAACCCTAAAAGCTGATATAATCTTAGGCTTCATTAAGAGAAATGTGAGAGTATAGTTGTTTCTCTGTTACCCTAGAGGTCTTTGGTACAAAACTTCTAATTCTGAATCCAGTCCTCTTTTCAATATACCATATCAGTATAATCACCGATTCATATAAACTATTTTTCTGTTTTGGGGGGGATTTTGTTTCCTTAATTAAAAAAAAAATTAGCCATTGGATCAATTCTATTCTTTTTCATCTATGGCATCTGCTGTAGATGTAGCATTATAATCTAATATGCTTATTATATGAATATGAATTTTGACATTGCAAATTGTTATAATCATTTTTTAAAAATGAATTTATTACCCATATATTACTCATATATTTAAATATTCATTTAAAAAATTTTGAGTCCTGAATTCTTTCCCTCCCCCAAGAAATGTGATATCAGTTATACATGTGAAATCACACAAAACATATTTCCATATTATCCATGTTTCCAAAAAAAAAAAAGAGCAAGAAAAATAAAGAAAGTGAAAAAAGTATGCTTTAATCTGCACTCAGACTTTATCATTTCTATTTGTGGAAGTAGGTAGCACTTTTCATTATAAGTCCTTTGGATTATCTTGGATCATTGTATTGATCAGATTAGTTATTGTAGACAGCGTTCTTCTGGTTCTGCTCACTTTGCTTTGTATCAGTTCATGTAAGTTATCTCAGGTTTTTTTTTTTCTGAAATCATCATTTCTTTTAACATAATAGTATTCCATCACAATCATATACTACAACCTATTCAGCTAGTCCCCAAATTGATGGGTATTTCCTCAATTTCTAATTCTTTGCCACCACAAGAACTTCTATACAGACCCAGATCCAGACACACACACACACATACATATAAATTTTTTGCTCATAAAAGTCCTTTTCCTTTGATCTCTTTGGGATACAGACCTGGTGGTGGCATTGGTGGGTCAAAGGGTATGCACAATTTTATAGCCCTTTGGGCATGGTTCCAAATTGTTCTTCAATTTTTCCAACTTGTTGGAACCAGTTTATAACTCCACCAACAATGCATTAGTGTCCCAATTTTCCCACATTTGCTTCAACATTTGTCATTTTCCTTCTCTGGCATGTCAGTTATTCTGATAGTAACTCCAAAGGACACATGATGGAAAGAGCAATCTACATGCAGAGAAAGAACTATGGAGTCTGAATTCAGATTGAGGCAAACCATTTGCCCCCTTTTTTTCTTCTTCTTTTTCCCTCTTTTTTGGGGGGTTTTGTTTCTTCTTTCTCATGATTTATTCCATTGGTCATAATCCTTCTTTACAACTTGACTATTGTGCAAATAAGTTTAATGCAAAGGTATATGTAGAAGATATATCAGATTCCATGCTGTTTTGGGGGGAGGGGGGAGGGGAGAAAGGAGAAGAAAATCTGGAACTCAAAAACATGCAGAACTGAATGTGTAAACTAAAAATAAAAAAATCTTGATTTAAAAAAGTTTCCCCTCAGTTTTCTGCTTTCCTTTTAATCTTGGATGCATTGGTTTTGTTTGTGTAAACCTTTTTAACTTAATGTAATCAAAATTATCCATTTTACTTCCTGTGATCCTCTCTATCTCTTGTTTGGTCATAAATTATTCCCTTATCCATAGATTTGATATTTTCCATGTTCCAACTAATTAGTTTGTGATATCACAATTTATGTCTAAACCTTATTTATACCCATTTTGGCAAATAATTGATCAAAGTAGCTCCTAATAATTGTTTTAATTTTATATTCATTGGTAGTGCATTAGTGTCCCAATTTTTACTCATTTGCTTCAACATTTGTCATTTTCCTTCTCTGTCATGTCAGCTATTCTGATAGGTGTAAGGTGTTTTAAATTGCATTTCTCTAACCAATAGTGATTTAGAGCCAATAGTGATTTTTCCCAGGACTATAGAAAGCTTTTATTTCTTCTGAAAACTGCCTGTTCATATTCTTTGACCATTTACCAATTGGGGAATGACTCATTTTTTTTTTATAAATTTGACTCAGTTCCTTATATATTGGAGATGAGGCCTTTATCAGAGAAACTTGCTGTAAAGATTTTCCCCTCGAAGATACAGACTTCATAATAACCTGGAAAAACCTACATGATATGATGCTGAGTGAGCAGAGCAGAACCAGGAAAACACTGTATACAACCACAGATATATTGATTCTGTGATGACCAACTTTGATTAGGGTTTTTTTTTTTCCATTGCCCCATGAAATAACTGAAAAAGCCCTGGGTAGGTATTCTTAACCCAGGGTCCATGAACTTTAAAAAAAATTAATTATATTTTAATATACTTTCTAATCAATCAATTAATAAACATTTATTAAGCATCTACTATGTGTCAGGCAGTGTGCTAAGTAGTAGGGTAAAAAAAGAAGCAAAAGACAGTCTTTGCCCTCTAAAAATCTTATGCTATATATTTTATTTTGTGGTTTTAAGAACATTCTTTTGAGAAGGGTTCCATAGACTTCACCAGACTGACAAGGAGTCTATGACACAAAAGCCATTAAGAACTCCTTCCTGGGAGGTTGCAAAAACTAGATGAGGCATTAGAGCTGTGTATTGGTCTGATCATTCTTGAAATCATCTTGGAACTTTGCTCCTAGTCAGTAAACTTGACAACGTCTAGGCATATACCCCTACAGAGATTAAAGTCAGAGGAAAAGGACCCATATGTACAAAAATATTTATATCAGCATTCTTCTTTTGTGGCAAAGAATTTTGTTGTAACTATCAACTGGAGAATGACTTAACAAATTATGGTAAACTAATGTAATGGAATAGTATCACACCATAACAAATGACTGAAGGAATACGTTAGAGAAACATAGGAAGAGCTGCATGGAGTGATGCAAAGTGAAGTGAGCAGGTCCAGAACTATTTCTACAATGGCCACATTATTGTAAATGAAAACAACTATGGAAGACTCAACAATACAATGACCAATATTGACTCCAGAAGACTGATGAGCCATACTTCCCACCTCTTGGTAAAGAGGTGGTAGACTATAGGGGCTGAATGTGAAATACCTATTTAGAAATGACTAATATAACACAAATATATTGTGTTATATGTCTACTTATTTGTGTATTTATGTTTACTTGTTATAAGGGAAGATTTTTATTTGGTTTGTGGAGAGTTGTGGGGGATAGAATGTTGACAATGATTAAAAAAAACAAAAAGAAAAAGGTATCAGTGAAACACAAACTGTATAAAGGAGAGCAGAGGAAGTTTTATAAGGGGCTACCAGAAAGTAGGGCTATATTGGTGTTACTGTGTTAACTTGTGCATAGAGATCTTTTTTCCTTCTTTAGATTTTTAGCCCATCCAACATACTCTCTCTTTCTTTCTCTGTCTCTTTCTGTTTCTTTCTCTTAACTTTTCTATGAGTAATAACAAGGTTTTATATAGGTTCTTAATAAATATTTAATATTTATGTTAAATATTAAATATTTATATATTTATTTTATATATTATACATTATTATATATAATTGTTAATATATTAATTAATATATTATTTTATATTATATATAATTATATTTTATATTAGTAACATATAAAAATTAATAATATATAATTATATATTATATTTTATATATTTATATTAAATATTTACAATATAAATATTTAATATTTAATTAATCAATATTAATTGATATATACTGTAAGGCACAGATTCATGTTTTAATATGTAATCCTCTTTAACTGGTCTTCATTGTATACAGAAGTGTTCATGTTTCTTGATGAAACTTTATGAACTAGAGTTCATAATAATTTTTTTTTAAACTTGAGAAATCAAGCCTTGAAGTATTTACATTCTTAAAGGATAGATGGTATCACCAGGCAGGTAGGTGGCACAGTGGGTAGAGGGCTTGGCCTGGAGTCAGGAAGACCTGAGTTCAAATCCAGGCTCAGACACAGTAGTAGGAAGGCCGAATTTATGATCTCAAAAAGGATCATATATATATTTGAATGGTTCGAAATCGCAAGGTATACAGAATTCTCTAAGTAGAGGGCATCAGAGCATTTATTTAGGGTCCACAGTGACAGATTAACGAACCAGCCTCCCCATTCCAATATTGTGATCACAAGCCTCCAGGCCCAGTAGGCCCGCCTCACAAGAGTAACCAGGAGGCCACAGAAAAATAAGATGGCATAAATCATATTCACTGGCCTCAAGTCCTCGCTCAAATTCCTGGGTCCACACATGGGTCAGCTCTGCTTTGGCTTCAGCTGTAGTTTGTTGCCTCTCCTCGAAGCCAAGCCTCTGGCGTTCTCAAGCCCTGCCTCAACGACCAGAGACCATTGGTTCCCGAGTTGGCCCCTCTTAAGTCATTAATCTACGCCCACACAGGTTTCACACCTGATAGGGCTTTGGGCCTGGGGCTTAGCACTTAACAGGTGAAAGTACTTTCAAGGTGTACAAAAGCCAAACTCCTCAAGGGCACGAGTTAAACTAAGTACTAAGGAGCCCATTTTGCATTACTGACACAGACACTTACTAGCTGTTTGACCCGGGGAAAATTGCTTAACCCTGTTTGCCTCCATTTCCTTATCCACAAAATAGGGACACGTTGGAGAAGGAAATGGCAAACCACTACAGTATGTCTGTAAGAAAACCCCAAATGGGGTCATGAAGAGCAGCCGAACAACAACCACAACAGAAGGATGGACACAGGATGGTGAGAGAGCTGAGTAGAAGCAGCAGCCTTATTAATATGCAGGGGTATCCTGGAGCCCACTCATTTGGACTCCAGAGAGCTATTTGTAAAATTTTCAATATGAGCATTTATACCTCAGCTATTGGTGATCAGATTTATTGTTTATTATTTATTGTTGATTTATTGTTTTGTTGATTTAGACTTAAGAAAGTGATAGAGAAGATGTTAATACTACAGATTAAACTCAAATATGTCGAAGTATGTCCTGCATATATTTTTTATTTTTGGAGAGCCAGTTCTTAAATATTTGCCAGCTCACATCTGCTAATACCATAATGTAAGAAAATTGTGGGGATTAAAATCATCCAACCTACAATAAAAGAGACTGAGACAGAGGTCTGAGCCAATGGCACTTTATTAGGGGTCTATGGTCCACTCTAATGAAATGGACCTCAGATCTTCCTCATGATCTGAGATGCTCCCTTCTTCCAGGGTCTTATTTTTAATAGGGTTTATATCCAAATATGCAAAAGAGGTATGTTGAATTACAAAATTTCATTGGCTGATAGGCTTTTTTTGTGAGGGCCAAAAATGGCATATCGGCAGAAGGGTCTTGGGTTGGATGAAGCATGGGGCATCTCCAGCGACTAAGTAGTCATAAAACGGTCATGAGATGGTGACCTGCTCTTATTGCACAAGAGACAGTACTCTGGAGGTACAAAAATAAATTGAGGGACTTTCCATGCAATTGAGTCACTTCTGCCACACTGGGCTTGATTACCATAACAAGGAAAAACAAGAGTCGAGGGTCTCTAGTTAGCTTCCTATGTTTAAGCAAGTGAATTTACAATTTGCAGCTCACAGTTCTGGGGCCTAATAGATAGAGCTTACCATCACTACCCCTATGGAATTATAGCAAACTGATTAATACTAATTGGAATAGAGTAGGGGTCTAAGTGAATTATTTCTCACAAACAGACTTGTCCAAAATTCCCTACTATTCTCTGCAATTCTTTACTCTCCTTATCCCCCCTAACCCTTAAGCTAACGCTTCCCACATCAATCCATTCTTACTGGTTCATGAGAGTCTGTTTATTCTCTTTAGGTATTTTGGGGAGCAGTATGTGCCAAAAATCTCTCTGACTCACTGCAGATGGGCTCCTGCTGTTTTACATCCTAAAGCAAAGTATCATAGGCATTATTACTGCTAGTAAAGAAAAATGTAGATTTGGCTGAGCTAAAAGTCTAAAGAAAAAATCTTTATGTGCGAGGTTTAAGGAGCATAAAAAGAAATGCTACTGTAATAGGAAGGCCCTCAACATATTTATGCATTTATTGGGCAGTTGTTTTTCAGTTGTGTCTGATTCTTCATGACCCCATTTGGGATTTTCTTGTCAGAGATTCTGGAGTGGTTTGCCATTTCCTTCTCCAGATCATTTTACAGATGAGAAAACTGAGGCAAACAGGTTAAGTGACTTGCCCAAGGTCACGCAGTTAGTGTCTGAGGCCAGATTTGAACTCAGGAAGATAAGTCTTTCTGACCTAGGCCTGGCACTCTAACCACTGCACCACCTAGCTGCCCATATTTAAGTATAGTATTTATGTATAAGAAGCCTAGATAACCCAAGATAGTGACACCCATGTTGATTACTCTAGAAGGCCTGCTTTTGGGAGGACTAGAACATCCTGCATTGGCTTACCACATGGTTGGGAGTGGCCTTTCTCCGTTGGCTATGTGGCCAGAACGGCTGATGTCTTTAAAACAGCCTGACTAAGCAACTGAGGGTTTTTGTTACATTCCTGTTTAAGGATTCCACGTCTCCTTGTGTGGTACAGGGGGACAGCTGGAGGGCTGCCTCTATATCTGCCCCCTCTTCCTTAGGTCATGCGACCTTGGAAAAGGTGTCTGGGTCCTTGGACTTTTTGTTTATTCTTTTCCATTCTAGGTGTCTGGAATGGAAACTTTGATCAGGCCTGGCAATGTGTCATGAGTTTTCTGTAATCAGAGGAATATGAGCTGGATGTTGCAGGCAACCCTGTAACTATGTTCTGAGAAGCAAGGGTCCTGGGGCCCAATCCAGCAGAAGCCAGCACAAGTGGCTTTTGACTTGAACTTGGTGGGGCTAATGCTATGTAGGAATTGAGCTAAAGTGTGAGCCTAATATACCCTGTTTCCAAGCATCCACTTTCTTCCCATCATAACTTGCTCTCAGGATAGGATCTGAAATATTTACACCAAGACAACAGTTCCAGACCTGTGGACCCTGAGGTTATTGAAAGGTTTGAGAATGTATAAATTAGCAACTCTCTCTTCTCTAGCTTGAAAAAAGTATCACACACATAATACTTATTACTGTTTTTCTTTTTGAATTCATTATTTTATTCTGAATGCCAAAAGAAAATAATTTCAAGCTTCAAACCCATGAGCATTTCCATATGCAATTAAATCACCAAAGGAGAATTGTCTATAAAGCTGTGAATCTTTATTCTATACCATTTGCTTTTTAAAAGAAGTTTATCATAAATTACTTTCAAAACTGTCCTGATTAGCTTTGATTTCTTCTGATTTTTCTTTTCTCCTCTAGGAACTTTAAAAAAAAATATTTCAATGTCCTTCCCTTCCCTTCCCTTCCTTTCCCTTCTCTTCCTTTCCCTTCCTTTCCCTTCCGTTCTCTTCCCTCCC
>CM053623.1:306415845-306446967 GCA_028646595.1 Phalanger gymnotis
AGGGTTATACATAATGATACGCATGTGGCCCATGTTGAATTGCTTGACTTCTTAGGGAGGGTGGGTGGGAAGGGAAGAGGGGAGAGAATTTGGAACTCAAATTTTTAAAAAATAGATGTTCAAAAACAAAAACAAAAAAAGTTTTTGCATGCAACTAGAAAATAAGATACACAGGCAATGGGGCATAGAAATTTATCTTGCCCTACAAGAAAGAAAGGGAAAAGGGGATGGGAGGGGAGTGGGGTTGGGAGGGTTGACTAGGGAACAGGACAACCAGAAGGGTAGGGAGGGTAGAAATGCGGAGAAAATTTGTAATTCAAACTCCTGTGAAAATCAACGCTGAAAACTAAATATATTAAATAATAAAAAAAATTTAAAAAAAAAGAAAAATTAAGTGTCCCAGCCTTAGAGTCAAATGGGATGATTAAGGCAAGGAAAGAGCTCCACGGACTGAGACCTCTGAGCCTCTACCAGAAAGCAACAAGGAATGGGGAGGAAATTTTTTTTTGCCCTTCTCCAATGATAATGGTGCTAACCGCCCAGTAGGAGATATTGCCTCCAGTAGTGAGTGAGTGTGTATGTAGGCATACATGCACATGTGTGTACGTATGTGTGGGTGTGTGAGAGAGAGAGAGAGAGATAGGGATAGAGACAGATACCAAGGCAGGGAGCAGCTTCAAGGAGCATGTCCTCTGGCGCAGAGAAGAGGGACAGTTAAGGATTCAAAAGAAAACTAGTTCTGGAAATTAATAGTCAAGCTGCAGAAAGGAAAAAAAAAAGTCCTAGATACAAGAAAGCCAGCTAAGCAGCCTACCCATGTGGCCCAGTGATTAGAATGCTGGGCCTGGAGTCAGGAGGACTTGAGTTCAAATCTGCCTTCAGACACTTGGGAAAGTCACTTCACCTCTGACTCTGTTTCTTCATCTCAAAAATGGGAAATGAAATAATAGCTACCTCCTAGGATTGTTGTGAGGCTCAAATGAGGTGATAATGTGTTCTTATTATTACCCAGTAGAGATACTCCACTGAGGAGGAACAGCTTGAAGTCACCCTAAGAAGAGAGAGGACATCAGGGATCTGTCCTATTAGCGGTATGAACTGTAAAATGTGTATCTTACTATTAGCTTATCCTAAGTTTGTGCCCACTCTTCCACTGATGCTTTGTACTTGTGGAAGTGTGTGCCCTAGGTTTATGGGGGGAGTGTTATGTAACTACTATGCCATCTTAATAAATGCCTTTGCTTTGAGGGAATAAAAAGAATGTAAGCAACTTGAGTGCAGGGATTGTCTTTTTACTTGTAGTTATATCCCTAGCACTTAGCACAGTGATGGGCACATAAGTGCTTAATAAATGCTTGTTATCTGAGACAGACAGGAAGAGTAACTCCCTGAAGATGAAAATCGGAAGATAGCTCAACAGTGAACAAACATGTCTTCAATGAAACCACCGTTACCGAAGTATCAGGTCACATTTCCATGGTAATGATGGAGGAAAAGGAGGCATGCTTTCTTCTCTGTCAATTTTTGGTGATGGAATAGGAGTGTAAAAGCAGAGAGAGGGTGAATATAGGAATGCATGAAGGAGATGTCCTTTTCTAACTAATGGTTCCTAAGAATAAATCTGCCAAAACTTGTTGCTATTATAAGTTTTTCCCCCCTTAAACTTCCTGGCATAGAAGTAAAACCTGTATAACAATTAAAATTTTAAGATCAAATTGGTCACTTATTTCAAGCAATACTTAATACAGCAAAATTCCTTTACAACAAAAGAATTAGGAAAAACTGTTGGGTGATCACAAGAGAAGTCTTTTTAAGGTAATTTTGAAGTTCATTCACTATAGGACATTTTGCACTTAGAAATTTAAAAAATCAGCAGGATTTATTGGACTATTAAAAAAGAGACTGGATTACTTAGAAAATTTTCTTTAATGACTAGAAACCTAGGAAAAGTAAGTTCTGAATGAGTGTTGGCATTTCTGCCCCAACAACACTGCTCAACTTTGTCAAGATAGATAGAATTGGAAATTGAGAGGATGCCCATCAATTGGGGAATGGCTGAACAAGTTGTGGTATACAAAGGTAATGGAATACTATTGTTCCAGAAGAAATGGTGAGCAGGTGGATTTCAGAAAAGCCTGGAAAGACTTGCATGAACTGATGCTGAGTGAAGTGAGCAGAACCAGGAGAACATTGTACACAGTAACAACAACATTGCACAATAACTGACTCTTAAACTTAGCTCTTCTGAGCAATACAATGATCTAAGAAAGGGCTGTCCAACCTTGGGTTATTTTACAGCTGCATTAAAATAAAATAATTATTCGAGGGCATCACCTAGAATAAAAAATACAGTATACTAATAGTTAATTTGTAGTCTTACCCTAGTTAGGTTTAGCAAGTCCTATGAAAAGTCATGGTACTTCTAAAAGTTTTTATTGAAACAATAGACAATATATTTTGATTTGACATTTTAGTGAGAGCTCTGCAGTAGCTCCGCTTCATTTGCTAAAGCATTTATGTCAATTTCTATGCTTGTAGGCAGGCCACATAAAATTGCACTGCAGGCTGCATGCAGCCCACAGGCCATATTTTGGACAGTCCTGATCTAAGACAGTACTAAAAGACTCATGATGGAAAACGCTATCCACATTCAGAGAAAGAACTATGGAGTCTAAATGCAGATTGAAGCAGACTATTTTCTCTTTTGTTTTTGTTTTTTCTTTCTCATGGTTTTTCCCTTTTGTTTAGATTCTTCTTTTACAATGTGAAAATGTGCTTAATATCATCATACATGTATAGCCTATATCAGATTGCATGCTACCTTGGGGAGGAGGAAAGGGGGGAAATTTAGAACACAATATCTTATAGAAGTGAATGTTAAAACTAAAAATAAATAATTTTTTTTTTAAAGGTGGCTAGCCAGAAGCCCATACCCACCCTTTCTCAGCAAGACATGCAGTGGATTTTCTGGAGTCTTCCTCCTGTAATTTCACTTGAATGTTCAATTTATCTTTACTCTTTTTAAACTATGCAGTTTTTCTATTAAACACTCATATCATTAACTTAATGTCTATGGTAGGGGCTTTTTGCATGTAAGTTCAAAGAACTGAATAACAATAGAAACTAGTATTTATACAGTACCTACTATGTGCCAGGCACTGTGTTGTGCTTTACAAATATTATCTCATTTGATTCTTCCAACCTTGTAAAGTAGTAGTTATCATTTCCACTTTACAGATGAGGAAACAGGCAGAGGTGAAGTGACTTGGCTAGGGTCACACAGCTAGAAGTGTCTGATGCCGCATTTGAATTTAGGTCTTCTTACCTCCAGATCCAGCCCTCTATAAACCATCTAGCTCTACTTTCAATTCATATACTTGAAAAACATTAAAGGCCCATTCAGCTCTAAATATATGACTGAAAAGAATGGCTATCTTGGGGGGGAAAACGTCTTAATGTCATTTTTTTTTTAACATCAAAAATTGCACAGAGTGGAAGCTTCCAAGTGCAAGTCAATACATTTTCAGTGACCTTTGAGTTTTTGTTTTATGAAAAAGTTTTGGGCGGATGCGTGTATCTGGGAGCAAAAAAAAAAAGTGATTGCCTGGTTTTAGAGTCCAAAGATCATGACACTTTTTTAATGAATGGAATATTATCAAGAATTTAAAAATATCACCACTTAAGCCCCCCCACATCTCAAATAAATTAATTTAACTCTTTCAGCTCTCTCACCTCCAACCTGTGTTCAGTGATCTATAGATGCTTTACTTCTGGGCAACCTGGAAAATATGGTAAGGCACAGAAGCAAGGCCAAAACCATGTCTGGTGGGCCACGAAATATGAAAGGCTTCAGCAAATAAGCAGCTGACCCAAGGAAAGTAAATCTAAAATAATGAATGTGAATTATTTATTTTTTGGTCTTTGTATACCCCATAGTAATAATTATAGCTAGCATTTATATAGTGCTTTAAGGTTTGCTAACAGTATTTTACTTTTTCATCAAAGCAACCTAGGGAGATGGTGCTGTTATTATCCCTGTTTTACAGATGAGCAAACCAAGGCAGCAAGGCCCTGGGTCACGTAGTTAGTAAGTGTCTGAGTAAGTGTTTGAACTCAGGGATTCCTGACTCCAGGCTCGAGCTTTATTCATGGTGACACCCAGCTGGATAGTCCTCCAATAGAGTAGTTTTGCTAACCTAGCTATTACTAATTGATTTTAAGTAGGTTAAATTTATTAATTATATTATTATAATTATATATTTACATATATAAATTAAATTATAAAAACAAATTTAATTAATTTAATTAAGTAGGTAGTTAATATCTTTTACTTGATTCAGTAGCAAATTCACTAAAAATGCTGGGGTGGCCAGAAGGTCTTGGTCCTTTTGCTTCATTTCCATCTTTTCTTGATTATGTCAATAGCATGACACTATTGGGAGTATGAAATATCCTCTCCAAAAAAGACAATGAAAATAAAATTCTCTGACATAAGGAAGGGACGTCAGAAAAATGTTGCTGGAAGGTTCCACCATTTTAGAAAAAGCAAACAAAAAAGTCTCCTAAAAACATTGTGCAAATTTCATTCGGGAGTTAAAACCAATAAACACCAGAACACCAAATTGTCCGGCTGTAGACATTCCAAGAGTGCTCTGCTAAATGTTCAACAACTGGCTCTTCCTCCCATGACACTCTAATTACATTTTCTTCGTCACTTTCTTAAGTCTAGACAATCAACAGAATAAAATGAAACCCTATCATTCTGATTTCTGAGATGTAAATGCTTGGACTGAAAATTTAACACTAGGTTCTTTTAAGCTATTTTGAGCTGGTTCCAGCGTGCTCCTGATTTGACTCCGGGACCTGAACTAGGGATCAGGATAGTTCTCCATTCTGAATTGGCTAGGGAAATGATCTCATTTCCATTTTGAATTTGCCTCCTCCTTTAACAAACTGTGGCTATATCCTGTGTGACTAGAATGAATATAAGGAATTGATGAGATAATAGGTTAGGGAACTCCCAGTGAGGAACTCCCCTCCACCAGGACAGAGCCACACATTCTCTCATGTAGAGTTGCCTTGAACAGTGGTGTCAGATTTAAATAGAAACTGATCCCTGGGGGCGGTATATTGACTTAAGAAAACCACACATTAACATCATGTTGCATTTTAATTTATTTTTGTTAAACACTTCCCAATTACATTTTAACATGGTTTTGGTGGTGCAGCTACTTGTGGCCGAGTTCGACACCACTCAGAACTGAAGTGACTTCCCGAGGAAACTGGTGTCAAACATGGGACTCAGACCCAGGGCTTCTTGGCTCTGATGCCAGCTTTATTATGACATGATGAAGAGATGGCAGCCTGTGAACAGTTTCTACTCAGGGTAGCTGAAGCAGAAACAGATTTTTTTCCTTGCTGCTGTGTCCTTTTTACATCACTTAAACAAAGAGACACAGAGAGACAGAGACAGAAGAAAGAGGAGAGAGACAGAGACAAAAAGGGAGGAGAGGTAGAGAGAAGGGGAAGAAAGAGCATCAGAGAAAGACAGAGGCAGTGACAGAAGAGATTAGAGACAGAGAGAGAGAAGAGAGACAAAAATGGGAGCAGGGAAGGGAGGGGCAAGGAGAGAGAAAAACGGAGAGACAGAGAGAGTGATGGGTTGGGCGGGGAGAAAGAGTGCAATGGAGAGAGAGACTGGGACAGGCAGACAGAAGAGACAGAAGAGAGACAAAGACAGAGAGGGAGAGATAAGAGAGAGGGGGTGAGAGAGACAGAGACAGAGAGATAGAGAGACAGAGGCAAAGATGGGGATGGGGGGGAAGACAGAGAGAGAGACAGAAAGCTAAGAGATAGAGACAGAAAGGGAGAGAGGAGAGAGTGGGAAAGATAGAGAGAGAGGATGGGGGAGGAAGCACAAATTTCCATGCTGGTACAATTATCTTTGGGCTTTTTTGTCTTACTAAAGATTTTTCTCAAAGGCATCACTTCAACAGAATTTGCTGTGTCCACCATAGAGTCAAGTAACTGATTAGCATATAAACAAACATTTACACATCCTCATTCATTTAAAAAATATAAATAGCGACAATGTTTAGGGCTTTTCCCCCCTTTCTCTTCATATTTTTTAGAAGACTTTATGTTACAGATCCTTCTTTATTGCATAACTCTACTCTAATAGATAGGGCACTTTGCCCAGGAGAAGGCAGACCAGGACACATTCCTGACAATGAAACTTATTTAATGTTGACCCAGTCTGGTCAAAAACTAAAGAATCAACCACCCTTTAACCAACCCCCAGTTTCATTACTTTTCTTCCTATTACGGAAAAACAGAAAGGGTTACATTTTGGGCAGCTTTGAGAAGATAAAAAAAAAAAAAACAACAACCAAACCAACCTAGCGTTGTGTATTTTTCTGTTGTTACCTTCCCCTCCCCCCATCAAAAAATGCCAAAACCCCACAATTTTTTTTAGCGGACTATAATTTGAAAACTGATCAGTTTAAATAATTTTGAGAATAAAGGTGAGTTTTTCATTGGGTCTTCCAGGAGAGGCTAAAGGGAAGAGGTCAGTGCCGGAAGCACGCTTCTGAATGTACAGCCCTCAGCCGGGGTCGCCTCGGCTTTGGGAGGTGGCAGGACAGCTGGGTCCCTGGCGGTGGAGAGGAAGTCCCTGGGAAGACTTTCCAGCAAACAGCTGAGCTGCTCTTGGCCAAGTTTGATCTTGTCATCCAATTTCCGCTGCTCGATGAGAAGCGTCGACTTCATCTTCACAAAATGTTGGTAGTCTTGGAGTTGCTCGTCGGTGAGATAATTGGCCAAGATGTCTAAGACCACACGCTCTCTCCGGTCCAGGTTCTCTTTGAGCTCACGAGCATCTTCGTGCTGGCCAGCTAACACCTTTTTCTTCTCATTTAGAGAGCTCTGCCACATCAAAAGAAATGTATTAATGAATAAGGCAAGAAACAGTAAGGAAGGAGCAACTTTAAATGCTCTATGAGAACGCTGAGGCAGGGTTGGTACAGGGGTCACTTTTCACATAAGCAACAATGCCTGTAAAGTACCTGAACCGCATCCCACAAAAGCCTGGCTTGTTAATATTATACCTGCCCAGCTAGGTGGCACTTGAGACAAAGTACTAGGCCTAAAGACAGGAAGACTAGAGTTTAAATCTAGGCAAGTCACTTAACCTGTTTGCCTCAGTTTCCTCAACTGTCAAATGGACATAACAAATAGTACCCACTTCCCAGGGTTGTTGTGAGGATCAAACTAGATAATATTTATGCTGTGCTTAGTATAGTACCTGGCATATTGTAGGCTCTATAGAAATGCCAGGCTATCATCATACTCAATTACTAATATATTTATTAATTTTATAGTATACCCATAATTTATTTGCTAAGTTATACCAATAATTTTTACTAATTTAGAAAGAATCATAAAATATAAACCAAAGTAGTAAATATAATAAATCACAATTAATAATAAATATATTAATCACATCACAAAGTATCATAATATATTATATTATATGTAATTATAATACAATAAAATAATATTAATAAATTAATGATAAATCATAATTAATGATGATAATGATAAACCTTGTTCATTAGGAAGCCTCCTTTTAGGCATGCGCCAGCTTCAGTTGGAGGAGGACATTTGAAGTCAGTTGAAGCTATGACATCTTAGCACTTTTTCTTGGGGAGAGAAGACCTAAAGGTCTTGCTAATTAACAATTGTGATAAGATGACTGAATTATCCAGAATTGCCTTCTCTCTCATCTCTGAACCTGGCATGAGGGAGAACATTCTCATTAATGGTGAGTTTCCCATTTTCTAAATGTTTCCTCTTGTTTTCTGGGCCTGATGGCTTTGCAAAGACAGAACAGAAGAGAATTAGATCCCAGAATGAAAGTTCATATATTCTGGATAGGATCTGCAACTTCACTGATGTAGGGAACAGTGGGTGATGAAGCTTCCTCTATGGAAGCCAATCAGCAGCCTGTCCCCAGAAGCTGCCCAGCCTGGGGGCACTGAGTGGTTATTGTCTACTATATAGTTTATTAAATCATGCTGCCTTCTTACCAAATTCTTTGCTTTACTAACCACACTTTGAATATTTTTGGAACAAATTATTTCTTATACTTTTGGGACCTAAAATTAAAAAGTTCATCTTGTCTATTCCTTCCTCTCTCCACCAAAAAGATATTATCTATATTCTTTCAATTATTTTGCATAGCACAGAGTAGTAGATCTCAAGCTTTCTGATCTCAGGACTCTTTTCCAATCTTAAAAATCATTATTTAATTACCAGTAATCATAAATATTAACATGTTACACAATTTATTTATAACATTATTTATAATTAATGCTAATAAATACAATTATTAAAAAGTTTAAAAATAACTTGTTTGTATGAGTTATATCTATCTATATTATGTAAAAAATTTATCATTATCATTATGGGGCAGCTAGGTGGCGCAGTGAATAAAGCACCGGCCCTGGAGTCAGGAGGACTTGAGTTCAAATCCAACCTCAGACACTTGATATTTACTAGCTGTGTGACTTTGGGCAAGTCACTTAATCCCAATTGCCTTGCCTTCTCCCCTCAAAAAAAAACCCCAAACAAACAAGAATCTTAGCATTATTTCAAAACAGTGCTGATCTTGTAGACCAACCACTGAAAGGTACTCAGGGACCCCCAGACTACACCTTGAGAACTACTAGAACAGAGAATAAAATAACACAAATTCTGGGATGATCAGGGAACTTTTCTAGATGAGATATGTGATTTATTGTTGGCCATAACAAAGGATGAATGTGAAGGATTCAAAGAACCCCAGGAAAACTTGCAGAGAGAACAGAACCGGGAAACCAAAACCACTCAGGCCAATTCTCAGCCACTGGAGGCCCTATCTTTTCTGAGGTCCACTCAAGTTATCTGAGGAGGACAACTACTTTACCCCCTTATTTTTGCTGTTTTACGGTCATTTTGTGGCAATTTTCTGTCCGTTTGTGGAGGAAATCTGGAGAGCCTGGATATTTCTGACCTATTCTGCCATCTTCCTGAAGGCCCCCCCTCTAAAACCACAATGACCACAATGTAAAGGAAGGGAAGAAGAAATGGAATAAACATTTATAGAGTGCCAAGTGTGTGCCAGGTGCTGTACTCATCACTTTTTGCAAATATTATCTCATTTGAGCTTCACAACAACTCTGGGAGGTTGATATTATTATTCTCACTTTAAAGACGAGGTAACTGAGGCGAACTTTTCTAGAGATACAAATCTAGTGTCTGAAGCCAAATTTGAACTCAGGTCTTCCTGATTCCAGGCTCGGTGCTCCATTCGTTAAACCACCAATTTTCCTAAAGAACAACAATCCCCGCCCCCCTCCACCCCACCCAAAATGAAACAACATTGTGTAGGCCCAAAGAAGAAAAAAAGAAATGTACCTTCCTCCTTTTGTTTGCAAAGGTGTTTGCCAGTGTCCAGTACATAGTAAGTGTTTCATAAATGCTCAGTAACTGGGAGATTATGAATGTAGAACATTGCACATACTTCCAGACTCAGTTGATGTCTTGGTTAGTTTTGCTGACCTGCTTTATTTCATAATTCTTTTATGTTACAAGGGACTGCTCACTTGGCAGTTGAGTGAGGAAGGCACAATTAGAAAGTGAGGTGATGTAATAATGATAGCTGGCATTTTTATAATGCTTTACATTTTTGCAAGGTAGTTTACATACACTATTTCATTTCATCCTCAAAACTACCCTAAAAATCGGTGTGTGTGTGTGTGTGTGTGTGTGTGTGTGTGTGTGTTTTTGAGGCAAGTGGGCTTGTGACTTGCCCAGGGTCATACAAGCTAGCAAGTGTCTGAGGCCGGATTTGAACCCAGTTCCTCTTGACTCCAAGGCTGGTGCTCTATCTACTGCACCACTGAGCTGCCCCAGTAGAAGTTATTTAAGAGCCCCATTTTTAAAGATGGGGAAACTGAAGGGTCAAGAGGTTAAATGATATGCCCACACAGTAAATTTTTGAGGCAAGATTCAAACTCAGGTCTTCCTGATTCCAAATTTAATACTCAATCTACCATGTGACCTAGCTACCTAAAAAGAAAAGATTGATAAAATTTTTTTTTTCCTTTAAATCAAGGTATCAGACAATGCCATTACAAAATCAAGGCAGGCTAATTTTCCTAAATTTAGCATTTGTTTTAGGGATGTTAGGGAGGTAGCAGGAAAACCCTGTGGGAACACCTTGCCCTTCAGTCAAATAAGATGAGAAAGGGCCTGGTATTTTTGAATGGCCAAGGTTCTATTCCTGGAAAGGTTTGGAATGTCTGTGTTAACACCAAGCTTTTTCTTTTTGTCTTGCTCCTAGGAACACAGAAAGCTAATTGTATGAAGGGTGATAAAATTTAATTTCGAAAAATTAGAACATGTGTTGAAAAATAGCTAGCACTGATACAGCACTTTAAGGTTTGCAAAACAGTGTGTGTGTGTGTGTATGTGTGTGTGTGTACACACGTTTGAACCTCATAACACCCCTGTGAGGTAGGTGCTGTTTATGGATCCTAGTTTATGGATGCAGAAACTAAAGCACTTTCTAGTTATCTTCATTATCTCTTCCCAAAGTGCCAGAGAGAGAGATGGAGGGAGGGAGTGGGGGAGGAGGAAAGAGAAAGAGAAAGAAAAAGAGAGAGAGAGAGAAGGACATTATATGAAAGTAAGTTGGGGGTGGGGAGAAAAGCCCAGTATGGTGTGTTTATATCCCAGTAGATTTATAAAAACCTTTAATAGGATTTGGCCCAATGTGTGATATACCAAGGGATGGTTTTAATTTATAATTTAAAGTTTAATCAGAGAGGTAAAAAAAGATTTTTGATATTTAGGAGAAAAATTCTTTGTAAAAGTTAAAATAGAAACCAACCCATCCAAAGCTTACAAAGATCTACTCAAGCATACACACATTCACATGGGGTTCCCTGAAGATTAATTAATGCCTCCCTGTCCCAAATCCCCCAGATTGTTTCCCTAAAGACCTGATCTAATATTTAGAGAAAAATAAAAACAGGAACATTTTAGAACAAATCAAGAAAACAATTCTAAAACAGTATCAGCAACTTAGACCATGAACTTGAAAAGTGGGACCCTTCAAAACACCCTTGATATTTAAATTTAACCCACCATCTATTTCATTCCCCTCTTTTCAAATGTGATAGCCATTTCGTAATCCAGATCAAGATGGCTTCTTTATACCACTCCCACAAATGGGACATCTCTATAGCAGCTGAACAAGTGGGTGGAGGGAGGAGAAACATTTGGAAGGAAGGAAGGAAGGAAGGAGAAAAACACTCTTCTCAGGAATGTCCCTTAGGAGTGGTGAACAGGAGAGCATCCTCGTCTCCCAGGTGTTCACAGGAATAGTGAAATCGATCTAGGTTAGAAATCTGGTGCGTGCATTTAAGCCTCTGGGTTTCTTTTCAAATGAAAGTTTTCCTTTGGAAAGAAACAAGAAAGGATTTTGAAAAGATTACATGGAAATCATTCTACACTCCTACCCATTTGCCACATTGACTCCCTTTATGTCTAGCTGAAAGAAAGATGATGGAAATATTTGGGGGAGGAAGGATAAAGAGAGGCCCTGAAAATAATGTATTCATCCTATACCTGTAGTCCCAGTTGTTTGGCATCTGATAATCATAATAAGTGACATTCATACTAGTCTTTAAAGTTTACAGATTGGTGCACCCTTGTGGTCCCTGATACCAGGGAGGCAGAGGCTGCTGGATTGCTTGAGTTCAGGAGTTCTGAGCAGGAGTAAGGCTAAAGGCAAGTGGATGGCCACACTAACTCTAGCACCAATGTGGTGAGCCCTAGGGAGAAGTGGGCCACCAAGCTGTTTAAGGAGGAGTGAACAAGCCTAGGTTAGGATGTATAGCAAGTCAAAATTTTGGAGCTGCTTTGTTGTGGGATCAGTGGCTGAGTGGCTGTTGCATTTCTAGACTGGGTGAGTTAGGGAGACCTAGTCTCAAAATAAAAAGGATCATATTTGGTGGCCTTTGACAGCTTCTAATTTTTCCCTGCTCCTAAGTTGGCCCTAAACTGCTCCAAGCTCAAAATATGTAGCAGCATGTATTGATATTTTGCAAATTTTCTTAAGTTAAAAATAAAATGTAACTTAAAAAATCTTCATGACAGGAATAAGACTCTTGTCGTAGACATAAAGGAAATTCAGGGGCATATCATTTATAATCATTATGCCATGCCCTATTTTTTTAATTAAAAAAATTAATTTATGGAATAAAACAAGCATTTCCGTATATAGTACAATAAAAAAGATGATTGCACACAAAATTGCAGATCTATTATGCACAATTTGCTATTCCTTTTAAATATGCAACAAAATTACTATGTACGTTTATTTTTTTTTCTTTAACCACAACTTTGAATTCTAGCCCAAGTGCCAATATTAGTTTGTTGTGTAATGTGGGATAATTCGTGTCCCCTCTACAGATCTCAATTTTGTCATCTGGAAAATGGACAAACAATCACCAATGTCCTTTCTAGCTTTAACAGTCTATGATTCTAAGACAGAAAGGGCACAAGGTTCCCCTCTGGATGTCATGCTGGAATGGCACATGCTCCTGGCTTCAATGGAGCATAGTGAGTGTGATGGCAGAGTTTGGGCAGGCTGCTAGAAAACCACCCCCAGATAGTAAGAGGCTTCCCAAGATGTCAGATTTGGGGCTTATGTTTCAAATTAGTCCTTTACTGGAGTACCTGCCCCAGATCTCTTGCAATGAATACAACAAGGGCTGGAAATCAGATTCTCCCTTCCAATATCCCATTCTTCCCTTGCTCCCATGGTGCATTTCCACTCACCGAGAAGCAGCCAACCCATGTTTCCAGATGGAAGCCATATACCCTGATAGTTTTTATCCTGAAAGCTTTCTTTTTTTTTTTTTTTTTTTGTTAATGATCGGTACCCAAACTAATATATATTGGAGAGAGGCAGGGGGTGGGGTAATGAGGAGGGGCCACTTAGACCCTCAACACTTTCTTTTCCAAGTACTTCCTGGGCCAGCAGTTCTATAGATAGGCCTCAGTCTACGTGACACACATTTGGATCCTTCTCTTTTATAGTCACATACCCTGTCTCCTCAATATGCTTGAGGGTTAGGGAGCAGGTCTTAAGACAACTCAATTATTCTGTGAACTCCTTGAGAGCAAGGACTGTCTTTTGCCTTTCTTTGTATCCCCAGCATAGGCTTAATAAATGTATGTTGACCTGACTTTTGTATAGGTGATAGGTACACAGCAGGCACTCCATAAATGCTCGAGTTAGGTTACTTACCCGC
The DNA here is from genome assembly GCA_028646595.1 of Phalanger gymnotis. Lineage (NCBI taxonomy): Eukaryota > Metazoa > Chordata > Mammalia > Diprotodontia > Phalangeridae > Phalanger > Phalanger gymnotis. The sequence goes on from CM053623.1 coordinate 306,429,210, forward strand.
TCTTCACTATCAGCATCTTCACTCAGGCCACTGAGGACATTTTCTACTCGGGCCAACCGTCCTGAGAGGGAAAGCAAGAGGTTCACAACCTTGTCCAGGTCTCCTACGAACATCTTGTATTTGTCAAATTCATTGGGTTTGCAGAGTTTGCTGATGAAAACTTCCACCTCTTCCCCGAGGGCATTGTTGAGCTTGATGTCCATCAGCAAACTTTCCTTTGCTTCTTTCAGAGACTCCAGTTTAAGCCGAAGGCTTCCGATGAGTTTTGCCTGTAACGATAATGGAGTAAACACATAGGGATGTTAAAATCCAGAGCAAAATGTAGGCTGGTGCCAGGTTTGGATGCCCTCTCTGTGCCAACCCAAATTCCACACTGCCAAGGATCAGTTCAAGAGAAAGGCTGTGCATAATGCATGGGAAAGATACCACTGGACCTGGATTCAAATCTCAGCTCTTCTGGGCAACCATAGCAAAATATTTCATTTTATGCTCACAGCAACCCTGTGAGTTAAGAACTATGAATATCCCCATGTTACAAATGAGGAAAATGAGGTAAAGAGAGTTAAACGACTCACCTAAGGTCACATAGCTAATAAATGTCTGATTTGAACTTAAGTCGTCCTGACTTCATGTCTGGTGCTCTATCCACTGAGCCATCTTGCAACCTCTTTTAGCCTCCCTGGTCTTGCTTCTTTGTCTGTAAAATGAGATGGCTGATTCTGGAGAGCAATTTGGAACTATGCCCAAAGGGCTATAAAAATGTGCATACGCCTTGACTCAGCAATACCACTTCTAGGGCTGTATCCCAAAGAGATCACACAAGTGGGAAATGGACCAGTCTGTACAGAAATATTTATAGCAGCTCTTCTTGTGGTGGCAAAGAATTCAAAATCAAGGGGATGCCCATCAATTGGAGAATGGCTAAACAAGTTGTGGTATATGAATGTGATGGAATACGATTCTGCTATAAGAAATGAGGAGCAGACGGGCTTCGTTATAACCTGGAAAGACTTATGTGATCTGATGCTGAGTGAGGGAGGCAGAACTAAGAGAACACCATACACAATTATGGTATCTGTGATGACTAACTTTGATAGTCTTGGCTGTCCTCAGCAATACAAGGTTCAAAGACATCTCCAAAAGACTCACAATGGAAAAAGCTATGCACATCCAGAGAAAGAATTTCGGAGTCTGAATGCAGATTGAGGCAAACTATTTGCTCTCTCTTTTTCCCCTTCTTTTTTGGTTTCGCTTCTTCTTTCTCACGTTTCATTCCATTGGTTATAATTCTTCTTTACAACTGGACTATTACGTAAATAATTTCAATGCGAAGGTATATGTAGAACCTATATCGGATCACATGCCTTCTGGGGGCGGGGGAAGGGAAGGGGGGAATTTCGAAATCAAAAACTTGTGGAACTGAGTGTTGTAAACTAAAAATAAAAAATAAATTTACATTAAAAAAATAAAATGAGATGGCTGGATTGGCTGCCCTAAGGTTTTCTCCAGCTCTAAATCTAATAGCCATAGCCTGTATCCTTGAATGAATTTGGGTCAAGTACTATGGGCTGTGTAGAACACATGATTTAAGGGACTCAGTACCTTTCCTTGAAGAGTTTATCATTTAGCACACAAAACAACTACAGAATAAAATAAGGAAGTATGTGGGATGGTTCTAGAGGAGGTGGGATATAGGGATGGATGACCTCTAAAGAGACTTCTTTTAAAAAAAAACAACAACAGTATTTTATTTTTTTTCTAATAACATGTAAAGACGATTTTCAACATTGATTTTTTGATAAAGTCACTTAGGCCCTAGACCTATTATTTGTGGCCTAGTGAAGAACTTAGAAGATTGAGAAAAGCGAATGTCTCAGTTCCTTCCATTTGTGCTTCCACTGGTACTCCTTTTATTCCAAATATATTAGGAGAAATAGGTGTCAGTGGCCACCAATAAAGAAAAGATGAAAGAGGATAAAAACTGTTGGAGCATTCGTGGAAATAGATGCCATCTCCATGATTAGAAACTTCATCAGGGAGGGCATCAAGACCAGGACATGGAATCCAATCGTGTGACTCATTTCATGCCTTGCAGGGATGCCTGTGGCAGATACATTATCTATTAGATCAAGACCTAGAAGGGAGCTTTAGAGGTCATTTGGTCATCATCCCACCTCTTCCCTGCCTGTCTTTGCCCAAAATGTTCTCTATATCCTCTTCATTTCTTCATTTACTGGTGGTACCACCCAGTACAACATCATTCCTTACATACCGCCTTATTTTGTTCTCTAGCTATTTTGTATTCTTCCCCAACTACATTGTATCTTCGAGGGATGAAACTGTGCCCTCTAATTTATGTATTCCCCAAAGCACCTAGTCATTGAATAGACTTGGGGTTAGTATTCTTAAAGGAGATATATATTAAAACTCTCTCCTATCATTAAAAGCGCATTTGGATATATAAAGGTTGAATTCTTTCTCACTACCTACCTCTCTACCTACATGGGTGGGTCAAGAGATCTAGAAACAGGTGCCCAGTATGTTGGATGGAACTTTTGTATAGGATTGATGGGAGGGCATGGACTATGGATTCACAGGACAAGAAGGCCTAAATAGATCACAAACCCTAAGGAGGTCACTCACGTTGCTGAGATCACAAAGCCAAAATATTGAAATACCTACTTACCTATTCTAGGAGGAATAACATCCTGTTTCTTCACAACAGAAACAGGCAGTCATTGTTAAAATCAAAGGAACTGTCCTATGTGACTGCCATCTGTATCACCACCTCATCACCTCCAAGATCAAATATCAGCCCATGTGTTTGGTATTTAAATCTCTTCACAATTTGTCCCACTCCTGCCTTTCCAATTTTACACCTGACTCCGTCCAACTCCAACTATTCTTCAGTCCAGCTGTACTGAATTAGAATTAGCAATTTTCCCCCTTCCTCTTTAAAGGCAGTCCTCTGTCCCTATAATTAATTTTTTTTGATCTACTTTAACGAAACCCTATTTCCACAGGATCTCCTTTATCCCTTCATCAGATCTCTCCATCCCTATGTGTAAACCTTTTCTTTAGTTTTAGAGTTTTGCTTAAGATCTTGGTTTATTTTAATTAGTTACCTAATTCTTTGACTCCCAAGAAAACCTCAAATGGGGTCATAAAGAGTTGGAATGAACTATTCTCCTCTTCCTCCCCACTCATTTTCCACCTCTGAAAATCCTTCTCCTCCTTCAAGGACCAATCCAGTTGCCATTTACATAACTACCTGTGCTCCCCTCACAGGTAAAAGGGATTTCTTCCTTCTCATGTTGATAATACCACTTTGGATCTGTCCTTTGTACTGATCACTCTGCCTTAAAACACAGCTTTTGCATACATCTTTCCCCTTGAATTAGGTTGAGAGGAGACTTTGTGTCTTATTCAATTTTTTTTGTATCCTAGGACTTAATACATGTCTGTTGGAACTTAACTCAAAGGCACATTTTCCAAGTAAATATCAAACTAGGGGAGGGGGCAAAAGGCAACAGGTAAACTGCCATCCTGGCATTTTAAGGCAGGCAACCCAATTTGAAAAGTTGATCTGAAGGCTCAGTTTACAAGAGACTTGGATAAAAAGTGCCGGGGGTGGGGGGGGGGGTAGGGGAAGGAATTTGGTAAATTGGCTCTACCAGCCCCACATAGAACTGTTTTTATTTTTATCTTTTAAAAACATATTTTGTTTTTAATTTATGGAATAAAACAAGCATTTCCATAACACAATATAATAAAAAAAGATTGACCATGAAACTGCAAATCTGCTATGTACAATGTACTATTCCTTATATATGTATGTATATAAAATGTATATATGTGTATATTTATACAACAAAGTTAATATGTAAATGTCTTTTTCTCTCCCCGCCCTCCACTCTTGCCCTAGAGATGGCCACCATTAGACACAAATAGGTGTATATACATAGTTATTCTATACATATTTCTATTTATCAGTTCTAGAATTGTTTGAAAAGAGAAGACCATATGAGTCTAACACATGCTTGGAAATGCCACATTTCCAATAAATGAATATGGGAGCCACATCCTGACAAAAACATCCAAACAGACCTTTAAGGGAGACTGCTCAGGAAGCAGCCTTGCCCCAGGAATATGCCATGCTGTGGGTGTGCTGTGAGGTAGGTGTTAGAAAAAGGGTAAATTTAACACTCTCTAGGAGGAGACTATGTCATCCTAACCATGGAATCAGCTGAGGAGCTGCCAGCACTCACTGCTGGAGGGGGAAATGGCAGAGCACGTTCTTGATGGGAGAGGCCAGCCTAGAGACACCTCTGCCCATAGAGATAAATGGAGCTGTCTAAGAGGGAAACAGATAAGCTTGAGAGGACTAGAAGTATAAGGGGAGGAGAGTAGGGGGAGTTGCTGAGGGCAATAGAATCCTATTAGAGGAATCCATGTCTCTGGAAAAATCACTAATAACCTGTACCCAAGAGGGAGCCAAAACTTTACAATGGATTCCCTCAGAGTGTTGGTGTCTGAGTCATGCAAGGACAGATGGCAGCCTCTGTGGGGTAGGGGGCTCACAGAAGGCATTTCACTGGGAGCTTTCCAGCTTACGGATGGGAGTGTGGGTGAGCACCCTGACCTTGAGAACGATAACACAAATGTTTCCTATTGAATTTATGCATGACCTTGATGAATGGATATTTACACATGAAGACAAATCCCATGACCAACATTTTCAGTTTTTGCTGCTTTGAACATTCATGACGGTCTGGGTTGGGAGATTTTATAGGGTTAGACAGCTGTGTATTCCTATAAAGAAGTACCTTCTGATAATTAGCAATTTGCAGAACCCAGTTCTAATTGTTGGCAGAGGGTGGCTTTAAGATACAAAAATCAACGGAGATTGTCTTGCACATGGTAATAAATGACATTTATATACAGCTCTAAACTTTTTAAAGTCTCATTTGTAGGTAATGTAATTATAATTATCCCCATTTTACAGATAAGGAAACTGAGGATCTGAGTTTAAGTGACTTGTCCATGGTCACACAGCTAGTGAGTACCTAGGCAAGATTGGGACCTAGGTCTTCCAGCCTCCAAGCCAAGTACTCATCCCTTAAAACATGTATTTTTTCAAACAAAAAAATTGTTGACTTTGTTCAATTAAGAAGAACCTTGGGGCTTTTTGGAACTGCTAAGTATCTTATTCCATATCTTGGATTTAATTTGCTGCAAGGGGGCCTTCTTCCTTAGAAAGGAACATGCATGTTGTTGTTATGTCTGACTCTCCGTGACCCCATCTGGGGTTTTCTTGGCAAAGATATTGGAATGCTTTGCCATTTCCTTCTCCAGCTCATTTTTCAGATGAGGAAACTGATGCAAACAGGATTAAATGACTTTCCCAGGGTTACACAGCTAGTAAGTGTCTGAGGTCAGATTTGAACTTAGGGAGGTGAGTCATCCTAGCTTCAGGCTCAGCCCTCTATCCACTGCACCACCTAGCTTCCTGGTGATACCATCTATCTCTGAAGAGTGTAAATACTCAAGTCCTGATTCCCTGTTTTTTTTTTTTTTTAAATATACTGTGATATGTAGCTGCCCTTAGAAAGGGACCTATTACTTTAAATGGCCAGTATGGCTACCCAGAAGTCTCATCATATAGCATGACTACCCTTGTCTAGTGAAGCCAACGGACCTCTTTTCAGAATGTTTTAAAATGCATAAAACACATGGGATTACAGAGGAAATCAGTGATACTGTATTGCAGATATTAAAAGTATTTTTTTAAAATCCAAAGACCCCAAGTTAAGAACTGTTATTCTACCAGAGGGTATGGATTTGAATACCACCTTCAGTCCTCAGTTTTCTCATCTCTACAATGGGTAGATTGGACTAGCTGACCTTTGAGGTTCCTTCCAGTTTAGATAGAAGCACCTTTGATCTTGTCACACTGAAGTTGGGCAGACTGACTATGGAACTGGTGTCAGGCCAGCCATTGCCAAAGTACCAGCCTAGGTTTGGGGATGCTTGTCATCAGCCAACTAATGGCTGATTTAAGAGACAAAGGCTGTCTGCTTTGTGTGGAGGAGTAAGAACCTGCCCTGGTAAAGTCCTGGAGTAACATCTCGTTACTGAGAAGTGTTGGTTGTGTCACTGCCCCATCTCCACACTCCAGTTTCCCCTCCACACAGCTGTCATAGTGAACTTCTGGCCTGACCAGCACAGTCTGACCATGTCCCATCTCCCCCGTCTGCTATCCTGCCCCATTCAATAAACTCCAGTGGCTCCCTATAACATCCAGAATCAAATATAAAATCTCTTTTGGGCTATCCACATCCAGAGAAAGAATTATGGAATCTGAATGCAGATTGAAGCAAACTATTTGCTCTCTCTCTCTTTTTTTTTCTTTTTGGTTTTGTTACATCTTTCTCATAGTTAATTTCATTGGTTATAATTCTTCTTTATAACTTGATTATTGGGAAAATAAGTTTAATGTGAAGGTATATGTAGAACCTATATCAGATTACATGCTGTCTTGAGGGTGGAGGAGGGAGAGGGAAGGGGGGAAAACTTGGAACTCAAAAACTTGTGGAACTGAGTGTTGTAAAATAAAAAAAAAATTAATTAATAGAAAAGAAAAAAAAATCTCTTTTGGCCAAAACCCAGACCCCTTCCTACCTTTCCAGTCTTCTTACAACTTACTCCCCACTACATTTATTTTTGCAATCCAGGGACACTGGATTGTTTATGTTTCATCTCCTGACTCTTAGCAGTTTCACTGGCAGTGCCCCGTGCCTGGAATGCCTTCTCTTCTCATCTCTGCCTCCTTGCTCCCTTCAAGCCTCAGCTAAAGTCCCACCTCTGCAAACAAGTCTTTCCCAGTTCTCCTTAATCTTAGCGCCTTCTCTCTGAGATGATCTACAATTTATCCAGCATGTATCTTATTTGCATGTTGTCTCCCGATTTAGATTGGAAGCTCCTTGAGAGCAGGGACTCGTTTTTTTGTTTGTTTTCCTTTGTAGCTCCATCACTCAGCACAGTGCTAAGCATAAATGCTTGTTGACTGACTAACTGGCCACACTCTTGGGTGTAAAGCAGGGGATACCCAGCTCTGAACTTACCTTCTTTTCATTGACATCTAGTTGGTCGTCATCCTCATTTCCCTCTACAGGCATAGATTTGAGCTTGTTCAGAAGCTCTGCCTTGGCTGCAGACATGTTATAGTAGGCAGGACAGTTGATCAACATTCCCATTTTTTCTTTCTCTGTGCTCCTGAATCACAAAGAATAAATACAATATGAACACAACTATGAAACACTTCTCACACAAATAAAGTCAGATCTATAAATAGAATAACACCAGTTGCTCATGGTTAGGCTGAGCTAATATAATAAAAATGACGATTTTACCTAAATTAATTTACTTATTCAGTGCCATACTAATTGAACTACCAAAAATTATTTTACAGAGCTGGATAAAATAATAACAAAATTCATCTGGAAGAACAAAAAGTATAAAACATCAAGGAAATTAATGAAAAGAAATGCTAGGGAAGGTAGCCTAGCCATGCCAGATATCAAATTGTACTATAAAGCAGCAGTCATCAAAACTACCTGGTACTGGCTAAGAAATAGAGTGGTAGATCAGTGGAATAGCTTAGGTACACAAGACACAGAAGTCAATGACTATAGCAATCTACTCTTTGATAAACCCAAAGAATCCAACTTCTGGGCTAAGAATTCACTATTCCACAAAAACTGCTGGGAAAATTGGAAAATCGTATGGCAGAAACTGGACATAGACCAATATCTTACCCCATACACCAAAATAAAGTCAAAATGGGTTCATGATTTAGAAATAAAGGCTGATATTATAAGCAATTTGGGAGAGCAGGGAATAGTTTGCCTATCAGATCTATGGGAAAGGGAAGAATTCATGACCCAACAAGAGATAGAGAGCATTACAAAATGGATAATTTTGATTATGTTAAACTGAAAAGTTTTTGTATAAACAAAAAGATTAGGCAGGAAGCAGAAAATTGGGAGAAAATCTTTACAACCAATGTCTCTGATAAAGGCTCCATCTCTAAAATATACAGGGAACTGAGCCAAATTTATAGGAATAAAAGCCATTGCCCAATTGAGAAATGGTCAAAGGACATGAACAGGCAGTTTTCAGAGGAAGAAATTAAAGCTATATATAGGCATATAAAAAATGCTCTAAATCACTATTGATTAGAGGAATGCAAATCAAAACAACTCTGAGGTACCACATCTCTCCTGTCAGATTGGCTAACAGGTCAAAACAGGAAAATGATAAATGCTAGAGAGGATGTGGAAAAATTGGAACATTAATACATTGTTGGTGGAGTTTTGAACAGATCCAGCCATTTTGGAGAGCAGTTTAAAACTATGCCCAAAGGGCTATAAAAATGTGCAAACACTAGAATGTTCAAAGATGCTATCTTAATATCCAGGACCCTCATTTTTGGGCTGACACAAACAAGGTTAAGTGACCTACCCAAAGTCACATGGGCAACGAGTGATAGAACTGACTCTAGAACCCTGAATAGTTTCCAGGGCTTATTCCATCATGCTATTTGCCTTTTCCCTTTGCATGGAACATTAGGCTGGATGGGAATCACAAGTCTTGACTGCCCATCACTTATTACTGAAGACTGGACTAGTCATTTACATTCATAAAATCATGGAATTTTTCAGGGCTGAAAGAGTTTGCAGAAATCATTCAATTCAGTCCTCATATGTGATAGATGGATAAAGTGAGGCCCAAAGAGATTAAGTCACTTGCCCAAGGACAATTGCAAAGCTAGAACTTGAATCCAGGTCTATTGTCTCCAAGATTGCCTCATTCTAAGCACCCCTGACAAATGGCTGGTGTTTGTGGATCAGCATTGCCTCTCCTGAAGATAGAGTTCATCAGTGATGCTGAATTGTCCAAACTTTGGAGAAAGCAATCTAGAAGAGTATAATAAGAACTCGCAAGGTATTCATTTTCGACATTGGTATTTATTTTTAATATTTAATTTATTTATATCTTATATATTTTGTTAAATATTTTATTTGTCTATGTTTTTATTTATATATATTTAATGCCAACTATGGGCAATTAAATTTAGTCCTTTAGTTTTCTGATCCTATTTTAGGGAATATACCCTCAAGGGAATAACCACCCCAAAGGGGAAAAAAAGTAATCAAGTCCTTTGCTTTATTTTCTCCTTCTGTAACAAGGATAAACACAATAAGTCCTTTCTATCTTACACAACAGTCGAGAGGACACATAAAACAACTGATACTGGAGTAGTTTGACGTTTCTGTCTTTAGCGTATCTCCCTTTTACGGATGAACAGAGGCAAATAGGGGTTAAATGATTTGTCCAGGGTCACACAGCTAGTAAGTTTCTGATGCCAGATTTGAACTCAGATCTTTCTGACTCCAGGTTTACCTACTTGCCCCTAAGTTAGATACTTTTGGATAAATATGACCTCATTAGTCTTTTGTATTATTGAAGGCCTATTTCATAATTTGTCCTTAAAAGGCCTTCTAGTTAATTCCCTTGTATTTATGCTGTACCAGGCCAAATTGACACAGATACCACTTAGCATGGCACATAGTATTTAATATACTAGCTATTTTGTTAAATAGAATTTTTTGTTGAAAAGAAGAGAAAATGAACTTACACCTATCTGGTCTAATTAAATTAAATTTTAAACCCAGGTTTTCAGATATTTTATGTGACTGAATATGGTAGATTCTGATTTTTTGATGTTTATAGAAGCTTATGTGGAAACATACAAAGTAAAATGCTTCCATCCACCAGTAGGTGGCGCATGCCAGCCTCTTGCAAATTTCATAGTCTCAAGTCCTTGAAACACAAAAATGCACTAAAATTTCATTTGGGTTGGTAAAATCAAAGTATGTCCTTACTAATTCACAAAATTGACATTTTTACTGGGAAACTCCTTTAAAGGGACTTCTTTTAAAATAAAAATGTCCTTTCCGGTAAATTCTTCACATTGATAGTCATCATTATAGCAGTATAGGCTATATTTCAGAAGTCCTAAAAATGGGTAAATTTCTAAAGGATCACAATTGTTTGGTTGCCCAAAACAATGTCTTTCTGTTTTAACCAAGTTCTTTGAGTTACTGGATAAGAGGACAAAATGGTGGTTATACAGGCTCAGCTCAAACAACTGCTTTCCCACCCCAATAGTAGCTAGTATTCCAAAATTATCTGGCATTTACTTTGTATGTCTATATCTATCCATCCATCCATCCATTCATCTACCTACCTATCTATAAAAATTTAGTATGTATCTGGGAAACAGTCTATTTTGTGGTCACAGAACAGAGGTAAACTCCCTGGCTATTATTAGGAAGAAGTCTTTGACTGTCCACGTTCTAACTAGCATTTATAAGCTCATACAAAGCCAAATAGCCTTAGAAATAAGACATAGCTCTTTTCCAAGTGATTCATATTTCAAGGAGGGGTAGATGGCTTTCTGAAGTTTCTTTTCACTCAAAGACTCTGATTATTTCCTTTTCAAAATGCTATTATTTCTGTTTGTCATTTAGAATGAATTGGAAATTTCTAATAAGCCAGTTCATATTTGAATAAAAGACTATCTGCTTTTATTTAGTCTGAGATGTTTGCTAGATTTGTGAAACTACTTGCTGCTAAGTACCTAGCATGTCAAGCCACATCATTTTCATTGAAAGATTAAAAAAATAGAAAAAACATTTTAAATTCCTAGTGCAATAAAACAGTAATGAAAGAAAACAGACAAAAGAACATCTCATTATCTTGGAAGACTGGATTGATCTAAGTAAAAGAAACCAAAAGACTAAAAAAATGAAAAGCAGGAAGTGTCAACATGATTGCTGGTAATGGGTTACAACGGGGCACTGTGGCTCACTGTCTAATGCTGCAAAGGCTCCTCATCAGCTGCATCAGTTTGCTCTCATTCAGAACTTCCCAGATTTTCAGGATGAGAAAACACCGACGTGATCAACTTGACCCTCCCCCAACTCTTTGGAGAAAACCATTGGTCTGTCTTTATTCCTTCCCTTCCTTTACCCATACTCTGAAATTCTTACTCTAAGCCTTTGGTACCTCTTTCTTTCTGAACCCATCTGAAACTTTCTATCATGCCTTCCTTCTCCAGGAAACTCATCATTGGCAAATCTCATCATGCTTCAAGATTGCATCTGCCCCAAACTGACTTCTCATCAGTATTCTCAGCCCTTATGACAGAGCCCTGAGCCTCTGGGGTGCTCACAGCATAGTCTTCTCTCCATTTCCCACCAACTGCACTGCTCTGGACTTCTTTACCATTCTTTCTCTTGCCTTCCAACCCTCCCTCCTGCCCTCCCTTCCTCTCTTCTTTTTTATGTTATCTTGCCCCATTAGATGGTAAGCCCCTTGAGGGCAGGGACTGTTTTGTTTTTATTTGTATCTGCATCCCTAGCACAGTGCCTGGCACATAGTAGGTGCTCAATGCATCTTTATTGACTAGCCTTGCATTGAGGAGGGGTGAATTTCCCACAGCTGTGGTGGAGTTGGCCTATGAAATGGACTCTGGGTTCCCAAAGGTAGCAGAACCAGGTAAGCTAAATCTATCTGTCTCTTTCCCACCTTCACCTTTTCTTTTTCCTTTTTAAACTGGATTTAAGACTCAATGATGGCAGGTACTGTCTTTTAGTCTACTGCTGTGATTGACAAATGTTTGTTGAATGAATGAATCTAACAATACTTGGAGAAAATCTCCGAAGGACAAAATATCATTATGGTATTTGGGCAAGGAAGATGTCTGTGCTTGTAAGATTTGGGCCAGGCACACATTGATTGATTCTAGGGTCTAGGCCAGCCATGTACCAATTTTCTCAAGAAACTGGAGTTCATTTGTAAGATCACAGGGTCCTAGCACAGACTAGCAGGGACCCTTCGAATCATCCTGTCCATCTCTCCTCATTTCATTGATTAAAAACCCAAGTCCTGACTCCAAATTCAGTACTCTTTTCACTATGCTGCTCTCTCTTTTGTCAAAGGTACTACTGAAATTCCCATTTTTCAGATGAGGAAAATGAAGTTGAAAAAAGTGAAATTATTTGCTCGAGGCTACCCAGCTGGCATGAGAGGCCCGATTTGGGTAGAGGTCTTCCTGACCCCGAAATCTCCTACTTTATCCATTAGGCCATTTCTTTGCAGCATGCTAAGTCAATGGTAAACCGTAAATCTAATGCTTAGTGGGGACTTACCTACTCCCTTCAGATACTGGGAAGCTGGCATTTCTCTGTATTGCTCTCCTCTGTGCAATGCTTTCCTTCAGGAAGCTCGGGCCCTGTGGAAACAAACCTTCCATCAGGTCCATGGTAGTCTTCATTCTGGAGTCTGGATCCAGAATACTCGCTAGGGATTTGTCTTGGTGAACAATCTGCTTAGCCAGAGTCTCTCTCCTGATGTCCTCTGGAGTCTTCTCAAGGCCAGAGCTGCCCTCTTCCAATTCCTGAGTCAGATTGCCTGGCTTCTGAATGAGACTTTGGGCCTGGGTGGGAAGCATCTGCTCTGGGCTAGACTGCTCCCCAAGAGTTCCAGTTGTCTGGTGCTGGGCATCAGGAGTGGATAATAAGCTTGTCTGCTTAGCTCCTGGAACCTTGATGAAAAGGCTGGGTCTGGAAGCTGGGGTTGGGCTGCTCCTTTGAGAATCTGCAATCGCCAACTTGGACAATCTGATGGAATTGCTGCAGGAAAGCAAAGAGATGAACGGTGAAGTAAGAGGTGAGGGCAAGTGGCTATGAGAAGGTGAGACCTTTCATGGAAAAGTTGAGAAAGGACAAGGAGAGGATCCCTAGAGGGCAGAGCTATGAAAATTGGGTACAGGGAAGTAACAGAGAAATTGATTTCTCTTCAACATAGAGGAAGAATTTCAGATTTCACAATTGGATCTCTCCTCAAATGGAACGAGCTGGTGTAAGTTCCCCACCCCTGCAGGGTTAACCCACACCCTTTCCCCCCTCCCCGACAAGTGTAGCTCCAACCAGATTAAAATGTAATTGGGAAATATTTAACAAAATAAGTAAAAATAAAAAACAACACAGATAATTGTAATTTGTGGTTTTCTAAGTCAACATATGGCCTGTAGAAATCCTCTTCCATTTGAATTTGACATCACTTCTCTAGGATCTGTAAGTTTATCTAAAAAAAATTTTTATACCGACTCTGAGGTTTCCTAAGCTTCTAGGATCAGGGCTGTTTGTTTTGATGAGTTAATCAGCACAGGGTTTCTAACCATGGTCTTGCTACTTGAAATATTTTGAGAACTTTTTAATCAGTTTTCTTTGTAATTTCATGTGTTTTATTTAAAATACAAAATCCTGTTTTTATAAAACATTTTTCTGAAAAGTGGTGTTAGATTGCCCAAAGGGTCCATGATATACCAAACGGATGAAGAAGCTATATGAAGCTAGCTGCTCAGATGACTTTATTGCCTTAGGGATTCAGAACTTCAAACTCATTTTCCTCCTCAGTAGATAAGTTGCAAACTACCTAAAGGAAGTTAAGTAACCTTTCCCAAGCTGTGTCCATGAGAATATAGTTGTATATATTCTTGCCTTCTTGCCTCTGAATTTCCAGGACTCTTAGTATGGGTAAACTAATGAGTGGTAGTTGAGTCAATCTACTGTTAATGGATTCATACTGGGCTTGGTTCTTATTTCAACTAGATCACCTGCCCAAAGAAAGAGAAATCATTCCATGGACTGTTTTTCTCTGATCTATCCCTCTCTACAATCAGCAAGCCCTCAGCAAGAGTGGAGTTGGGTCACTCTTTGGAAAGATTCCATGGGCAAAAAGTGGGACAGCCCTAATGGCATCTCCCAATTTAGTACATTCTTCTCCAAATTAGGCTATCTTGTGGGCACTAGAAGCAACATTGACATGAGGTAAGAGTCTGAGGAAGATATCACGCAGTGTAGAAAATTTGTCCTAACCAGAATTCTCCTCACCTGGTATAGGTCTCTTCATAGGGCTCATTGCTCGGGGTCCCCAATACTTCATATGTAATTGAGGGAGGAGGAGGAGGAGGAAACTCTTCCAGGTTGCCCCCTGGTGACTTCAGGTCCATTGGAGGAGGTGAAGGAGGTGGTAGTGGTGGAGGTAATATGGACAGAGTTTTGGAAGTGGGACTGGAAGTGGAAATGGGTCTCGAATCCTGCACAAACACCTCATCATCACCTTCTTCCTGAGGGGATGGGACAGCCTGAAAGGCTGACTCAGATATTCTGAGGGAGGCCTTTCCAGGACTGTTGAAGAGTCCTAGGGGATTGTTGGGGTTGGACGTGGTGCTTAGGCTGGGCAGACTCTGACGTTGCTGATAGTGCTTCTGACTCGGTGCCCCATAAGATGAAGACTGTTCCAATGAGTTGTCATCTCTGAGTGAGTGGGCCCATTTCACTCGAGGAGGAGGAGGCCTCTGAGGTAGAGGGCCCTTGTTTTTTTTCATCCTATTTTCAGCTAAACTCTCAAGGCAGTTGTCCTCAACATCTCTTGGACTCTGGGGCTGCGTCAGGATGTGACCATTACTTTGGAGGACAGCTACAGGTATGTCCATTGGGGAAGGCTGCCTCCCAACCAAGACATCTCTTTCAGCATATGGGTAAGGCTGGGGAGAGTAGGTGGAGTTGGCCCCAGAGGTCTGAGCTGATTTAAGAGAGTTAAGCTGTGAAGATTTTGTGTCTATGAAAAGACCTTGCCTTCCTACTGGTGGTGGCCCAAAGGCTGGAGATCTGCTGGAAGGCCTCTGAGATTCTAGGGTCCTGGAACATTCCACAAGAACAGATGATCCATTTGGTACTTTGTGAGACCCTGGGTGATGTGTAAGGGATGCTATCTCTTCATAGCTTCTTTCTGAATAACTGAACTTCCTGGAGAGAGATACAAGCACAGAATCAGAAAATGTGAAATGAGGAAACAAGAGCTGAGCAAAGGATGTACCTTACAGATGACCAATAACATCCAACGGGTTAAGAAATCTCAGAAAAATGCACCGTTTCCTCTAATCTCTCCTAGCAAGTCAGCTATCTTTGCAAAGCCAGGACAAAGATAAGCAACAGATTGTACAAAAGAAGAGGCTGATGAGGCATTTTCTATTAGGTCAAAAATAGCACTTGAGGTGATTCTGAGGATAAGCTACTAAGGAGAAAAGTAGAAAAATGACCTGGCTAACTCTTAGCAAGGTTTTAGAAAGTAGCTCTTTAACCAAGAGCAGAAAATGGAACCATGTGGTGATATCATTCCTCTTCAAATTACATATATGCATGTGTGCATGTGTGTGTGAGTGTGTGTGTATGTGTGTATGTGTGTGTATCTGTATATCATCCATATTGTTCATTGAAAAGGAAGGCTTGGATAGGAAAATATTTGTGTGGACTGCTTAATTTAGAGCGTTTATTTACAAGATTCTATTAAGTCCTTAATATTCTTATTCTAATATGAAGAAGGGAATTTTTGGTCTTTAGAAATGTATCATTGAAAGGTATTTGAGTGCGGGTGTGCGTGCGTGTGTGTGTGTGTGTGTGTGTGTGTGTGTGTGTGTGTGTGTGTGTGTAGGGTTGAACTGGGAAAGGCCCAGGATGAGACAGAGAGAGTGAGAAAGAGTGAGAGAGAGGGAGAGAGAAAGAGAGAGAGACAGAGAGACAGAGAGAGAGAGAGAGAGAGAGAGAGAGAGAGAGAGAGAGAGAGAGAGAGAGAGAGAGAGAGCTCCTGAATTACTGTCTCTTCCAAAGTGTGATTTATGCCTGGGGTCTCAGATTCTAAGGAGGGAGCTATCACTGCATTTTTACAACTTTCAGGGCAGAGAGAAAGTGAGTGACAGGGTCACCTGCCATCTCACCAGCATAACCTATTGTACAATCAGCATTATTCAAAGTGGGAGATGCTCTGGGAATGAACAATTTCTTCTCTTTTACGGCTTATGGGACTTTGAATCCTATAAGAAATGACTATTTTGAATAGTACTTTTGAATATTATCTCTCTTCCCATTTCTTCTTAAGCATGTTTCTCTGGCATGAGAAATACTTTCACTCTGAAAATGTGATTTAATGTCATTTTCCTTTGAGGCCTTTGAATTTGCAATTAAATTTGGCTCTCACCTTTCTTACTGTTTTCTGAAAAAGATTTGGGGAGATTTCATGATTTTGATAAATAATCTGAGAGACACTCCCCTCCTTTCACTAGTTTTATAGTCTGGTTTAAAAATCCAATTAATATTTTTTTATTTTTATTTTTGGGAAGATTTATTTTTCTTTTGAATTTTTATCCAATGTCCTATGTCTAATTCCTCTATAAGAATCAACCTACTGCACTTCTATGATGAATATAGATTTAAAGATCTGCTCTTCAATGCAGCTAATAATGCAGTATGTTTTTTTTTTAAAAAACAACCTTATATGGCTATGCTAGTGATAGTGAGTTTAATGTAGGGGCATAATTAGATATTACATCAATTATTTAATTATATTATATTATATTATATTAGATTAATTAGATTAGATTATAATTAATAATCAATTACATAATTAGAATTACATCAATGTGGTTCTCCAAAAGTAAAAAAGGTGGCAAAGGTTCCCGTAAAGAGCTAGGGAATAATTACTTCTGGAAAATACGATTAAGGAGCAGGTAATATGTGGTGATTTGTAGGAGGAGTTATTTCTAAACTAAGATAAGTTTCTAAACTAAGCTATTTCTAATCTAAGCTAAAATGCAGTATAGGAATTAATACCAAGACTGGAGAGGAGAAAGGTTCCAATAAATTCACAGATTGGAATGGCAAATTTCCTAAGGGTAGTAAAGTATCTCAGTGAGTCTGAAGACAATGAGAGTTTGATATTTACATACTTGGCTGGGAACTTCCAATAAAATGTAGGGTCTTTCCCCAATGAGTAGGTCTAGATTAGAGGAATAAGCAATGATCTTTAAAAATCATCAGATGCCAAGATGGCGTCTGGAAAGCAGGGACTAGCATGAGCTCCCCACCAAGTCTCTCCAAAAACCTATCAAAAATGGCTGTGAACCAATTCTAGAACTGCAGAACCCACAAAACAGCAGAGGGAAGCAGGGCTCCATCCCAGAACAGCCTGGATGATCTCTGGGTAAGGTCTATCCCCCATGCAGCTGGGAGCAGAGTGGAGCAGAGCAGACCCCAGCGTGGGCAGCACGAACCAACCATACCAGGAGTTGGGCGGAGCGTGCCCTAGTGCCCTGAATCAGTGAGCTGTGGCAGTTACCAGACTTCTCAACCCACAAACACCAAAGACAACAGAGAAGGTTAAGGGGAAAAGCTGCTGGGGACAGGGAGTTTGAGGTTTGGCCACTGCCCCAGGGCCAGCAGAGATGGGGCAGCTATAGAACTACAGCTGCAGTTGCTTCTGGCCCCAGGCCCACCTGGTGGGAGGAATTAGGTGGCTGATCAGAGCAGGAGTGAAGAGCCTGCTGAAGATCTAAGTCCAGTTCAGGTTAGGGGTTCTTGGGGATGGAGGAGTGCTGGTGTGGCAGAGCTGGCACATCCCCCCAGGCTTGGAACATAGAACTCTTTAGTCTACAAGCAGTCATACCCTGCTGAAAAACTCAAGGGTCAAGTGAGTTGGCCGGGAACATGGCCAAGCAGCGAAAATGTACCCAGATTCAGTCTCAGACTCTGGAATGTTTCTTTGGTGACAAAGAAGACCAAAACATACA
>CM053623.1:306447467-306466171 GCA_028646595.1 Phalanger gymnotis
AAGGGGAGATGATAGAAGGGAGGGCAGATGGGGGTGGAGGTGATCAAAAGCAAACACTTTTGAAAAGGGACATGGTCAAGGGAGAAAATTCAATAAAGGGGGATAGGTTAGGAAGAAGCAAAATATAGTTAGTCTTTCACAACATGAGTATTGTGGAAGGGTTATACATAATGATACGTATGTGGCCCATGTTGAATTGCTTGACTTCTTAGGGAGGGTGGGTGGGAAGGGAAGAGGGGAGAGAATTTGGAACTCAAAGTTTTAAAAAATAGATGTTCAAAAAAAAAAGATTTTTGCATGCAACTAGAAAATAAGATACACAGGCAATGGGGTATAGAAATTTATCTTGCCTTAAAGAAAAGAAGGGAAAGGGGGATGGGAAGGAAGTGGGGTGACAGAAGGGAGGGCAGACTGGGGAACAGGGCAACCAGAATATATGCCATCTTGGAGTGGGGGAGAGGGTAGAAATGGGAAGAAAATTTGTAATCCAAACCCTTGTGAAAATCAATGTTGAAAACTAAATATATTAAATAATAAAAAAAGAAAAGAAATCATCAGATGCCAAACATGAATAATGCAAAATCAGGCAAGAAGAAATACCATAAGAAGCCTCCAACTATATGCGATCTGGGCTTGTTCTTTTCTTCTTGTTGTTTTTAAATACCATTGGTTGTCTACACATTTGTTCATATGAGCTCTGACAGATCAGGTGTTAGAAGCACACCTCCTAAATCAATTTAATAATCTCTTTCCATGGATTCTTATTGAATGGGAATAGCTTGTGTATTCCTACTGGTGGGTTTGAAAATTTACACTAGAGGCTGAGTATGCTTTATGGATGGCCTTTATTTTTGGACTGCCATCTTATCCCTCATCTGACACTGATCCTCAGGGCTTGCCTAACCTAGTTTTTAAAGTTAGATTTCTCCAGCAGGGTAGTAATTGAAATTGCAATCTGATGTTTAATGATGCACATCTTTTAATTAACTTCATTATGCTACTTGTATCCTGAGGCTTCTTAGAGAGATGTACCAGTTTAAAACAGGCAAAAAACCCCAAACACTAACATCAATCTTTCAGACATCCAGTCTAAGAAATGATAAATATGAAAATTTCAGGGAAGCATGAGAAGATTTATATGAATGAGCATAATGCCAAATAGGTGGAATCAAGAAAACAATATACACAATGACTATAACAAAGAAACTGCAAATTACAAAAATTCAGGTATCCTGAAGATGTCAAAGACAGAGGAAAAAGACTGATAGTTACAAAAACACTTAGGAGATTAAAAAAAAAATATGTATACCTTTGATCATTTTCACTGATTGAACCCATGACTGGAATTTTCTCCTTCCTCCTCTCTGCCTCCTGGCTTCCTTCATGTCTCAGCTAGAATCCTACTTTCTCCAAGCAGCCTTTCGCTAAATGTTAAAACTGTACTTCTGTTATCACCTCCATCTTCTCCTATCTACACCTTGTTTGTACATAGTTGCTTGCATGTTTTATTACCCATAGACTGTAAGCTCCTTGGGGGAAGGGACTTTTTTCTTTTTGTCCCTAGTGCTTAGTCCAGGGCCTCGCATATAGTAGGTGTTTAGTAAATTCTTGTGGACTTTAACTGCAATGATCAACCATGGCTCCAGAAATTTGATGATGATAAATAATGGTTCCCACCTCTTGGCTTGAAGGTAATGGACTAGAGGGAGAGAATGAGTCAGCTAGGTGGTGCAGTAGATACAGTTCTGGACCTGGAGTAAGGATGAGCTCAATTTAAATCTAATTTCAGACACTTACTAGCTAAGGGACACTAGGCAAGTTACTTGACCTCTGCCTGCCTCAGAGGATAATACAAACAGCCCCTACCTTTCAGGGCAGTAAGGATAAAATTATATATATTTTTAAAGTACCACGTAAATGCTAGCTATTATATTTTCAGACACAGCCAGTGTGAATTTGTTTTTGTTTGACCATATTTATCTGTTACTAGGGAGGACTCTGTTGGGTTGCTGGGTAGTGATAATGATGGTGAAAAGAAAGAATAGAATGTCAATAGAATATTTGAAAATCCACCTAAGAGAACAGACATTCAGAAAGGGTGAGAGAAAGCAGGGCAGTTTTGTTATTATCATGTTATATTTAACAAACAAAAAACCCAGATAATTGCTCTTACAGTTTCATATACAATCCTCCCTTTCTGTTCTTTGTATTTTGAAATGTTCAAGTTTGCTGATGTCTGTCTAGATCATAATAAATATTTTTTAAAGAAACGAGGGTTATGCAAAATAAAATATTAAGAATTTTTAAACAAAGATTCAGCCTAATAAAATCATTATTTAATATGATCTATTATATAGATCTGTTACATAGATATACGACCTATGATTATATGATCATTTTAGACTACTATGTTCATTCTTCACTACCGAGAAAAAAATTAAATGCTTATTTTTGAAAGTGTCAAATAGTTTGGGCCAGAACTTTTCTTCTCTGATTACTCAGAATCTAGAGAAGGAAAAATAAACTCTTCATAATGGCCCATAATGGCACCTCTTGCATGCTATCAAAACACCAAGGAGCTTGAGACCTGGAAGGCTTTTTGTAGATCAAGAAGTCTAGCCCTTGACTCCAGACAAGACGACCCTGAAATCATCTTTTTTTTCTCCTTGCTTCTCATTCTCCACCTCACCTCTTGGGGATCCTGAGAGACTCTCAGAGAAAGGGCTGAGCCTTGACCAGGGAGGAAAGATTAGCTAGCACATGCCTCGCCCTAAGTACTGCAGCCGGAAAGACAGCTTTGAGATGAAATTAATCCTGGTAAAGGCAGCAAGAAGAATCTTGGAATGCTGCTCTTGGCAGACTAGCAGGTAATAAAATAACATACTTCCTGTTGGAGTGCATTGCAGAAAAGACAAATATAAACTGGTTAAGGGAATAGTGGCTGTTTGAAATATGGAACACAACTGTGGATATAAACCAAGAATAGAAGTGGCAAGAGGATTTTAATTAAGTAGCATGGAAATAAGGAAGGAAAAAAACTACTATATGGGAGTCACTCTGCTAAGTGATTTACAGACATTACCTCATTTGATCCTTAAAATCTGGCAGGTAGGTGTTATTATTATCCTCATTTTTACAAATGGTGAAACTGAGGCAGGCAGAGATTAAATGTCTTGCCTAGGGTCAGAGAGCTAGTAAGTGCCAGAGGCCAGATTTGAATTCAGGTCTGACTGACTCTAGACCTGGTGCTCTCTCTATCCATTATGTCACCTAGATGGCTCCCTATGGCAGCACATGAGTGTTGTCGTTTGTCCTTTGTTCTCAAAGAGGACCATGACATCAGGGAGGTGATGCCATGACTTGCAAGTGAATTGGATTTAAGTGCAGGAGGGCTGTGCAAGGTCACCAGCCTCATTTTCTCCTGTGGAGCCATCCGGGTCCAGTGGCAAATCCCAGCTACAGGGGGAGACTAAAGCTAGAGGATGTCTGGAGAAGGGCAAAGCCGATGTTCACATTTAATTCAATATTAGTATGGCAAGCCACCAGGGTGCCTCAAGAGGGATGAGCCAGCCCAAATCATTAATGGAGCAAATCAAAGCTGCCATGCTGATCTGAGCAGCACCAGGCTTCTGCATTTCCCTCCTGGTTGAGATATGGACAAATTCCTTTACGTCTCAATGCCTCAAGCAACAATTTGAAACTCAGCTGACCTGCACCAGAAGACCAAATTTCCAAACCAATGCTACTACAAGTCCAGACCAAAAGCCAAACAAAATCAGAGCTGGATGAGATAGGCTGGCTCTATTCTACAATACCAGAACACTTCACAGGCAAATAAATTCCCTTTGGGAAAAAAAAGTAAATTCTCTTTGGAAATTTCTACTTAAAACATTGTTTCTTTCCTTTAGGAAAAATCACAAATATTCAGGGCTCATCTAGGTGTCTACTACGCCTCCCTTCCAAGAATGGAGGCAGCTAGGTGGCGCCATAGCACACAGAGTGCTGGGCCTAGAGTCAGGAAGACCTGAGCTCAAATATGACCTCAGATACTGGTTTTGTGATCTTGGGCAAGGCATTTAACCAGTTTACCTTAATCCACCAGAGAAGGAAATGGCAAACAAATCCAGTATTTTGCCAAGAAAACCCCAAGGACAGCACAGGCATGCTATGGTCCATAGAATCATGAAGAGTTGCACATGACTAAATGACTAAACAACAACAAAGACCCTGGGAAAGTCACTTAACCTTGATTGCTGCAGTCTCCCCAACTGTAAAATGGGGTTCATTTGTTGTGAGAATTAAATGAGATAATATTTCTAAAGAGCTTAGTACAGTGTCCTGTATATAGCTTAATAAATGCTTATTGTCTGCTCCCTTCTGTTAAAGGATAGCAATTTGATAATTTGATAGCAAATTCTTTGAAAAACAAAACGACAATCTGCAAACAATATTAACAGATGCTTATTCTCTTCCCTTTCCTCATCAAAGGATCTTTAATAGTTAATTCTTTGAAAAACAAAGCCACATTCTCTAAACTCCATTATTCTAGGATTCTAGAAATTCTGCCTCTGAGATAATTTTCCATTTCTAATTTTCCTATTCCAGTGTCTCATTTTATGGACTAGCTTATGAAGGGTTTCTTCTCACCCGATTTCCTTCAGTGTGATTTGATACTCTTGGCATAAAGTCAGTGAGTATGTAAGGCTTCCTTAGGCTAGACTAGAGAACAGGAACCTGCTCTGTCATCAAGACTCTGACCTCAAGGAAGGGAAAAAGCATTTATTAAGTGCCTACTTTGTGCCAGGCATTGTACTAAGCTAATTACAAGTATTATGTCAAGGTTGATACCCTAAAAACAAACAAATTTTCTTCTAAGGGTATCCTACTCAAAACCTAACGTGTAATTACTCATAGAAGAAGCATATTAAAAAGGCAAAAAGAAAAAGTATGCATTTGTTTAAACAAGTTCAGGTGACACACTGGCTATTGTGCATAATACTGGCAAAATTCATGGATCCCATCTCATTTGGTTATAGAAGAAAAGTGAGAAAGATGGGGTGGGGACAGAGCAGGGGAGGAAAAGAGAAAGAGAAAGAGACAGACAGACAAAGACAGGGGAGAGGGAGGGAGAAAATATGAGAGACGGAGGAATAGGGAGAGAGACAGAGACAGAGAGACAGAGAAGTGAGAATACCAACAGCTGCCCCTGCAAGGAAAGGAGGCTGCAGAAAGAAATGTGCATACCTGGATCCAGTCGCACAGGAAGGAGCCTTTCCCAGAAGGCTGTAGTCAGTGTTTCCCCTAAGAAGCATATCCTAGAACACAGAAGAAGCCCACCATTACTGACCACCCAGAGGTTCCTTCACAGAGCAAGGTCGATCCTTAGGAAGAGCCTGTATTAATCTCCTGACCGCCAAACCACTGAGCTGAGTTAGTTGTGAAGTTCAGCTCAAATTTTAACTGGGATCTTTTGTTTTCTGATAGTTTTATGGTCTAAGGCAATCTAAATGTCTGAAGCACTAGAAGGGAAAGATGGGAGACAGGTGGGAAAGGCAGGTAACACAGCTGTATTTTAAAATAAGCAAAACCTCTCAAATGAAGTAAGTTGGACCCAGTTCAGCAAAGCTAGGAGA
Source organism: Phalanger gymnotis (assembly GCA_028646595.1). Classification (NCBI taxonomy): domain Eukaryota; kingdom Metazoa; phylum Chordata; class Mammalia; order Diprotodontia; family Phalangeridae; genus Phalanger; species Phalanger gymnotis. The sequence continues at coordinate 306,453,101 of CM053623.1, forward strand.
GTTTTGGCCTGATCATCAGAGTGAAGGAAATTTCTTTTGGGGGATTCCCCATCCATTATCATTGCCCTTCAGTAACATGGGAAGAGACTTTAGAGACCATTAAGCCCAACCCCTCCCCACCCCCATCTTTATTTTACAAATAATGAAACTGAGACACAGATTGGTTAAGTGGTTTGTCCAAGGTCACACAGCTAGTGAGTATCTGAGGTAAGATTTGAACTCAGTCCTTCCTGCCTCTAGGTCCAGTGCCTTCTCCCCTGTATCATACTGCATAGCTTGTTCAGCAGGTGTATTTAGACGTCAGTATTTTGAAAACAGCATGATTCAGTGCTTGGAATCAGGCTTGATTATAAGGATGTAAGGAAATATCATCCTTGTTGAGGTGCTGAGATGAAAGCCATATAATGATTCCTCCTTTTCCCATCTCAAAGCTTCTTTATTTACACATTACTGCACTTTCCTCATTAACTTTGGCCAAACTTCTGAAAAGCGGCTGAATCTTCAAAAGCTGAGAAAATTCTACTTAATTACTAATATTTATACTCAGGGAGGTACAGATTCATGGGGCTTAAAATTAAATTAGCATCCAGAAATGTAGACCACCCACTCCCTAATTTTAATTGACAGGCAGCTTCTGTGAGGTCATTTACATCTCTCTATAATACAAGGGGCAGCTTGGCAGCACAGTGGATAAAACTATAGGGCCTAGAGTCAGGAAGATGTGAGTTCAAAACCAGCCATAGATACTCCCTAGCTACGTGACCCTGGGCAAGTCACTTAACTTCTGTTTGCCTCAGTTTCCTCATCTGTAAAATAAGCTGGAGAAGGCAATGGGAAACCATTCCAGTATCTTTGCCAAGAAAATCCCAAATGGGGGCATGAAGAATCAGACGTGACTGAAAAATGACTAAACAACAATGACAATTTTAATGGTAATATGTGTCCCTTAGACTCTTCATAAAAACTTTATGAAATGATGTCAAAGAAGCCCCTGGCCTGGAGGATTAGACTTATAATCAATGTACTGTGAATAAATAAGATAGTCATGTTTGAAGAACAAATTCTGCTTTTCAATATATTAGCCATGAGCAGAGGATCTGATAAAAGTGAATTTGGGGCTGGATCTTTCATGGTTTAGAGGATTCATAGAAGGGAGAATAGGTATATAAATTCTTAAATATCCAGATACAATCACTGGTATAGGGATTGAGCTCTTTTTGGGAGAGAGCTGAATCAAAATGGAAATGGAATCTTTCATTAAAAATGACTTTTTTCTGGCTATGTATTCAAGAAGTCATAATTTAAATGACATTGCCTTACTGAAGGCCAATATATTGCTATCTTTGGCATCTGTGCCCATATTGTCCCTATGATGTCTATTCCTAGGTCTCTGGTTGAAGTTAGGAGGAATTTGGAGTTGTAAGAGCTAAGTGTGACTCCTCTCTCTCTGCATACCTCTGGGTTTCAATTTCTTCAATTATAAGGTGATGGTGTTGGGTTGGATGACTTATAAGGTGCCTTTCAGCTCTAAATCTATGATTTTTGCAAAAATAAATTTCATTTTTCTGTATGAAAAGGAAATGGGGGAGCAAAGTGAGGGAGGAAAGTGAGTTCTCTAGCAGTTTATTCAACACAATCACTACACTTTCCCATGGGCATAGAGAGAGGTAGGGTTGTACATACCTGACATTTCTCATCTGAGATGGGGGATGACCTGGACCTTGAATGGAAAGGAACAGTCAGAACATCTGACCTGTCTAGCAGATCTTCCGCTGACTTGGACTTTCCTGGCCCCCTGGTTGTGGTTGCCAGGGCCGATTGCTTCTCATGAGCCCAGGTCACTTTCTGTGGATGACTGGGCTGGCCGCTGGCCTCTCCAAGCCAATCTGTCCTTGCTGGCTCCCTCTTGGGATGCCAGTGCCTTTCAGCATGGAGGAGGCTGCTGGCGAAGGAGCTACTCCGATCTCGTGGTACGCCCCGCGTCTCTAGGCTGCTTCTGTCCACATTTCTCACAAATTCTGTGGGCAGAGTGGCAGACCCTCTCCTGGGGAATGGGCTTTGCTCCTGTAAGGAATTCACACTTGGGGCTGTGGAGAGGCTGTGGCTCTCCTTTCCGTGACTGGCCAAAGGGGATGGCCTCTTCCCAGTTTTTCGTTGAATATAGTCAGCCAGGGCAGTCTGCTGTAGCTGCTTCAGCTCAGGCCTGGAGAGGTTAAGGGTGGAGCAAGCTTTTCCCTCCCTCTCAAAGATGCGGCGCCTGTCTGCCACAGTGTTCTCTGGGAAGCCAAAGGGCAAGTCCTTCCTCTGGGGATAGCAGGCCAGTGGCTCTCCTGCCCCAGATACCCCCACTTCATTCATCTTCTCAGGCTCTGAATAGGAACGCTTCTTTTGTTCAGCAGTCAGTCGCTTCCGTCCTCCAACCCGGGCCACCAGGGCTGTGGGGTCTTCCCTGGGTGGGCTCCCCTCAGCTGGAGTGATGCTATGTCGCTCCTTGGGGATATGAGGTGAAGCAGGCATTGCTGTTATTTCTGGGCTCCTCAGCCCTAAGTGGGCAGAGGCTGGCCTCTGCCTTGCCCCCCGCCTTGACTGGGATGCTACGGGGGTACCTGGATCAAGATCCCGGCGTCGGAATGATGTGGCTCCCAGGACACGTGACTGAGCATCCTTGATACTGTTCCGATAGGCCTGGTTTAAGGGAACCTCCAGAAGTGGTGATTCAGGACTATGAGGCCTATCTTCTCTCCACAGGGTTTCCTCCTCTGCCTTGTTGGAAAGCTGGAAGGTGCTCTGGCTGCGCTGGAGGATAGAAGCACTTCTCAGTGGCTTGGCCTCTGGGTGTGTAGGTCCATAGCTACCACTTCCAACCCTCCTTGGTTGATGCTCAGCTAGATGCCAGGAAACCCCTTCAGGTTTTTTCTTACCCTCTCTGACCAGGTTCTCCCTGATGCTTAGAGAACCAGTGGATGGACTTGGTTCCAGGAAACTTACTTCACTCTGGGGATCTTCAAGGCTGATCATGGAGCTTCTACTACTGGGTGTCTGTTCTAGCTTATTGGCCCTGTAGATGTAGCTGCTCATGCTCGAGGGTCTCTGGGTCCTTCGTTCATGTTGCTCAAATTTACTGACTTTCTCCAACACAGAGCAGTGAGGTTTCCCATAATGAGAGGTCTGGAGGGCACTGCCTGAACTACGCCGCCTCTGGCTCTTGTTGGAAGCCTGCCCATGGGTCTCATTCCTTGGTTCGGAATTATGGAAAGGTGGCCCTGTGGTGCCTCCCTCGGACCTTTCATGGGAAGCTTGCCTGTCTGAATGGTCCCATCCTTCAAGAGCTGCCTTTTTGGGCTCTTGCTCCATTTTACTCCTGTTGATTGGACAGGCTGGTCGACCGTCAGGGTTTCCCTCCAGAGGTCCCATTTGTATCTCCAGGCTGTCTCGCCTTCGGGTGCTTTCTGAAAGAGTCTGGAAAGATAAAAGATTTGGACTTGTCTGACTAGTAGTGTGCCATGAGTCTTCAGCGAGGTCTTCTCTTTCTGGTCTTGGTTGTAGGCGGGCATTTTGAGACTCCTGGAATTCAGCCCTCCTGGGCTCAGAGGGTCTGGAAAGCGGCTTGCCTTCATTGACTTCCTGAGCCTGGATCTGCAGGGCCTGCGGGATGTGATGACTGGAGTGCTGCACATAGTCATGTGTGCTTTCTCTCCCATTGGGGAGCATATGGTTACCTTCCAAAATCCTTGGCTCATCTTTCCTCAGGGAGTTGCCCCTGAGGTTCTCAGGCTCTGATATGAAATGAGGTTTATATGGGGAAAACTTGCCTGTGGTTTCTGGCTTCTCCACCAGAGGGGGTGAGATATACTCTGGGGCCTGGTAGAAGATGGCGGCAGACCTTCTGGGGCCATTCTGCTTGCCATTCTCAAGAGTCGCCATCTTCTCGCAAGTGCTCATTGAGGAAGTATAACCATGTTCCTTGGCAAGTGCTGGGTATAGCATCCCATTGCTATTCACAGAAGGCTGGGGCATCTGTGCAAAGTGTGGTTCAGGTGAAGGTACAGGGTAGATGCTGGTAGGTAGCAGTGGCTGGCCTGCTTGAGTTGCTTGGATATAGTTTTGCTTGGGCTTCACTGGGGGACTATTCTCTGGACTCTTCTCCAGGAGAGTATGTAAATGTTCTTCTGGAAATGAAGTCTTTAGGGATCCAGGGAAGCTTGATTGGGGCCGGCCATACCTGTTATGCTCAAAGCTAGACCAGGAGCTGGGCCTCTCATAATGCTTGAGAACTGCAAAGCTACCACTCCGAGTTGGGGGCATGGGGGCACCTGCTTTGTGGGGTAGGTTGTTAGAGTTTGTCTCATGGGAACTGTAGTATTGTTGGTTCCAAGACAGCAGGGGCATCCTACCACCTTTGGGATGACCAGGCCACCTGTCATAGTCCTGCCCATCCACTGATTCCTGGGATTCTCCACTAGGGACAAGCAATGCCGAAGAGTTCACCTCGTACTCTGCTGAGATGCCTCGCCTGTTATCATAGACCGTCTTGATGTAGCGGATGTCAGCCTGTCTCATCCCTTCCAATAGGCTGCCTTGGGCAGGTGTTGTGGCCACCGTGTCGGAACAGTCCTGGGCAGAGAGGCTGGTGGGGGGATACTCGAGGATGCTGGAGCTGGTGGAGAAGGAACTATAAGCAGAGTCTCTCTTGTTATGGAGGTGGGTAAGCTGGTCAATGCTACTGGTGGACTTGGCAGGGGAGAGGAGGTGGCATGGGGGGTAGCTCCCACTGTGGTCCAAACTCTCCATGCTTCCCTGGGAGCTGTACTGATCGGGGCTCCTTCTTGGATAAGTGTGGCTATAGTTAGAGACATCACTTGTAGAGGAGCTGGAAGGGAAAAGAGAGGAAAGCAATCAGTAACAGAGGAGATTTATGATTTAGCAGACTCAGAAGCCAGCTCTCAAAGAGACTCTTTGGGGCAGGTAGGTGGCACAGTGGATAGAGCATTGGCCCTGGAGTCAGGAAGACCTGAGTTCAAATGTGGTCCCAGATATTTACTAGCAAGCCACTTTCCAGACCCTCCGAGCCTGGGAGGGCTGAATTCCAGCTAGTAAATGTCCCTGTGCAAGTCACTTAAGCTAGATTGCCTCAAAAAAAAAAAAAAACCAACAACAATACAAGACAAAACAAAGATACTATTTAATGTATATTTTTTGAATTGACTAGCCCATAGAAATCTTTCCTTATTGAGATAAGTGGCGAAAGGTACAGGAAAGAGTCAAAGGTACCTGGATGAATCCTGTCCCATCTTCCATGAATTATTTTCACTTAATCGAACTTTACTTAAAAAGGACTCATAACTCATACTGAGTGAAGTGAGCAGAACCAGGAGAACATTGTACGCAGTAACAGCAACATTATGGAAAGACCAGCTTTGATCAACTTAGCTCTTCTCAGCAATGCAAGTATCTAAAACAATTCCAAAAGATTCATGATAGAAAATGCCACCCACATCCAGAGAAAGAACTATATGGAATCTGAATGCAGATCAAAGCGTACTGTTCTCTCTCTTTTTAAAAAAATTTTTCTTTCTCATAGTTTTTTCCTTTTTGTTCTGATTCTTCTTTCACAACATGACTAATATAGAATGTAAGCTTGTTTAGGGAAGGGACAATTTTGGTTTTGTCTATTGCCTAGTGAAATACCAGGTATACAGTAGATGTTTAATAAATGCTTGCTAAATTATTGAATTTTTGCATTGCATCTTCACTTTGAAGCACTTATATACTCATTACATACACAGTATTGTATCAGGTTTCATTTAAAGCGTATGGACATAGTTGTTTGCATATTGTCTCCTCTATCATGTGAGTTCCTTGAGAGTGAGGACTGTTTTTTCTTTCCTTTTTTTTGTAGCCCCATAACTTAACACAGTTCCTGAAACATAGTAGGGGTTTAACAAATGTTTATTGACTAACTGACCTCACAGAGGGTGTATTAAAGGATAATTTCAGTGAAATCCCGAGCATAACATAGCTTGAAGGCACTCAGCTTTCCAGTCTGAAGGTATATTCTTCTCTCTATTGTCTTTAACATCCTGTCCTCCAACCCCCCACTGCACCTTCCTCACCTCTTCTCCTTCCTGAAATCCCAGAGCCAGGGCTAGGGCTTGGCAAAGGAAGGATGATGAGCATCCATTGACATGGCAGCTAGACCACTAGATGCCACTGGCGTGCCTTGGGAATGTGCCTGGCAAACACATACAGCTGAACCAGTCCTGGTGGCTGGGTTCTAAGCAGGCTATGATGGGGCCACCTGCCAGAATTGCCGTTGCTATCATAGAAAGCCTTCGGCATGAAATGAATGGATTATAGGATGATTTGTGTGGGGTGATGGGAGAGAACATAGATTTCTACTGTAGCTTTTGAGGTAATGTGAGCCTTTCTTTCTCTAACCCCATCCCACACAGTGCTTTTGAGCTGACAAGTTGTATCAAGAAAAGCTGTTCTAGAAAAGGATAGGCAGCTCGAAAGAGAAGGGGCAGAGGTGGTGGGGAAAGTGAGGACAGGCACTCTTGTCAAATCATCTCCAGATTTCAGGAAAAAGGAAAATGAGAAGAATTCCCCTCATGTAGAGCTGTGCCTTTCCTTCTAACCAATCTGTAAAGGAAAAAAGTTGTACCAGGTCAGTTTTTAACTCAAGGTTCATATATCCCCCCAGGGGTCCATGGATAGATTTCAGGGGATCTATGAGTGTGGATGATAGAAAAATGACAAACTTATTTTGACCAGCCTCTAACTGAAATTTAGCATTTCCTTCAATAATTCAAAAATATTATTCTGGGAAGGGGTCCCTAATTTTTACCAGACTGCTAAAGAGGTCAATTACTAGATGAACTAGATTCAATTACTAGGATGAAGTAGATTCAAGTCCAGTTTCTGATATACAGAAGTCACTTAACCTCTCACTGTCCCAGGAGTCTCCTAAAGAGTGTAAGATACAGAACAGAATAATTCACATCTGTGGTGGCAGACAAGTTCCTTCAGGGACAATGGGGAAGGTGATGGATAGGAGGAGGAAATAGGGATGGCGAGGAGGGAACATTGTAAATTCTATTTTCCTACTAACCAAAGGATACCCTGATAGACTGAATTCTCTCAACTGATCGAACAGTTTTTGGTCTTGGCTCCCATTTGAGATGAACAGGGAGGTGTGGGTATATATTCAGTGCTCAACAAATCCATTAGCTGAGGTATACCCCTAGCTTATGGCAGTTTTATGATTCTCATTTATCTGGGTAGCTTTCATGTCTATTTACATTCCCTTTGTTCACAAACAAAAACCAAAAAATATTCCCTTTGAACTCCCATCTCTGGAATTTTAGGAAAGGGAAAACCATCCCCTCCAGCCTTTGAGTCAGGCCCCCTGGACAATCAGACAACTATCTGATTCTAGAATTCACTCAGGTTCCAAGTTTGTAGGTCAGAAGGAGTTCTGAGTCAGCTCTCTCTAATGATTTTGGGAGCTGGGGCTTGGTCCCCTCCTAAGTGACAAACAGATTAAAAAAATATTTTATGAAGAAGAGAGAGGAACAAAGAATGTTAGGGGGTAGGGAGTAGGAAGCTAAATCATCTTTAAACAAAATCACAGACAAACAAAAACCTCAAAGATGGCAACTGTTAACCTTTGGAAATCTCCTGCTGAACCCCTCACCCATGGAGGACTGTCAGAAATCATCATGATTTTACTTACAGACACTCATCAAAATGACTGTACTCCAATGGGCAAGGCTTCCCTGCTGGCTTGGCCCTTTATTTTATGTGGGAATTTGGATTTATTTCTCTTTGGGAGGTGGCCAGTTGCAGAAGCAACAGAGATAAGGAATGTTGGCTTGCATTAAGCGTATCTTAGCAAGGAGGTTGGCATGGTTCTTGGATCACCCCTTTTCATGCCTTGCTCCCCCCTCTCCCAGAAAAGCATGTGTTCAGTCCATCTTCTGTGCTTCAGTTTTAAACTTGCTGGAAACTGGAATTGTCTTATTGTATTTTTAAAAAATATTGCCATTAATATGACTAATGTGAAAATATATTTAATATGAATGTATATGTATAGCCAATATCTAATTGCACACCATCTTGAGGAGGGGGAGAAAATTTAGAACTCAAAATCTTATGGAAGTGAATGCTGAAAACCAAAAATAAATAAATTTTAAAAAATAAAATATTGCCATTTAAAAAATCTACTAAAGTTCCTTTAAATTCAACAAATACTTAGGGACCTGTTCCACCCAAGGCCTGGTGCCAGGTTCTAGAAGGAGCTAGATGATGGTTTGGTAGAGAATGAAGTGGTAGCCATGTCAGGAGAAAGGCTTTCTACTCCTTTCTCCTCTCTACTCCTCCTCCTGACTTGCCATGTGACAAACCTGGATAAAAGGCTTTTTTGTTAATTCAGTGGGAAAACATTATTTTTTGCAAGTATAAATCAGGGAATAATTCAAGGTTTGTCTCTCTGGCTTTGGGGTCCTTCATTAATAGCTTTGGAAAACTCATTTAATCCAAGAGGAAGAATGGTTCAGTGGTTAGAGTGCTGGACCTGGAGTAAAGAAGACCTCTGTTCAAATCCCATCTCAGACACTTACTGGGTTTGTAACCATGGGCAAGTCACTTAATTTTTCTAAGCTTCATTCTCTGTTGTATTTGTTCACCTTAGCTCTGTAAGATGACTTCCGAATGTAAACCTATGAGCCCATGTTTCTTCCTTCGCTTTTCCTAATTATTCAATACTCTCACTAGTAACATCTAGCACATAGTAGGCACTTAAATATTTGCTGCCTGACATAAAAAAAAAAAACCTAGTGTAAGATCCTGACTTATATTAGTAGGCCAACTACAAAGCAGGCAATGACTTGAAAAGTAGGGAGATGAGAAAGGGAGAGAAGAAAAAATGAGAAATAGATGAAGGAGGATGTCTGTGCAGAGGGGAAAAAAGCAAAGATTAAAAAAAATTCTAATAAAAAATGAATGTACTTTTTACTCTAGCAGGCAAAGCATCTGTAATTTTCTCTTGGAAATAAAGAAGAAAGATGTCTTTACTACAAGCCAAAATTTGGTAGCACTCCCCTCAGCAAAAAGGCTTTGGCAGGGAGGAAAGTTTTTGTTTGTTTTTCTTTCTAGTATAGTTGTTCTTTCTAGAATAGTTTTAAAATGGTTTAATAGAGAAACAGCCAATCTGAAAATGTATAGATTCTGCAAACGAGCAGGCAGAGACTAGAACGATTCTGGATTCCCTGCCTCCTACTCTAGGGAGAGATTTAACATCAGTTTCTGCTCATGTATTAAGTTTTAGGGGAGGGAGGGATTGGGGGAAGGAAAGTGACAAGAAGGATGATTTAATCCTCAGCGTTCATAAAGAAAGTATGAATTTAAATTTTTTTTAATTTTATTTTTTCCCAATACATGTAAAGCCAATTTCTAACATTCATTTAAAAAAATTTTTTTTGAGTTCCAAATTTTTTCCCTTCCTCCCTGAGACTATAAGCAATTTGGCTACATATGGTCAATCACGTAACACATATTTCCATATTAATCATGTTGTAAAAGAAGAAATAGATCATGAGGAAAAAAAAAGAAAAAAATGAAAGTAGTATGCTTATATCTGCATTCAGATGCCATCAGTTCTTCCTCTGGTATGGATAGCACTGAGGAAGTATAATCTTACGGAAGAGAGAAAGGGCCACAGGCTGGGAATGATGGAGAAAGAGAGACTAGGAGAGAAGACTAGAAAGGAAACATCAGTTTTAAGAACTGAGAACATCATGGGGAGAGAAATCAATCCTGTTGTCATTCTTTGAGTCTACTCAAGTCACAGCTGAGGTGCCTGCTACATACCTGGAATGATAATTTTGGTGCCAAGGAGTACCAATCGTGCCCTGGGATATTCGCATCATGCTGGCATCAGTCTGGTCCTTTCCAGATGTGACTGAATGCCAGGAATGTGGTCGGCTCACAGGTTCACTGCAACTGGAGAGAAAGATGGAAATGGCACCCTTCAATATGGCAACATCTGTAACACAGACTCTTCATGAAGGCTAACACAAGAATTTAGAAGTTTAAGCTGGCATATTTTCATGTCTCAAAGCAACAAGTATATACTTATAAAGGCTCTACAAAATATTTCTACCAGTCATTCTCTTATTACTCCTGCTCACAAGATCTTCAAATGGCCAAGCTGCTCTAATGTTATTGTTGCTATCATCATTAATCATTATCATTGTTATATCTCACTTGGCTTCAATTGTTCCAAGGACAAAATATGTGAATAATAACACTTGTTTCTTCTCAATTTCTTGGCCAGTCCTAGGAAGATGAGTTATTGTCTACGGAGAGGTTGAGTCCTTCCTTTCTGCTGGATAAATAAAAATGTTATCATCATTTCAAATTACTGGCAAGAATCAGGTAAGGGTAAGCAGCTAGTTGAGTACCAGGTACCAGGCTTCTTTTCTCCTTGGGCTAATGAGAATAGATCTCATTCTGGTCCTCTGGTTTGCAAAACTGCCCTTTAACTGATTTTAACTTTGGACCATCTAAAATTTAAAAAAAAACCCAACAAAACAACAAAGGGAGAAAATAGGCATGGCTGCAGCTGTAGACTAAAATGCCGAAGAATGAGTACAGTGAATGATGCTATGCCAGGCTGTTCATCTCTGAACCTCTGTCATCTGGACATCTTAGATGTGGAACTCTGGCAGTTTTCTTGGTCTGCCCCCTGGACATTGGATGCCTCTGTGAATCTTTTGCTAATGACACTTATGTTGTGCCTGTTTGTGTCTCCCAAAGATAAGATTTTCTGCTTTTATACTTTTTTTTTAACTTGTACCTACACATTCCCTTTTATAGAGTGGCCTTGCTCTCATGTTTAGACCATCAGCCTTAAATGAAATCTAACTGGCCGCTTAATAATAAGCTGGCATTTTAATCATGCTTTATGATTTATATAATTTTTCTTACATAAAATTCTTTATAATTTAGACAACTGTATTAAGAAATAGGAAACAAAAATAGTTGTGACAAACATGAAAATGGGAGATCCTCAGAGAAAAGACATGCACTTGAAATAAAGATGTGGAACTATCATACTTCCCAGGATTTAAATAACATATGAGTAACATTAAGGACTTTGAAGTTGATTGATGGGAAATCTTTAGTACCTGGAACTGTTTGATGACTATAAGACAATTGTATATTGCCTAGTTGTAGTCAAATTAACAGAAATGTCAGTTTTGGTTTCTTATCATAAGATGAAGGTGAGTCACGTGACAGAAGATACCTTGGTTTGGATTGGTAGGTAGCTCAGATGAGAGAAAAAAAAAACAAGTAGATTTCTGAATGGGTCTGACAAAGAGTGTGACTAAGTTAATTTTGAGGAAAGTGAGGATGGGAGGGGGAGGTGCTATGCGCACCAGACTGTACCCTTTCTTATTTGCTCTTCACAACTACACTACAAGGTAGCTAGAGGCAGGATAATTATTTCTATTTTTAAAATGGTTAAGCTGAGACTCAGGGCAGCTCAATAATCTGTCCACAGTTACACAATTAGTAAAGGGCAAAGATGAGAACTGTAGTCAGCTCTTCTGACTGTAAAGGTAGTGTTCATTTAAAAAAATTTTTTGAGGGCAGAGCCAAGATGGCAGCTGGAAAGCAGGGACTTGCTTAAGCTCTCCCCCAGGTTCCTCCAAAGACCTATAAAAATGGCTCTGAACAAATTCTAGAGCTGCAGAACCCATGAAATAGCAGAGGGAAGCAGGGCTGCAGCCCAGGACAGCCTGGAATGTTGCTGGGTAAGGTCTATGGCACGGAGCTGGGTGCAGAGCAGAGCCCAGCGTGGGGTGGCAGGACCAATCAGACCCGGACCCAGGAGAAACAGGCCATAGGGCCCTGAATCGTTGAGCTGTGGCAGTTACCAGACTTTTCAACCCACAAATGCCAAAGACAACAGAGAAGGTTAGTGGGAAAAGCTGCTGGGACAGAGTGAAAGGAGTCTGTGGTTGGCCACCGGGGGCAGCAGAGGTGGTGCAGCTATGAGGCTGCTTTCAGAGCTACAGCTGCAGTTGCTTCTGGCCCCAGGAACACCTGGTGGGAGGAATTAAGTGGCGGACTAAAGCGGGAATGCAAAGCCTGCTTTGCCATGCATGGATCCGGGCTGCAATCCTGGTTAGCAGTTCTTGGGGGAGAAGGAGCACTGGTGTGACAGAGCTTGCTGTGCAGAAGTAGCTCTGAAAATAGCAGTGCAGCCCCTTAAGCTTGGGACAAAGTACTCTCTACTCTACAAGCAGTCATACCCTGACAAAAAGCCCAAGGGGTCAAGTAGTTGGCTGGGAACATGAACAGGCAGCAAAAACGCACCCAGATTGAGTCTCAGACTTTGGAATCTTTTTTTGGTGACAAAGAAGACCAAAACATACAGCCAGAAGAAGTCAACAAAGTCAAAGAGCCTAGATCAAAAGGTTCTAAGAAAAATATGAATTGGTCTCAGGCCATGGAAGAGCTCAAAAAGGATTTGGTAAAGCAAGTAAGAGAAGTAGGGGAAAATAGAAATTGAAGGAATCCACCAATTACCTCCTGAAAAAGATCCCAAAAAGAAAACTCCTATGAATATTGTCACCAAATTCCAGAGCTCCCAGATCAAGGAGAAAATACTGCAAGCAGCCAGAAAGAAACAATTTGAGTAACATGGAAACACAATCAGGATAACACAAGAACTAGCAGTTTCTACATTAAGGGATCGAAGGGCTTGGAATATGATATTCTGGAGGTCAAACGAGATAGAATTAAAACCAAGAATCACCTACCCAGCAAAACTGAGTATAATGCTCTAAGGCAAAATATGGATTTTCAATAAAATAAAGGACTTTCAAGCTTTCTCAGTGAGAAGACCAGAGCTGAATAGGAAATTTGACTTTCAAACACAAGAATCAAGAGAAGCACGAAAAGGTAAACAAGAAAGAGAAATCATAAGGGACTTACTAAAGCTGAATTGTTTTGTTTACATTCCTACATGGAAAGATGATGTGTATAATTCATGAGACCTCA
>CM053623.1:306466671-306733262 GCA_028646595.1 Phalanger gymnotis
GAGCAAAATATAGTTAGTCTTTCACAACATGAGTATTGTGGAAGGGTTTTACATGATACGTGTGTGACCTATGTTGAATTGCTTGTCTTCTTAGGGAAGGTGGGTGGGGAGGGAAGAGGGGAGAGAATTTGGAACTCAAAGTTTTAAAAGCAGATGTTAAAAAAAAAAAAAGTTGTTTTTGCATGCAACTGGGAAACAAGATATACAGGCAATGGGACATAGAAATCTATCTTGACCTACAAGAAAGTAAGGGAAAAGGGGATGGGGGGGGAGTGGGGTGACAGAAGGGAAGGCTGACTGAGGAATGGGGCAATCAGAATATATGCCATCTTGGAGTGGGGGGGAGGGTAGAAATAGGGAGAAAATTTGTAATTCAAAATCTTGTGGAAATCAATGCTGAAAACTCAAAATATTAAATAAATAATAAAATTAAAAATTTTTTTTTAATCACAAAGTTTACAAATCTGGCTTATTCTACTCCTTTCCGCCCTAGTTCTAAAGGAGTGGGAAATGAATGATTACCTTAGGGTAAAGTTTAGGGAGCTCCTCTAATGCTTACAGAATAATAATAGCTAGTATTTACATTTCACTTTAAGGTTTTGAAAAGTCTATAGCTATCCTTCCATCCTCAAAACAACCCTGTGAGTAGATGACTATTCTCATCTTACAGGTGAGGAAACTGAGGCATAAAGACAGTGACTTGCCTGGGTTTACACAGATAGTAAGTGGCTGGTATTGCTATTGGAAGACTCTGATCTTTTTGGATCGAGGTCCAGTCCTCTATCCACTGCAGCACCTACCTGCCTCATGTGAAGAGCAACTCTACAGATTTCCACACCCTGAACCCAGAGAAGATTTTGCCTCAGCAACTGCATGTTTAAGACTCATGTTCCCCCAAGTCTTTTCTTAGAATAACTTCCCCTGGCCTTGCTTCCATGTTCAGTCCTCAAACCTCACCTGACTTTGTGGGTATACTTAGACTCTATGCCCTCTTTTCCTAGTCTAACCTGTTTGGTTCCACCTCAATCCAAGCCTCAGTTCTGACAAGAGGGAACTGAGGACCAGGGATAGATATCACAGAAGTGAGCACTGAAAAGAGATTATTTGATCTTTTAAATTTGTGCCAAGCTCACTGAGTAACATGAGATTACACCCTGACGTCAACTGTACAAAGTTGAACCTAGAGATTGCCTCATTAACTCAGTAAAATTTTGTTTATGTGCTCATGCTGACCATGTGTACTCAATTAGGGCACCCACGGGGAAAAGAGATGGCTTAAGAAAAGGAAATGGACAAACTTAAGAACCTAGGACTATAGTCTTTGGAGAAGAAACATTCCCACTTTTAACCCTGAGGTGATGAGAGAAGAAAATTACCTTGTGCCCGATAGTAGCACAATAGTGGGTGAGTCCTCTGTTTCAAGAGAGGCTGCTGAAGGTTAGGGCATCTTGTTTTGTTTACAGTTGAGTGGACTGTTTACTTAAGACTTTAATGAAAAAGAGAAATTGAGGGAACAAACAGAAGCAAAGAGAAAACATAATTATTGCTCTCTGCAGAAGAACTTAGAAAACACTAACTGGTCAAACAAAAAATAATTGAAACAATAAATTCAACAATGTTGTAGAATATAAAATAAATGTATAATATGAAATAAATACCTGTTGGTAATATACAATGATTTTACACTACCAACAAAACCCAGGAAAGAGTTGAAAAAAGAAATGGCACCTCAAATCATTAAAGGAGACATAAAATATTAGAGTGTATCTATCCAAGACATATCCCTAACTAGAATACAACTATAAAATACTATTTGCAGAAATTTCTTAAATGACTTAAATAACTACAGGAATATTAATTGCTCATGAGTAGGTCAAGCCAATAATAAAAACTACAATAACAATGAAATTTACCTATTCATGCTGTACCAGTCAAATTACAAAAGGATTACATTATACAATTAGAAGAAATAATAACAAAATTCATAGAGGAACAAAAGTTCAAGAATTTCAGGAATAATAACAAAAAAAAATGGCAAAAAAAGAGCAGGGGGTCTATTGGTACCAGATCTTAAAGTCTATTATAATCAGTATTTTTTTTTAAATGATTTGATACTAGTTAATAAAGAAGTTGATCAGTGGATCAAATTAGACAAGCAAAATAGGGAAATACAGTAGCCTAGGGTTCAGAAAACCCAAAGACCCTAGTTTCTGGGATAAGGAATCACTATTTAAAAAGAATTATTGGGAAAAAGGGAAAGGAGTTTGGCAGAAATTGAGTATAGACCAACTCCTCACACCATACACCAAGATTAATTCTAAATGGATATATGATTTAGACATAAAAGGTGACAGACATCATAAATAAATTAAAAGAAAAGGATGAAACTACTTTTCAGATTTATGGATAGGGGAAGAATTTGAATAAGGGTGTAATAGAGAGGATCAAAGAATATAAAATGAACAATTTTGATTATATAAAGATCTATGTGTACAAAAACGTTTTTAGCAGAACTTTTCACAGCAACCTCAAACCAGAAGCTAACATTTGTACCTACTGGAGAACGGCTACACAATTTGCCATATGACTATAATGGAGTACTACATAGAAATGGCATAGTTGTAGAGAAAATTAGGAATAACTACGATCTGAGGTAGAGTGAAGTTAGTAGAACTAGGAAAACAATGTATCCAATGACAATAGCATTAAAGAGAAAAACAACACTGAAAGACTTTAGAACTCTGATAAGATAAATCATACCACCCTTCTATAGCCAGACAGGTGATGGAATTAAAATTTAGATTAAAAACATGCATATTTGGACATGAGCAATGTAAGAATTTGTTTTGTTAGACTGTGTTACCAGGGTTTTTAACTGTTTCACTGGGTGGGTGGGGGGTTGGTTGGGAATGGAGGGATAGAGAGCAGTAGATGATAAATGCTTGTCAAAATAAGCTTTTTAATATGAAGATAAAATAGAAACAATGTAGTCTGGAGAGGGAGTACAGTAGCAATGGAATGAGAGAGGTGAGAAGCAGGAAAGAAGTGTGCAGAAGGTGGCATTTGAGGTGAATGTTAAAAGAAAATAAAGTAAAGGCAAAGGTGAAGAAGGAGAATCAGAAACATCCATTGCAAAAAAATGGAGATGGGAAATGGGAGTGTTGTTAGAGGAACACTCCAAAAATAAGAGGTACACTGGATCTCTGACCTCAAAGAACTTAGATTAATATTCCTTTGGGGGAGAAAATATGAACAGGGACTGATCTATGTTGGCAAAGGGAGTTTCCTCATTAAAACTTCTCTATACCAATGACATTAGTGGTCCAGTTCCAAATTCCTTTGTGACGATCCTTGTGAAGATCTGACCATATCACTCCTGTACTTAATAAATCTCAATGTCTTCTTACTGCATAATGTATCCCATTACTTTTAACATGCCATAACTTGTTCAACCATTCCTCAACTGATAGGCATCCCTTCAGTTTCCAATTCTTTGCCTCCACCAAAGGAGTTGATATAAATATTTTTGTACAGACAGGTCCTTTTTCTCTTTCTTTGTTTAACTAGGGTTTTGACCGACTTGTGGTATCTCTAGGTTGGAGGGTACACAGTTTAGTCTCTTTGGAGTGTTAATTCCAAACGCCTTCCAGGACGGTTGTGACAATTCATAGGTCCACCAGCAGCATTGGAGTAGGGTGGCAGCTGCAGGACTGATGGGGTTTAGATTGTGGGAGCCCCCTTGAACTTCCCTTGAATCTTCCCACTAGATGAGGCATTTGCCTGAGGCGATAAACCTTTCATTATTGCTAGGCCCAAATCCCTAAGCTAGATTACTCTTAACCTAGTTTAGCCCTCCATTGTCTGGCTAGTTTCCACCCTAGATCCCATCAAAGCGTCTATGCCCAAGTCTGTTAGCCTTAAACTAGCCTAGCCCTAGTCTGTTATTTCCAGGTAGCCTTCAGCTACTTCCCACCCTGAATCCCATTCCTGGAGTCTGACATCTAGTTACCCCAGTCCCATCAAGCTCCTCCTTAGACTCCTCCTCAAGCCCCTCCCTAAACCTCTCCTCCCATCACCCCAGGACCTCCCTAGATCCTTCCCACAATCTTTGTGTATATAGGTTTCATCTTGCCTCCATGAAGGTGCTCAGATTCCATTTCTCAGATGGAATCTGGCCCGCTTGTGAAAAATGAGCTTCACAAATGGTGAGATTTCTTAAGAAAACTCATTACGGCAAATCTGTAATAAACTTTATTTTTCTCTTTGGCTGTGAGAAAGCTTGAGTAGAATTCTTTTGAGCAAGACCCAGCGTATTAGTATTTTTGGGGTCTCAAGCACCCCTAAAAATATGATTCCCTGACCTCAACAGGACCATAGCCTCTTAGCCTGTGAACTGAGTCTCAGATCCCATCTTTTGGGAACCTGTACAAGTGTTACAGCCCTGTTCTTTGGCCCAGGGTTGAATTTGAGTTGACCTCTTCTAGGTTAATCTGACACTGAGGGTGGCTCCTGAGCCTGAGGGTTGAATCTTCAGTTTCAGATTTCTCCCACCTTAGGTGATCACCAACCAGTTCTGAGACTCTGTTCCCCTGGGGGCTGAGTTCGAGATCCTGGTCCTGCCATTTTGTTGGAGTCTGGCTCTATCATCCTGGCCCATACTTATCCTACAGGTCCTGCCCCATGGAAGAACTATGTGCTTCTGGTTCAAATTTGTGATTCTGAGCTTGAAAGATGACCTGGTGTGGTTTCTCCTTAGATTTTTATCACCACTTGGTCTCTGACACTTGTCAGAGATCTTTGGTTGTAGTTTTCAGAGAAGCCGGGCTGCAATGCTTCCTCTAACTCTGCCATCTTGGCTGGTCTCTGGCTTGGTCTTCCAACCTCATTATACATTATTTCCCTTGGGGTACTTAACAACATAGCCTTCCTACCTTTTATTTTGTATTTTTCTGCATGCTTGTTCTACACACCTGTCTCCTATGATAAAAGGTAAATTTCTTGAGAGTACAGATGATTTCATTCTTTGTGTTTGTATCTCTAGTCCTAGCATGGTGTCTGGCACATGATAGATGATTATTAAAATACTTGCTGTTTGACTGAAGAATTCCACATGCCTTCAGATTTTGTGACATCTTGAATTTTTAGAATAAGGACATCTTTTCTACAGAACATTATGCTGAGTATATTAAGAAAAACCAGAGTATGATCCGTTCTCTTCCTCTATTCCATATTCTCTCTCTCTCTCTCTCTCTCTCTCTCTCTCTCTACTCTTCCTTTCTCTCCCTCCTTTTTCTCTCTCAACAATCTAAATTTTCTCTTTACACAAAATTTGAACAGAGCCCTTTTTTTCTGTTCTGTACCACAAAACAAGGAAGCCAAGACTACACAATAGGAGAGGTTGATGAAACTAAGATTGTTAACGGACAAAACGTTGCCCTGTCTGGACCCTTGTTAGATTTACTGTTAGAACACAGTGACATTCAGGGATATTTTTGTTATACCTGTATCTTGGCAATTTCAATTCAACTCAGCTATCTATAGAGTACTTAGTACATTCCTTCCACCATGCTAGATGAGATCTGTGATATAAAAATAATATATGGCCTAGCCCTTGCTTTCAAGGATCTCCTAATTTTGTTGGGAATAGACTCACTCATACAAAACAAGGAACAGGGCAAGACCATTTAAAATTATTGCCAAAGTGAAGAAGGTCAAAGGTCATGGTACATCAAATATAAGAGGTAACCAAGCAAGGAAGTGACTGGTCTTGCCAGGATCTAGCCTAGTCTTTCTAAAGGAAGAAACTTGAGATGGGTTGATGATGTGTTGATAGAAAAAGACAAATAATGCTTGAAAAATGAACATGCTGGAATGAACATTCCTTTCCTCTAGACAGAACTTCAGTCTAAAGCTATGACCAAGTTGAGCATATTAAAAGCATGCTGACCTTTAACTGGCTAATGAGTACCCAGGATTGGCCCAAGATGGCCAACATCGCCAAATATAAGTGGAGTGATCCAGGACACCACTGTTTAAGTGTAAGTTGGGGTTAGTAGAACAATCTAACCATTTTCCAGTGTATGTTATACAATCTGCTTCAGTTTGGCCTTCGTGTGGTCAAGGATAGCCTCCTGCTCAGGCTCATGGCCATGCAAAATGAAATCTGACATGAACTCTGTAAATTAACATTATAGTCATTCAGTAAGCATTCGCTGAACACCCGTGTGAACAGCATTGAAGTTGGCCATTTCTGTGATAATAAAAGAAAACTGTCTTCTATGGAATATTATCTTTGGGTGTGAACCAATGGGGTACTCTATGAGCCAGTGACACTGGCCTCTGCTGTTCCTCAAACTAGACACACTGTCTCTCCACTCTAAACATTCTTATTGGCTGCTCTCTGTGGCTGGAATACTCTTCCACCTCAGCTCCACATCCTGGCTTCTTTCAAGATTCAGCTCATACCCCATCTTTTGCAAGAAGCCTTCTCCAATATCCCTTAACACTAGTGCCTTCCTTCCAAAATTACCTTGATTTTACCCTGTATATATCTTGTTTGTGCATAGTTGCTTGCATGTTGTCTTCCCCATTAGATTGTAAGCTCCATGAGAGCAGGGACTGACTTTGCCTGTCTTTGTGTCCCTAGTGGACTGGCACATATCAAGTGTTTAATAAAGGCTTTTTTACTTGACTTGACTTGGGGATTACTTGGTATATTAGCCTGGATGACAGTGTCCAGTAATCCCTTTTTATCCAAATGGGGATAGGGCTTTAGGGGACACCTTAGCAAGCCTAAGGGTGGGGAGGCCTTGGCTTGGATTGGGCTGAAGGGCCCCTACTGTCCCAAGGCTGGATTTCACAGTATAATCTCATTATAATATTGTGTTATATATAGCATATATAATATATGCAATATTACCTATAATGCTGTATAATATACAGTATATTATACTGTGATTATAGTATTATAATAATATTATATTGTGATTATAGTAGATTATTATATAATCTACTCTGATAGATGGCTTATTGATCATGTTATCAACCCCTTGTCTCAGGAGCTACAAGCAAAGGGGAGAGGGTATCACCACCATTTGCTCAACTAGTAAGACAACTGGCTTTGTGCCTATTTTCCTACCATCCGTAGAGATCTTATATGTAGCATGTGTAGATTTTGCCCCATCATTGATCTCCCACTCATTCACAAGTTGGTCTTCCCACAGTTATATAATTGGACTGCTTTGTCTGAAGACTAATTGTCTTCTAGACATTGATCCCAGGGCTTGGTAATATATGGGGGGTGGTAGTGGTGGCGAAGTACAGATCTATTCTATCAAACCCATTTAACTTTAGGAATTTCACCCACTCCCTTTCAGAATCTGAATCAGTAATTCACCTTTCTGAAGCCAGGTATGCATATCCCCTCCCACAGCTACTTTAAAAAGGTTAGAAGGAGGTCTCTATGTGAAGCATATAATGGATTCAACTAGCTTTGCAACAGTAAGTCCTAGTGAGCTCCCTAAGCCCAAGGAACTCTACTGCAGAAAAAGACTTCCATGTTAGTTCCAGTGGACCATCTTTTCAGTAGCTCTCCTGCTCTAGTGACTCATCAGGTTGCTGGTTGAATTTCTCTTGTGATGTCCTAGTTCCTTCATGGCGAGAGGCTTACCCACTCTCTGCTACCTCTGTAAGAGAAATCACTCTCCTTGCATAATGTAGGACTTATATTAGAATGAAATTGATCACTCATAGGTCAGTGAACAGTTTAACAAAAGGAGGCTTACTTAGCTATAGCACAGAAAGGATACTCAACAAGAATAAGGCACTTAGCTTGGGCAGACACCTTCTCCCCTCCCTCACATACATTGGTTCCATATGGGAGCATGAATGGTCAGCAAGGGTGGGATATGCTGATGAATTTAGGCTTGAACATCCACCAAAGCTGAAGGATCCCCAACTCCACATGGGTGGGCAACTTTTGTATGTTTAAGTGACCAGGGCGCCCCAGAGACATGACCCGAAGACACCAGGAGGCTGTGTCAACACTTTTGTGTAGCTTGAGTGATAGGACAATCAATTCTTAGGGATGGATTTTTGCCTTTTAGGGAAAGAATAAGCACAACCTATGTGGCAGGCAGGGATTGGTTGGAGCACAGCATTGGTAGATAACATCTTATCACGGTTCTCAAGAACAAAATTCTGAAGACATACAAAGAAAAACAATTCCAATGAAGAAGAAATGGAATGGTTATCTAAAGAGACCTGTGTGGATAAACTAGGAATCCACCATCCAACCAAATGACATTTAAAGGACACAAATTCAGAAATGGAAACATAGGAAAATAATAGAAAACAAATATAAAAGTGTAGTGTAAAAATAGTTTCAGGAGGGGCAGCTAGGTGGTGCAGTGAATTCAACTACCTTTGCAATAGTAAGTCCTAGAGAGCTCCTAAGCACTGGCTCTGTATTCAGGAGGACCTGAATTCAAATCTGTCCTCAGATACTTATTATCTGTGTGACCCTGGGCAAGTCACTTGTGTCCTGACTCCCTCCAAAAAATAAAAAAAAAAATAGCATCAGGACTGCTGAAGCTCGGAATGAGCCGGTGAAGGAAATCTTTTAAAAATTATATTGGAGAAAAAAGCAACAAATAAGGGTAAATAAAAACAACTAATTGAAGCAATTGGAATGAGGGTTGATAACTGAGAAGTCAGATCTAATCAACTTTCACTTTATTTCTGTTTTCCTTTCCAAAAATTCTCTTTGGGTTGGAAAAGCAAGTACAAATATGGCTGACAGGGCTTGGAAAATACAAGTATATTAAGAAAGAATAAACTGTACATGATAAATGACATCTTAGATTACTGAAAAGAACTGGAAAAAGTGAGTGCTGAGTCATTGTCAGTGACCAGTTGAAATTCTTAGAGAACAGAAGAGTTATTGTGAGATCAGAGAAGCGGAAATTCTCGAGTTTTCAAAAAAGAGAAGATGAAAACGGTTTGAACCCTAGAGGGTAAGCTTAATGCAATTCCTATTAAAAAAAATCTAAAACATTATCTAAAGGGATGGTTAGTGAACAGCTAGAAAAGGAAAGTCTCAAACCTCTAGTTAAGATGGCAATATTAAGGTGACAGAGGAGCCCAGCTTATCCAAACATACTCCAAGAAAATATCTGAAAAGGGTCCTAGGTCGGTTGGTTGGTTGTTGTCCTCATTCTCCAAGAGGACCAAAATGACATCACTATGTTGGGTTCAAGATACAGTGTGTTGACTGTGTTGTTTACCCTTTGTTCTTGAAGAGGACTATGACATCAGGGAGGTGATGCCATGACTTGCAAGTGAATAGAATTTAAGTGAGGGAGGCTATGAAAAGTCATGAGCCTCACTTTCTCCTCTGGAGCCACCTGGGTCCAGTGGTCAGATGTAGAACAGGATGACTGGACATGGCCTTCATCTGACTGTGGCAGATCAGACCAATACAAGCTTGGAATCTTCTTCCACAGGTTGAGCACAAACATTCGGAGTAGAGTTGTCTCTAAATCTGCACATCTCACATTTCTTTTGAGCTACTGCAATTTTGCTTTGCTCATAGAGCACAGAGATTTCTTTGATGTGAGCATGCCATACTGGGTTGTCCTGTGCTAGTGTCTCCCACATCTCCCAATCAATTCCAAAGTTCTTCAGAGAGACCTTGAGAGTGTCCTTGTATCGTTACTTCTGACCTCTGTGTGAGTACTTGTCTTGTGTGAGTTAATAGAAGTAGAACAAATAGAAAGCACATGAGAAAAGCTTGTAAGGCCCATTTAGAATGGCACCAAGGGAAGCGAGCAGAGGCTGGGAGAAAGGTTACTCCTGGGAGCTGAGGATGAATTCAGATAAATAGACCTGAAGCCTGAGAACACTGGCAGAGAGCTGCTCCAGTGAAGCCACTCTAGTGAAGAGGCCAAAAGGCTGTGGGTGATGGGGGTCATGTCTGAAGCCAGCAGGTACTCTGAATGAGGATGCTCTAGGGATGCCACAAGCCAGTGTGAGCTCCTGTACTCAAGGTCTGAAGCCAAATCCCGGTCCTTGCCTGGCAGAACAGAAGTAGGGGATAGAGCCAGTCCCCATAAACCCTCTATAGAGAGACAGTCGCTGGCTGTGCATGTTCACATCACTGTTATTAACAGAAGAGTTAACTCAGAGACAAGGTACCCGCTGTGGTGTGACTAAGAAGATGCCTGAAAACACCAAGATCTCTACCACTTGAAGGCAGCCTGTCAGGGCTACATCAAGGAATGGAACCAAGTTCTGATTGGAGATTTTGCAAAAAAGATAGAAACAGGTAGAGATCGATACAAAAGCCAGGGACTGAGGTAGAGGGTGGGAACTAGCAGGAGCCAAGATATCTATGATGGCAGCAGTCATAGCATCCAGGCAACAGATGGGACAAGATGCAACAGGGTTTGGTCAAACCACTCAAAAGTGCTGAAGGGGATGGAGCCTAGTCCTGACACAAAGTCTCAAAGCAAGAACCGAGACTAGAAATACAAATAAACAGGAGAAACTTTTAAAACACAATGAACATATCCTATGAGTTGAGAAGTGCAAGAAGTAAATCCAGAAGAATGTAATGCCAAAACAAGTACAAAATCTTAGGGAAAAAATGTCTCAGTCACAAGAACTACAAAAGTGGCTGGAAGCAGTGGGGAGGAAAAAAATCATAGGTAGAAAAATGAAGAGCTCATGGAAAAACAATGGAAGGAGATGGCCCAGCTCAGAATAGAAGGTGAATATCTTACCCAAGTAGTAGACTCCGTGGAATGATGCGAACCCAACTCAATTCATCAAAGACAGTTACACTGAAAACAACTGAACCACAACCAATACCATGATGTGCCTTCCCCCTCCTACATGTCTGGGGTTGAGGAAGATATAGCACACAACATTCTCCCACTGCTACATAAATCTACAGAGTCTCTCCTCTGAAGATTTTATGGGAACACAAAGACCAATTTATAGGTTAGCATTTTTTTAAAAATGCAAGCAAAGATAATGAAATTTTTCCAAACAAATGAAAAAAAAAAGTGGATTTTGCAAATCAGAGGCCTGGTGTCCTTTGTGATTTTTTAAACCAACCACATTTACCATATATTTTCTCTACTCTTTCACCAATCTACTTCATTTGAAACAACATCATTTGCTTCCCTCCCCTTAACTTCTTTCTCTTCTTTTCTTCAGTAGAAAAATGATTATTGCTATAAGGAAGGGTTTCAGCTACAGAGAGAGGACTATCGTGGAAGCCAAGCATAATTAAACACTAGAAGCCAGACACAGTAACTCGGATACATATATTAAGCAGAAAGAAAGATAGTGTCGGACCTCAAAAAACTTACATTGTAATGGACAAAGAAAACACGCAGAAACAATCAGAAAAAGTGGGGGCCATGATTATTCATGAAAATAAGCTGTTTCAATTCAGTTGAAACCTGAATAAAACCTTCAGTCCTGGTAGTAAAAATTTGAAAACCTGGGAATTGTTTAGAGTTGTGCAGTAGGAAGAGTTCTCACTGGCTTTAGAGTCAGAGGACCTGGGTTCAAATCTAGCCTCTTATACTGCTTTGACCTTGGACAATATGGTTCCCTTCTCCTGGCTTTGGTTTTCTCATCTGTCAAATGAAAGGCTTGGACCAGAGGGGTCCCTTCCACCTCTCAATCTATGATGAAGAACAGAAATTGTAGGTCTATAAGAGCAAGATTTCCGTGGAAGAATTTAAAAATAAGAATTAAAATACACACACACACACACTCATATATACATATACATATATACGTACATACATACATATATATTACACACATGCACACACATAATATGCTTGTCATGATAGTGCTGGGAAAGAACAACTCTAATAAGCCTTAAAAAGAATGCTTCCTCATTTACTTTCAAGTGAACAAACACCAAGCAAAAACTGGAAAAACCAGCCTCCAACCACTGCAGATATCCCTGCTGCTCTCATGCTCAGTAATCGAATATACTTCCTTTTGAGAAGTAAAAGCATCCTTAGCTGGATGTGTAAAAAATAAATGGGTTTCTTACTTTGGGCTGCCTATAAACTTGAAAGAACCATTCCTGATATCACCTTCTTGTGAATATGGGGAGAGATAAAGACAAGGATGACCTCAAAGTTTGATTTAGTGAAAGCAACAGTGTGAGAAAGGGGTTCATGGGATTTGAAGCACAAAGGGACCTGGGAGATGATCTAGCCCAAAGCACTCTCATTTGCCCAGATGAGATCCCAAGGGCTGGGAGGTAACTCATCTGACGTCTCCCCAGTCACAAGGAACAGAGTCAGGGGTCCTGACTCCAGCTCTAAACTCCCTAATACACCACAATCTGGAGTTGGTATCTGGTTTCAAGGTTCAACAAGACAGACCATTCCTTTCTCTTATAAATTTTGAGATGGTATCTCAGCTAGATTCCCTTTATTTCTACTGTAGGTGGCCATGCAGGTAGAAGGACTCGGTGACCTATGCAACAACCTGGCACCTGTGAGAAACAAGATGATGGTTGGCTCCTCTCGGATTCCTCAGGGAAACTGTGCCAAAGCCTCTAAGGGAAATGCTAAAGTAAACATCAGACACTAAATTCAACTCCTAAAGCACAGGACAGGATTTACATGGGAGGTTCTGTTCTTAAGAGGGGAGCAAGGAAGGATAACTGCTTCCCAAGCAGCCTCACCTGTGCTGAATGTGCTAGCCTTAGGATGGACTGGAAAGAGTCTTGTCCCCAGCTGGCCCTTGAAGCTTGTCCAGTACAGCCTGGTTCTACTCTCAGTGCAGGAGAATGCTCAGAATCAATCCTCCCCAGGAAGGGTTAATCAGATGCTTGATGAACCCAGGCAGGGAAAAACAAAAATGTGCATCCTCTATTCTTATGGAGACAGAAGGGTCAATCCAGGGGGAGAAGGAAAATCTCTGGTTGGCAAAATGTCTGACAGGAAAAGCAGAAAATTGCTTTCAATGTGTTCCCCCGGCTAGGACCATAACCTCCTCCACACACAAAAATGACACTGTCTGCGGAAGTCTTCAGCTGGGCTTTTAAAAGCTTCCAACAGAGTTGGGAAGGCAAGTCTTATGCCCCTAATGAGGAAACTCCATGAGCTGTGTCTCTCTCTTTCTGCTTCTACTTGCTGAGGGGTGCTTATGCTTTGTCTGGGTAACACAGGAACCTAGAGGTTTAAGGGGCATTTTGTATTTCCCCTCCAACTAAGACGGACAATTTGGAATTCTCCTGAGTAAGCTCACACCTTGCAGAAGCCAATGTACTTGATGGTTTCTAGAAGGGTACTAGATCTGTTGCCAAGGCCAGCAGGGCTGCCTGAGCCACCTTTGATGACTTCTATAATTTTATGCTATATTTCCATGTTTCTCTTTGAGGGCAGGAACTGTTTTGTGTCCCTTGCACCAAGTCTGTGGCCTTGGCAGTCAGCGAGGATTGGGACTCCTTCAGTGTTCTGGAATATTTATCAGTAAGCTATTATACCCTCCTATTGATTTGCTGGGTTGTCCCTAACAGGCCCTGGGAGCTTTGCATTCTGAAATCTTGCAGTTTTGCAAGAGATCTTGCAGAGATTTTGGAAATAAAGACTATGGTGATATGGCAAGGGGAGAGAGAGGGTACTAGTTGGTGTAGTGAATGGAGTACCCAGCTTGGAGTCAGGGAGACCTGAATTCAAACAATTCACACCAAAGTTAAAACAGGCAAAGGAAGAATACAGCTTTGCTCCCAAGAAAGACAGTTAGTTGGTGTGGTTAGATGGCCTGGAGTCAGGAAGATCTGAGTTCAAATCTAGCCTCAGACACTTACTAGCTGTGTGACCCTGGGCAAGTAATTTCACCCCGTTCTCAGTTTCTCCATCTAGGGATAATAACAGCTCCTACTTCCCAAGGTGTTTGTGAGGATCAGATAAGATCATATTGATAAAATGTCTGGTAAATAATAAGCACCAAATAAATGCTAGCTATTAAAATCATAATTATTATAATTAGATTATTAGATGAAGTGAATCAAGTCACAGTTCATCTGTAAAGTGGTTGGACAAGACAACTTATAAGAACCCTTCTAATTTAAAATCTATGACTCCTTTAACTTTTTTCCTTTTTTTTTGGCAAGGCAATCTAAATTTTTTTTTGGGGGGGGGGTGATGCAATCAGGATTAAGTGACTTGCCCAGGTTCACACAGCTATTAAGTGTCAAATGTCTGAGGCTGGATTTGAACTCAGGTCCTCCTGACTCCAGGGCCGGTGGTCTACTCACTGTGCCACCTAGCTGCCCCCATGCTAAGTATTTTAAGACACACTATTAGCTGGAGGATACTGTTCAAAACTTGTCAATATTCTATTTTTTGTTGAGTGTGTGCATGCATGAATGTACACACAACCCATCTATTTTACACTAAATTGGGTTGGATACAATCCTTTACAATTTCTTTAGATCTGAAGCCATGCTAAATGGTTCTTATTAAGACTCGAAATGAGTAAGTCTCACCTAGACTCACCTAGGGGGCAGCTAGAGTGGTGGTGGTCCAGTGGTGGTCCAGTGGATAGAGCTGGACCTGGAATCAGGATGGCCTGAGTTCACATCTGGCCCCAGACATTTAACTTACCAGCTATGTGACCCTGGGCAAGTCACTTAATCCTCTGCCTCTGTTTCCTTATATAAAATGAGGTGAAGAAAGAAATGGCAAACCATTCCAGTATCTGTGCTAAGAAAACCCCACTTGGGGTCACAACGAGTCGAACATGACCTGAACAAAAGTAAGCCACTGGTACACAAATTATAACTCTGATGACCATCCAATAGTTATTCTACAAATATCTGAGAAAATTTCTTAAAGTCACAGATTGAGTTTAGTCCGTGGAAATTCTGAAGAGCAAAACATTCCATCCTTCCTGGAAGATGGCCATTTACCTCTTTGGACACATCATAGCAGCATTCTTAAGGAGCCTTCATTGTGCAGGACTTAAATTTTCCTCAGTAGGCAAGGAAATATAAACCCACTTTCCAAGCTAAACTTGGAAGTGTGAACATGGATTATTTTTAGGGTGGACATATGCTATATTCCCAGAAGATGATCACATCATGTCCATCCTGACAATGCAGAAGAGCAACATCTTGGGTAATGATCGGTACCATCAACAGGGATACAAGGTGGAGGCAGGAAGGCAGCATTTAGGCTTATAGAAGCACTTGGATAGCTGCTGGTACCAGCTACATCTGGTTTTCCCTCTGCCTTCCCTTTGCACAGTTATAAGGTATTTCCTCTCGACTTTTCCTCCCCTTCCTCAACCTACTTACCCCCTGGTTTTTGTTTTTGTACTTAGCCCCCAGGATCACAGCAGAAAGGGCTAAGATCCTGCCCATGCACACAGACAAATACAAAAACTCCTAAGGAGGACATGACTAGGGGCATTCTAATATAACTCCTAGATGGCCTCCAATTCTTCAGTGGGGAAAAATAGCACCTTAGGACTGAATTAAGCATTGGAAGGAACCTTAGGTGCCACCTAATGCAACTTCTAAATTGACAGAGAAAGACAAAGACCCAGGTGGTTTTGAAGACTTGCCCGTGGCCACACAGTAATTGTCAGAGGTTGGATTTGAACACAAGTATTTCTAACTCCAAATCTAGAAGTCCATCAATGATATCATGATTCCTTTCCACATCAGTCCACTTGTGGTCTGTATCTGATCTCAGGAAGAAGATAGATGGACCGATTACTATTTCTGCAGAGAGGTCATTGGAACCACTCAAAGTTTGTTCACTCAGAATGTAGGGGTAGCTATGAATCATGTGCGTGAGCAGGTCATTGCTGTTCCCACTTGGACTATGAGTGCACCTCAGTGCACAGTAAGAGGCGATCTAATATACTAAACAAACATACACGTGACTTCATATACAACAGCAGGCACTATTTTGTCTCCTATTCCATAAGCAGATGTCATTTTGTGGCCTGGCCTTGCTCAGAGATTCTCTCATTATGAGTCAGAAACATGTAGGTCTCACCTAGACATTGCTAGTACTCAAATTATAGCTCTGATGGATCTTCATCCTGTAGTTATCCTATAAATATTTGAGAAAAGTTGTTAAAGTCACAGAATCATGAGAAATAGCCTTAGGTCAGTCAGTCAATAAGTTTTTGTTAAGCCTTGGCTCCAAGCCAAAGCCCACTTGGTCATTGTATGGACCCAGATTGACTTAGAGTGAATATAAATAGGAATTTAGATTTTTGTTTCAGCCAGAAACTCTGAGGGTCTTCCCCTCCCAGTTTAATTTTTTTTCTCCTAGACTAAGTTAAAGAGGCCATTCTTTGCCTTATTTTTTACCTAGTCTTAATCATTGAAATGGGCACTGCCCTAGTCAAACTGAGACCTGCTAAAGGCCAAGGTCTTCCACTGCATCTGTGGCCATCTCTAGTCTTTCTGAAGTGCATCTGGCCACTGGACCCAGATGGCTCTGGAGGAGAAACTGAGGCTGGTGACTTTGCACAGTCTTCTCTCACTTAAATCCAATTCATTTGCATGTCATGGCATGGCATCACCTCCATGATGTTATGGTCCTCTTCAAGAATGAAGGACAAACAACAACGACCCTGTTAAATCTTTATTGTTTGTCAGGTGCTATCCCTTCTGTCAAAGAGCTCCCATTCTAAAGAGGAGGCTAACATACAAACAACTTATATATACAAACTAACATACAAATAACTTATACAAACAAACATATAAGATATATCCAAAGGCCAAGGAAGACAGATGATTTGCTCAAGGTCACACAAGTCCTGCTGCATCTAAACATTTTTCCATAATAGTCAATTCCCATTATTGCCCTTTTCAGAGCTGACCAAGACACACCCTGATTTTAAAAGTTGGGATCTAGTGGGATTTTATACCCAAACACCCGTGCTCCTCTTACACAACTCCAGCTGTCTCTGGCTGGCTGTTACTCAGAGAACAAGAGGGGTGGAATGTGACATTGGAGGGGGCTCTGGCTTCTTCAGGGCCCCTCTCTCATTCTTTCTTGTCTGCTTCAATTTCACGGTACTGTTCCCAAAGGGAAATGGAAAGCAGAGAACGGGAAAGCTGGAGACCTCTGCACTGACAACCTTTGGTCTCTTTTTCAGCAAGAAATTGCCATTTAAATTTCCTCTTTGCTAAAAGGTCCAGTATATTTCTCAGTGCATGGGAAAAGAGGCAGCTGAAGCGTCTGCCTTTCCATCACTCACTGCCTTGCTTGTATGTTGCCCTTGGTTGATGAAATGGGGAGTGTTGGATTTGAAATCAGGAGTCCTGCTTTGGGTACTTTTAGCACTGTGGTCTTAGGCAAATCACATGACCTCTCTCAGCCTCAGTTTCATCATATGTAAGATGGGGATAATAATAATAGGGTCTACCTCACCTTCTTGAGAAGATCAAATGGTAACAGAGGTGACAGATGTAAAACACTTTGTAAATCTTATAACTCCTTATATAAATGCATTACTACTATTCTGCCAGTGATAAGCTAGGTAGGTCCTGGGAAAGCTGACAGTCGGCTGCTGGGACCACATTACAAACTCATGTGGCAGAGTCTACCAGGGCTTATGAGCCAGTACCATAGCCTTCAAAGACCAGGGGTCATCTCCATGCCATGACAGGGCACTTGAAAGGGACCAAGAAAACAGTTCAGACAGTTGGCATGTAGGTAGAGATAAGAATGGGGAAAGACACTGCAGGTGGAGATGTGATAACATAGCACTTCAGAAGCAATACCGAATGTTAAATAAACACAATATTTTTATAAGTAAGAACATCTTGATTAAGAGTAAGCCCTTATTCGATTTGTAATACAGTTTGATTGGAGGATGAAAAGGAATGCAATGAACTGTGAAGACTGTGGTTGTGGGTCCAAGGTTTAACCCTGACTTTTCTCCAGGTTTAATTCAAACATGACTTTGATTCTCCTCAGCTGCTAATGCCTCCCCATTAAAATGACCCCATTTACCTGTATATGCTGTCTCTGAAGATAGAATGTAAAGCTTCTCCAGGGTAGATACCGTTTCATTTTTGTTTTTGTAATTCTAGTGGCTAACATAATGTCTGGCACACTGGAGCTTAATTAATGCTTGGTGGTTGATAGTAGAATTTAGTGTGTCAGTACACAGGACTTGCT
The DNA here is from genome assembly GCA_028646595.1 of Phalanger gymnotis. Classification (NCBI taxonomy): domain Eukaryota; kingdom Metazoa; phylum Chordata; class Mammalia; order Diprotodontia; family Phalangeridae; genus Phalanger; species Phalanger gymnotis. Next base: position 306,484,863 of record CM053623.1, read on the forward strand.
AACTGTACAGGACCTATGGGCGATTCCCTGGGGAAGGGATAGGGACTAGGTGTGCAGGGCACATAGTGAGGGGGCTTTGCAACGGAAGGCTGCTGGCCATAGGGAAACTATGCCTTCTGCAGAAGAAGGGTAGAGACCAGAAGGAGAGGACTATGAGAGACAGGTAAGCAGGTTTCCTTACATGTGGAAGCAATTGCGGCATCTTGATGAGACCAGTTTCCCTATTTTCATGTGTTTCCTGTGCCTTCCCGGGGGTGGGCAGGGAGGGCAAGTCAACTCACCTGGGTACCCAAGGGATATACCTGTGTCTCTGTTCCCCTTGGAACAGTGGTAGACATTAGCTACCAATGTTGCCTAGTCTGTCTGAGCTTTGGAAACAGTAGGTATACAGGAGGCCCTGAGCACCAATGCCATGCCGGGGAATATATATGTGCAGACTGACCACAGCCCCAACTGCATCTCAGTTGAAGAATCCTATTCCCCCTAAAGCAATGGCTCTAGCAGAGGTCCTGGACTCTTGACAAATAAACAGAAAGTCTACTAAAAGGGTTACAGACCTAATACAAACCCCTCATTTTACAGATGACGGAACTGAATTGAATTCTCAGAGAGGGGGCTCTATCCCCTGCACCACCTAGCTGCTGAGTAGAGTAGTACTTGTATATAATTTATAAATAAAAAAATGTATTGGGGGCACATGCTCAAAAATGTTTTACTGAAAGGGGTGCGTGACTAAAAAAGTTTGGAGATCACTGGAACAAATAGAATGTTAAAGGTGGAAGGGCCTTTGAGAGATTAAATAATCTCAAATAAATATTAAAATAATAATAATAATCTCAAATATTTCTTGTTATAGATGAGAAGAGTGAGATCTAGAGAGTTGGAGAGATGTGCCCACAGAGGCATAACAAGTTAAGGACACAGTCAAGACTAGAGCCCAGGTTTTCTGATCCCCAGTTGGGTGCAGAAAGTTCCAACTACAGGATTGCCCTGATCCAGCAAACACGTGCAATAGCTTTGTATTCAATGAAACAAGCACAAATTTGTGCCTGGCACCGTGTATCAACATCGCCAATGCTGTTAATGAAAAAGCCTGGCACATCCCTTTTTTGGGACTCTGTATTCTGGTGATGACCACATCAAGAGAATCATGACTGGGGCTAGAATAGTTTGAAGTGGATAATGAATGGGACCAGTAGGGTGAGTAAGATTGGCAGGGTATTGTTGAGGAGGAATGAATGAGTGGGCTACCAAGCGTCCGCCATTTTGGAGGACTCAGTTGTCACTCCTTATGTGGGTAGTTTTTTCTTGCCTTCACAAAGAGTAACAGAAGGAAAAGGGTGGTGATGGGAGAGAATTTGGAACTGAAAATAAAACAGAATTTAGCCTGAGGGGGAGGGAGGAGGAAGTCAGAAGCACTACCTCAGCACTTATGTTTTCCTGATTATTGGTTCTGTAGTCACGGCAGGAGGAGCTGAGTGGCATTTATCTTACATCTTTCAAAAATGTAATCTTTTGATTTGTAGAGAGTAAAGTGGTTTGTAATGGGATTTTATAGTTCATATGGAATTTAAGGCATGGCCTAAAATAAGTACTTTGGACTTCTTCCTACTCATTTGCACTTTCATTTAGGGAAGGAAGAATTAGTGGTGTTACCAATTTTCAGTGGAGAAGTCTATGACTCTCTTAACACTAAATGGAACTGGGAACTCATTTCTTTCTTCCGCCCCTGGTCCTCTAGCCCAACTTTCAAAATTCTGTTAATGGCACCATTGCTTTCTTAGGCACTTGAGAGCAAAATCTTCAGCTTCCCACTCAAGCTCCACACGGGATCAGTTTCTAAATTATTTTTATTTTTGTCTCTCCTGCCCTAATTATGCCTTTTTAAAAATTCTTATTTTTATCGATAGCTTGTTTTTTATATTATCATTTCTGAATAGCTCTTGCCTCCCCATTAAGCCAACCCTTCATAATAAAATTAAAAGCCATACCAACTTTGAGAATATATTTGATAGTCCATACTCACAATCCCCCATCCTCGACTCTTCTCTGAGCCAGGTTTGAGCATCCTGATCATACAACACTTGAGCATTTTATCTTTTTTTGTTTTCTTCCATAGTCACTATGTATCTTGTTTTTCTGATTCTGCTACTTTACTTTGTAACAGTTAGAGGAGAAATCATAGGATCGTAGATCAGGAAGGAACCTCCCAGGCCACTAAGTCCAAACCCCTCAAGCTCAGGGAGGGGCAGGATTTTGCCAAAGGTCATCCAGGCAGCCAGGTCAGTGGCAGGAACAGGAAACATTCTGTTTCTATATCTTTATTAGTCTGTTTGCTTGTTGTCCTTTGTTCTTAAAGAGGACCAAAATGATGTCACTATGCTAGAGTGAAGGTACAGTATGGGCAGCTAGAGGTCTCCACAGTGCATAAAGCACTGGGCTTGGAGTCAGGAAGACTCACCTTCCTGAGATCAAATTTGGCCTCAGACACTTCCAGCTGTGTGACCCTGGACAAGTCACTATTTGTTTAACAGCTCAATTGTTGTGCCATCTACTATGTTTCCAATTCTCTACAATGAAAAGTGCTGCTTCACAGGTCGTCTAAATGCCTAACAATGGGATGTCCATTTCCCACACCCTTAAAAAAGGGTATAAAACTGTGCTGATTTTTTAGTATAATTAGACCAATTCACAGCTCAGCTATCACTTGAGTACCTTTCTTTCCACAGTCCCTCCAGCAGCAACAATACATTTTACACATCATTGCCGGAGAAATCTTTCATGTCAATTGACCTCTTCAGTAGCTCTTCACTGCTGAACCAATAGTCCAAAATTAAATCCCATCATTTTTGCTTCCACAGAATCTTTCTTCTATGTCCCTTGTCTCTGCTCACACAGCCACCCTCTTATCAACATACCCATTATTTCTCCCTTGATCTACTCCAACAAACTTCTCACCGATCTTCTATGCCAAGTCTCTTCCAAGTGCCACCCAGGTGACAAAGTAATTTTCCTAAAGTGAACATCAAGCCCTCTCCTTAATTCAGTAATAAACTCCGATGGCTTCCTATTATCCTTAGAATCAAATATAAACTCTATTCTTTGGCATTTAAATCCCATTGTATTTTTCCAGCCTCCTTATACTTTGCTTCCCAGGATCCAGCTACACTGGTCTTCCTGGTGTTCTTCCCACATGATCCCCATCTCTTGATTCCTTTAAAATTCTCAGTTCGAACCCAAGTTTCTGTAGGACACCTTTACTAGCCTCCTCTTCCCCTATCCTCCTTTCTTTCTAAGATTCCATTTACATTATATATACCTTCCGATTTCCTTAAATCCCATCTTCTACAAGAAGCCTTCATGCTGAGATTATCTCAAATTTACCTTGCCTCTCTTGAATGTACCTCACTATTTGCTTCCCCCATTTGAATATAAGCTCTTTCTGAATTTGTACCCTTAGGGCTATCATGGGGCCTTATATAAAGCAAAGATGTGATAAATGCTTTATAATAGACTGACACTGTACAACCCCCCATCTCTGTGTGTATTGCCTTATCTCACCTACTAAATTGCGAGCTACAAGTCTTAGGTATCTCCTCAGTCTCTGAACACACATCAATATTTTCAGAGTTAGAACAACATACAAATGCACATCAATACAACAATACAAACACACACCAATATTTTCAGAGTTAGAACAACAAAATACAAACAATACAACATACAAACACACATCAATATTTTCAGAGTTAGAACAACAAAATATAAACTTCTCCCATCTCTCTCAGACACCTATTAATTTTCTGCTATTTTCTATAGGGAAATATCTGTGTTTTCTGTTTAGACCATCAACTATATGAAAATCAACGCTCAGATCTGGTGTTCAAGACCATGTTTCAAGCCACAAATAACAGCTTATGACATAGTGAAATAGGTCATCTGACTTGTCTCAATGACTGACCTGGATTGCCACACTGTTGGTTCAGCTGACTGATCCAACTGTTCCAATTGTTAAGATAATCTACAGTAACTGTATGGGTTACATGGTCCTGGTGGCTGGGATTGACTAATCTTTGGGCTCTATTACTTGGTTTAAGAAACACATTTAATTTTAGTGATTAAGGCAAACACATGTGATGTTCTACTATAGATCAGTTCAATGAGAGAAATCATACAACCTTTCTGTAAAATGAAGAGTGTGGCTAAATGATCTCTAAGCTGGTGTTCTTAAGCTGGGATCTGTGCACTTTTAATTTCCTTAATCTTAGTGCCTTCCCTTTGTGGACTTTCTCCAGTTTATCCTATCTATATCTGGTTGGTTCATAGTCATTGGATTGGTGTCTCCCCTACTAGCCTGAGAATTCCTTTCTTTGTATTCATAGGGCTTTGCACATAGTAGGTGCTTAATGTTTGTTGAGTTGACTTGTTGGACATTGGCTTTCTTATGCTCTCAGAATTCTGGCCTCTTTAATTCTATGGCCAGTATTCTGACCCCATTTCGTGCTCGTTTTCTCTGCCAATCAGTTAATGTGGTCCTCTTTCCTGAGGCACACCAATATCTCTTTGGGTTTCTTACCCATTTTTCAAAATCAGTTGAACTCTTCCATCTGTCGTTATCCTGTGCTGGAAGTCAGGGGTGAAAGACCCTGGGCTGTAAGGGGGAGAAACTTCAGGCTTCTGGTCTGCATCAGCATTCCTGGCAAAAGGAGAGAGACAAGGGCCTATGTAAATGCAGAGAATAGGACAAAGGAGCAACATGTATTTGTTTTAAGCATATACATTAAAATTTGTTATATGTTACATGGAAGAAAAAAACATTGCTTTTGGAATTACGATTTGCCTCCTCCTTCCCAAATCACTAACCCTTTGAAGAAGCAATTGCACTTCTATACTTCCAAAGAGATCAGAGAAAGAAGAAAAGGACTCACATGTATAAAAATATTTACAGCATGGGGCAGCTAGGTGGCACAGTGAGTAGAGCACCAGCCCTGGAGTCAGGAGGACCTGAGTTCAAATCTGACCTCGGACACAACACACTTACTAGTTGTGTGACCTTAGGCAAGTCACTTAACCACAATTGCCCTGCCTTCCCCCCTCCAAAAACAAACAAACAAACAAAAATATTTACAGCAGCTCTTTTTGTGATAGCAGAGAACTAGAAACAAAGAGGAAGCCCATCCATCGTGGAATGGCTGAAATAATTAGAATATGTGAATATGATGGAATGCAATTGTGTTGTAAGTAATGAAAGAGAAGGTTTCAGAAAAACTTGGGTAGACTTGTATGAACTGATGCAAAGTGAACAGAATCAGAACAATTTATATAATAGCAAAAAGAACTTTCAGACTTGATCAATGCAATGTCAACTACAAGAGAACCAAAGATAGTGTGCTAACCACTTCCTGACAGAGAAGTTACTGACTTAAAATACAGATTTTTTTTTTCATTCTAGGTCAATATCACTGCTTTATTCCTTTGTTTATTGTGGACATAATTTCAATATTATTAGTGATCAAATAACTTTCACTTTCCTGTTATCGATTGGAAAGTTTTCTTAATTTGTATATATCCTTTATCTAAATTTTATGTAGCCTTTTAAAAAATAATAATAATTAATTCTCCTATATACAATTTTGGGTACTGTTAAATATAACCAAAATCTAAGTTTGAATCTGAAGTTTGCCATTTTTTCTGTCATTTTCATTTTTCCAAACACTGTCAAATATGGCCACATGGGTGGGGATTTGTTTTAAATAAATGTTAGTCAAGTCATATATAATATGTATGTTACAAGGACTTCTACCTCCCTTGGGGGTGGGAAGGAGAAGAGACCTAAGGAGAAGGTAGTTTGAAAAAAAAAAAAGAGGGAAAGAAAAAGCATCACCGAAGCATTTAAAATGCTCAGGGGAGAACAGAGGGAAGGCCAGAAGGATCAATGATAAACAGTACAGCTCTGGAAATAGACAATCCTCTTTTCTGTTCTACTATGTATATGGAAATGTCTGTTTTATTTTTTTAAGTTCAGAATATTTTTTTAAAATATTTAAAATTTATTCTATGTTCTCAAAAGAAAATAGAGATCAGGGGTTTCACACGCCTCCCTTTTTCTGTTCTACTTTACATATAGAAAATTTTTGTGTTATCTTCAGAATTTAAAAAATAAACATAAATAAAAGATGTCAATAGCTCCCTTTTCTACTCCTTGTTCTTAGAGAAAAGTATGGAGGTAACATAACGTTTTTCCCTCAAAAGAGCAAATCACAGATCCCTAAACCAGAAGACAGAGAAATTAGTTATTCCTTAGAGAGTGGTTCACCTGTGATTTAGCATTTATATAAATAAATGTAAAACCAATTTCACTAACCCAAACAACCAGACCTGTTACTGAGTAATAACAGACAAATCTGAATTTCTTAAAACCAGATTATGCTTCATTTTTTTTTTTTTTTTTTTGGTGAGGCAATTGGGATTAAGTGACTTGCCCAGGGTCACAGAGCTAGTAAGTATCAAGTGTCTGAGGCCGGATTTGAACTCAGGTCCTCCTGACTCCAGGGCCAGTGCTCTATCCACTGCACCTCCTAGCTGTCCCATGTTTTATCTTTACTACTTAATACTGCATTAACCAGCTCTGTTGATCATTGCTTTCCTTTTTATTTTCTCCCTTATTCTTTTTTCTCTTTCATTCTTTTTTCTGTATTCACTTTTCTCCTTCCTCTTTCCTTCTCTTTTCTCTTTCTCCCTCCCTTCCTTTACTCCTTCTACATCTCCTCACTTCTCTCCTAGAACCAACTTTCCTGCCTGTCACTCGATGCCCTTTCTCTCTCCACTGCTTCTTGCACCCTCATTCCTTCTGGTTACACCCAAGGAAAGCTAAAACCCAGAGGCAATGTATGATGGGTCTTTGTTCTTTTCAATAGGGCTGCAGCCCAGAAATCACTGCCAATTCTTGGAGCTGGGCTACTTCAGACTGTTCAGATTCCAATGTTGTAGGACACAAGCCTTCTTAGTGTCTTTTTAAACCTACCCTCCTACCATTCCAGGGCAACACCTTTCCTCCAATTTCCAACAGATCAGGCAAAGAATCTTAAGCTCCTGATGGCCAATGGGAACAAATGCATTTCCACCCACTTTATAGGATAGTGCAGCGCCAGCATGCCCAGATGCCCCGATTGGACTCCTAACTGACCTGGCCCTGACAGTCACCTCACATCCTCCTCTGACTTGGCCCTAGTCCGGGGAAGCATTTCCTGTTTCTGTCCTCATGGACTTTTCTATGGCTCTGAGTGCTGACAGCAAGTATCATTACATAAACAGTGCCAAGAGGAGGGGACATGAATGTGGGCCCCTCCTCTTCCATGGAGGCTATGGCTGAGAGGAGCTAGAAGATTGTGGGACAGCCCTTCATACTAACTCCTTCTCCATCTCTTTTAAATCTTTATAGGCAAAGAGAATGGAAGTGGATGCATTCTTGAATGCAGTATTCCATTCTACATGGAGGGATATGAAGTATTGTAAAGGTACCAGGGATGCCAGAAACATTCTGAGAATGCAGTAATCTCCAAAGTAGATTATTGGGTCAGTCATGTTTCTCTTGAACTTCCTATTCACTCCCTCTCTGCCAAATCCAGCCAAATGGGTATAATATTTGGGGATAAGAGGACTGGTAACCTGGGTACTTACTTCATCATGGTTTCACTGTCTTTTGCCACCTTGACCCTGCTTAGTAGCCAGTGCCCGAAGAAGACCCTGAGCCTGGAGCCCGTGTTTCTTGTTCATAATGGCACTAATAAGTCTATTTGGCTTTTTATTCACATGTTCATTTAAGCAACAACGAACAACATTTTATGCACAGATGTGTTATGAGGGTGGGCACTAGAGGGGGTATACATCAAGCATTTCTTCTTATGAGCACACTTTCTTTCAAAGGGTTCCTGAATACACTTTGAAGAATTTTAGGGAGACCTATGAAACCATTTAAAGAAGAAATGCTCCAATGGATTATTTTCTTTCAATTTTTATTACCCAATGTTCACCTGGGTAGAATTTCTCTACTGAGATGAACTAAATTCATCCCCAAACCATTTGTAGATGAAATTGGAAGGACAACAAAGAAACATTACATGAAACAGATTTGTTAATGTTTTTATAGTGCTAGTTAATGTCTAGGAAGGGAAAATAGCTAGATTGCCTGGTGGATAGAAAGCTGCACCTGGAGTTAAGAAGATCTGAGTTTAAATGCAGCCTCATATACCAGCTGTATGACCTGGGAAAGTCACCTAATCTTTATCTGCCTCAGTGTCCTAACTTGTAAAATGGGGATAACAATAATATCTACTTCCCAGGCTTGTTGTGAGGATCAAATGACATAATACGTGTAAAGCTCTTAATTGCCTCTTCCCTTCCCCTAATTACAAAGATTCAGTATAGTCATTAAAAATTCATCATGTCATGGGGGGGGGGAGGACAAGGGAGGGATCTTTAGGGGGGAGAATGAGAGAATAGGTAAAAATAGATAAATGTAGGGGTAAGTAGGTAAGAGGGGAGTATAGAAGGGTGTTTAGATTAATGGTAATGGGAAGTTAGGGAGGGATCTTCAAAGGCGGGTAGGCAAGTAAAAGGAGGGCAATGTAACAGGTGGAAGTAAAGTAGAGGAGGCAGGAGGGATAGGAAACAAGAGATATTCACAAACATAAAAACAAAGAGCAGGAGTAGAGTATGTTTGGGAAAGTATATGTCTATATACGTATGTGTATTTATATATATATGTATAAGTGTATGTATATATCTGTATGTGTATGTATATATCGAGAAACATACCTAAACCATATTGTAGCCTTCTGGGGCCTGGGGGGGGGGAGGAGGGAAAAAAGAACAAAGTTAGAAAGTGCACAGCAGAGAACAAAAGAAAACACAAGGAAACAAAGAAAAGATGGACAGCTCTCAACACAAGGTATATTATTTATCATACAGTCTTTCTTGAAATGAAAATTTGTTGTTACATATTTTGAATCCTCTCGTGTTCTGCTATGCATATGGAATGGTTTTTTTCTTTCTTACTTTGTATTTAAGTTTCAATATTTAAGTTTATGATATGTTTTTGTTTCTTTTTTCTATTCTGTATTTGTGTTCTGGTAAAGTAAAAAAAAAAAAAATTCACCCTGCCAGACTAAACGAATTTCATTTTTTGGCTAAGTAGATCAAGAAAATTATTATTGTTGTTATTGTCCTCATCATCATCATTTGTATAGTGCTTTCCAAATATTAATTCATTTTATCCTAATAACTTTGGTAAGTAGGTTCTATTATTATCCCCATTTTGTAGATGAGGAAAATGAGGCAGACATAGATTTGCAACACACAGCTAAATGAGGCTCTATTTAAATACAAGTATTCTTGATTTAATTTACTTGGATTTTATCTAAGCATTTGACAAAGTCTCTCAAACTATTATTCCAGGAAAGATGAGAGGGTGGTGGATGAGACAGACGACAGTACAGTTAGGTGAAGTCAGAATTGGTAGAATGGCCAGCTCCATTACTCAGCCATTAGTCACTGTCAGCTTGGAAAGAGGTCTCATACAGACCACCCTCAAGCCTCTCTGAGGCTTTATAATTTCTTATCAATGACTAGGATAAAGGAGAGATGAGATCTTCTAGTATTCATGGTGACCTAAAAGCTTGTTCCCCTAAGAATCTTCCTTGCAAAAGATTTATTTTTTAATATATTTTAAATTTTTCCCCCAAATACATGTTAAAACAATTTTTCAACATTAAAAAAAGTTTTGAGTTCCAAATTCTATCCCCCCCCCCTTTTAAAAGGGCACCAGAAGAAGCAAGAATCAATAAAACCACCATAAGCATCCTCTATCTAGTCTAAGACTGTACAATAATAAAAGTAGTAATAGCTAACAATTATGGAGCGCTTTTTAATGTTTGCAAAGTGCTTTACACATATTACCTTATTTGAGCCTTCCAACAATCCTGTGAAGCAGATGCTAAATTGGCCTTTCCCAGAGGCTCATAGCTATTAAATTTGAGTCAGAATTCAAACTCAGGTCCTCCTGATTTCAACTCTAGGACTCTTCCAACACTGCTTCCCCACCCTTGCTAAGATAAGTCCAAGTGTTCTGGTCGGGGTCACATGAAGGAGGCCAAACACACACCCAAATCACAACTCACATGCCACATCACCCGACCTCCCTGGCTACACACAAGAATTCTTCCAACAAAGCAAAGCAGTTTCAAAGACTCTCGGGGTCATTTTATTTTTAGGTCATCTCAAAGAGGGGAACACTTTCAAAAGCTCCCAGATTGTACTTTTACTAAAACAAGCAAACCAAAAAATGCAATTGAAAAAATGAGAATAGCTGCTTGGTGCCTGCTCTTTCGCTATAAATCTTTGTTAAAACAGGTCTTTTGTATATCTCTTTTATGAAAACAGGAGAAGAGAATAGGTGAACTCGCAATTTTTTTTGAGGCAAAAAAATATAAATCACAAAAATAACATCACATAGTTGTTTGTATCTTTCCCCTTTCTCATATGTTTAAGGAATTGATGAAGCCAGATTATCCAGCTGGATCTATTAACCTCTCTGTTGAATTAGAAACCACATTCATTCATGATCTTTTGTGTTTCCTTTAAGTTTTCATGGAACTCCTGAAAACTATCCTTGTTTATTTTGCCTGTTAGCTGCAGCTAAAGTCATTTTAAACTAAAGAATTTTAATAGTTAATTTAAAAAATTACCAGATGCATCTGTCTCAGTATTATCTCCACTTCTAAACAGATTGAGGGAAAGAAAAGAGAAAGACGTAAAGTGCTGTATTATTATGCATAATTTAATCCCCCAGCCTGTATTAAAAAGGCCAGCCCAGATTCCTTAAATGCCTGGCTGACTTCTCTACATCTAAAATGCTTTCTACTTTGTCCATTACAAATAAATAACACATGAATTTTTTTGCTTGACTACACTTATTTAAAATGGGAGAGTGTGTGTGTGGGGGAAGTTAGTCAGTCTATATACATCAGGCACCTACTATGTGCCAGGCACTTTGTTAAGCATAGTGGGAATAAGAAAAGACACTCTCTACCGTCAAGGAGCTGACAATTGAAATGTGGGAGACAACTTGCAACAAATGTGCACAAACAAGCTACATACTGGATAAAATGGAAATAATTCAATAATTAACAGAAGGAAGGCATTAGAATCAAGAGGGTTTGGCTTCTTGTAAAAGATGGGATTTTAGTTGAGACTTTAAGATAAGGTCTGTGTCCATGGATCTAAGATTGTGGTGGGGAGTAAAGGACAGGTAAAAGGGGGCTAGACTATGAGGGCATTTCAATGCAAGATTTTTTTATCTGGAGGCAATAGAGAGTCACTGGAGTTTATTGAGTAGGGGGGTGACATGGACACCTGCACTTTAGCAAAATCCTTTTGGTAGCTGAGAATGGAGGATGCATTGGAGTGGGGCAGACAGACCCATCAGTCCGGGTGTCAGGTGATGAGGGACTGCACCAGGAGGGGGTGGCAATGTCTGAGGAGAAAGGGGGTGTATTTAAAAGATGTCGCAGAGGTGAAATAGACAGGTCTTAGCAAAATACTGGATATGGGGGGTGATCGATGGCAAGAAATCCAGGATGACTCCTGGGTTGTGAGATTGGGAGCAGTGACACAGATTAAAAAAAAAAAAAGAAAAGAATATCAGTAAAAAACTCTAAAAAATAAACAGAAGAAATAAAAGGGTCTGAATTGGACACAAACAGGGCAATTGTATTGCTGTTTTAAATTTTAATATACACTGAAAAAAAGCCCAATAGTAGAGTTGGAAGTGATCTTGGGAATCACTGAATTCAACCCATTTTACAAATGAAGAAAGTGAAGCCCAGGGAAGTTAAGTGACTTGACTAAGGTGACACAGTAAATGGCAATTAGGATGTGAACCCCCTACCTCGGACTTCACATCTAATGTGGTTTCCTCCGTGCCACTGAACCTCTCAATTGATATGAAATCTTTTTTTTTTGTTCTTTGCATAACAAAATGATCATGTTTATTGATAATAGGCAGCTAGCTGGCTTATTGAATAGAGTACTAGACTTGGAGTCAGGAAGACCTGAGTTCAAATCCAGCCTCAGACACTTATTACCTGTGTGACCCTGGGCAAGTCACTTAACCCTGCTTGCCTCATTTCTTCATCTGTAAAATGAGCTGGAGAAAGAAATAACAAACCACTCCAGTATCTTTGCCAAGAAATCCCCAAATGGGATCACCAAGAGTCAGACATGACTGCACAATGATTTAGAAAAAAAAAGTTCTTAATAAAGATAAATTTTTTTAAAAATACATATATGCACCTATATAAATACAATATACATATATACATGTGTAAATATGTATATATGTACAATAATAGAAATACATATATGTACCTCTAAATCTCTCTGTATATATATCTGTAAATATAAACACACTTATAAATATATTACACATTAAACACATTAAAATAAATAAACATTAAAATGGTTTGAGCCTAAAATACTTCTTTATGGTCTTAGAGTAGCTTATGGTTTAATTTAGCCTATAAAACCAAGTAGGATTTTTCCTGCCTGTTACCAATTATGTTAGTCCAATAAGGAATTTTAAAAACCTGGAGTGAGGATTATAAAGGGGGTTGATTGATTGTCTGTGTGGGAATAAAGCCCTCAACTCAGGGCTCAAGAGGAAGGGATAGTTAGTCCGAGCAGGGGTGATTGACTGGGCTCTTTCCCCTAGGAAAGAAGATTGAGCTTGGTGGGGGGAAGGTGGGAGGCTGATGAAAGGGTTTACAAAAGACCTTGGGAAAGAGAACAGGAATTTGCAGTGGGAGGCTGTCAGATTCCTCTCCAGAGCCCAGCCTGGGCAGTGACTTCATCCAGGAAGACAGATGGCTGGCACAGCATGTAGGAGCTGCTCATGTGCAAGCCAGAGGAACAGGAGGCTGGGTTTTGTTCCTTGGTTGAATGGTGCTCAGTCACTAAGTGTGGGTCCTACAGTTGAAATTGTAGGTGATGTCTGAAGAGACAGAAAGATATGACTCAATAGAAATAAGGACAATCTGATGTGCCTACAAATAAGTCTTCCTCCACCTTAGCCCCCCAAAAAGCAGACCAACCTTGATTTATGGATTCTCCCTCTGAACCTATCCTTCTAATCTTCAAACTCCAGATCTTAGAATATGACCCTCAAAATACCGTCATGATAATTAGCTCATTTTGGGCATAGGAACGTAATGTACATTTAGGGGTCCATGTGGTTCCCTCTTCTATATTTCAGGTAGTTTCTACTGAATAAAAAGTTATGAATACCATTGCTTTGCGCTTGGAAAATTTCTAACCGTAATAGACAAAGTTTAGTTCTTCCTCTTAATTTCCATTTATTTATCTCTTGTTAACTCCTGACCACTTTATGGAAAATTCCAGTTACCTAAAAGGTTTGGGTAAAGAACAGCAGAATACATTTAATGTCTGGGGATAGACAGTCATGGAGAGGGGAAGTCCAGGAAAGAGCCGACCTATTCTTGGACTTTCCAAAATTCTGGAGGAAGGACATATGATTGGAATGATAGAACTCTGGGCTTGGAGACAGGAAGATGCAAGTTCAAATATGGCTTTAGACATTTACTAGTGACCCTAGGCAAGTCACTTTACCTGCTTGCCTCAGTTTCCTCAACTGTAAAATGAAGATAATAATAACAGCACCAACCTTGAGGGTTGTTGTGAGGCTCAAATGAGATAATATCTGTAAAGTGCTTAGCATGGTACTTGGCACAGAGTAGATGCCATATCCTTAGTCCCTTCCTTTTCCTAGAGCCAGTTTTTGCTATGGGGTGCCTATAGAACCAATGGAATGTTCTTCTTTCCCTTCTCTGCTATGGCTCAGTCCTTCCTCCTCTTTCTCCTTTTTTGCCATTTGTTCCTGGGCTGCCAATTCTTTTCTGCTCAGTTCCAGATGTCCCCATTCTTTTCTCTCAGCAACCAGAGCTTGGAAATCTCTCCAGGGTTCTGAATTAGCTCCTCCCTCCTTCTTTATATAAGCTCCTTAGGGCATAACCAGGGCCCTCACCCAGTCTGAACAGACTTCCTGTAGCACTTGGTTGAAATGTCTTTGATTGACATAGTGAAAAACTGAGATATATTCTCACCTGATAAATATACTGGGACTGAGCGTCTTTATACTAACTTAGATGGGAGGCAGGGGTGGGATGATTATATTGGCCTATTCAATAACTTTTACCCTTACAAATTTGCATATAAACCATAGGAAAAATGACAAATTACCAGTCTATAGAAATTTTAGCCAATATGTTAAAATAATAATAATAAAGCTAGAAAGGGTCCTTTGAGGTTAGGATAAACCCTTAATTTTAAAGATGAGGAAAATGATGCCCAAAGTCCTCAAAAAAGAAGTCCAATAGCAATCCTTCTGTCCACTAAGTCCGAGATACACTTACTCCTTGGTAATGGGCTAAGAAAACACACAGCCCTAACACCAGAACATTTGGGCCATATGATCATTCCCCTTCCTTCCTCCTTTACTCACCAAAGCTGCCCAGACATTATGGACAAGAAAAGCCACGTATAGAGATGCCTTTTCTCCCATAAGTCTGCAATTCCTGGAGAGCTAGGACTGTCTTTTTCTTTCTTTATACCCCCAGCACATAGCCAGGCACAGTTAGTCACTTAATAAATGCCTATTGATTGGCCGACTTCTCTTTCTGACACAGGTCATGCTATCTGGGTGGAAACAGCTAGGAGCAAGAGCCCTATTTCCTCCAGCTTGCCACATTATACCTCACTGTCCTTCCATTTTTTAGGCTGAACTCTACCTCCCCTCCCCACAACCCTCATCCCAGCAGCAGGGAACCCAGCATCCCCATTAACCTGGACCCTCAGGCTCACTACCAGCTTTGCAATGGTAATGGACTAGGCTCCTCCAGGCCTACCTTTTCCCCAAATTTCCAGTCCCCATCATCATTCTAGCTACACTTACACACTTTTCTTTTATATAAACAAACATTTCTTGAATCTTGATTTTGCTTCACCCCTAGAAACCTAAGGTCAACCATGAAGGCCTGAATAAAATCCTTTATTTGTGCAGAGAAAAGGGGAGTGGAAGAAGCTAGAGGACAGATGGAAATATGCAATATTTAAATTAGGACACAGAGCTAAATCGTGTCTCTAAATGTTTGGCATTTTCCTAGCTGAGGGTTTTGCGCAACTGTAATTTTATTAATAAATTTTTATTTTATAGAAACTCCATAAAAGGGCAGAGAAAGGGCTATGTGGACCAGAGGGTCATTTATATTGCCACAAGGCTAAAAGTGAGCTAATTGTTGTGAGATCCTGTGACTGATTAATTCTCCAGAGGAAGGGCAAGGAGGAGAGAGAAGAGAATAAGAATAAACATTTAATTAGGGCTTATTATAGACCAGGTGCTGACTGTGCTAAGCACTTTACAAATATCTTCTAATTTGATGCTTGCAAAGACCCTGCACAGTAAATGCTCTTATCATCCCCATTTTAGGGTTCGTGAAACTTAGAGGGTTGTGACCAAAGAAAAGATGATACCTTAGACCCACCCACCCCTTAGCCCACTCCAGAAGGATATACGCTGAAGTCTGGAAAGCATTTGGTTCTGTCTCTTTCCAGAGGGGAGGAGGGAGCAGAAATGACCAAGTATCATCTGGCCAACTCTGTACTCTGCAGTGATGGCAGCCACATGGGTCTTTCCTGCCCACCCCCACCCGCCACAAGATTTCCCCCAGAGCAAAAAAAAAAAAAAAAAAAAAAAAGAATTTAAGTCCTTGAGAAGATTTTTTTGGAAGTATTTAAGGATGATGATGATAACAACTAGCATGCACATAGTTGTTTTTTTTTTTTACAGGTGAGTTTGTTGTTGTTCAGTCTTTGCAACCCATAGGTGGCACAGTTCATAGAGCACTGGGCTGGGAATCAAAAACACCCATTTTCCTGAGTTCCAATCTGGCCTCAGACACTTCCTAGCTGTGTGACCCTGGGCAAGTCACTTAGCCATGTTTGCCTCGGTTTCCTCATCCATAAAATGAGCTGGAGAAGGAAATGAAAAACCACTCTAGTATCTTTGCCAAGAAAACCCCAAAAGGGGTCACAAAAAGTCAGACATAACTGAAAAACAACTTAACAACAAATCTAACTACTACAAAACCAAACCAAACCAAAAGCTAGCGGGTGAGTAACAGTTAAGTAAGGAGTCTTCGGTTTCACTTTGGATTCTCTGTCAGCTGCTTGAGGGCATTCCCCGATTGCATTTTTAGGGCAATCAAATCACCTCAGGCAAAGAAAGGGGACCACATAGCTAACAACACAGAAATCTGCTGGAAAGAGCACTAAATTAGGAGTTAGGAGAGCTGGGTTCTAATTTCACCTATGCCACTAACAGTGTGGCTTTGACTAAGTCACTTCATACACTCTGGGCAACATTTTACTCTCACATACAAAGAATTGGACTGGATTTCTCTCTAATGTTCTTTCCAGTTCTAAAATTCAATGATTACATATATGACCTCAAACAAAACACAGCCTATATCTCTTTTTTAACTGTTACAACTTAGCGTGGTGATAATGATGATGATGACGACGACGATGATCATAATGAGCTCACAGCATTTAGCTGTCAATATATTTTTAGCCTATTTGATCTGGCCTGGGATAGTTATAACCAGAGTCAATGTAACCTCCAACTCCTTTCAAACCTGCCAAATTAATATCATGCCACTATCAGCTCAAGATGCCTATCTGAGAACAGATACAAGGACACCTGGGTAAGCAACCCAACCAATGTCTTCACTCTCACCTAAGGAGAGCTAGATGACTTTGTTAGTAATCTAGTCTTTAAATTACTTTGCATATATTCTGTTTTTTTTTTAAACTTATATACATATTATATCCACTGGATAGAGTACGGATTTCTTGAGGACAGGGACAATTCATTTTTTTAACCTCCAGCACCTATAAGTGACACAGTGGATTGAGATCCAGCCCTGGAGTCAGGAGAAAAGAGCTCAAATCCCAACTCAGACACTCACTAGCTGTGTGACCCTGGGCAAGTCACTTAAACCTGTTTGCCTCAATTTCCTCATTGTAAAATGACCTGGAGAAGGAAACAGCAAACTACTCCAATACCTTTGCCAAGAAAAAACCCTGAATGGGGTCACAGAAAGTCTGACATAACTGAAACAAGTCAATACCACCACCACCTACATAGTAAGTATTTCATAAATGGTTGAATTGAACATTCTTCATTTAATGAATACTTGGCATTCTAGTGGGAGAAAAAAAATGACTAAGTAAGATGAACTACAACCCAAATTCCTGAGCTATCCTAGCTCCCACACATTCACAAGATATGTGGTTTTCTGACCCTCAGAAAATCAGTGACAGTAAAGTCAGTGTCCTCATGACAGGATTCTCAGGGCACCAGCATTCACCAGGTACATGATTTTCTTATCCTCGACCCTCTCTTCTATATGATGGAGATGGAAATATTTATGTAACTGGTGGGTTTCACTGTGGATTAGGGGCAGAATTGGGTTAGCTGGTCCAAGAGCCTACCAGTGGGACTGGGGCAGAGCTGAATTCTCCTCAAGCCTTTTCTCCCTGGGATAGGTTTAGGGTGTGACCTTTTTTATAGTCTCCAGTTCTCCCAACCCCTTTCTCTAAAGGAGATTTACTCAGCCACACCCAGTCATATCAATTAGGTCACTTCTAAATTAAAGACAATATCATGCGCTCAGGCACAAATAGGGATTCATGTTTTTTTTTTTTGAACTAATATCAGACAGAAAGTTATTGATGCAACCATAAGAGCTCAGAGTCCCCAGTTAGGAAAATTCTCATCATTCAGACACAGGTTTCCCTCTCGACTCTAATTAAAATTTTTGTTTACCTCTAGCTAACCCCTGGCTTCTTTCTTTTGGAAGCAAAAATCAGGATCGAGGAAATATTTAGGTAAAAGAAACAAGCAATGTATACGACAGGGGCTATTAGCTAAAAGGCAAAGGGAGGGAAGTTGGGGAAAGAGCAGACCTTTTTCCGGGACATTCCTCATGGCCAGGACCTTCAGGCTGAGTCTTCAGCTCCAAGAGGTCTGTAGGGGACAGCTGGCCCTCCTCCACCTCTCTCCCCTTTCCTCTAGGAGATAGGCTTTCCTTTCACTTTCTCCCTTCCAGCTTGGTGCTACCAATTCTTTCTAGCCAAGTTCATTAAGTCTTGAGAGGGACTGGTGAAACTGCCTCCTCATGGCTGCTGCTGATCAAAGTCCCAACTCCTTCCTCTTAGGCTCCTCAGAGGCTATAGAGTCCTCTCTAAGTACTCCCGAGCATGACTCAACTTTACCTTCGGGCCTTAAAGATCACAATAGTCACAAATCCCTCTTTCGGGCTGAAAGGGAATGAATGCTGGTGCTTGAGAACTCCAGATTTCAGGCTGTCAGTTCCCTAACCCCTATTATAATTACACTAGCAATCCACCAACAAGTATTTATTAGGCTCCTACTATGTGGTAAGCTCAATGTTTTAAGGGAAATATTATGTAGCCCATAAAGCACTATAGAAATCTGAGTGATTACTAGCAATACTTCAGCCCTGCCATATTGTTATTGGTCTCCAGAAATGCATTTTATACAAGATTGGCTCATGGAAAGAAAAGCTGGAAATGGAAGGGCACATAGTATATGTCAGAAGCCAAATGAGGAAAAGTGACTTTAACACTCATATTCTCTCCTCTATTTAAAAAAAAAATCACTAATCAGAGAAAAAAGAAATTTAGATATAAATATGGAAAATAGGTACTTATCCATGAGAGAAAACACAAAGTGGAGGGAAATTAATAAGTATTTCTACAGCACCTACTATGTGCCAGGCACTGTGATGAGCACTTTACAAATATTATCTCATAATAACCCGGGTGGGGCGGGGGAGATGCTATTGTTATTCCCATTTTAGAGTTTAGGCAAAGACAAGTGAAGTGACTTGCCCAGGGTCACACAACTAATAGATGTCTTAGCCCAAATTTGAATTCAGGTCTTCCTCACTCCAGGTCCAGGATTCTACCCATCATGCCAACAGCTGCCTCTAAAACAAAAACAGACATTTAAGTTGGGAATCAATAAATATTTTCCTAGCTTCTGTCAATATGAGGAATGTTGGTGAAGGGGTCGTTGTAGGTTTCAATACAAGGATGGCCAAAACGGTCCCTGACCTCCAGAAACATACCATTTTGTTAGAGAGATACAACATACACCCATGAAAAAATATACACACGGTATTAAGGAATGTAGTTCATGTGAGAAAGGCAGATAATACAGTGCTCAAGCAGACCGATAATTATTTCCTCATGCCATTTTTCAAGCTAAAAAAAAACCTTGTGAAGACCTTCATAATAAATGGTGCCCACTAGTAGGAACAGGAAGAGAAAAAACATTTACACATTGCTTAATATGGGCCAAGAACTGTGCAAAACACTTTTTTTTTTCTTTTTACAAATATCTCTTTTGGTCCTCACAATAACCCTAGGGTTGAGGAGGGAAGGAGAGAATTTGGAACTCAATTTTTTAAAAAAAAAAATGTTAAATATATATAAAAAATTTTAAGTACTGTATACAATTTGCCCTAAAACTCCTAAACGAAAAGAAAGACCCAAATTACTGACATATAAAGCTTCTATGGTGCTACTGATAGAGGGAAACAGAAGGCAAAGTGTGGATTCAGAAAACAAATTCTAGAAACGCTTAACAGTACTAGTATTGATGATGAGATATTTGATATGGAGGAGGATGGAAAGGGGAAGCAGGGATCAATAACCTATTCCTACTCCACTGGCTCAGTTGTGTGAAAAGAGTGAGCTTCTTCTGTTGAAGGATTGGATATTATTAAGGACATAAAAGAAATGGTGAAAAAAGAGGAAAACAAATACAAGAAAGATTTAATGACAGTGGAACCATTCATGAGTCAATGGCGGGATGAGAACCAGAAAAAGAAAAATGTTTCTGGGTCTGTTCATTTCCTATGGATGTATTTCATGAGATCAGTTAGTCAATAGATATTCATTAAGCTCCTACTATGTGTAGGGACTATGCTAAGCAGTCAGGTTACAAATTGGCAAAAGACAGGCTCCGCCTGCAAGGAGCTTACAGTCTATTGGGGGAGAAAACATGAAAACAACCATGTAAAAACATGCTATAGACAGATAAATAGGAAATCATCAACAGAGGGAAAGCACTAGACTTAAGAGGGGTCAGAGAAACCTTCTTAGAGGCAGAGATTCTAGCTGAGACAAGAAGGAAGCTGGGGAGCTGAGATGAGCACTTCAGGCACAGGGAATAGCCAGAGAGAAAGGCCAGAAACCAGAGACTGAATATTTTGTTCATGGAACAGCAGAGATGTTAAATGTCTGTTAATTTTTTCCATCTCAAAATGAGATGCTTTTAACATCTCCAAATTCAATTAAAAATTAATGTTAAAAAAAGGCAGGGTAAGTGGGGTTTGAATTTTGAACAAAGGATTCTGGTAAGTATTGGCTGGGTATGGGTACTGGCTTATCAAAAGAGTTACCCAAGCTTTAAGTATGGAGTATGATCACTGTCCGTTGATATTTCCTTTTACGAAAGGAGTCCCAATAATCAAAGAAGATGAGAACCCCTCCTAATTCCCAATTTTTTCTTTCCCTATTTCAATTACTTCCTCTTTATCTTGCTCATTGAGGGCAGGGGTTGTCTTTTGCCTTTTTTTTTTTTTTTTTGTATTCTCCCCTGCTTAGGACAGTGCCTGGCACATAGCAGGCACTTAATAAATATTGATTGATTAAATTATGTGAGGGGTTCTTACTCTAATGTTCCCTCTCCCACTGACAGCCTAGAAATATAGAAGAGATTTTGCCCTTAGGGAATATGGATTATTTTTCTTTGCTAATCTGTTTCTGGTACTAGATAGCAAGTAGCATCAGGAGGAAAAGAAATAAGCATTTATTAAGTACCTACTATATGCCAGGGACTGTGCTAAGTGCATTTCAAAACTATGATCTCATTTGATCTTCACATCTCTGCACGGTATGTACTATGATTATTCCCATTTTACAGATGGGAAAACTGAGGTAGATCAACATGAAGTAACTTGTCCAAGATCAGACAACTTCTAAGTGACTGAGGCTGAATTTGAACTCAGGCCTCCTTGACTCCAGACTCAGCACTCTCAATACCTCCATTGGCTGCTCAAAAGAGTAGTAGCTTATAAGAAATGATGAGTAGGAGGACTTCAGAAAAACCTGGAAAGACTTATATGAACTGATGCTGAGTGAGGGGAGCAGAACCAGGAGAACATTCTTCACAGTAACAGCCACATTGTACCATGACTGATTTTGATAGACTTGGCTCTTCTCAGCAATGCAAGGTGCTAAGACAACTCTAAAAGGCTCATGATGGAAAATGCCATCCACATTCAAAAAAAGAATTACAGAATCTAAAAGCAGATCAAAGCACACTATTTGCTCTCTCTTTTTTGTTTTGTTTTGTTTCTTCTTTCTCATGGTTCATTCCATTGATTATAATTCTTCTTTGCAACATGACTAATGTGAAAATATGTTTAATGTGAGTGTATATGTAGAGCCTATACCAGATTGCAAGCTGTCTTGGGGAGGTGGGAGGGGAAGAAAATTTGGAACTCAAAAGCTTGTGGAATTGAATATTGTAAACTAAAAATAAATAAATAAATAAATGAATGAATGAATGAATGAATGAATGAATGAGTGAATAAATTTTTTTTAAAAAGAGTAGCAGCTTTATGGGGAAGCCACCAGCAGCTGTAGTAGGAATTTAATGGAGTAGCAAATGAAATCCACTGGGTGACAGGAAAACTATCCAATGGAATTCTTATCAGCTCCCATAGGGGTAATAACCATTTCTATGCTGATGACTCTCGTATCTACCTTTCCTTTCCCAACATCACATCTCCAATTGCCTTTCAGGTATCTCAAAATGTGTCCAGTGGACATCTTAATCTCAATATGTCAAAATGGAATTCATTCTTATTCCCCTTGAACTCTCCTCCACTCTATCTTCCCTATTACTCTGCAGAGCAATACCATCCTCACTATCTAGAAGTTGTCCTGGACTCCTCACTAGCTCTTACCTGCCACGCCCTTCCTCATATACAAGCAGTTGCTATCAATTTCACCTGTGCAATACCTCTTTCCTCTGAAATTGCTACCACTCTAGTGTGGACCCTTATTACCTCATTCCTGGATAACTGTAATAACCAGTGGGTCTGCCTGCCTCCAGCTTCTCCCCATTCTAGTCCATACTCCATTCAGCCACTAAAGTGATTTTCCTAAAACGCAGGTCCAAATGCATCACTGTCCCACCCCCCATACAATCAATAAATAGTGGCTTCCTGTTGCTTCCAGGAGCAAACACAAAATACTGTTTACTACTCAAAACCCTTCCTCACCTAGCCCTCTCCTACCTTTCCAGCCTTACGTACTCCCTAACACATACTCTTCTAGTCAGTGACACTGTCCTTCTGGCTGTTTGATGACCAAGATACTCCACCTCTCCTCTCCTGAATTTTCTCTGCCTGTCTCATTTCCTCTGACTACCCACCTCCTGGGTGTCCTTTAAGTCCCAATTAAAATGCTTCTTTCTACAGGAAGCCTTCCCCAACCCCTCTTAATTCCCAACTTTTTCTTTCCCTCTTTTAATTACTTCCTCTTTATCTCTTGTGTGTGTGTGTGTGTGTGTGTGTGTGTGTGTGTGTGTGTGTGGCTTGCTTTGTATATTTGTTGTCTCCTCATTAGATAGTAAGCTCTTTGAGGGTAGGGGTTGTCTTTTGCCTTTTTTTTTTTGTATCCCTCCCTGCTTAGCACAGTGCCTGACACATAGTAGGCACTTAAGAGATTGTGCCTTTGGGGCATATGGATTGTTTTTCTTTGCTACTCTG
Source organism: Phalanger gymnotis (assembly GCA_028646595.1). Lineage (NCBI taxonomy): Eukaryota > Metazoa > Chordata > Mammalia > Diprotodontia > Phalangeridae > Phalanger > Phalanger gymnotis. Next base: position 306,507,866 of record CM053623.1, read on the forward strand.
TTTCTGGTACTAGGTAGCAGGGATAGAGGGTGAACTAGGAGTAAGGAAGTAAGGAAGATCTGAGTTCAAATCCCACCTTAACCCACCTATGTGCTATGTGACTCTAGGGATTTATAAATCACTCAAATTCTCTGGGCTACAGTTTCCTGGAATCAATAACCTCCAAAGTTCCTTCTAGCTCCAATTCCATGATCTTATAAACATTTTTTTTTGCTTTGAATTAATTTATCATCTGACTTAGTCCAACATACGGAGATACAATTATTCCTTCCACATCATGAGACTTTCCCCATCATGGTTTCAATATATCATGGGTTGGCATAAGAAACTAAATGGGAATTTTAGGGGAGTTTTCCTGAAGCCACAGAAAACACTCGAAGCTAGCACATGACACAGGGCCTAGGACCAAATACTTAGCCCAAATTTTACAATAAGGTACGGAAACATCCAATAAAAGAAAAAGAAAAAAATCTTCTCTAGCATGAAGGGAGGGCCAAAAAATTTTACATGGATTTTACAGATCGTGGGGGCACCAGGTCTCTAACAGCCACAACATGGAAGGGATAACTGTATATTGCGGGCAGGCGGGAGGGAGTTTAAAGCTATGAATTTCAAGGAGGAGAGAGCACTGTGAATTGTAGTTGAGAAGCCCAGGTTATACTGATAAGCATTTTGGTGATTGGACATCATATAACTTTTTGCTTACATCTCTGAGATGTATTTATCCCAGGCTATCTTGTATTAGTTATTTGTGTATGTCTCACTCTTTCCCAGCCCCTATCTAATACCTAACCACCGCATCCCATCAGATAACATGCTTTATAAGGACAAGGACTATATAACTATCTAAATTTTGTATCTTCACCTAATAATTGGCACCATGTGCTACACTTAACAGGTGTGTAAAACATGTTCAATTAAATCATTAAAATATATTTTTTTTTCCAGTGGTACCACCAACAGTGTTACTGTTCAGTTGTTTCAGTGGTGTATGACTCTTCCTAATCACATTTGGGGTTTTCTTGGCAAAGATACTGGAGTGGTTTGCCATTTTCTTCTCCAGCTCATTTGACAGATGAGGAAACTGAGGCAAACAGGGTTACATGACTTGCCCAGGGTCACACAACTAATAAGTGTCTATGGCTGGATTTGAACTCAGGAAGATGACTCTTCCTGACACCAGGCCTGGCATTTTATCCATTGTACCACTTAGCTGCCCCAAATATAACAGAGATCTTAAGTAAAACATAGCATTTACTTCTCAATAGAGGCATCTGGTCTCTTGATTATGAGCCAGGTGGGCATAACTGGGTGTGGGCATATTCCTATGCTTTCATGGGTGGAAGGCTTTTGTCTAGAGATATTTTTTTTTTTCCTGAGGACACTTTCCCCTTCCTCAATATTAGAGGTATTTACAACCCTGGGGATGGAAAAAGTGAAAAAAAATCTGCATTTAGTGACAACTTCCAGAACATGGTGGGGTTGGTTCCTCTGATTCCCTGGAGTCCTTTCCAGCTCAGTCCCTGATTAAGGGTTACCCCTAAGACAGACAGTCTCTGAGGCAGAAAAGCTTTGCCATACTCTATGGGCAAGGGAAGTGAAGCCCTTTGGCTCAGCAGACACCTCAGCTTTCAGCACTTTCCCGATGCCATTCTCTGGGAGTTGGGTTTGGCCCTCCCATTTACACGCAAACAAATCGCCGCCATCGTGTACCTACCTGCAATAGTGGCAATGAACATTAAAACTCTAAATGGAGATTTTCTTTCATTTGAGGGGAAAATGGGTTCCTTGCTAAACTTGGCACCAGCTAAAGAATCTTAGAGAAAATGAATATACTCTGTTGTTTGCGAGGGAAGCCTAATCCTTCCTTACTTTGCCCAAGAGGCTTACTGGGATTTAGAAAGATGCTCACACCAACTTTTTTTTTCAGCTTGTGCCAACTTCATTTGTGGCCACAATATCCAAGCTTCTGCATTTTAGGATAGATAATGGGCATTCCATGCTCTTTAAATACCTCCACATTTAAGCTTAAATGTCTCTGACCTTTGCCATCTCTCTCAGCTAGGGCCTTCTATCTCCCATGCTTTTATCCAGCTGTTGCCTCGCAATCCCTGTTAGAAGCTGCTTAGTTTAAGAAAGACAAAATGCAAAAATACAAGCATTATGTTGAAAAAGCAATACTCTGCAGCTTCTAGAACACCTTTTCTAGGTGCTTAGAATTATTAATAATATGCGAAGTGTTTTTACTTTTTTCCTGAAATTCTGCCATGTGCCATCATTCCCTCTATCTGGCTTTAAACTGGGTTAATTTAATTAAATTTTTGACATTTTTAAACTGCCTCGAAATTCAGTGGACTCTCTGGATCTATAAATAAACATTTTAAACACAAAATAGGTTTGATTTTATGGCAAGAGCTAGTCTTAGAGAGTTGGGAAAGATAATTAATCTCTTCAATTGACTATATCACTTTCTAACGTCACTGACTCACCTTAGATTCAAACGCTACCAGTTTCTCTCTCTCTCTACATGCACACGTGCATGCCCATGAGCACACACACACACACACACACACACACAATATACATACCTGTTGCCAGAGGAACAGCAACAGACAGATTACCTGAGGCCCCATTTCAACACCAGAATTGAATAACTTCCACACAGCAAGCCTGGCACATTCCCATAATGGCAGGCGACTTGGCAGAGTGTACCCAGCTCAGTGAATACTTCTCTCCCTCCCGCATAAAAATGAAAGTATTTATACAGATTGTTAAACATGCCCAGCCATCCTCTGAATAGATTCTACCTTAAAGGCCAATCTCTGAAAAAGCAGCACTGTGTTCTAGAAATCAACAAGCTGGCATTTCTGAGGAAAAGGCTCAAAGGGAATTCCAAAGATTCAAGGGGCAGCAGTGAATAGAATACTGGACTGAGAGTCAGGAAGTTCAGTACAGTCATTTTTCAGTCATGTCCAACCTTTTGTAACTCCATATGGGGTTTTCTTGGCAGAGATACTAGAGGGGTTGCCATTTCCTTCTCCTTCCAGCTAATTTTACAGACCAGGAAACTGAGGCAAATGGAATTAAGTGACTTGCCCAGGGCCACACAGCTGGTGTCTGATGCTAGATTTGAATCCAGGAAGATGGGTCTTCCTGACTCCAGGCCTGGGACTCTACTTGCTGTGCCACCTAGCTGCTCCAGGGGTGTCAGGGAGACCTGAGTCCAAATCTGGCCTTAGACACTAGCTGTATAACCCTTCACAAGTCACTTAACCTCTATCTGCCTCAGTTTTCCTAACTGTGAGATGTATAGCACTTACTCTCCAGGGGATTTTTGTGACGATAAAGTGAAATATTTGTAGAAGTGCTTTGCAAATCTTAAAATAATATGGTAAATGCCATCAATATTAATGGAATTAGAATTATTCAGACCTAGGGATTAAATATAGCTCCCTTCAAAATTGTCTTATACATATATAATAGTCTGATGACACAATTAGAAAGGACCTCTGAGCTCAACTGATCTGACTCACACTTGAAAAAAAATCTCCTTTATAATATTCCCATAATTAATAGTTGTCTAAGCTCTATTTAATAACATCTATTGACCAGAAACCCACTGACTCCCAGGACAGTTGATCTCATCTTTATGTAACTTTAAAATAGAATTCATTACTTTACCATTTCTGCCATCTTTCTAGACTCCTACATTTGTATCCTCAGAGTTGTCTTCCATTCTTTCCTTTCTGTCACTCCCATATCCAATTAGTTGCCAAGTCTTGTTGATTCTATACACATACTACCTTTCATATCCATCCCCCTCTCTCTCCTCATATTTCCTCTCCTCTAGTTTGGGCTCTCATCATTTTTTGTCCAGGTCACTGATATGGATGGCCTCCTAACTCTCCCTGATTCTCTAACTTCTTGAACTCATCCTTCACATAATTACCCTCAATTTTTTTTCCCCTACTCCACAGGTTTATATCTCTCATCTACTCAAAAACCATCCTATAGCCTCTGCACTCTGGCTCCTGCTTACCTTACCTTTCCAAACTTATTTGTTTCTTGGCCTCAGCTTCCTCATCTGTAAAATGGGGAAATGACAGCCTCTCTCTCACAGGACTGTGGTGAGGCTTATATGACTCAGTATATGAAAATGGCCTGCAGGGTTCACTCCCATTATATTTGTATAGTTTCCTTCAGTAAGAAAGCTTGAATTCAATAGAAGTCAACAGAATATTTCAACTAGAAAACAAGATAATAAAATGTGATTCAGGATTTTCTCATAATAGCCACTGCTGAATTCCAGAATGTCAGATTGCTAGCTGTAGAGCAAAGCCTCCAAACCCCTCGGGTCAAACCTTAAATCGTCATTGCTTCTCTTCACTACATTCCAGCAAAACTGCCCTATCAACTTGTTCCTTAGCTCTGATTTCAATCTCCCATTTCCATCTCTTCCAATATGTACTGCTTTCTCATTTCTACCTCTTAAAAATCTTTAGTTCCTCTCAGATTTACCTTAGCTACCACCTCTTCAAGAAGTCTTGAATTGCATCATAATGATATTATGCCTTTGGGACACAGGTGCCAGCTAGTGAAAGGGGAACCCAAGGAGGCAAATATCCAACTTGGTATGTATTGTAAGGCCTGGCTTAAACATTCGTCTGAGGAGTTAAAGATGGAGAAGCGTGGGCATCATCTCTGACATAGGGAAGATATCTTAGGTACTACCAGATTGTCAGTGCTACTGAGGACCGTTTGCTTAGATTTAGAATCGATTTCAGGTTTCATATCTTCTATAGATTTGTCACTAAGTCCAAACATATTATGTCTGTTCTGTCAAACCATCCTCTGTTTGATGGTGTGATTGGCACCAAGAGGTCCTTTGTGACCAACCAAACAGGAGAAAAGATCACAAATAGGAGTTAAAGAACTACCTTGCCTCATCACTGACCCTATCGGCCGCTCTAGCAGGCTCTTTGACTACACTGTTTGAAATGTAACTAGCTCATATTGTGCAATGATCTACTCATGATTGACTTAGCTCTTCTCAGCAATACAATAATCCAAGACGATTCCAAAGGACTTGCGATGGAAAATGCCCTCTGCATCCAGAGAAAGAACTGATGGAGAATGGAATGCAGATTGAAGCATACTATTTTCACTTTATTTTTTTTATATTTTCCCCCTTTTGTTCTGTTTCTTCTTTTACAAAATGATTAATATGGAAATATATTTCACATGATTGCACATATATAACCTATACCAAATTGCTTATCTTCTTAGGGAGGGGAAAGAGGAGGGAGGGAGGTAGAAAATTTGTAACTCAAAATTTTATTTTTTTCCAATTCATATAAAAAACTCAAAATTTTATTAAAAATATATGTCAAAAAATTTCCTTACATGTAATTGGAAAAAATAAAATGCTATGTCAAACAAACAAAAAAGAAATACAACTACCTTGGACACAGAAATGAATAACGGGGAATATGTATTCTATAGTAACTGCTAAGTAGCAGGTACTATGCTAAGCACTTTACAAATATTATCTCATTTAATCCTGAAGGGGGGGGGAGGTACTATTATTATCCCCATTTTACAACTGAGGAAACTGAGGAAAACAGAAGTTAAGTGATTTGTCTAAGGTCATGTGACTAGTAATTATCTAAGGCTTGATTTGAATTAAGGTCTCCTTGTGCTACCTAGAAGAGGAGAAAGGAAGACAGAGTCATGCCACTCTACATTTTCCTTCTTTCTATATCCCCAAGGCACATAGCATAGGAAGGCTATAGAACCAAAAACAAAGAGAAGGGAGTAGACTATACCAGTGTTTGGTGAGTCTAGCTAGGGATGAATGGCTTCCAGCTCCAGCAAGACCATGTCCAGTAGGGAAAGAAAGTACATCAAAGACTGGCATTTGATTTTCATCTGGTTAAGGCAGGATGTAGTGAGTCAGCCTAGTGTCAATAGGGATACACACACATGGCTGTGTTAGAAAATTGAGCCATGTCAAAATTACTGCTTGGCCAATGACATTCGCATGTCACTGAACTATGTCATTGCAAACAGCATGTTGGCTGGATTGAGAGAGCACAAGAGATGGAACCTCAGACTTGTGGCAAGGAAGAATCAAGCTCAGATCCAGCTTTACATACTCATTAACTCTGTGACCATGGATAATGTTTTGACCTCAATTTCTTTGTCTATGTGGATGTAGATGATCATAACAGTACTTAACTCACTCACAGACTAGGCAGCAAAGTGGTGTGGTGGATAGAGTCAGGAAGACTCGAGTTCAAATCCAGCCTCAGACATTTCCCAGCCCTGGGCAACTCATGTCACCCTGTTTGCCTCAGTTTCTTCGTCAGCAAAATGAGCTGGAGAAGGAAATGGCAAACCACTCCAGTATCCTTGCCAAGAAATCCTTAAATGGGGTCACAAAGAGCGAGACATGACTGAAACGACTAAACATCAGGACTAGCAGAGTTGCTGTGGGGGGCAAATGATAACACATGCAAAATGCTCTTTCAATTCATTCCCCTTCCTCTCTCCCTTCCTTTTTTAACTTTCCTTCCTTTCCATTTCTACCTTCTTTTCTTATAAGGTTCCATGAAACAAATGTGGCACCATCTATTTCTAGTCATTAATCCAGGCTTATGACACAGGGTTCTTTAGGATTTTAGTAGAAAATTCATCTAGGAATTTGGGGCTAGATATACAGCAACAGGACTTCCTTTTATTTTAACACCTCATAGGTCTAAAGCAGTCTCTTCACTTCCTCCAAGAAAATAATCTATAGTAATAGCTTTTTCCATGTGATATAATTTCCACATCGTTCTTACTCTGAGGATGTGGTCGACTTATTCAGTTGGCTAGCCAATAAAAATGCCAAAGAAGTGCCAAACTCTTATGCCTAGTGAACTGAGAACGAAATCCTATTATGCAGCCCCTGTTGTCCATATTTGTTAGTTTTATTTAGAATGACTGGTTTCCTAGTTGGGGGGGAGGCGCGGGGGCGGGGGGATGGGAAGAGTACACAGAGAATGCTCAGGAGAGAAAGAGATATAAGCCGGTCAGGCTGAAGTTATGGGAAGCTGTGGAAAGAGTCTGCCACGTTAACTACCATATCCCTTGTCCATCCCCCAGGACTAAGGTGGAAAAATCCATTAACCACTGGAGATCATTCGCATCCTAAGAATTTCATTCCTCACATTTAAGCTGCCATCTTAATGGTGGTCAAAGCCATAGCTGAGATGACTGCAGGTTATCTAACATTGGCGTGTGACTAGGCTGCATTTATTTCCCTGTGCTTTCCCCCAGGCTGTCTTGTGACCCCTACCTCCCAGGACTGTTGTGAGGATCAAATGAAATAATAATTGTAAAGCCTTTAGTACAGTGCTTGGTACACATGTTAATGTTAGTTGTTGTTTTCACCTTGAGATCTTCAACTAGCCAGCCCCAAGCTGCTATAATAATACCTCTTTGGTTCATTCTGCTCCCTGGCCACCATTCCTTGGGGCCCATCACCCATTTTGCCCCCTTTCTGGTGCCCAGTCTTACTACGCCATAAGGATTTTCTTGATACTAGAGTAATAACTACATAAGTGACTTGTGAAGGTCATCATCGATGGAATTCCAAGGCTTTCCTGTGTGTTCTTCCCTGTCTGGCCCCTTGTTGTTCTCCCCATATTGGGAGACCTTGTGTCCTATGATCAATATTTCCCACTTCTCCCAACATAGTGTTGTCCTGGAGTCTCTCGCCCCATGTAGCCCGAGGTTTGTGACCCTCCCAAAGGATACGCTTGCTTGCTCCTGTTACCAGAATTGCTAGTATAATACTTACTTCTACCCAAGCGAGCTGGGGGAAGGACAGCCCTCTGCTGCATTCTGTGTACACAGAGGGAGATGTGAATCCTGAATGTCTGAGAGATTGCTGAGTGTGACTATATGTGTGTGTGTATGTGTGTGAGAAGGAGGGGGAGAAGAAGAAGAAGAAAGGAGGGGGAAAGGAGAGAGAGGAGGGGAGAGAGGGAGGAAGAGAGAGGGAGGGAGAGGGAGGGAGGGAGAGGGAGGGAGGGAGAGGGAGAGGGAGAGGGAGAGGGAGACAGAGAGAGAGAGAGAGAGAGAGAGAGAGAGAGAGAGAGAGAGAGAGAGAGAGAGAGAGAGAATGGTCATGCATTGGAAACTTATCGTTTGACTTTCAACACTTTCAACCCTAGACTGGTAAGTGTGGACCTCCTAGGGGTGAAATACTTCACCCCTTGAGATCTCCCTTGATGTTATCTCTTAAAGGGTCTGCAGCCAAATAAACTGAATCCCTTAGACAGGTGCACATTGTCCTATTCAGCCTTCTCTCAGTCATTGAGGAATCACATCTCCCTCCAAATTCATAGCATGCAACAGAGGGTTGTCCTTCCCCTACTTCACTGAGAATGGATATAACAATAGTTATGAGACTCGATATTTTAATGAAGAGTTATTTTACTTTACTTTCACCCTAAGTCTAGCAAGGTTGATCTGGCCGTAGTTCTTACCATGATACACCTGGCTTATTTACTTATGCATCATCCTTGCCGGATAGGCTGGCCTAAAGAACAGCTCTTCGATGCTGTAGAAAGATGTGACTTTGCATGTAGAAAGATGTGGCTTCTGATTGATGGAGTAAATGGAGAAGAGAAAAACAGAATTCAAGAGAGGCGGAGAAGTAGAGAGAAGGCTTGGATGTTGAATGGTAAATGCGTCACTTCCTCAGGCCACAGGCATTTTGGAAAATTTCCCTGAACACAACCTCTGATCCTTGGCACCTCCACCCCAGACAAGGCTAAGAGGAGATTGCTTGGGTGAAATTATTCTCAAGCTAAGATTTTATCTTGCTTTCAATTCCCAAATACATATTTATAAATAGATACATGTACTCATATTGCATATTTCATGTACAAAACATAAATTGAATAAAGATAAGATGAAAATGAAATAAAAATACTTATTCTATATGAATGGTAGAAAAATCCTTTTTTTCTGTCACTAAAAGATTTTTAATAATGTTTTAGTAAGAGCAATTTGATTGAATATGCTTTAAAAATGTCTGATTCATTGTTATTCAGTCATGTCCCACTGTTTGAGAACCCATTTGGGGTTTTATTGGCAAAGATACTGGACTGCTTTGCCATTCTCTTTTCCAGCTCATCTTGTAGATGAGGAAACTGAGGCAAACAGATGAGTGACTTGCCCAGGGTCATACTGCTAGTAAATGTCTGAGGCTGGATTTGAACTCAGGGCTTCCTAACTCCAGGCCACATGCTCTGTCTGCTGAGCCACCTAGCTGCCCTTGATTAATTTGATTAATACAGTGACTCAAAGGTTTGGTTTTAAGTTCTGTATATTTCGATTACTGATTTTATGCTCTCATAGATGAAAAGGGTACATCACAAAAAATGATGATTCAAATGGAAGGACTGTATCATTGGTGGTACTTACAAAGGAATATGCACTTATTAAGTACCTACAATATACAAGATACCATGTTAATCACTATACAAATAATATTTCACAACAACTCTGTGAGGTAGGAGCTATTACTATGCCCATTTTACAGATGAAGAAACTGAAGCTAAGAAAGGTTAAGTGATTTTCCCAGAGTCACACAGCTAGTAAGAGTCTGAGAATGGATGTGAATTCAGGTCTTAAGGATTGCATGGCCAGCATACTTACTGCATCATAAGGCTACCACAGCAGGTGGCATATAGTAAGCACTTCATAAATGTTTCTATCTATGCATCTAGTATATACACCTCTTTACCTCTTTATCTATCTAATCATTTTACAATCCTATCCACAAGTATGTATGCAAAGGTTTCCACCAAAATTCAGCTGGTGAATTTCCCATGAGTGCTAATGAAAATCTCTCTTCCCAGGAAGGTCTTTCTATTGGACCATAACCTCCTTGAAGGCGGGTCTTAACTCACTTTTGTCTTTGAATCAATGTTTTTTCATTCAAATGTACACGTTCCTCAAGCTAAAGGTGCTGCACTTGTATCTTGCTGCTTTTTAAACAAAAGGATTCGAGCCCACTGAAATTCTCATCGGTAGATATTTAAACAAGTTAAAAAATTATTTCCAAGTTTTTAAAGCATGCGGAGATGAGTTTTTATAGGTATATTCAACAACAATAAAAAACTTACCTTTAAAATGTCTTACTAACAATGATAGTTAATATGTCACAAGGGGCAGGTTTACTGTAAAGAGTGGAAGCAAATCTGTATTTCAAATAATCTTGATAATTTCAAAGGCTTTTGGCCAACTTCTTTGTTTTTTGTTTTTTTTTTGGTCTGTTTGTGGTTTTTTTTTTGGATGGGGGAAGGCATGGCAATTGGGGTTAACTGACTTGCCCAAGGTCACACAGCTAGTAAGTGTGTCAAGGGTCTGAGGCCAGATTTGAACTCAGGTCCTCCTGACTCCAGGGCTGGTGCTCTACTCACTGCACCACCTAGCTGCCCCCTTTTGGGCAATTTCTTGTCAAATCTACTTAGATTGTCACTGGTTTTAACTCATGATGAGGCTGATAAAGAGCTCATGCTAGGAGTGGGAGATGAGTAAGCTCAATCTTTTCTTGTTGGTTTCTTCTGCTCACATTATATCTTCCATCTATGGATTCCTTTTCAGGAATCCATTTAAGGCACTTGTCCACTTTGTGAAGACTACTTTATAAATCCACTTAATGGCATGCACAGTAAACGTCATAGGTTTCTGTGTACATAAAACGTGAACAAATGAGAGTGTACGTACAGCTCTGTTTATCTCTTAGCTTCATGGAATTTCCACACTTTCCTTGGGGATACTTCCTGTACCCTATGTGACATGTACCCATCTGGCATATAGATCATGTTAGTGTTAATTTATATGGTATAAATTCATAAAGTTTAATTTCTTTCTTTTTTAGATATGATAAATATAAATAGAAGTGCTAATAAAGTCTCTTAATTAAAAATCCATTCTGATTCTGGTCAGCCTTCTATGATTCTATGTTTAAAAGAGTAGAGTATATAGGGTTTCTTCCTTCAGTAGCACCCCTTGCCCCTTTAATATTAACTTTCTCTTCTTTATATAATTATGGAATACAATACATATAAATATAAAAATATAATTTTAAATAAAGATAATAACATATAATTATAATACAAAGTGATGGATATATCTTGTAGTTATATTGTCTTATGAAAGCAAGGTGGCATAGTGGATAGAGCAATGGATCTTCAGTCAGAAAGAGCTGAGTTTCAAATATGGCATGACACACTTACTAGTTATGGGTTGTTGTTGTAAGTATCAAGTGAGGTATTTGTAAAGCACTCTGCCAATCATAAAGCACTATATAAATGCTAGCCATGATGATGATGATGATGATGAAGACATTTCTTTGTCTTTTGAAGCATGATTGTTGGGTCCCTATGGATTCATCACTTACCTTTTTTCATACCATAGGGTTTACATTATATTTAACTTGTGACTACCAAGGAAGGTGTTAAATTTCCCTTGACGATGGAAGCTGACCTTTGGTAGGAATTCTCTAAATAGCAATTTGAATTCTTTCCTCCGAAAGGAGTGGTCTTTACTCTAGATATAGACCGAGGAAGCTCTTTGCCTACTTTTTACAGAGTAAACAAATGGAGAACAAATGCCTAACTCAGGGCCAGCAGTCACTTTCACTTCTTTATTTTTTTTTGGCCTAACTTTTGGCTATAGAAGTAGCCTAATCCTTCCCCTTCTTCTAGACAGTACTGCACCTAACCTGTCCTAAAATTTGGGTGCTTACTTTAATCTTAAGATTTTCAGGGAAGTAGATTCTCTATAACCTCACTTTGAAAATTGCTTTATTACCCCAAAAGTTATGAAATTCTTATGCAGAAACTAATCAAGGATGTGAAACTTACATATCAATCTATCAAAGGATCTCCAAAATGAAGTATAAGTCAAAAATGACGGCATGATTTTTAGCTCCTTATCATTAATGGAAGAAAGATGTGTTGACAAGACATGGTATGTAAACAGGAACCATTTGCCATGAACAGATGTGGAAAGTTGACTTAGGAGAAATGGCCCCAATAAATTCTGTTTCAGTCCACAAACAGTGGATATAACTTGTTGGCTACAAAATTAAAAATATTTTCCCCATGTACATTTTTAAATTTTACCTCTTAGTAGAAGTTTATGGCAATAAAAGCCACCATCTAGAAATATAAACAAATGTTCCCATAGCTGTGAAATGTATTTCAAAAGATACAAAAGGTTTTATTTGGAAATAACCCTTCAGGTAAATTAATTAAAGAGTATTATCAGAGACAAATAAAAACCCATTTATCTTGGTCTTTATTGTGGGGCAATTTGTGTGTGACCAATGCTATCTTTTAGAGATTAGTTATTCCTTCATTTATCCTTTTAAAAATCAAGACTTAAAGAATTAGGATTAGGAAATAAATGTCCTACAGAGGGGAATATACATTTTTAAAGGCTCTCTGCTGAGGATTAATTGTCATATCATTAACCGATACCACTACAACTACTTTATGCCCATTGTCCAAAATGATAAATTTGTTAAATGAATGTTCTATCCACATGTGAGGATTTTATTTTTATAAAGTTCAAAAAATTATATTATTTGGTTAAATTAAAATTTTTAACCTAACTCTAGTTAGATGAAATAAATAATAATTTCTGCATTTAAAGCAGGTAAGCTGTTTGTCATAGCAGATTGAAAACAGGTCTCAGAGTCAGGAAGTTCTGCCTCTGGACACACATAGACTGTGTAATCTTAAGCAAATCACTTAAAACTCTCATCGTGTCCTTATAATGTGAACACTACATATTGCAGAACAGTTACTATTTTGCATTGATGAAGAGTTTCTCCACCTGGTCTCCTCATGAATTGACTGATCAAGAAGAGAGTAGGATGGATTGGCTTGGGGAAATTGTATATTCCTCATAATGGCCTGTAGCTTTTTCCTGAAGGCCCAACTTGTTTACAATATCCATGAATGATGCATTATAACCATGAATCATGAAATGCCACCGTCTCTGAAAAATTGAAATTATGGGTAATCTAAAGTACACGGTGGCCATGATTGTAGTATGTTACCAACTGAGAAATGTACAAGAGTAATATAACAGATATCAGAGACAGTATATCTGGAAACCAAGCATAACTGGTGGATAACCAGTCTTCTCCCCAGTTTCCATGCAATGTCAAGCTAAGCAGAAGACTCTCTGATAGTTTGAGTGGACCCTCTGTAGAGGATTTACAAGAACACATGGACAAAAGCCTCACAGGATAAGAAGGCCTATGTGAAACTGTATTAAGCATCATCTAACATACCAACTTAAAGGCTCCTCTCCGATATTGCAGAACCTTTTGGATGAGGTCTATGATCGCTCAAGAGTTCAGTCAAAATGATCTACACAAGAAAAACCTGTTCGAGAAATCTCCATGTCCCCTTTTCAGGTTGGGTGGGGTATAACTGTTGCATCTCTCCATTGAATGCTATGGTACAAAAAATCTACATCAGGGAGTCTTCCTGTGTCCCGGACACCTTTGGCTGTCTGGTGAAGTCTATGGACCCCTTCTCAGAGTGATGTTTTTAAAGGTAGAAAATAAAACACAAAGGATTACAAGAAAGCTAATTATACTGAAATCAAATTATCAAAATATTTTAAAAACAATTTAACAGATCCTAGGTTAAAAATACCCCTGGTGATATAAAATTGAATCATTTCATTTCATTTAATTAATTTTCCTTCATTTATTTTCTACATTTAGCTGTAAAATCTCTCTCTAAAAATCTCATGCAATTTACCAGAAAATATGTAGTGGACATAACTCATTATACTGAAGTATAGATTCATCTTTTCCCCACAGAAAATACAGAGAAGATGACAGAAGGCAATGATTTGGTATTAGTTAAAAAACATAGATTGATCAATGGAACAGATCAGGTACACAACATACAGAAATAAACAACTAGTAGCCTAGTATCCAAACATAATAATCACAGATAGCATTTGGATAGAACTTTAAGGTTTGTGGAGCACTTTACAAATATTAGCACATCTAATTCACACCACAACCCTTTGAAGCAGGTGCTATCATTATCTTTGATTTAAAGATGAAGAAATTGAGGCTGGCAGGTTAGGTGACTTGCCCACATTTGCAGAGCTGATGATTGTTTTAGGCTGGATTTGAACTCTGGTCTTCTGGACTCTGAGTCAAACATTCTACCTACTGTGCTACCTAGCTATTGCAGGACTCCTAATTCAACAAAAATTTCTGAGAAAGACTGGAAAGCAATCTGACAGAAATTAAGTTTAAAGCAACACCTCACACCTCATATGTCAAGATAAATTACAAACATATATATCACTTTGGCTTTAAAAACTTTCTGTCACAACAACTTAGAGAAGGAAAGAAGAATTTACCTTTCAGATCTATGGATAGAGGAATGTTAAGGACCAAACAAGGGATAGAAAAGATCACAGAAGATAAAATAGACAATTTGGATTACATAAAATGTAAATGTTTTTGCATAAACAAAACTAATACATCTTAGAAGAGAAGAGAAACAGTAAACTGGAGGGAACTTTTTCAACAAGTTTTCTCTTGATAAGGGTCTCATTTCTGGGGTTTATAAGGAACTGATTCAAAGGTGCAAAACTAAGAGCCATTCCCTCACTAATAAACAGTAAAAGGGAATGTATATGCAGATTTCGAGGGAAGAAATCCAAGATATCAGCAGTCATATAAAAAAAATGTTCCAAACAGCTAATAGAGAAACACATTAAAATAACCCAGTGTTTCCACCTACCACCCATAAGATATGGAAAGATGACAGCAAAAAGAAAAATAAATGCTGAAGGAGTTTTGGGAAAATAGGTACATTAATGCACTGTTAGTAGAGATACAAATTGGTCTGGCCATTCTGGGAGATAATTTTGAAACTACATCCCAAAAGATACTGAACTGCATGCCCTTTGGCTGAAAGATACCACTAAGTTTATATCCCAAAGAGATCAAGGACAGGGGGAAAAAAGGACACAAAGAACTGCAATCTAAAAGGTACTGACCATCAAAAAGGGAATGGCTTAACAAATTATAATATATTAATTTAGAATTTGTTTGTATCATAAAAAATGATGAAGGGGACGTTTCAGAGAAACCTTGAAAGACTTATATAACTGATGCATAGTGCAGTAGAATCAGAAGAAAAATTAAAACAATAATCCTGTAAAAATAAGCAACTTCAGAAGACTCAAGAATGCTGATTAATACAATGATCCATCATGATCCCAGTGTACCAATGACAAAAAAGTCTATTTGCCTCTTGACAGAGAAAAGATAGACTCAAGATAAAGAATAAGACACACATTTTTGGAGAGTCCAATGTGGAAATTTGTTTTGCTAGTACTGAGTGTGGCTTTTCAAAAATAATTTTTTTTTTCCTTTTTGCAGAGGTGGGTGGGGGGAGAAGTGGGAGAGAGAGAAAATGCTTGTCAACTGAAATGAATAAATAAAACTAAAAAAGAAGGAATTCTAAGTCAAAATGCATGTTCATGTAAACTAACTTATTAAAACTAATATATTGAATCATAACTTTCATTAAAAATGTTAATGCTGTTAACAATAATCAGTTATTAGTTCTCTTTCTGCAGCAACGGCATAATGTAACAGAAGTCTCTGCGACAAAGAGAGGTACAGGCCTATTGGGTGCCTTCAGAGTCCCTTAGTTCATGGTCATAAGGAGACCAAGGCACATAAATGTGTTAACAATGAAAATCTAGCCCTGGTGAACATTTCATGTTCATAGCCTGGTTAGAAAGTTAAGGTCTCCGATCAAATGACTAGTATTCACTTATTGCATGAAAGCAGATGGGCATGGGGGTCAGGCCCGCTTCCGATTCTTCCACTGCCAATTCAGGGGCAGCTTAGGTCGCCTTCATTCACTAAGGACTGGGGATGCTTTCGGAGTGGAGGAAGAATCAAACCCACTGGGCACAAGAACGGGAGAAGAAAATCATTCTCAAAGCAGTAACACTTACCAGTCTCCAGTCTCCCTTGAGCTGGAACCTTCACTAGCTATGTCTGGGGGAAAAGCAAAACTCTTCCAGAAGCCCAAGTTCAAACCTTTTCCCCTCCAAAAGCGGTGGCAAGAGAAATCGAGCAAGCTGAGCGCTTCCCCAAGATGAGTGAGGTTCCCCTGGCTCCAGTTTTCCCTCCCGGCAGTGGAGGCTCAGAGCCCGGACAGCTCCAGAAGCCGGTGCAGCGTGTCCTCCGAGGTCCTGACAGTAGTGATTAATTTCATCCCGGGCCTGGGAGGGAGGCCGGTCCGGCAACTGAACAGCGGCCCAGGTGGACAGCACCAGTCACGAGACTTCCCAGCACTATCTCCAAGAGCCTTCCGAAACTGCAGATAGAGTAGGCAACGTTCCCTCCTCCTCTTCCTCTTCCTCCACCTCCTCCTCCTCCTGCTTCAGCTCTCCCACTCTTCTCCCGCCCCCGCCTTCTTTCTCTCTACCCAGGTAATCCCACAGGCACCCTCTCTGATTGGCTCCAAGATCCTCGGCCCTCATTTGCATTTCAATGGCAACCGGGGTTCCCGAAAGTTTGAAAATGGATTCTAACTCAGCCTAGTCAGGCTCCGCTCTTTCTCTTCTCTCTTCTTAACTCCGCTCCTCCTGTCATCCAGTTCCAGAGGATGCCCACCCACTCATGCACGCGCGCGCGCACACACACACACCTCCCAGACACTGAGTGCCTCTACATTTTTCAGCTTTCTCCTTTTTTCTTTTTTTTTTGGAAAAAAAAAAAATTAACGGACACGAAACTTTTAAGAAATTCCAGTTCAGGTTTCGGCTTCCAAACAATATATAATTGATGAAATGAGGCATAAATAACATAAGGTAAAAAGTTCACAGCTTAAAACAAGAGATCACATTACAAGAAAAATAATCATCTTTCCCAGCAAAAGTTCTCTTCTCCATAAGTCAACCAGGGAGATCCGGGTCGATGCTGACGAGCTAGGGCCGATTAAAACCTCTTCAGTTGTTCTTGGCTGGCATTGTATCTGACTAGACAGGCACATTATTATCCCTTCCTCCCACCCCCTACCCCTTGCTGTTCTTTGCTTGCATTGTCTGATTAGACGTGCACATTATTATTACAAATGTTAAGATGATAATCTTCTGATTATCAGCAAAATCTCGAGCTTCAAGCAACACAGAAATGCACACCAACACAACCCCCAGCCTCTCTTCTACCACCTTTTCTATAGGAAAGTGTTGCTGACCCTTCTTTACATTTTTACCTTTTCCAAAACTCTTCCCAATTAGCATACCTCAGTGGAGTTAAGACTTTTCCTTGGAGATCCTGTTTCTTAATTGCTTTCAGTTGTCATTCCTCCAGAGATTAAAACAACAGTTTGAAACTAGCTTTCCTCACTCACTCCCCTCTCCTTCCCCAAGTAGAATCTCCCGAGCTAAATTTCCAGGTATTTGCAAAAAAAAGACTCCATATATGAAAATATGCTGCTACTTAGGAATTAAAAGACTCAGTGAATCGGCAGTCAAATTCATTCCATCTACTTGGATGTGCCCTTTGTTACAGAATGCCCTAATGTGGGAGCATAACAGAAAGGAGTAACAATTGACGTGACCTCCCTTACCCAGCCCTGAAGAGATTTCTTATTTAACAGGGCATTTTGCCCCTTAGGCAAAACACAGCTGCATTTTGTTTTAAGAACAGTTGGTCCTGGACTCACATACATATACCCCAGTGATGGGGGTGTATGCATATGCTCCATCATCAGGAATTTGCGGTTTCCAGTGAAGGATCTACCCTTTGGGGAATCTCCCTTTCTGAGCCGTCTTGCAGAGTGTTCAGAATTCAAACCCATCAGTGGCTATCACTACATAGCTTACTTTGCTGCACATTTCCACACTGAGAAACTGAGTCAGTGGGAATATTGTTAGCAGAATCAAGCTCAAATTGCATTTTTAGGTTTTCTTTATCTTAATTTTCTATGTGTTCAAAGAAATAGTAAGGCTCAGCTGAAATTCCTTACATGTGGAAGGAATCATAATATTACTGTTTGGAATGTTAATTTAGACAAGGATCAAAAACCTTTGGGTATAAAACTAGTCACCTACATGATCTGGATTTATCCAAGATACTGGTGCGATTCATCATTGCAGTCAGAGGCTTTCCAGTGTGCTTAGAATTCTGAAAGAATTTTCATTTTACATATGGGAAATTAAAGTACTTAACAGATATTTGTAAAAGGCAAAAAATTAAGTGATACAGGCATTTAAGGAATAAAAACAAATTATATCTTTGGTTCTCAAAACAATCCTGTCAAGGAGGTGCTATTATTATCCTCATTTTAAAGAGAACAAAATTGAGGCCAATAAAAGTTATGTCGTGCCCAGGAACACAAAAGCATAAATATGAGATGAGATTTGAACCTATTCTTTCTAATTACAAATCCAGCAGTCTGTGCTGTGCGACAAGATTAATGGTATCAAACATCGAAGAGAGAGTCAGGAAATGGCAGCTGTAATGAGTTGTCATTGGACATGGTACTTCCCTTGACCCTCTGTAAAACTTGGATGAATATGTTACTTGTTACTGTTATTAAATTGTAAACTCGTTGAGGGCAGGGACTGTCTTTTGCCTCTTTTTATATCCCCAACATTTAGAACTGAGCATGGCACACAATAGATACATAATTGTAGATTTTTTTGATTGGTTGACTGTTACTCCTTCCCAGGACTTCCGTAATAAGGATCATGAAACATTTTACTGAGATAAAGGGTTTGCTACATAAATCCTAAGCAACTGCCACTTTGAAAAATTTTCTGTACTTGTAAAAACTTTCCAACCCCTGAGTCATAATTGCTCTTGGAAATGTACTTTAGATTAGAAACCGGGATATTCATTTTAGGTTCATTCACTCAAGCAACATTTATTGTTTTCAGTCATTATTCAGTGGTATCGACTTTTTGTGACCTCATTTGGGGTTTTCTTGGCAAAGATACAGGAGAGGTTTTCCACACTCACTCCTCTCTCCTCCCCTATGAGCTAAATTTCTAGGTATTTGCAAAAAAGGCTCACATATATGAAAATATGCCACTACTTGCCATTTCCTTCTCCAGCTCATTTTGCAGATGAGGAAACTGAGGCAAACAGGGTGAAGGGACTTGCCCAGATTCACATAGCTAGTAAGTGTCTGAGGCCAGATTTGAACTCAGGAATATGAGTGTTCCTGACTCCAGGCCCTATCCACTCACTCAATCAACATTTATTAAGCATCTACTATGTGTGAGGCACTACAGAGGATATCAAAGAAAAAGACAATTCCTGCACTCAAGGAATTTATAATCTATTAGGAAAGACAAACCAACATATACAAAGCAAGCTATATACCGGAGAAATGGGAAATAATTAATAGTAGGAAGGCAGTAGAAATGGAAACAAATATATGAATCAAGGAAACCCTAAAGCAAGTGACATTGAGCAAAGGCATTTTATTTATAATGAGGATAATCAGAGTTCCCTTAATATGTGAACTAGGCCATCTCTCATGTACTTTGGGATGACACAGCTGTCCCTGACTGGAGGAGGTAGAGAGGAGTTTGTCAAGGATGGATGGCAACTGGAGCAGGTTTGTTTTTTCCCTGAGCACAAGACTAAGAAACTGGTTCCACTGCTGCTCTGATGAACAGAACTTCAGGAGTGGCTCAGTCAGGCAGCTTGAAGGTGAAACCGAAATCTGTTCTGCAGTTGTCTTTACCTCCAGGGGAGTATAACTGGGTTAAAGTGTTATTGTTTTATGTTTTAAGTATCTGTTAATGTGTTTGTAGCAGTCACTGGTCTTCTAAGCATTTCTTTTGTGGTAGTGGAAATAAATAGCTGTCCTATACCTAATACTTACCTTAAGAACCTTTTCTAGAAGATACTCTGTTAACTGAGTGTTGAGTCAGTCCCTCTTGTGGTGGGGAGGCCCTAAACATGAGCCATATCCACAATTTGTTTTAGATCCTTTTCCTGGATCTCTAGGATTGGGATACATAATGAACCTGAGAGAGGCGAAAGAGAAATCTGACTCTCCCTTTTAGGGAAGAGTCATTTCCTGGATTGAACCTCTTCCATATAAGTCCACAGTAAAAGCTCCTTTTTTTTGTGAGGGCCTTTTCTGGGACCTCTGAGGTTAAATCAACCTTAAATGTTTAATCCTCTCTGGGGAACATAACATACGTCCAGGTAATTTCTGAATTTATCAATTTCTTTTCTAAATTAGAGGCCTTCTTGCCCTATTGTCAGATCAGTTCAGACCTCAATTTGGAATCACTTGTTTCTACAGTGATCCTTTGGAGTTATGGAGTGTTCTCTGTGTTGCAAGAATCCCTGGAGAAATTTTGTCTGGAATACCATTTGGAATGTCACATGCATTACCAGTTCTGGTGGAGAAAGCTACATGCTGGAGAGCTCTATAGGGAGAATTTTTTTTTCACCCAGGATATTTTGGTTTCTCACCAGAGAATGAGAAGGTAACTTCTAGTCAACACCAAATCCTGAAAACCCTGGTAAGAGAGCCCCCTCTGCTCTAGGAGGTTATCTATGATTAGACTTTTTTCTGATAGAAGAAGCCTGTTTTTTACCTTCCTTTCCTTTCTTTTCTTGTATTTGTTGTTTAATTTTAATTTTGTCCTTTTCTTTAGGTTGGGACAGGTTCTTACATATGTCAGATGGAGACTAATGAGAATTTTGTGAAATTTTTTTGTTTGTTGAATTTGTACAACTTTATAATTGGGATAATTATAATCTCCAGGCCCACTAGCTATGTTAGAGCTAGGTCCCCCTGAAGGATTTAGTTTGCAGAGTGTTTAACAACTGTGCTGAATGTATTACTTGGAACTCTTTGCATTGCACTCAGAAGGCCTTCAACAATTGTTACATGTGGACTTTGTTGCAATTCTTTAGTCGAAGGCACTGGGGGAAGCATTTGAAAGGACAATGGTTGAGCCATTCCAAATCCCCAAGGAACTTTCTAAGGTTGGGGATATGGACCTATGTGTCAAGTATATGCCAAAGGACAATAAATATTTAACTTGGGAGAGAATGCAACATAGCAGGGGAGAAATCAGGGAAGTACCCTGGATTTGTTGGACTGGGATACTTCCCATGGAGCTGGGCATGCACTCTGGCTTGACAGTGATAGAGCTGTGGTCTTGTCCAGTGCTAAAGGACACAATAATCCCCTTTTGGTCCCCAGATCTGGGGAATTATGTCAAAGTTGACTGTTGATCCAGGAAGTATCACAGGCTTAGCAGCCTATAAAAAGAGAGGAAAAGACTCGGCCTTTCTCTTCCTTTCTTGAATGTTCCACTTAGGACTTTATAAGCTCTCATGTGAATGTCTAGTAACAATTTGAGGAGATTTTTCTCTCTCTCTTTCCTTCCTCTTCTCCCAACAGTAATGGTGGCTATGACTTGAATACCAGACATCAAAAGCATGTGCTTGCCTAGGTAAACCTGAGACTGGACCTCCCATTCCTGTATTACCCTTCTGTTTTGAGTTTCATTCTCTGAGCTCAAGTTACTGAACAAAAATCCTGAGAAATGGATGGATGGTAATCTCATGCATTTGAGAAGTCAGAAATGCCTGAGTCAGTGCTAGGTATCATGGAGGTGGTGCCTCCTGTGACTATCTGATTTCTCAGCAGACATGACAACCATTGCTTCTTGAGACCTGTGCCTTGTTAGGTGTTGGGGCAGTACAGATCTAAGGTGAAAGTAGAATGTCAAATAGAGTCTATCCTTATCTTCTGGGAGAGTATAACAGATGTGATGGGTTCTTGACTTAAGTTTTAAGTATTTGTTAGTGGGGAAAAAAGTAGTAAGTTAATGAGAAAATCTAGGTGGCCTAGTGGATAGAGCATTGGGCCTGAAGTCAGGAAGACTCATCTTTAGTTCAAATCTGACCTCAGTCACTTATTAGCTGTGTGACCCTGGGCAAGTCATTTCACCCTGTTTGCCTCAGTTTCCTCCTCTGTAAAATGAGCTGGAGAAGGAAGTGGCAAACTACTCCAGTATCTTTGCCAAGAAAACCCCAAAATAGGAGTCACTAAGATTCAGACACAATAAGGCAACAAATTGGTTAATGAATACTCAGCAGTCATGCATGTTTCAAGCATTTCTTTTGTGGTAGAGGAAATGAATAACTGTCCTATACCTTATACCTACTTTGAATTTTGAGAATCTAGGCTAGAAAGGACCCTGTTAATAATTTCTCTTAGGAGAAACTCTGTATACAAGAGACACTTAAACTTTGTTAGAGAGATTTTCCCCTACAACTCCAGGGTGGGAACATAATGAGCTAGAGTTGAAGAAAAGAATGATGCCCTCTGTTTAGAGTCAGGCCATCCCTCTTGATCCCTGAACTAGGAGCCAACCTTAACAATCATCTATTCCAAACCCTTGTTTTTTATGCATAAGAAAATAGAGGCCTGGAGAGGTTGTGATTTGCCCAAGGTTTAATGGGCAGTAAGTAGAAAAGGCAGGATTCGAACTCAAGTCCTTTGAATTCAAATCTAGTGACCTTTCCACAGCATGAGGTAGCCTCTATCCCAGTCATGCCTTGGTTTTGAGTTGAGTTGCTCAATCACTAAAATTTTCATTAAGACAATGTCCTGTCTTTTAAGAATTCAATCAGTGGGGGCACATCTCCACATTTGAAAAAAAAAAAGATCAGTATATAAAACTTCTCTTATTCTGCCATTTACCAATGCAGTGTTATGTTGGTGGTATGAAGGGAGGTGATTCTGGAAGAAACAGAAAATGGACCAAGAAGGCTGAAAAAAGAATCAAAATAATAAGAGCTTACATTTACAAATTACTTTAAGGTTCAGAAGTGATCCACATATATTATTATATTTAACTCTCAAAATACCACGTTGTAGAGGCTATTCTCAAACCCATTTCACAGATTAAGAAACTGAGGCTCAGAGAGAGGTCGAGCTATTTGCTCGGGGTCATACAGCTAGCAATAGCCTGAAGTGGAATCTGCATTGACCCTTGGCCTTCCAGACTCTAAGGACAGTTAGTGCTGATTCCTCTGGGCCAGGCTGCCTCAGAGTTGCAGGGGCACTTTGGATATCAATAGACCACTGCACATATCCCCTAGATTGAACCTTGGTCCCTTTTCATTTCAATAGAGACAAATGTAACACCTCATGCAGAAAATTAAAATGGTGGTGTAACAATAATGTTGTTGTGGTTGCTGTGGTGAAAAAGAAATTATAACTTTGCCATTAATGCATTGATATGATGATGGTTCTAAACTTTGGTGATCCTGGGCTTCAAAAAACAAGACAAGTAGTCCTGTGTGCCCAGGCCAGCACATGGAGCTTTCCCAGCTTGTGAGAAACTTTCAAAGGTTGCCCGCCATTGGCACAGAACCCAGAGTCATGGCCTTGCCAGTTGGGGCATCTAAGCAGCCCTCAGTGTGGGGGACATGATTGCTATGGCTGAAAGTGTTAGAAATAATCGCTTCCCCTGTAATTACAAGGTCTTGGAGAAGCTTGTGGCTACCAGTAGCTTTTTCAATCAAAGGGCTCAAGAAATGAAGGACTCTTTTAGCGTGACTTCAAATTCTAGGTTCAATAATTACTGGGTGTCAAAGGGCTTTAAAAGGTAACCTATCATAAACAGTACACTCTAGGTCAACTAGGTGCTTATAAATTTCCCTCATTATAATTTGTACAGGCTTGTAATATGGACTGTATATGGCAGCCATAAAACAACTTTATTATATTAAAAAAAGATACTGTTTCTAAAGCTCTTTGCCAACCTTAAAGGGTTATATAATTGCTAGCAATAATTATCATTATTATTTCTATAATTCCAAATTGAGGCAGCTTCGTGGCCCTGGGGTAGGTTGCTGTGTGACCCTGGGAAAGTCACTTTACTTCTGCCCGACTCAGTTTCTTCAACTACAAAATGGGGATTGTAATAGCACCTACCTCTCAAGGTTGTTGTGGGGAGCCAATATTTGGAATTTACATGGCCTAGTACCTAAGCACATAGTAGGCATTTTAAAATGCATAAAATAAAATATACTGGATTACCAAGGAAATAAATTATATGTTGAAATTCATTTAGAATATATTGATATAGGTATGTGTATGCTATGTATACACACATAAATATGTATGTTTGCATATATGTATGTGCGTATATACATGTACACATATATGTATATACACACATACACACCAACATGGACCCCAGGGTAAGTACCCCAGCTTTAGACTTTGATATCAATCACATCTCTTTGACTAATGTCAGCATTCTCCAGAGAGGCAGGTCAATGTCTTAAACGAACAAAAATGCAGAATGCATTCCCTGGAGGTATGAATTGTCAGAGCCAGAGTATAAATTATAGGTACCATACACTCGTGAAATTATAAGGACATTTTATAAGGATATATTTTGATTTATGCTATACATTATACAATCTCTAATGAAACAAACATTGCATTTGTCATAAAACATCACAGTATATCTTCACATCACAACGAGTGATATCACAGAGAAACTAGTAAATACCAGGGAAGAATATTTAACATACACAAAAAAAACCCCAATGAATGGAACTCCAAAATAGAAATTTGAATCAGAGAAATGCCATTTGATATCACTAAGCCTTCCTGCAGCTAGTGATTATGGCATCAGAAAAGCCCATCACCATTTTGGACTTCTCACAGCTACTTAGGCTCATTCACATTTTAAGCCTTTGCCTATCCCTTCTAACAATAGTTTTTCCCTTGCAGTCTCTCAGAATGCCCCTAATTCTCAGAACTGCCACCTCTTAGGCCTCTGTCCTCATTTAAGGCAACCTCAACAGCTAGCAGCCGATTAATTCTGACAAAGAGGACTCAGTGTTTGCTACTGTTCTTTGTGTTTTCCACAAGGCCAAGAGCCCCAAGTAACTGGCCTTTCATACAACTTGACTATTACCCAGAAAGATGTAGAAGATCTTGTGATAGGGCCCAGAGGAGAGGGACAGGACGGCTAGGCAGAGAGGATTGCATTCACCGTCAAGAGACCATAGGTGCCATGTAGTTACAGCACTAGACTTGGAGCAAGCTAGTTTCCCTAGAGGATGTTTGGAAATGCTCACCATTTTAAAAAAGACTGAATAAGATGAATATTTCAAGCCATTTCTAAGAAAGCTTTCAAATTCACAAGAGCAAGATAAAAGAAGAAGAAAGAGGGGGAAGGAGGAAGGGAATAATTATTTTTAAATGCCTGCTATGTGCCAGGCACCATTCTAAGCATTTTACAAATACTCTGTCATTTGATTCCCCCAACAACTCTATGATATAGGTGCCACAATCTCCATTTTATAGTTGAGAAAACTTAGGCAACCAGAGGTAAAGTGATTTGTGCAGGGTCAAACAGCTACCATGTCTAAGGTTGGATTTGAACTCAGATCTTCCTGAGTCCACAGTGAGTCATCCTAGCCATTGTACCACCTAGCTCTGGGGTGGGGAACCTTCTAGGTCCTCAAGTGCAGCCCTCTGACTAAATCCAAACTTTGGATTCAGGTTCCCCACCCCTGACCTAGCTCATGCTAAATGTTGGTAACAGAAAAATGGAATAAAATAGAAAAGTAAGGATCCAAAAAAGGAAAAAAAAGTAAAGGGAGAAAGGAAGAAAAAAGGGGGAAGGAAAGAACCTATGTTTTGGAAGAAGTTTGCTAGGTGACCCTATTAGGAAGATTTGCTTGCAATTATAAACAAACTATTTCATAGCCACATGCTCAATCTCTTCACATCTGCATTTATAGGTGGATAAAGCAAAAATATAGTGAGTGATTATCGGTAGTATTTGTATAACATTGTATATCACAAGCAGTTTGCTTGCCATAGACCAGGGGTCCATAATCAGGGTGTATTAACTGGTTTTTAAAAAATATTTTGAGAACTGTATTTCAATATAATTGATTTCCTTTATAATATTATGTATTTTATTTGATGCATTTAAAAACATGATTCTGAGACAGGGTCCAAAGGTTTCGCAGAATTGCCAGAGGAATCCATGACACACACAAAAAGGTTAACAACCTATGCCATTGACAGAAACAAAGCTTTTTGGAATGAGGAAATTTACAAGCTAGATGTGAGATTTCCAGGTATCAAGAGCAGGGGAGTGCTGGCCTGTGTTTACTAACTAATTCTCTAAAAACAAAAGACACACTTTAATCTGCATCACTAAATTTTCCCCATCAATTTCGTGAAGCTAAACAATCAAATAATTAATGAAGCACTGATTTGTAGAATTGTAAATGCTCACACTGAAAATTTAACAATTGGTTCTGGAGAGCTTGTGAGAGCTGGGTCCAGCACACTCCTGAGAGTGGCATTACATAGGAAATATACGCAGCACTTGTAACTGTAGGGAGTCAGGAAGAGCCGAGCTCAAATCCAGCCTCAGACATTTACTAGCTGTGTGACCCTGGGTAAGTCACTTAATCTGTGTCTGCCTCAAGTGTAAAAACAGGGATAATAACAGCACCTACCTTGCAGGGTAGTTGTAAGAATCAAAAATAAGTATAAAGCACTTAGCATAGTGCCTAGCACATAGAAAGCATTACATAAATGTTAGCCATTATGATTATTTTTTATAATGATTCCTAATTATAAATGGGATAGAGGAAACCCACATTTGCCATTGTTTTATACCTTATGAGCCTTTGTTTCTATGGGGGTTGAGGCTCCTTGGCAGAGTGGCCCATTAGATAGAGCAGTGGAGGGGGGTCAGGAAGACTGGAATTCAAATCTACTCTTAGACACTTACTAGCTGTGTGAATAAGTCACTTACCCTTTCTCAGACTCAGTTCCTGGTCTGTAAAATGAAGATAATAATAGTACCTACCTCATAGGATTGTTATGAAGATAAAATAAGATAATCAAATAAATTAACATATGTAAAGGACTCAGCAAATGTTAACAAGTTATTTTCTCTCTTCTTTCTTTTTTCCATCCTTTCTTCTCCCCCTTTTCCCTTCCTTCCTTCCTTCCTTCCTTCCTTCCTTCCTTCCTTCCTTCCTTCCTTCCTTCCTTCCTTCCTTCCTTCCTTCCTTCCTTCCTTTCTTCCTTCCTTCCATCCTTCCTTCCTTCCTTCCTTATTCCTTCCTTCTTTTCTTCCTTCCTTCCCTTTTCTCTGTCTTGTTCTCTTTTATTTTGGTAAAAGCCTAGACTTGTGTGATAAATTCTGACATTCCTAGAGTTAACCCTCAGGTGGGAACAAAATGATATAAATCTTTTCTTCTAAAGAGAAGCCCTGGGATGGGGCACAAGTCCATCAAGCAGGATACAATAATCATTTGTTAACCTAACTGCTTACTAAGTTCCGAGGACTCTGCTAAGCTTAAAAAAAAAAAGGCAAAAATAGTCCTGTCCCTCAGGGACTTTACTTCCAATGGACAAGACAACATGAAAACATACCTGTAGATTTAAGCTACGGAGAGAGTAAATAGAATATAATTATAGGTGGGAAGGCACTAACAGCAGAGTATACGGAGAAAGATCTCCTGCTGAAGGAAGGAGGAATTTAAACTGAATTTTGAAGAGAGTTGGGGAAATTCAGAGGCAGAGGTAAGTTAGCAGGGCATTCCAGGCAGGGGGGACAGCCCAAAGGGAAGATGTGAGCTGAATGGGGCAAGTGAGAAACAGCAGGTACACCAGGTAACCTGGACGACAGAGTATTTAGAGAATAAAGTGTAAGAAGACTAGAAATACTCACTGACATTAAATTTAGCTCCCTGTTTAGCAGAGCATATGACCTTTGGGAGCAAGGGTTCACCAATGTCATCAATAGCAATCTGCAATAAATTTATGTCTCGAGTTCTCTGCCCCAAATCCACCATGAATATGAAAATAGTTTCTCTATTGCTAGTTCCAGTACCCCTTTTGTGTCTTGCTAGATGATATTAAATCACTTTGGGTCTTTCAAAGCTCATTTGTTGTTTTTTTAATGATAGTAAAAATATAATTTCTAATTGCAATTTTTTTCTTGGTAATGGAAGACTGGGCAAAGAGAAAGCTCAGTCCTTATGATACCGAGTAGTGTACTTTGCCTGATTCAATGACCTACATGGACTTTCAAGCATGCACAGATATGACTGTTTCCTGTCCGATTAACAAGTGGGGAAAAAAAGGAGCCTCTTTGATTTGACTACTGAGCCAGAACTGAGCAGAATCACAAAAGACTCCTAGGAGAGCTCTCTTTTCTGGTGGTGATCAAGGAAAGAACCTCCATAAGCATGTGGAGGGGGAGAAGGTAGCGAGTACCATGGCCAATCCACAGCCTGATTGCCTATCCCCCCACCCAGGCTTATACACATGGTGCCACTATTTCTTTGTCTTTTCCACTCTTTTGTGATTAAAAATAAAGGGGAAGCTAGATCACCCAGAGTATGGAGTGCTTGGCCTAGAGTCAGGAAGACCTGAGTTCAAATCCAACACCAGATACTTACTAGCTGTGTAACCCTGGGTGGGTCACTTAACCCTGTTTGCCTCAGTTTCCTCATTTGTAAAATGAGCTAGAGAAGGAAATGGCAAACCAGCATCTTTGCTGAGAAAACCCCAAATAGGGTCATGAAGAGTCAGACATGCCTGAAAAAGACTGAACAAACAGCATAGAACCTTGCATATAGTAAACACTAGATTTATTATTATTGCCGCAGGTGTTAAGATAGCTTGCAAGAGCCTAAGGTTGTAGGTTGGCCATTTTCCCCTATTGCTTGGATTCTTTTCTTCCAGAGATTTTCCTATTAAGCCTGTACTGTGTATTTTCATTCTTATCAACAGAGCCCTGAAAACCAACCACTGTCTGCCCTGAGGAAGAGGCAGTGTGGCCTGGTGTCAATAGCCCTGGACTGGGGGTCAGGAGACTTGTGTTCTGGCTGCAGCTCTGCCAAGGTGGTACCTTTGAACCAGTAATTTGACCTCTTTGAACCTCAGCTGCCCAAGTTTAGAAAACAAAGGATATGGACAGGACGATCTGTTTACAGATGATGACCTTACAAAAGCAAGGTCCCAAAAGACTTTCAAATGGTTCTATGAGAGGACACATTTTTTTTTTTCTTTTTGTCTGATACTTATCCTACTTTGATGTCCTGCAGCTTCTCAGTTAGAAGGAATGGCACAGAGGCCAGTAGAGACTTGAATGAATCTTTTGCTTGTTTTTTTTTTATAAGACAATCAATCTTCTTTACTACCTTAATTTTTAAAATTACCTAATTTCCATTCAGAAGCCTCTTATTTCCCTCATTCTCAACCTCCTCGCTATCCTCTTCCCCAACTTCTATTTCTTTCCCCCATTCATGTACCAAGAACCAAGAACAAATCAACTCTGTCATTATTCCTGAATGGGGTGTGTCAGTCTACTCCTCCATGACCCCATACCCCATTCCAGTAACTTTCCAGACCAAAGTGCACCTCCCAGATTAACACTTCCCCAAGTGTGCTGTTTCTCCAAAATAAGCTCCCTGAGGGCAAGGACTACTTTTGCTTGTGTATTTGCGTTCCTTGCACTGAGCATAATGCTTATTCCATGGCTTTCCATGGAATTTAATAAATTTAAAGCATTTAATAAATTAATAAATTTAAAGCATTTAATAAATGCTTTCTTCATTAGTTCAATAACTTATGCCATGTTCACTCCTTGCACTCCTGGCTCTGCTCTTGACTTCTCTACCATGTCCTAGCAGCCTTCTAACCTTGAAAGATACTTCTTTAACACCTCCCTTCTCACCCTGGAAGATTCTCTTGCCTCTGTGCCCCACTTCCCCCCTCTTACTCTCCCTTCCCCCCTTCCTACCCTCCTGCCCAGGTTTGTTATAGAACTTCCATTTTGGGAAAGTGCCCAAGTCAACGATGTTTCCTCCTTTCACTCCTCATCTCTAGATTTCTCTTCCATGCCTCTATGGCCTTTCTTTCTTTCTCCCCCACCCCAACACTTTTTAGCTTCCTTTCACTTGTTATATTTCTCTATTAGAATGTAAAATCTCTGAGGGCAGGAATTGTCCTTTTTGCTTTATTTGTATTCCAGCACTTAGCAGAATACCTGCTCCCTCTCTGTGTCTCTGTGTCTCTGACTCTGTCTCTCTGTCTCTCTTTGTCTCTCTCTCTCTCTCTCTCTCTCTCTCTCTCTCTCTCTCTCTCTCTCTCTGTGTCTCTCTCTGTCTCTCTCTCTCTCTCTCCGTCTCTCTCTGTCTCTGTCTCTGTCTCTCTCTGTCTTTCTCTCTCCCCTTTATCGTGTGGTAAGATGTGATGAATATGAAGCATCAGAGAAACATAGGAAGATCTGTATGAACCAAAGCAGAACTAAAGGAACAATATATACAATGACTACAGAAATGTAAACAAAAAAGATCACTAAAAGGAGGTTGGATTCCGAATAACTGAAAAACCAGTACTGGTTTCAGAAGTATACTTCCCACTTTACATGGAAGAGACTACTGATACAGAGTGGTGTATACACTGTCAAATATGGACACTGTAGTATTTTTACTTAATTGCATTTCGTTGTTGCAAGGGGAGATTTAATGGGGGGGGGGGTTACTGTAGCGGGGAGGATACTTCAAGAAAAGACTGTAAATGAGATGTTAAAATAAAAGATATGAATAAAACCCTTCTTAATAAAATTCTATTCTAAAATTGCTACCACCATCTTACTTAGAATTCAAAATTTAAAAAGTATAACCCTTGGTGGTAAATATTTGTTGATTGATTTCTTGGAGGCCAAAAGAGTAGTGCCAATAACCATCTGCTTCTGTATTTGACATTTAGACTGTCCTGTAGTTGGTGCCTCACTGGGTAAGAATAATGGGGAGAAAGAGGGTCATAGATCTACGGTACTCTTTGATGTTTGGCCATTTTTTAATCAGCCACAAACATTTCTCCATTTGAGATGGCAAGTGTCCCAAACCTATTTGGTTTGATTCCCATAGACACCCCGAAAGACAGTGCCATCTTGGTGGTACTGAGATCTGTAGCCAAGATAGGCATGGTAAGCTTGGAAGGCTTACAGGCCTGGTTGCCTTGTGTTAGAAGGTTTGTGCAATCTAGAATGCAGGGCTGTTTTGACATCCTCTGTACAAAGCCCAGAGCAGCAACTATGTTTTAGGAGGCACTTATTTAGCCAAGGTATTTTTTAATGATGCTACCTTTTAGAGCTTAATTTTTTTTAAGCCACAGGTCCCTAGTGCTTGTGTTTTAGTTATGAGTTTTATTTGCAGGAGTCCCCTGGAGCTCTTTAAAATGAAATACAGAGCCTCTTAACTTATAAATAAATACACTCTTGCAATCTCAACACGTGGAAAGATCTCTATCTTACCATGGAAAACTTTAGTTCTTTATAAGGAATTCACTAGCCTCCCCACTCCCCTAAACAAGAAATTATTGGGAAGACACAAATCCCCAGTCACTCCACCAAAGTAAGGCCTGCCATAACAGCCAAAAATCCTTTTTCCTTCTACTGGGGAGTTTGAATATCGACTAGCCACTAACTCCTCAGGAATTTCCCACCTAGCTCACTCCAGCCCCAGGATGAGTTAGCACTAGTGCCTGTACCCTGGCCTGCTTAACAGATCTGGGTTCCTCAGTCCCAGCCCCAATCAATGTCCAGTCGCTTGGCCCAGATAAGAACCCCATATAAATCCTCTGGGCTTCACTGGTTTGGGGACCCTATTCTGTCAGGAATTCCAACAGAACTGACCTGATTCCATTCTCTTTGAGTATGTCTTCTTATTGTATTTCCCCCCAATAAAGATGATATGTTTTGCTTTAGGAAATGTAATTAGTATAATTTCCTTGGGCTGTAATGTTTCAGTGCAGCAGATGGAAGGAGACTAGCATGGTCTCAACATTCTTGTTTGCTGCCATGGTGCCAGATTTCTGGTACTACCGGAGGATTTAGAGCACAGGTAGGGGCCTGAGTTTAAGCTTATAATAGGTCTGTTAATGACAAGGTCCTCATCAGTTTGCCAGAAGTAGAACCTAGAAATAATTTCAAATGCACACTTGAATGACAATGACTTCCAAGGCCATTTCTGCAGGCCATTAACAAAGTGTTTATGTCCTCAGAATGGATTCACAGTCTATTTTCTGATTCTCTACCATGCTAACACAACTCTCTCTGTCTCTCTCTCTGTCTCTGTCTCTCTGTCTGTCTGTCTCTTTCTGTCTCCATCTCTGTCTCTCTCTGTCTCTCTCTGTGTCTGTCTCTGTCTCTCTCTGTCTCCATCTCTGTCTCTCTCTGTCTCTGTCTCTATCTCTCTGTCTGTCTTTGTCTCTGTCTCTCTCTGTCTCCATCTCTGTCTGTCTCCCTTTCCCTCTCTCTTTCCTTCTTCCCCTTGTCTTTCAACACACACATACTGATATGTAGAAGGGATCTCACTATACCTGTACTGTCAGTATTATTATAATAATAGTGATAGCAATAATGAATATATTGCCTTACAATTTACAGAGTGCTTTTTTAAAAAACAGTCTTTGAGGGAGGTAGTAGAAGGGTTATACTATACCCATTTTAAAGAAGGAGAAGGTGAGGTTCAGAGAGATAAAGACCTGCCCCAGGTGACATAGCTAGTAAGTGGTGGGGCCCAGTTTTGAATCCAGGTCGTCTGTTTCTAAGGTAGTGCTCTCCATTGCACCCTGCAGAATCAGAACATTCTCTTTTTATAAAATATGCTGATACTGTGGACATTTTTTCTGAGGATTTTTGAACAAAAGAATTTTGATACAGGTTCAAAACCATGGCCCATGAGGCCCAGTGTTCCGGCTGGAGTGCAAAGATATAGCTTGTTAGATGGTTGCATCAGTCTCCCTAATGTCTTAAAGATAAAGGGCTTTGACAATCATTCTAGTTTTCTTCAATTTTCCTTCTCTTCCTTCTGTCTACTCATCTGTAAAATAAAGGAGATGGAATAAATGACTTTAAAGATCCCTTCTAAACCTCCAATGGTATATAATTTATTATGGACCTGTTATTTGTGAATTAATCTGAGCTTTTTATTTCTAAAGCTTATTATGTTTTCTTTAAAATTTTGTCCATTAACAAAAATCTATTTTTCCTTCCATCCTCCTCCTTTCCCCTTGGAAAAGAAAAACGGAAAATGAAAATCCTTGCAACAAATACGTACAGTCAGGCAAATTCCAACACTGGCCATGTCCTAAACTGTAAGTCTTATTCTGAATCTATAACCTCTCTGTTGGGAGGTGGGTGGGTAGCATTCTTCATTACTAGTCCTTAAGATGCAGAACATTTTTGGTAACTCTCTGAGTCGTAGGTTAAAGAGCTGACGTTTACTTGTCTTAGTAATGGAAATTAACCATGGTATTGAATTGTTTGTTGCCTGTGGTATAAAGCGGGATCATGCTTCTTTTTACTTGTCCTAAACTTACTGCCCCCGAAGGTACCCCCTAGGCCTAGTATAATGACATTTCTTTAACAAGTGAACACCTGGACATGGGCAGTTCAGGATGGGTCAACATCAAGAGCTAGGCTAATGCAGCAAAGGACATGAACGACATCTTGGAGGAACAGTTCACATAAACGGAGGGCATACAGTAATTATGAATTCTAAGCGTAACACTGAGATCAGAGTGGGTTGGTAGGCCATGATAGAGAACAGGGGTATGGTTTTGAGAAAATGTTGGTGAGTCTGGGTTGATGAGCATCCAGAGAGCCTCAATGGTGGAGGGCCACAGGAAGAAGTGTGGCTAGTGTGTATGGCCCAAAGGTTGACCTCTTAAAGGCTAAGCTGGGCAGGAGGGCACAGAGAAGAATAGAATCTGAGTGACCAGAAAGTGATCAGGATTCTGAATTTAAGCCTAGCACTAGGAGACAGGGAGAGGGCAAAGTTCAATCTAGGATACTGACAACAGAATGTGGGCATCAGAATGAGGTGAGTGGATCCATAGCACAGAGCTCCACAGAAAAATGACTGTTAAACCCAACATGGGACTTATCAACAAATAGGTTTCCCAATGGGGGTAGTTAAAAGCCAGCAGGTATACGTTACAGGGAGGCAGGCTTCCGTGGTTGCTGGGAATTGTTGCAGATGGCTGGGTCCTCAAGGTAACCCCCCATACCACACACACACACACACACACACACTCTCTCTCTCTCTCTCTCTCTCTCTCTCTCTCTCTCTGTCCAGCAGTTCTAACAGCTTCATGATTTCATATGAGTTTTCGTAGATTTTGTTTCGGTCCACAAAAAAATTGGATAATATGTGTTCTTGTTAGTAGATAGTAAAAGCATATTTGAGTTGTTTTGTTTCCGACAAAGAAACATTTTTTATTCCTCTCCCTGTGTCTCTGGAATATTAATTAGTGCAAAGAATGCTTATTTCTTCTTGATACACAGAAATGAACAGATCTGAGTGGAATTCAAAAGGCCTGTCAAAAAAAGGTGACTGGAGTCTATTATTTATATCCCTAGTTCTTTACTAGTGTCCCTAGCGTTCTCTCCAGTGCAAAGTGAGTGTCCCATGGAAATCGGTTAAGGAGACAAATTGATGAGAAACCTAGGCATGCAGGGAGCTGTATGTGGGCACATAGATCTCAAAGGTTCCTACTTTCTTTTCCTCTGTCCTTGAAAGTGACTTCCAGTGAGTCATTCCTCCTCTCTCCAAGTAGTCAGGAACAGGAGAGTAGATACCTGTGGAACAGACAGCCTCTGCTGGCCAATTGTTGCTACTGCCACCGAGCCACCTCAGAGACACCTGGGGAGCTGACCATCCTTGCTGGCCTCTTGAACTGCCCCAGAATAAGTTAGGAGCAGGGAAGGCAGAGATGGGACAGATTTTAGGGATTTAGAAGGGCAGGGGCAGACACCCCAGATGGAAATGAGAACAGGAGAGGGTAATTTTACCTTATTCTGTTTGGTCACACTTGAATTTGGCCATATGGGGGTTGCATGGGTGTTATAAATCTAGAACAAGGTTCTGAACCTTGTCATGGATCAAACCCCTTCTCATCGCAATGATTTAAGTGCAGAAAAGAAAAAAATATTTAGAATTACAAAGGAAACATAGTTGGCTATGTTGAAATAGTTTTGAAAATATCTATATTAGGTACTCATTGAACCCAGGTAACAAATCCCTGATATGGAAGGTCAGTTGACTAAAGGCAATTTCCCAGATTCGAAGTGGGGTAAGCCGATCAAGATTCCTCAAGTCTCATATTTCAGAGCAGTATGTCATTTTGTTTTCATATTTCTGAATCGATATCATAACGAGGGCAGCACCTAGTGCCACGAGGTATGAGAGCTCCGAGAGTGGGGATAGAGCAAGGTAGATGTTCTCTAACCAACAACGAGGATATGGCAATATTTGGAATAATGGATATAATCTGATGGGACGACTTGTCTGGGGGACCGAAAGAAGCCAAATTATTTTATTATACACCTTTACTGGCTTAGAGAAAGTGGGACACCCCCCCCACCACACACACACAGCCTTGATCCATTGGCACATTAGCAAACACTCCCTCAGATTTCACTAAAGTAGTTCCAAACCATACAGTAAGTCTATCAGTTGAATCAAATAGTAGACTAGTGCTTTCTTTACTGTTGAGGAGGGAAGATTTTTAGGTGGGTGGGAGAGAGAAAATTGCTTCTGGAAATAAGGTCTGTGAAATAAGGGAGGATAGTTTTTCTTCATTGAAAGAACTCATAGCAACTCCCCCACACTCACTATGAAATGGGGGAGAGGAATGGTAAGTTGCTAAAAGGAAATTATCAAGGACGTTAATTCTTGCTTCCTGTCTTGGGAGGGGGAGAAAAATAAAGGAGAAAGAAAAGGCAAGAGAAATAAATATAAACAAGACATCCTGTTCACAGGAAATAGCCTTGTTTCTCAGACATTAAGTTTGCTTTTTAATGGACACAACAAAGTCACAGGCTTTACAGTCAGTAGAGTCAATGTTGCAAAATTCTTTCAAAGGGCCTACAAAAAAAGGAAGTGAATTCAGAAGGTGAAAGAAAAAAAAACTTATTCAGCAATTGGAAGGGTTTTCTCTCCATCTAGTAAAAGAAATAAAAATGTCCATTACATCTAAATGTATTTGTCCTTAGTAAACACACAAGCGAAAAGGAAGGAAAGGTGAGAAGAGTATTTGAAATAACAGAAGAAGAAGTAAAAGAAGTAAAAATACCTCTGGTCAGTATAAAATCTGAGAGAAAAAGATAAGGGGGACCTGTAGCTTTTCTCCACTGGGAAACAAAGGCTATATGAATGTAATGGGATACCATTGTGCTATAACAAATGAGGAAAGAAATGGTTTCAGAGAAACCTAAGAAGATTTGTGAGAAATGAACGGAAGCAGGAGAATAATCTGTATTGTTACAACAATATTGTAAAGAAAAACAAAGACTCAAGAGCACTGACCAATGCAATGACCAACCATGTCTCCAGAGGACCCAGGATAAATCATGTTTTATACCCCTTGACTGAAAGGTGACAGACTCGAGATAAAGAATGAAACGTACAATTTTGGATGTGGCCAATGTGAGAATTTGTTTTGCTTGATTGTGTGTATTTGTTATAGGGGTTTTGTTTTTTTTTCTTTTTTTTCCCCCAATGGTAAGGGGAAAGTTAATTAAAATTAAAAAAAAACATAATAAAGAACACATTCTGAACTACTGATCAGCATTCTTTTCTAAGTACCCTAGCATAATGGAGAAAGATGAGGTTTGTGGTTCCCACTAACTTACCACCTTAAGTCAGAACACCTTGATTCCAACACACACACAAGTACACACACACACACACACACACACACACACACACACACACAGAGTTTGATGGATCTAAAGGCCACCTATAATAAATGATGGACAAGCATAAAGCTGTTTACCAAAATCAAGTTGTTTAAAACACCCACGTCTCTCCCCCGAGTCTTTCTCCTTCCCTTATCTCTTATCCATTTGGTAGACTGTGCTATTCACTGGCCAACTGAAATTTAATTTGGAGGAGAGGTTGATTTTGGATTTAGCTCAGTCTTTCTTTTTGAGTGTGATGGCGTTGCTGTTGATCAATGCCAAAAGCAGCAAATTTTGTCTTCATTCGTGTTTGTTTTATTCCAGTCAAGTTGAGGAGAGGAGAAGTTTCATTCTAAAATCTGATGAGGCAGGCTCTCTCTTTGCGGGAAGGACATTTTCTCTCCAACTAACAAGCAACTGCTGATGTTTTAATAAAAAAAAATGAAGGTGGTTTTTCTCTGAGGACTAAATAGTTATATTTGGGAAATTTCTCACCCACTTGGAGTCGTCTTATCAATCACAATCAGAGGATGATGGCTGTACTTAGCCAACGGGACGGTAATAAAGGACTATTGGCCTTTATTTATAACTCTGTATATTTTAATTATATTATGTATGATGTATATATATATATATATATGTATATTTATAAAGGACTGCGAGCCCACCAAAACAATACATTCTTAATAGAATAAAAACCTGAATGAAGGAGAATATAGGGTTATGCTTGTCATCATCCTCTCCCCATTTAACTTGACATTTACAAATCCCTTTGAGCTAAAGGAGCTCAGCTCTCGACAGAGGATGGAGCCTATTCCTATAGCTATGAGAAGGAAAGAAAATAAGCATTTATTTAACACCTTCAATATGCCAAGCACTATACTAAGCACTTTAAGAATATTATGTTATTTGATCCTAAGAACAACCCTGGGAGGGGGTAGGTGCTGGCATCATCCCATTTAACAGTTGAGAAAACGGAGGTAAACACGTTAAGTGACTTGCCCAGAGTCACACAGCCAATAAGTATATGAGTCAGCATTTGAACTTCTATCCACCGTTCTACCAGCTGCCTGCAGAAGAATCAGGGTGTATCAGCTATGTCAAAACTGGAAACCAACTCTTCATTTTCACTGCCCATATCCATAGGCAACATTCCCTTCCCTTAAGTGTGTCTTCTCTTAAGTTTGTTACTTAAGCAACAAAAGCTATTTCCTCCCCGGTATCGCTACAGACTTTCAGTTCAGCTCAGGCTCAAGCTATATAGGTCAACACCCACTATGTGCACAGTTACACGATAGGTCTTACCTGGTGAAGTTATGGTGGCTCATTTCTGGGCTGCCCATGCTAGCGTCAGATTTAATTGCGACGTTAGGAAGTAAAACCCTCGATTTGTGTGGTGAGCTTTGTTCTATTTATTTAATGAAGCAGGCAGAGCATTACAGGAAACGTTCTCTCAGCCTGGATAAGAATTTCAATAATTCCATATATTTTCAGAACGCAAAGGTCACCTCTGCTATGGGAGGCACAGATTCCCAGAATGCATGGTGCTGGATATTAGGCTGGGGGAAATATCCAGAGGCTAGGCATATATGTGTAGGATTGTGATTGATTCATGGGGATTTCTGGAGAGAAGGAAGAAGACAGAAGAGAGGGGGCGTTTCGGAGGAGTAGATTTGATCTCCAGCTTGAGAGAAACATGTTGAGCAACTTTATTCCTCTTCAGAGGACAGACTATGCAGGAAGACTATGAGAAGCATAATTTGGAGAGAAGGGCTGCACCTTCTGGATGTACGCTTCCTGCCCTTCTGGGTCTGAGATCCTTCAACCACATGTATATGACAATGGTTTTGCAACAGTAGTATCATTCCCCCGCTCCCCCACCCCCACCCCAGGCAAGTGAGGCTAAGTGACTTGCACAGAGTCACATAGCTAGTAAGTGTCTGAGGTTGGATTTGAATCCGAGTCCTCCTGACTCCAGGGCTGGTGCTCTATCCACTACACCATCTAGCTGCCCCCAGCAGTATATATAGATATATGTATGTGTGTGTGTGTGTCTGTGTATGTATGTATGTGTATGTGCATATATGTATGTAGCTATGTATATGTGTATGTATGTGTATATATGTATATAGGTATGTATATGTGTGTGTATATATATATGTACACACACACAAGCATATATATATGTTTAAATAATAAACAACAAATCCCAGAAAAGGTCTGAAATCACTAAGATTCTTTGGGTGTGGCCAATTCAGAAGTGAATCTCCTCTGGATCAGCGCTCATACCTAGTGGGGATAGTTGTAATAGGAGCTCTGAAGGACTGCCTCTTATCTGTTTACTGCCTCAGCCTCCCTTCCAGCCAATCCACAACTTTCATCCACCATCTCTCCTCTTACTCTTTCAGTACCCCTCCAAAAAACAGTGATGTTGTCAAGATACATTAACTCTTTCAGGTAGTTCAGGTCTCCAGTTACTTTCTCCATCAGCGCAGACATTGGAAAGTGGCAGGTGCCCCTGAGATACCTTGGGACACATGCTAAAACTGGACAAATCCAGCTGCACAAATAGACAGTCTTCTTGCCTTCCTAAGACATAGGAATCCTATAGATCTACTATGCAAGTCCAAGGCCAAGGACTGCTAGCTGCCTAGCAGACAATCAAGAGCACTTTGTACCTGGGGCTTAGTCCACTTTAATTCCTTTCTTCAAAGTCCAACACACACACACACACACACACACATACTCACACCCCCCCACATACACTCACACCCCCCCCACTCACACCCACACTCACACACCCACACACACACACACACCCACACACCCACACACCCACACACACACCCACACACACACACACACACACACACACACACACACACACCCCTCTGTCTTTTTAAAGTATCATCCTAACAGCTGTTGGATCTTATGATTATCAGCATTTCTGTGAGTGTTTCTGAAGCCTTCCATCATGGGAATCAAAGGAATCTTCCCAGAATGTTTGGGAATTGGCATGTTGGATTCTATGGCTTGCGTCTCAGACATATCCTACAGTCTCTGTAGGGAATTAGAACATGCCTGTCCTCTTGCTAGCATCATCTCCTCGACCACTCTCTCTGCTCACGTGGTACTGCATTCACCTGAGTCAGAGGCTGAACTTTCAGGTCTCTGCTCACTGACACCTCTGACCTCTATCCTCCTGTAAGTCTCTGTACACTCAAAGTGCAGGAATACTGAGTCTCCACTTGTTGCTTGCAGTATCCTGCTAGTATTTGGAAAAGGCTACAATTGGTTTCAATCAGTGGTGACATTCCAGTGAATGTTGGTAGACATACCAGCTCCGCAGGGTTGATTTTCCTGTTGAGATCAATAACTTCCTCAGGGAATCTCAAGTTCACCTCATGTATCCCAGGTATGCATAGTCTTTTTTTAAAAATAGATTTCTATTCATAGCTTTTTTTTTATCTCATAAACCTCCCTTCACATTTTTTCCTCTCTCCTCTTCCAAAAAGCCATCTCTTATAAGAAAGAATTTAAAGGCAGCAAGTTGACGCAGTGGATAGAGCACTAGACCTAGAGGCAGGAAGACCTGAGTTCAAATCTAGCCTCAGATGCTTATGGGCTGTGTGATTCTAAGCAAGTTGCCTAACCTTTCTCAGCCTCAGTTTTCTCATCTGTAAAGTGGGAACCATAATACCACTTACCTCCCAAGGCTTTTAGGAGGATTAAATAAGATTTGTAAGAAACTTTGCAAACCTTAAAGCATTGTACAAATGCTAGCTGTTATTATTAGTTATTAAAAAGAAAAGAAAAAGAGGAAGGGGAAAAATCTGGCAAAAGCAATCAATACAAAGCAACAACTGACATATGTCAAGTTCTATACCTAGGGACCTCCTCTCACTCCCATCACTACTTATGAAAAGGACCAGAGGGAGGTTATTCTCATTCCTTTTCTTTGGGGCCAAGCTGATTCTCGATAACTTTGCAACATTCATTATTGTCTTGTGCTGGTTGCTATTTCCTTTCAGATTGTTTTAGTCATTGTGTATGTTGTTTTTCTGGCTCTGCTTCCTTCATTCTGTTGTCAGTTCATGTATATAGTTACATAGTTCTTCATAGTTATCACATTTGTTGTTTATTGTCTCTCTTGCTACATGGCACAGTGGATAGATTTTTGGACCTAGAGTCAGGAAGATGTGACTTCAAATGCAGCCTTAGACACTTACTGGCTATTTGACCTGGGGCAAGTCACTTAATCGCTGTCTGCCTCAGTTTCCCCAAGTGTAAAAAATTAGCACCTCCTTAGGTTGTTGTGAGGATCAAATTAGCTATTTGTAAAGTACTTTGCAAACTTTAAAGTGCTATGTAGATGTCAGCTATTAATGTGAAAATGTTTTACTTGACTTCATATTTATCATGCGTACTATATTTCTTGCCTTCTCAATGGATGGGGGAAGAAGGATGGGAGGGAGGAAGCAAATTCGGAACTGAAAATAAAAATGTTTTTAAAAATAATAAAATTTTTAAAATAGATGCTATCTACTACTACTACTACTACTACTACTACTACTACTACTATTACTACAGTAATAGCATAGAAGTTCTCTGAGAATTGAGCACAATCCTTCCCCCTTCCCCCCAGAGGTATTGGAGTTCTCCTAAACATCAATGAGCATTCTGGGGATGTGGACTTCCAAAGCAAGGGCTGCACTTATTTATTTTCTTTAAAATTTTTTTTTTGAGGCAATTGGAGTTACCTGATTTGCCCAGGGCCTCCTACCAGTAAATGTCAAGTGTCTCGTCTGAGGCCAAATTTGAACTCAGGTCCTCCTGACTCCAGGACCGGTGATTTATTCACCGCACTACTTAGCTGCCCCTGCTACGCTTATTTTTGAGAAACTGGAAGGTCATTGCAAGCCTGAACTCACTCTTCTTCACAACAGCCTGACCACAGCAGAAGAGGGAAGTGTTTTTACCTTCATTGTAAAGCTGCGACATAGTGACTAGATCATACAACCACAAGATGAATGCCATCATAGTCAAAATGAGTTAAACTAAACTGCTTAGGACACTATCTTGATCAACTCCATTGCTTTCTCCTCCTTCTAGGATTAAATACAAATGTCTCTTCTTGACATTTAAAGCTCTTCACAACTGGTTTCTACCTACTCTACAGTGATTATACATTCCTCCCCTTCACTCACTCTATGCCTTAGCCCATAGGACCTTTGTGCTCATGACATCATCTCTAATCCCTGTGCCTTTCCATTGGCTATTCCTCAGGCACACAATGCCCTCATTCCTCCTCACCTCCACTTAGAATTCCTAGCTGCCTTCAATTTCTCATCAAATGCTACTCCTTTTTTGATTTCCCCAGCCTATTCACACCCCTCCCCACCAATGTATTAACTTTCTATATACTTTATAGGTTCTTAGATTTGGAGCTGTTAGAGACCTTAGAAGTCATCGCATCCAAAAATCTAATTTCACAAAATTCTCAGAGTAAACTGAGGCAGACAGAAGTTAAGTGACTTGTTCAGGGTCACACAGCTAAGAAGCATCTGAGACTGGATTTAAACAAGAATCTTCTTCATTCTGAGTTCCAACACTCTATCCAGTCACTTTACCATGTGGTCATTGTTCTATCGTTTTTCGCTTGTGTCTGACTCTCCATGGCCCCATTTGGGAGTCTTTTCTTGGCGAAGACTCTGGAGTGGTTTGCTATTTCCTTCTCCACACCATTTTACAGATGAGAAAACTGAGGCAAACAGGGTGAAGTGACTTGCCCAGGGCCACACAGCTAGTACGTGTCTGAGGCAAGATTTGAATTCAGGAAGAGGAGTCTTTCTGACTCCAGCCTTAGCACTCTATCCACTGCACCACCATACTGCCTTTCTAATTTTTTCCTTGATAAAATTAGTGTCATAGTAGATAAAGTATAGAACATAGAGCCAAAAAGACCTAGGTTTAAATTCCTGAATCTGATACTTATTAACTGTGTGACCCAGGGCAAATCCCAACCATAAAATGAGGAGGTTGGACTATATGGCCTCTGGTGTCCTTTATAGCTCTAAATCTATGATCCTATGAATATAAGCTCTTCAACAAAGGGACCATCTCATCTTTGTCTTTCTATTTCCAGCACTAAAGACAGGGCCTGGCACACAGTAGGCACCTAATTAATGCTTATTGTTTGATTGATAGACTAGAATAATTCCTATTCTGACTTCTGGAAGGATCTGGAAGAATGTGGTATGGTGGCTGTTGTACCAAGACATCTAGGTGAATCTGCCCTAAACCCCAGCTTCAGAAAACATAAAGTAATCTTTGTGAAAGACTTTGGAGATGCTCTCTTAAGTTAACCACCTAGGACGTTGGTGCTTCAACACTAGGGGCCTCCAACAAGATTATTTATTTTCCTAGTGGTCAGTAGAGCCCTAGGAGTTGAGCAGGTTATGTCATGCTTTGTGGCCAAACAGTTAGTTAGGCTATCTTAAGGCCCTGAAATATGACTTCAGTACTGATGCAGTGAAATTTACCTGGGAGCTGGTATCAGTGTGCATGGATAGGGTATGGGGTCAGAATGTCATAACTAAGCAAAAAATTAGATACACAGAGCAAAATGGGGTGGGAGGGGAGGAGAAGAGAGGGAAAGGCAGGAGCGGAAGGGAGAGAGATTTTGCTGTGTACATGTCAAAAAAGCACCCACACTGATAAACAGTTTCATTGGATGGGATTACCAAAGCATATACAAATGTATGCTTAACGTAATAGACAGAGGGTTAATTTGAATGCCACTGTGGTCATTCCTAAGAGCCACATCCCTAAAGGTAAAGATTTAAGCCTATCTTTGCTCTAATATCTTATCTATCTCCTCTAAACGGTGCCATCCCCCAGACATGGGGCATACTAGAAATGTGGAAAAATAGCAGGGCAAGACAGGGGAGTGAATATATTCCTATGTCTTTGGGAAATTAGAATGAATCGACTTAATAACCTAATAAAGATAGCGAGGAAATAAAGACATAAGTGTCCTAGAATATCTCGGAGTTTCTGGCAAACACATGGCAAAAAAAAAAAAAAATCAGAGGTACTCTTAGGCCTGGGGCATTGCTTGAAATTACTCAGGCACTAAGGCAGGGAGCTTTGCCCAGGAGGTTTCAAGGACAAACCATATGGACCACATCCAATTTCAGTCACGCCCTTCTGGCCCTATGCTTCTTTTGTTCGCCAAGTTCAAATCTCCCAACCTCCTGGCACACCTTCCTAGATGCTTCACACCTGGCCAATCAATATGAATACAACCCACAGTCTGAAATGGGGAGCAGGAGTGGCTTCTGAGATAATGGATCCAGGTACATTTTTTTTCAGAGTGGTCTCTTAGAAAATCTCTCTGGAGATTTTCTCCCATACCTGGAGAAACTTTAGAAATATGGCTACCTGAATTATTTTGCTGTTCCCTAAAAGACCTTCAGTTTCTCTGGAAGCACTAAGGATGACAAGATATTGAATACAAATCAAGTTTCATTTAATCCAAAACGAAAACACAGAATAAGGTCGTACTGGAGCTCGTGGACCAGCCAACCAATCGATTAACCAATAAGCATTTTAAAAATACTTACTAAGTTCCTGGAAGGGCAGCTAGGTGGTAAAGCACTTGGCCTGGAGACAGGAAGTCTCATCTTCCTGAGTTCAAATCTGGCCTTAGATACTTACTGGCTGTGTGACCCTGGGCAAGTCATTTGACCCAGTTCCTCATTTCTAAAATGAGCTGGGGAAAGAAATGGCAAGCCATTCCAGTATCTTTGCGAAGAAAACCCCAAATGGGGTCATGAGAGTCGGATATAAACTGAAATGGCTGAACAACAAAGTGCCAGGAAGTGTGTTACATGCTGGAGAATTAAAGACAAAAATAATTTATGCCCTCAAGGATCTTACATTCTAATGGGAGAGGTAATATGTAAATAAATCAGTACATATGAAATATACAAAGTATG
Source organism: Phalanger gymnotis (assembly GCA_028646595.1). Taxonomy (NCBI): domain Eukaryota; kingdom Metazoa; phylum Chordata; class Mammalia; order Diprotodontia; family Phalangeridae; genus Phalanger; species Phalanger gymnotis. Next base: position 306,552,742 of record CM053623.1, read on the forward strand.
TGGAAGGTCACCTGAGAGAGCGCAGGGGAGCAGGGGAGGAGGAAGGGCCTTCTGGAGTAGGTAGGTCTTAGGCTGAAGAAGCCAGAGAAATAGACAGACAGACAGACAAACTGGGAAACATCTTCATAGAACCCATGGGAGATAATGAGCTAATCAAGTGAAAGGGTCAAGAAAACATCTCAGAACAGAACATTAGGGGACACACATATCAAGTGGATGAAAGAGAGGTCAGAGAGATAGAAGGAGAAACCAGAGAACACAGTCTTACAGCCACCCGGAACAGACAGCGTATCAGATCTTTAACAACATTCCCTCCTTATCCCAAGAACTCATTCAGACCTTTAATGCCTCACAGTGTGGCTTGGGGTTATTAGGGAGTTCACCTGGACACATCTGGTACTCACAGTACTAGGGTTAAATGTGGGTGGTTCTCTGGCACAGATGTTTCCCTTCTGCACTGATCTTTCTAGTACTACCATAGGAAAGGTACAGACTTTCACTTCCCCCATTGGGGTCCAGTCAGTGTTTCAACATCTCTACCTGAAATCCACTCCTTGTACTTTTTCTTCCTGCATCAATTTCCCTAGTCCTTGAAGAGAAATGTCCCTAGGTTCACTCCTTCTTGTCATGGTTCTATTGCTACATTATTTTATATTCCGGGAAAGAAGGTACAATAAATAAACAAGTAAATAAACAGATGCATGTTACCAGATACCAATATTAGAGAGATAAGATTTTCAGAAATCATTAACAGTTCACACCCAGTACACATTTAATGAGTAGACATGAGTACAGATTAGTTCTCAGCTAAGTAAATAGATGAGGTGGCCAGACCATACACTATCCAAGTGCATAAACTCTCTGATCTTTACTTGGGATCAGAGGACACTATTATGTTGGTCTTCAGCACATATTTATTGTTAGAAGTCTTTGACAGTCACAGGAACACAGATGAGACACGATGAGGCCTTGGCTATATACAAGAGAACAAAGAAATGCCTTCCATCTAAACCATATTTTTAGTGAAACCTAGAAAGGAAAGCAAATATTTTTTTTTTAATTTGGAGTGAGTGGGGAGAGTTTTTCAAGGTAGGGGCATTAGAAAAAGTGGAAAAAGTACAGTGGAAAAAGTATTGACCTGGGAATCAGGAGACCAGGGATCTTGTCTCAGCTTTGCCACTTGTAGCTACTTATGTGACTTGGGGCATGTCTTTGAACTCAAGATTGGGAAAGACTGATGAGATGTTCGTTGATTACTTTCCTAACTGTAAGATTCCATGATTCTAAAGTCTCTAGACAATTTCCCTGAGGGAAAAGGTTGAATCTCTGGGCTTCTGAGACTGAAGGGAATCAGGCATCAGAGACACGTTCTCTTAAGATTAAAAACCTGAATCCTTCCTTTTCCATTAGTTCTAAGTCTCCAGAAAATAACTATCCAATCATTGGCCATCTTAGATTAGCCATTTGGGAAATGTTGATCTCAATGCTGAAGAAGAATCTACATTCCATTAATAACTTTCTCCTAATCCCATCAAGGCCACTAGAGCTTTATATGGTACCTTAAACCAGGGAACTGTCATGCAATTTACCCTTAGGAGTCACTCCCAGGGAGGGGGAAAAATGGAAAGCAGACTATGAGGGCAGTATAGCTTGCAATTCATCAATCAGTTCTAAGATCCACCAGTGACCGACAAAAATCCATCCAAGCTTGGATGATTCAACTTAACCTGTGTACAAATTTCTTGCAGTTAAAACCCCTAGCTGTCTGCCTGATGGAAGTGTAGAAACTCAACTGTGGCAAAACATTTCGATATCCTCAAATAGAGATAGAGACACATAAATGCAAAGAGCATCAGATGCTAGGGTAATAGAAGAGAAGCTTACTGAGAACCCGGTGGTCCAGCTGTTTAGGAGAAGCCTCGAATTCCTAAGCTGGGTCAGCACGGCGGATGACAAAAGATAGTGCTGGTTCCTTTGTTTTGTTTTGATTTTTCTATTTTGGGGCTGTTGTTTCATTAGTATAGGGAACTTCTGGGTGAAAAGTTTTTTTTTTATTATTTTACTAGTATATGTCAACAACTCATCTAAAATTTGTAGTCTTGGAGAGTTATCTAGGGGGGACCAAGGGGTAAAGTGACTTGTCCATGGATGGGAAGCTAAGTGAGCAAGTAACAGAAATAGGATTTGAATTCAGGTCTTCTTGACTTAAAAATACTCTCTCTACTGTTTTCTTTATGAACATGTAAACTTCCAGCAAAATCATATCAATTGAGAGTGTTCGTTCACATGAAAGGGCAAGGCTGAGAATCTGGAAGTTAGAAAGTTTAAGGAGATATTGTAAGTGAGGACTGACAAAAACATCAATGGTTAGTATTTATATCAGACCTTAAGGTTTTACAAAATACTTTACAAATATTATTTTACCTTATTTTCACAGTAACCCTAGGAGATAGGTGTATTTTTTGTTTTTTGGAGGGGAGAAGGGAAGACGATTGGGGTTAAGTGACTTGCCCAAGGTCACACAGCTAGTAAGTGTGTCAAAGTGTCTGAGGTCAAATTTGAACTCAGGTCCTCCTGACTCCAGGACCTGTGCTCTACTCACTGCACCACCTAGTTGCCCTGATAGGTGATATTTTTAACTCCATTTTACAGATGAGAAAGGAGAAATGTCTGAATTGGGATTCAAACTTAGGTCTTCCAGCGTTCTATCCAATATACCACCGGAATTAATACATTCTGTTTTTGCTTCACACCAATACTTCCAAGATAACAATTGCAACTTGAGGTCTTTCCGTACATCCCTTCCCCATAGATTATATGCTTCTTGAACATTGCTGTTCTTTGTTTTCATCCTTAAACAGATGCCTGCTTGCAATTTTGTTTCTATCCTTTAGATTTCCATCCACACAGTTCTTGGTGCCCCTGTGGTTTTGAATGCTAGTCAGACATTCAGGAGCATTCTGAACCTGGAATTCTTTGTCTACTGGAAAACCAAATCCAAATGTGCAGTGTTGTCAAGTTTGGAGGGTGATTATTCTCTTTAGAAAATGCTAAACTACATTTTCTTCTTTGATTCAATTCTATTTCAGTTTACACAAAACTTTCCAGTAATTTGTCCATACTGTGAGTGATTGGCTATAAAATTGGATGCAGCCAACAAACTCTGAATGTGTATTTCTAAAGGTTACCCTTGAACTAACACATTTCACCAAGATGACCATAACAACTCCAGGCCTTAAACAAAAATACTTTAAATTTATAGAGAAAACCAAGTTAGAATAAATCTAGAAACACTCCAGAAACACTCCTCTATAAATTGACAAATTGATATCTCTGTTACTTGGCTTCCCCTAAGGCGAACGCATCATAAAATAAAGAACAGGGTTGTATAGTCTGGGTGGAAGGGGTGGGGGAATGAAATGATGAGTGCTTCTATGTGCCTCAAGGTAAAATCCGTTTCTTAAAATGTCTTATTTCTCTAGAAGGAAATATAACAATTGAAATGGGGACAACAGGAATATTTGCTTTGGGACAGACTGAAATTAAGAAAAAAATTAAAAAAACTATCTACCTTTATTTCAATGATGAGTTCTCAAAGGAGTTGGCAGGCAAAAACCCCAGCCAAACCAATTCAAAACTACCATGTGAATAAAGTTCATCCTCCTCACTTCTTCCTTTCTTCTCTGCTTTCTCAGGTATGTAGTGCTCACATAGTATTATTACTCCTTAAGTGTATGATAAACTAATTTATACTATGGTGTTAATGGTTCAAATGTTAGGGCTCGCAAGGTTTTATTTATTTATTATTATTTTTTGATCCAAAAGCATGAATCATAAAGGCTGAAATTTTCAAGTTTTATCATTTGAGAAACTTGATATGAGGACTTGTTTCTCCCATTTGACTACTTTCCTTCTTATCTGGGGGCATTGATTTTGTCTGTGCAGAAATTTTTCATTTTGTGTAATTCAAGATATCCAGTTTATCGTTTGTATTCTTTCTCTTCTTTCTTAGGTTAAGAAAATATCACTTAATTATAACTGTGACAGAATATAAGATCTGTCTCTTGTCTATTTTTTTTAAATAGTATAATCTTTAATGTTATATCAATTTTAGAATGTATTGTGGAGTGTGCTATAAGTTGATGTTCTAAGCATAATTTTCATCAACCTACTTTCCCAATTTCCCCATATTTTTTTTTAACCAAATGAGGAGTTCCTTGCTCAGTAATTCATGTTTTCCAATCTATTGGACACTCGGTTATTGAGTTCCATTGTTTCTGATTCTCCTTTATTTAGTCTGTTCCATTGATCTCTCCCTCTATTTTTTCAGCTAATATCAGATGGTTTTGATGACTGCTGCTTTATAATACAGCTTGAGCTTTTCCTCATTTCCCTTGATAGTCTAGGTCTTTTGTTTTTCCAAATACATTTTCTCATTATTTTATCAAGTTCTATAAAGTATCCCTTTGATAATGTGATTGGAATAGCATTAGATTTTGTCATTTGAGTGGAATTTATACTGTTGGTCAAGAGGGAATTCTCTGTGCTCATATGATACTCTGTTAGTGATAGAGGACTCATAAGGCAGGCACAAGCACTAACTCTGGTGTGTTTATTAAATTCCAGAAGCTAGTATGCCAAGTTGTGCCTCAGAGGAGAGCAAGGTAGTTATATATGACACTGATGTGGATATTAAACTAACCGAAACTAATCCCTCCTTCAAAGTGACTGGTAGTCCATGGGGCAGCAAGGACTCTGGAAAGGTAGATAGAGCTCCCACGTCCTTCTGGACTTTGATTTCACCACGGCTTTGCCACATAAGGCATGGGTGGAGATGGTTTTCTGTGCTTGGGTTGACCTCTGATGGCTTTTGAAAGGGAAATCCCTGACATCCATAGCTTATGTTTGTATAATGCTTTACAATTCAAGTACATTCCTCACAATGACCCTTTGAGGTAGGTATTATAATATCTTTGATCACCATTTTATTGATAAGGAAAAGGAATCTTAGAAAGGTTAAGTGATAAGTCAAAGGTCGCATAGACAGTTACTCTGGTCTTAGGCATCCAAATCCATATTCTTTCCACTATTCATGGCTTCTGAAAATAAATGAATATTCATAAGATTTGTTCCAGACACATTCAAAACATGATAACTTACTTTTGGCTATGATGGTAATATGAAAGGGGACACGAAGTCCAGCTCTCCTATATGAAGCCTAGCAAATCTATGACAAAGATCCCAGAAAGAACAATGATAAAGGGAATAGAAAAGAAAGAGAAGGAAACTCCTCCATCCTTGAAAACAATGGTAAAGGAAAGGAAAAGAACTGTATACAGCCATGCCAGGAAAACCAGAGCAACCTCAGGGGAACAGAGAAGCCAAAAGAGATGGGGAGAGGAGCCAACCTAGGGAAGCCAGAGTGAGTTCCAACGGACAGGCCAGATGTCAGCCGATGGCTCCAATGGGGTGTCACAAACCAGGATAAGGGGTGTGAGTGCTAGCAACTGGGGACTTGAAGCCAGATGCCATTTGGGGCTAGAAAGAACCATCTACCATAGGTCACTGTAGAGTGAGACAGGGACAGGCTGTGTACTCTCTAAGTACTTGGAGCCAGAGTATTTATTAGTATTTATTCTCTTTGTAGTTATTTTGTGTATACTTCAATGTGTCTATATTGTCTCCCCTATATAAATGTAAGCTTCTTGCAAATAGAAATTTTTCATTAAACACATCTTTATTCCCAGCACCAAGCACAGTGCCTGGCCCGTAGGAGGTGATCAGTAAATGTTTGTTGATGGATTGAAGAAGCATCACTGGAGTCCCTCAAAGACATGGTTAATTTTTTAAAAAATCAGATACCATATTTCAAGCAATCATCAACTAATCATAACAAGCATTTGTTTAGCTTTTACTATGTGTCAGACACTATGCTAAGATACAAAGAAAGACCAAAAAAATTTCCTACTTTTAAAAAGCTTCCATCCTAATGAGGAAGATAACATGTAAATAAATAGGCATATATAAGATACATACAGAGAAGATGGAAGCTAACCTTGAAAGGGAAGACTCTAGCAGTCAGGAAGCCAGTATAAGCCTCCTAGAGAAAGTGGCTGCTAGGTGGTGAAGTGGATAGAACACCAGATGGGGAGTTAGAAAGACCTGAGTTCAAATATAGCCTCAGACACTTAGTAGCTGTGTGACCCAGGGCAAGCTACTTAACTTCATTTACCTCAGTTTCCTCATCTGGAAAATGAGCCAGAGCAGGAAATGGCAAACCAGTCCACTATCTTTGCCAAGGAAATCCCAAATGGGGTTATAAAGAGTTGGACAAAATTGAAACTATGGTACAATAACAACAGAAAAAATGGCATTTGAACCGAGACCTGAAGGAAGTCAGAGATCCAAAGAGGCAGAGGTGAGGTGAGAAAGCCTTCTAGGCATGGGAGACAGCCAACGCAAGTGTAGAGGGATGGGAAATGGAGGTCACGTGTGAGTTTTTACAAAAGAAAACTGCCAAGATCTGTTAGAACAGAGGACAAAGTGAAAATAGAAATAATTTACAGGTCACTTCCTAAAAAAAACCTTAAACTCCAGAGTTTCCAGGTCAAAGAAAAATAGTACAAGCCTCCAGAAAGAATTCAAGTGGCAAGAAACCACAGTCAGCATCATGTAAGCCTATGCCACAACTATTATAAAGGAGAGAAAATCTTGAAACATAGTATTAAAAAGGGTAAAAGATCAAGGCTTATAACAAAGGATAACTTGACTTTCAAAACCGATTCTATGAGGAAGGGGGAGAATTGATCTTTAATAGAATAAAGGACTTTCAAGCATGGTTCTTAAAAAGACAAAGGATGAATGCAAATGTTGACATGCAAACATCAGAGTCAACAGAAACCTAGAAAAGTAAATATATTGACCAAAAAGAAGGGATGCTAAATGGTTCTAATAGGGAAAGAAGAGACAAATGTCCTTTCAAAGTCCTAATTATTCAACAGTCATAAAGGGAATAAACAGAGATAAACATAGGACCTGGGTGTGGTTTGGTTCTGCTTTCTTAGTTTAAGAGAAGAAAGAACAGGAGAGGTATAGGGAATACAATAGGATAGAAATGAAGAAGGGGTAAGAACCCGTTACAGAGCATGTTATAGAAAACTAAACTCAACAAAGAAACAGAGAGACAAAATTCACCTGGAAAACAAAAGGTCAATAATCTCAAGGAAAATAATGAAACAAAAAGTGGGAATAAAAGGGGTAATGCCGTACCGGATCTCTAACTACATTATAAAGCAGTAATCATCAGAACTCTTTTGTACTGGTTAACAAACGGAAAAGCTGATTTGATTCTGTAGCAAATATGATCTGATACAGAAGATTAAGAAGCCATCAAGGATGGTAACATAGGATTTCCAAACAAAAGGACTACAACTACTTGGAACTCATGATTTGACAAGTTTGCTAAGGAAGCTGAAAAGTAGTCTGGCAGAAAGTATGTTCAGAATTAGTAACACAATAAGCTCTAAATGCAGAAACAATCTCAGCATAAAACATTGATAAATTAGAGGCATAGGAAAGGAGTTACCCTTAATAACTGTGGCTATAAGAAAATTTTGTTGCCGAACAAGTGATAAAGAGAATCACAGGAGATAAAGTAAACAATGTGGAGCACACAGAATAAAAAAGTTTTTTCCTCCATAAATAAAATCAGTATTAGAATTAAAAGTGAAACTATGAACTGGGGAAAATGTCCTTTTGGTAAATTTCTCAGTAAATTTAGTAAATTTCTTTTAGATGAATAATTTTTAAAATCAACATATGAGAGCAGAAGGAAATTCAGAAGGAAACAACCAACAAAGCAGTGTTGGAATTACTTCACTAAAATTTTCAAGAAAAGAAAGAAATTGTACATAGTGGACCTTTAGATGCACTCTTTCTTTCTCTGTATAAGGAAATGTTCATGTTGTTTTGTTGGTGGTGATCAAAATTATAACAATAATAAGGAAAATTTTGAAAAAAATCAATAAAATCATTATTATGAGAGGTAAGTTGGAATCAGCAAACGATAATACTAACTTTTCTTACTGGGCAATTAACTCCTGAAGGGAAAATGAATAGAATTTTCAGAATGGGGGTGGGGCAAGTCATATTTTATATTTAATTCTCAAATGACTTGAATGGCTGTCCCACTGTCAATAATGTAGTTCTCTCTATATGCATGGTACAAAGGGGATTGCAAATTCCCTAGCTGTTTCCAAAAACAGCATGTTAAATGCAGTTGGAATGGAGGAATTTTAATTCTCTAAGCTAAGTTTTTCAAAGCTGCTCCGTTGGCTACATACCCTTCATGGTTTTGACATTGTGAGAGCATTTGCTTTCATGCATTTCAGTTGAATTTAGTGAATTGACACTCTTCCATTCCAAGGTTCATGGCTTCTTGGCACCCACTGACCATAGATTCTTAAGGCTGAATGAGATTTCAAGAAATCCTCTATGCTATGCTAAACTATGCATATATGCATATTTTCTACTCATATAAGGATTTCTTCCATTATAAGGATTGTGTCCATTATAATCATAATCATATCATCTATTTATCTATCTGTCTATCTATGCAGCTATCTATCTATGTAGCTGTCTATTTATCTATCTATACATACAGTATATATATATATATATATATATATATGTATATATATATACGGACAGCTAGTTGGTGTAGTGGATAGAGTGCCAGCCCTGGAGTCAAGGGAACCTGAGTTCAAGTTTGACCTCTGACACTTACTAGCTGTATGACTCTGAGCAAGTCACTTAACTCTGTTTGCATGAGTTTCCTCATCTGTAAAATGAGCTGAAGAAGGAAACGGCAAACCAGTCCATTATCTTTGCCAAGATAACCCCAAAAGGAGTCACAGATAATCACAAATGTATGTATATATGTACGTTATCCTTCTAGAACCACAGCTAAATAAATACCCTGAGTATCTATTTTGACATTTAAAATCTCTAGAGGAATGCCTCAATTTCCATCATCATCTATTCTAATTCAAAGAAATCTAGACTGTTGAGAATTCTCTCTATCCTAATTTCCTCACATTCAATTTATACCCATCTTCTTGCTCTCATCAGAGATGAAGAAAAGTTGTGTGTCAAAACTCTATTTCTCAGAATTAGAGATTTTTAAAGTTGGATAGAACCACAGTGACCATCTAGTTCAACCTACACTGGGAAAAAAGCCCCACAAGATACCCATTGAGTTTCTCACCTAGAAGTCCACTCCCTGTGCTGAAGCAATCAATTCAGCTTTCAGACAGCAGTAAAAGTTAGGAAGCTTTCGCTGATATCTCATTTAAATCAGCTCTTTGCAGCTTCTATCTACTGCTCCTAGTTCTTCCCTCTGGGATCAAACAAGGCTTTATAGATGCCCCAAGTTGTTAATCCTTCTCATAACTATTATTTTCCCTTTTGGAACACCTTTTTGTGACTGCAGGGTTTCTGTAGAATTGCAGCCAGTATAATAAGCCTGACAATTTGAATCCACCTAGGCTCACTCAATATTTCAGTTTTATTTGTTTCCCCATCCTCCCAGGCTGGAGGACTAAAAGCAAAAGGTCTGACTTTCCCCAGACTCAACTATCCCTACTCTAATGTACTCCAAGACCAGGTCACTTCTAATACTATGCCAGAGGAGTCCTCTTGGGACATACTGGATGGTTTGGGTGGTATTGGATATAAGAATTTAACAATAGCATTTATATAATGTTTTAATGTTTGCAAAGTGCTTTATATATGTTGACTCATTTGACTTGGACAGATCTAAATATACCCAAACCTCCTCCAAGAGTATTACCAAATTCCTGGGAAGTTTACAGAAATGATCCAGTCTGGGGAGGATGGATTCCCAGAATAGAGCAAACATTACTTTTGTATGTACAGTTAAGCAAAGGAATTTTTTTGTTTGTTTGTGAGTCATACAGGTTTTTCCATCAGAATGGTGCAGATAGGTCCCTTCTTTAATTAACATGACAGACTGCTGGATGTCATTGTGTAAACATGTAAATGGAGTCTAAAATGAGACTTAACGGATTCTTAGTTGAGTATTTCAGTTAAAGCAAATTTAAGCACATACTTTGTCTAAGGCTTCGGTGATGCAAAAATATAGTAGATGTGGTATACGTCCTGCTCTCAAGGGCGTAGGTGTGTGTGTGTGGGTGTGGAGGCACACAAATAATAAGGATATAAAAGAAAATGAGAAGTACAAAGCAGAAAGCCAGCAAAGTGATATGATGAATTTGGAGAGAGAGATAGAGAGAGAGAGAGAGAGAGAGAGAGAGAGAGAGAGAGAGAGAGAGACTGAGAGAAAGAGAGAATATATCACTTTCATGAGGAGGTAGAAAGGATTGAAAAAGCTTGATGGAGGAGGACATCAGTGGATCCAGGACTGACTAACGTGAGTACTCCCTCCAAAGGTTCCAGTTGAGGCTCATCCGCATCTTCTCATTTGGCTAATCCTTGTCTGTGTCCATCCATTGATCTTTCGTAAACAATCTGCCAAATGCATTAAGAAGCCTTCTTCTGGGATTTTTTTTTAACATGTTGTGAATACCAGTGCAGCACTCAGGCTGTCTGTCATCCCTAACTCTTTCTCATTTATGTCTCTTTTCCATAATGGAAAAAGAACTTTTAATCCTTCTCTGTGGCATCTGAGTTTAATAGAGTAGAGTCCTGCTTCTATCCAAAAGCATTTCTACATCTGGTATGTGGTAGCCACATTTGAAAGATAGTGTTTTAAAAAAAAAATTTTAAACAGGGTGCTTGAAGACAATGAGGAAAAGAACCAGGGAATAAAACTAATAACAGAAATAACTGCTCCCTGCTCCAATCTGAATGCTCCTTTGTGACAAAGGAGAACAATTGAGCAAAAGCATATTCTCATGGTAAATACATAGGACCATCTCCTAGCAGCTTCTTTCTGGTTTCCCAGGAGGAGAGAAGAATGTTTCATGATCACTTCTCAGGGATCTTTGCAGGGTTTTCATTTATTCGGAGTTCAGCTTTCTTTTCCCGATCTTTTCATTTGTGGAGTGCTCACTATTATACTGTGGTTCGGGTTTCACTTACATCTCTCTCTATCGGTCCGTACAAATCTCCACATCGTTGCCAACTTCAAGGTGTGAGGGTAATCTTGGAGCCATTCTCATTTGAATTTCTCTTACTGTTAGTGATTCAGAATATATTTGCATGTGGTCATTTGTAGTTTGCACTGCTTTTGAAACTATTTATGTCTTTTGAACACTTGTCTATTAATTTTAAAAAATATTTAACTTTTTTTGATTTTTTGAGGGGGGAAGGTAGGGCAATTGGGGTTAAGTGACTTGCCCAAGGTCACACAGCTAGTAAGTGTGTCAAGTGTCTGAGGCCACATTTGAACTCAAGTCCTCCTGACTCCAGGGCCAGTGCTCTACTTACTCACTGTGCCACCTGACTGCCCCCTAAAATATTTAACTTTTTGGTTACATTTTAAGTTCCAAACTGTCTCCCTCTCTCCTTCCCCACCCTCCACTAAGAAGGCCACCATTTGACAGAGATTTGTAAACATGTGTAAAACCATACTACGCATACTTCTATTTGTCAGTTCTTTCTCTGAAGGTGGATAGCATCTTCCTTCACGGGTCCTTTGTAGCTGATTTGAGTATTTAAAATTTTCAGAAAAACTTGGTCATTCACAGTTATTCTTCAAACAATATTGCTGTTACTGTATATAATACTGTATGCTGTATGTAATACTGTATATAATACAGAATAATGGTTCAGCTCATTTCACTTTTCCTTACTTCATGCAAGTCTTTCCTTGTTTTTCTAAAAACGAACCAGCTCATCACTTCTTACAGCATGGGGGAATGCCTTTTTGTTTTGTTTTTGGAGGCAATTGGGGTTAAGTGACTCACCCAGGGTTACAAAGCTAATAAGTGTCTGAAGCCAGATTTGAACTTGGCTCCTCCTGACTCCTGGGCTTATGCGCTATCTGCTGCACCACCTAGCTGCCCCTTGGGGAATGCTTTTTCTATTATATGTGGTCTCTCTGTCTCAGTCCTATCCTTTCTCCCATCTCTCCACCACACAGCTGCCAATTTCTTTCTAAATGACTTTTCTAAAGCATAGCCCTGACCACTGAATCATTCCTTTACTCAATGACCTTCAGGGACTCTCTTTTACCTCTAGAATCAACTACAAACTTCCCTGTTAGGCTCTGAAAGCCTTTTACAAACTGGCTCCCGGCCATTGTACATCACTTCCCTTCATGCGCTCCACATTCCAGCCAAGCTGGCTGTCTCGATGTTCCTCACATACAACATTCCATCTGCCACCTCAGAGCTTTTATATAGCCTCTCCCCATGCCTGGAATGCAATCCCTCCTCACCTCCCACCTCTTACAGGCCTTTATTTCCTTCAAAGCTTGGCTCAAAAGCCACCTGCAACATGAGGCCTTTCCTGGTCTCTCTAACCCCTAATAGGGTTTTCTCTCCAAAATTATTTTATGAAAAACGATATGCAAACATTTTATGTATATGTATCTGTTCAGTTGTTTTTCAGTTGTATCCAATTCTTTATGACCTCATTTGGGGTTTTCCTGGCAAAGATTCTGGAGTGGTTTGCCATTTCTTTCAGTTTACAGATGAGGAACCTGAGGCAAACAGGGTTAAATGACTTGCCCAGGGTCACACAGTTAGTAAGTGTCTGAGGCAGAATTTGAACTCAGGAACATGAGTCTTCCTGATTCCAAGCCTAGCGCTCTATCCACTGTACCACCTAGCTGCCCTTTGTATAGGTATATGTTTATATTATATGTATACTTTTTATATTATGCATATAAATATATAATACATACAATATTACATGTATACATTTCTCTCCCCATAGGATGCTACATCTTTTAAGGGCAGAGTTAAAAATAGGAATTGATTCTCAGGTGAGGAAGGTCCTTCTACCATGCAGATTGGGGCCTTCTCTTATGTCAGAGTCAGGACTTAAATTGAGATCTTCCTGGTTTGGGGGCCAGCTCTCTGGCTACAACACCATACTGCCTCTCTTTAGGGCTAGGATTATTTCAATTTCATCTGTTTCCTTACTACCCAGCATATACTCTGGCACATATGTCTGGCACATATTAGGTTCTTGATAATTGATTTATCAATACTTGTGTCATGGACATTGCTTTATGCATATTATGATGAGACAGCTGGGTGGGGGGCAGCAGATATGGTGTTGGATGGGAAGTCAGAAAGACCCAATTTCAAATCTGACCTCAGACACCTACTAACCATGTGACCTTGGACAAGTCACTTAAGACTGTCTGTCCTTTAGTTTCCTCATCTGTAAAAGGTGGGTAATGATAGCATCAACCTCTAAGGGTCATGAGGATAAAATGAAATAATGTTTCCAAAGTGATTTGCAAACCTGAAGGTGCTATGTGAATGCTAGTTATTATTATCATTAATTATTATAATTGCACTTTAGAGTCCTTCTGATTTGAAGGTAGCATACCATATGAACAAACAGACCAATGCATTTCCCTTTAAAAAAGAAAAAGACTACTGTTAGATTATAAGCTTTCTGAGGGCAGAGAATTTATCTATGTTTATAATAGTACTGGCCAGATGTGGTGGCACACATCTGTAGATCTAGCTGCCAGGGAGGCTAATGCTGTTGGTTTGTACAAACTTGGGAATTCTGAGCTGCAGCGGGGCAGGTTGATGGCGATAATGATGAAAACTAACATTTATTAAACATCTACTATATTCCAGGCACCGTGCTAAGAGCTTTACAAATATCTCATTGGATCTTCATAACCACCCTGGGAGTAGGTGCTCTTTTTACCCCAATTTTACAGATGAGAAAACTGAGGCAGACAAATTAATTGACTCATCTAGGGTCACAGAATTTGTAAGTGTCTGAGGTCGTATTTGGATTCTGAACTCTCCATCTCCAGGTCCAGTATTCTATCTCACTATACCACCCAGCTGCCCACACTAAGTCTGGTACCGTATGCTGAACCTTGGGGAGTAGGAGGCCGTCCTGTGGAGGGACAAAATGGCCAGGTCAGAAATGGAGCGGGTCAAAGCTCCAGAGCCAATCAGTAATGGATTAGGCTTGTGCATGGCTGCAGGACATCCTGTCTGGAAAGACAGAGAGACTCTATCTCCAAAATAATAATAATAGAAAAATAGAAATAATAATAAATATATTTATATTATTACATATAATACATAAAAGTATTTATAATGTACAAATAATAAAAATAAAAATAGAATAATAATAGAAATAATAATTTCCAAAGTATTTTAAGTAAAGCACTGCTCATGTATCATCTTACTTTATGTTCACAGCAACCTTGTAAGGTAGATGATCTCACTATCCTCATTTTAGAGATGAGGAGGGAGGGAGGGGGAGAGGGAGAAAGGATTCTTACTATTCCATGCAGGTAAAGGTTGGGTGGGGTGGGGTTCTGTAAGAAAGTATCCTGGTAAGAGGTATCTTTATTCTAAGGCTAACAAGAGAATGGAACAAGACTTAATCAGTGCCTATTATGCTGAGTCTTACAAAAATGATCTCATTTGATCCTCATAACAATCTTGAGATAGGTACATTTTATCCCCATTTTACAGCTGAAGAAACTGAGATAGACAGATATTAATTGACTTGCCCAGGATCATACAGCTACTAAGTGTTTAAAGCTGGATTTAAACTGTCTCCAGGGCCAGCACCACCTAGCTGCCCCAATGATTATTTCATAGGGTTCATTTCAACGAATCTGGAAAACATTTGTGTGCCAGGGCATTAAATGGAAATAAAGGTTGTGAAAACACACAAAGGCATGTATGGAATAATTTGAGTTTCTTGTTTCCTTTCCTTTCTGATTTCAGTACCTGGTCTCTCTGGTATGGGAAAAAGAGGCATTAGGAAGGAGGAGAATGAGTCCTATGCTATCCCTTGTCAATTCTTCAGGCTCTTAGACTTGTCATGTGTCTCTGACTGTAATCATCTCTGAATTTCCTAATGATGAAACATGCTCCCGCTGCCAAACAGGTTTCAATGACCTTCTCTGTCACACTCTTAAAGTATCACCTGAAAAAAATGAATCCTACCTTTTCACATATGGGTTTATTAGGGGCTCTCAAGCACAGATTTAGGGGGCAGGAAGTTTGAAAGGGGAAGGAGTGATCCAGGAGAGAAGTAGTATCAGCATGTTCTGTATCAGTAAGCATCAGTAAGCCAATTACCACTGCCATGATTCAAGCTGCTTCCCTTAGCCCAAATTTTACTCACCACTCACTCGACTGAGATGAAAAAGTAATAGAACTTAATCTCCCACTCAACTTTGAATGGCCTGTAATTTAATATCAGTGTTAATGAATAAGGTCCACATTATTCCATCATTCCACAAGCATTCACTGAGACTATTTTCATGTCTATCACCGTGATGGCAATCAAAGGGTCAGGGTTACCTATTTAAAGGATCCGGGCTTAGTGAAAGAACAGTGGGGATTTGGCCCCTCCAGCTTAACCTGCAGGTGGTAAGAACACATTTCAGAACTACACAGAATGACCTATTGAAGAAGTGGCTATACGCCTCCTCCCCTTTCCAGCCCAATCAGGCAAGTTTTATATGTGTCAAGCTATTAAAGTTTGCACTAAGACTTCTGGGACACTATTTATAAACTGGTATAATATAATAATAGTGATGCAGGAAGGAGCTGGTGCCATGGAAATTATGCTAGATTGGGGAGTCAGGAGACCTGAGTCTCCATCTCAGCTCTACCCATGTGACCTTGTGCCTCTTTGGGATTCACTTTTCTCATGTTTGAAATGAAGAGTGATGGAGTCAATGTCCTCTAAAGCTAATAGCCCAGCAGATAGCTTTTAAAAATCCAGGGACTTCCTTTAGGAGAGAATCCATTTTTTAAAAATTTTTTACCAACACAGTCTAAACTTATCAGTGTCACAGTCATGGCACACCTAATGTTAATACTTAATCATTGGAGCCCCTAGCATCTGATAAAACTCAGGACCCATTTTTCCTTCCTTCCTTCCTTCCTTCCTTCCTTCCTTCCTTCCTTCCTTCCTTCCTTCCTTCCTTCCTTCCTTCTTTCCTTCTTTCTTTCTTTCTTTCTTTCTTTCTTTCTTTCTTTCTTTCTTTCTTTTTCTTTCTTTCTTTCTTCCTGCAGCCCCTTCTTTTCTTTCTTTTTCTTTTTTGTAATCTAGACTTGTGATTTTATGGATGTTGGAAAGTCCTGGTGAGAAGCCTCCCTCCACTGTACAGATAAGCCACTGTTGTATAAAAAAAATCCTCATCTGTTTCACATAGCTCTTATTTGCAGAGAAAAGAGTTGAACCTTTTCCTTTAAGGGTTGACTCCAATTGGACTCTGTCCACTTTACTGTATTGCATTTGCCTTTAAATGCCAATTTTATAGGTCATGCTTGACATTTATCACAAATGAGGCCACCCTTGCAACCTTGCTGCAACTCTGAGTTGACCATCTGGAATGTTTGTGCAGTAGGGGACCTCATTTTCCAGCCATTTTTTTAGGGTGGGCTAATTGCTTTCACATTCAAGGCGCATTTCTTTGGGCTAAGTCTCCACTCCTAGAAATATCAGTGTTCTTTCTCTAGTTAAGGGTCAGATTTCAATACTTCTCAAAGGACAACTATAAAATCCAGACTTCTGCCATCTTCAAGGCAACAACCCAGCAAAATGGATGGATTCCCAAAGTTTATCGAAAAACAAACAAACAAAAAAACCCCCAACCCTTCTGAACCCATCTCAAGCCTTAGTTTTAATTCTCAGTCAGTAAAGACACAGAGTTACTTTAAGAAAGTTTAAATGCTGCTCTACTTCAGCACTAAAGTTTTAGGTCCCCGCTAGTCCAGGGCTAGAGAAGACAAAAATTCCCATTTACTAAATTAACGATCATCCCAAATTTTCAATTTTACCTAGGCAGGGGTAGGGGTTGTAAGAGCAACTATGTAAGGAAGATATTTCTTCCCTTGTACCAAGGGTGTGGCACTGTTTGGCTTCAGTAATTAGTCCATTTATAAGTTAAACAAACAAAACTCCAGCACCAGCCTCCTCTCAGGTTTCGTGACTCCTTGCCAACCACCCACCCAGCTAACTAACAGCTACGTGGCAAGCCTGCCACCCATTGATATGCTGGTATGGCAGGAAGCCCAGCTCTTGCCCCAATGTAGGAACTGCCAGCTTTCTCATATACTGCTGGATGGTTATAATAATCTCCATTAAGCAGTGAATTATTGACCCAACCTATTATTATGATTGCCCTAGGTCATCCCCTAAGGATTGTTATCATAGGTATTACAGGTATTTCAAATGCTAGTTTAACCTGGGAATAATTGGAGAGGCAGGGGAGGTGGGAGAGTGAAAAGGTTCTTTATCTTGCTTTGTGTATTGGAACCCATTGGTGGTCTGGTGAGGAAAGCCTAGAGACTCCTTCTCAGAATAATGTTTTGAATGCATAAAATAAAGTACTTAAAATTACAAAGTAAACCAATTTTACTAAAGTTCAGCTGTCAAAAGATTTTTTAAATAAACCAAATTCTCAGAACCCTGAAATCTACCCATGAGAGCCATGGACCCCAGGTTAAGAACCTTTGCCTTGGACATTACTGTTTTCTTTTCCTTTTATCACATCCAATGGATTCCTTGAAGCAGTTAATCCAGTTTTTGGGGAAAGGCCAGATTATCCTTTAATGACAATGGCTCAAAGATACACAGCACCTGTCTCCCAATGAGTTCAAAGGACTTCATACAAAATACCTTACTGCTTTTTATAATATCTGTGACCCAAGCTAAGTATAGCTCTCATTGTACCATTTTTTAGTGAAGAATGGCATAAGGTTGAGTTTTGCTTTCTCTTGGCACCTGGGATGGGAGGAGCAGCTTTCCTATTTGATTTGGAGATGATTTGCTTTAATTAACTCTGCTTTTTTTTTTAATCCCATCTGCTCCCAAGAACCATCTGAATTTTTTAATGGAAGTCTCAATGCCCTTTGATCCATATTTCAGTCTTTCAAAATAGCACCCACTAATTGAACTGGAAAGAACCACCTTGAGCGGGGGAAACACCAAGGCAAAACCACATCATACACATTACAAAGTCAGTTGTGGGCTTGAGGGGACAAGTGAGGTAGGTAGGTCCAGTCTTCATTTCAGGGAGTCCATTATCATGTGATTGCATTTGTAATCCCATCAAGGAAGATGCTTTTGGCCATTAATGACCACTACACTGTCTACTCCGGTATTTTATATGTGTTAATTTCTATGTTTTTTAATGCTGGAGAGGAAGCTCCCTATAACAATCAATGTAAGGCCCCACTTCCTATGCAAGTTATAGTTTTAGAAAGATTTCAGGAACATTGAGATGCTAGTGACCTGCCCAAAGCCAGGCTGGACTTGAATCCAGGTCTTACTCCCTCTGAAGTGGTCTCTCTGTCTCCTATACCATGCCGCTTTCCCTCTTTGAGCTTGCACAAAATAGGTATTTAATAAATGTTAGTTGAAGGAAACCGCATTGAACTGGTATAGAGTGAAGGGAGCAGAATGAGGACAATGATTTATGCAATGACAATGGCAGCAGTTACAAAGACAAACAACTTTGAAAGATGTTAGAGCTCTGAGCGATGCAATGGCCAATTACAAGTCCAGAGGACAAATGGTGAAGCTTGCTACCCACCTCTTGATGGGATATGATGGACTCAAGATCCAGAATGAGACATATATTTGGGGCATGGCCAACAAGGGAATTTGCTTTACTTGTGGACATTTGTTACGAGTTTTCTTTTTGCTGTTGTTGTTTGATGGTGGAGCAGTGAGAGGGAGAGAAGGTAAATTCTCAAAAATTGGGAAAAAATCAAATAAAAATTTTAAATATTGAACCAGTTTGTTTTTAATGTTGTGTGTCCCTACCACATAGTAGGTATACTGATTGGCTGAAAAATCGCTCTGCCTTCAGATTTTGTTCATCATTTCCCATTCATAATTGATCTGCATAGTGATTTAAAGTTTGCAAAGTACAACAGTCAGTAACTAAGAGGCAGAACTAATTACGACAGTTTGTGCCATATTTCCTTGCTTTAGAGCACACTCTTCTATGTGAAACCTAATTTGATGCTTTTTTGGAAAATTATACTGGAGACACCCAAGGTATTATTCCATCCTTCCCCCTCAGATTATGTTATCCCAGCAATAAATTCTACAGGGATGTCCGGGGAGGTGCTCAAGGCCTGTAAACACATGGACACGGCTTCTAATCAAAGGGAACTTTTCAGAGCAAACCCTTCCTATTATGTTTCTTCTAAGGTTACGGTGACTGGTCTGGAGTCTGGACCTAAATCTTCTGGTGATGAAAGAGAATGAAACCCACCAAAGCTCTCTTGAAGACATTTCTGGGAATAAGTTCCTACAGGTACTTCTTTGTTAACAATGATTTCTTTGACCACATTGAGTCGGATAGTTTTTCCATACACGGGGTTAAGAATTTCAGGTGCCGGGTCAGAGCCCCTGACTCCCTAAGGTTCTTCCCACACTCCTTTAAGCCAGGGGCTACATAAAATAGTGAAAGAAGGCTTGTTTTTGAATGTATATATCACTTCTGTAAGTGCTAGAATCATTAGAGCCAACTAGCTACCCCAAGGGATCATTGATCTAAAATGCTCTAGTTGGGTATTTCATTAATAGCAAATAATAAAACCTTTCTTCCAAGCAGCCTAAAAGCCTGGTCCTTCATTGTTCACTAATCATACAGTAGTAGACTGTTCAGATCATTCCTACAATTCCCAATTACATTTTTTGTTGTTCTTCAATTGTTTCAGTTGTGTCTGACTCTTTATAACCCCATTTTGGGGTTTTCTTGGTGGAGATACTGGAGTGGTTTGCTGTTTCCTTCTCCAGCTCATTTTACAGATGAGGAAACTGAGGTAAATAGGGTTGAGTGACTTGTCCAGGGTCATCCAGCTAGTAAGCGTCTGAAGCCAGATTTGAACTCAGGAAGAAGCGTTTTCCTGACTCCAGGTCCGGTGCTCCAGCTGCCCTGTTACTTAACTTCTCTCAGCCTCAGTTTCCTTATCTGCAAAGTGGAGACAACAAAGGCACCTATTTCACAGAGTCATGGTGAGGATCAAATGAAGTAGCAGATGTGAAGTGCTATGTAAATCTTAAAGTGCTATATAAATGCTAGGTATCATTTGTTGTTCAGTCATTAAGTTGTGCCCAGCCCTCTGTGACCCTGTATGGGGTTTTCTTGGCAAAGATACTGGAGTGGCTTGCCGTTTTCTTCTCCAAGGTATCACCACCACCATCATCATTTTTGATGTTGTTATCATTATCTGAGTACTTACTTGAATGAAATCACAGAACCATAAGAAAACTAAGGTATTAACAAACACTTGCCTTATTTTCTCTTTGAGAAGGGAAATCCCTCAAAGACAAAGGCCATCTACTTCCTGTACTCCCTTTGAATATCCCCCTTCCTTCTCCCACCCTGAGTTAGCAGCTAAACATGAAAGTGCTCAGTAAATATTACATTGATTAATGCTATAAGAAAACAGTAGTGGCATCTTCTCTCCTTTTAATAGCTAATTGTGGCTGTCCTGGGCTTTTTTCTCCATAACCACTCAAAACCATAATGCTAGTTCTTAATCTGTTTGAGATCTCAGTTTTAAAAATGATCAGTGGCAGGCTTTGTCCTCTATGTTGTCATCAGCCCCTCCCTGGAGGACGTTTCCATTCGCCCTCCAGTTTGTTTCACATCTGTCCATCTATTTATTTAGGGCAGAGACAATATTCCAGTTCTAAGTTTGGTAGGGAGCCAATGTCACAAGGACATTCTGGAAATGATAACAGTAGCCACAGAAAGAGTATCATAATGATGGCAATAAATTCATTCTTATACTTGGTATGCTTTTGCTACATCAGGGGCTCTTAATCATGCATCCATGGAGCCCAACTGGAGGGGGTCTGAGGATAGATATTTGGGAGAAGGGAGAATGAATGTGGATGGTAAAAAAATTAAATCTTTATTTTTTACTACCACCTAAGTGAAATTTGGCATTTTCTTCAATTATGAATATAGACAACAAATCTCTATGCTGGATTCTATTTAGTTCTTCTTGAATTCAAGGGTGGGAAGTATGTGGTGTACTCCAGCCATAGGGTGTCCAAGACTAGAGAAGTCCAAGGAGTCTAGAAGCAGCCATTTCCTTAGGCAGGCTTATTCAGAGACTAGGTATGGGGTCGGTATTTCTTTTTTGTCACAAAGCTTGTGTTTTCTTCCTCGGAACTCCTTAGGGTGTGACCTTCCAAGACTCCCCAGATGCTTTTCCTTGATTCTATCTCCATAAAAAGTACACAAAGGCTGTCTCCCTTTAGGCACACAGGTGCATGTTTACTTGGCTTAACTGCGGAAACTCTTCTTCCTGTGAATGGGTGGTTCTGGGAGGGGTGAGAAAGGAATCTATTAGGCTCAGTGTGTCAGTCTCAAGGGGAGAGGAACCAGTAACTGCAACACATGGACCATATCTGTGTCTGGTGAACACAGCATCAAACTGGATGGAGTCAGGGGGTTGGTGTCTCATTTCAGATCTTATTCTCTTGCCTTGCCTTTTGGGCAATTTTTAAGGAACCATGGGATGATTTTTAAAGCAAAATTTTCCGAACAGTTAGGCCTAGCCAGATATAGAATGGGCTGCAGGAGCCTGGTGGGAGTCATGTATAAGAGTAATAATTCCCTATCAGTAGAGTTTTTTAAGTGAAAGCTTAGATGAGTCCTTGTTGGGCATGTAATTGGCAGATTCATTAGTCTGTTTTGACACTTAAAATCCTTCATAACCTGGCCTCTTTCTACTTTTCTAGTCTTCTTACATCTTCCTCCCCCTGCCCTTGCCTCACCTCCCACCCCAATGTGCTCTGAGTTCCAATGATGCTGGCCTCCTTCCTGTTCCCTAGAATAAAACTCACCATCACTCAATTCTGCATTTTCACTGGCTTTCCCCCTTGCCTGGCATGTTCTCTCTCCTCATCCCTTCCCTCTGGCTTCCCTCAACTCCCAGCTAAAATCCCACTAAGAAATCTTGTCTGGTCCCTCTTAATCCTTCTCTCTGTTTATCACTTCCAATCTATCCTCATTTGTATATTGTTATTAGAATGTTGTGTTTTTTCCCTCTCCATTGGACTATGAGCCTCCTACATAATTCTTGGCATAAGTAGGCACTTTATAAATGCTTGTTGACTTGGTTTTGACATGGTAGGAGTTGGGCTTCCAAGGTCCTTTGTTTTCCTTGCCCATGGTCCAACTAGATTTTGCCTTAATTCCCCCAATTTAAAAATAAGGCAACAATGACAAAACGTCCAGGGATGGCACAATGAGGCCATCCTCATAAGGAGCAATGAGTAGTTTGGAAGAGATGTGCTAGCTACAAAGTATTATAATGAAGAGAAGAGAAAATTTCATTTCACCATCTCTTGATTGTTCTGATTCCAAGGCCCCAGCTTCCATGCTTATGTGCTTTTGGCACATTACCTTCATGGAAGAGATCTAGACAATTTGTGAGCCTTGTTACGGCAAGTCTGGAATGCCATCTTTAGAATGGATCTGGCACACAAGAAAACACCTGTGAGCTGGAGTTGGCTACTAACCAACCCAATGTTAAGTGGATACAGAGAACAACTGTATTGGAGAATTTCCCATCCAAGAAAGACTCCCCACCCCCAACCCTTTCCCCTAATGCCGAGTTACAGAACTGGAATTCAATTATACACCAGCTTTAAGAAACAACACACACTGAACTCCAACAAAAATCTGAGCCTTTGTATTTCAGAATACTCAGAATCAGAAAACCAAATAATTTAAAGGACACCAGCTTAGTGCCTAAGCAAGGATGTTTCCCTCCAGAACCTCCCCAAAAGAATGCATAACTCTGTGGATGTGCGCCACTCTAAAAGAAAAATGCTCCCACACTGTCTGGAAGGTGACGATAAGACATCAGGGACTTACACAATAAAGGGGCTCAAACCTGAACCAACTACATTCACCCAATCAGAACAGGGAGTCTCACACCCAGAGAATCTATAACTACCACTGCTCTCATGCTGCAACTTTTGAACTCAAATTGAGAATTTCTGATTTTAAAAGAAAGTAACCGGGATGGAAATAGGCAGACTTTCCTTTGGAAAAGGCTGTCTGGGCTAAAAATAAGCATGAGATCTGTCCAAGGTGACACTAAATACCTCATTTTATCCTTGGGCATCCAGTTCTAAGGAGAATTGTTAGCATTCCCAGTAAAAACTAAACGGAAAGCTGAGTAATGGTCGTTTGCCTCTGCCCTGGTTCTCCTTCTGAAACCCCTTGGAATCCTTACTAATCTCCCTTCCACCAGAATGTCAGACTTACACATTCCTCCGCCTTCCCCTGATCTGGGATCCAAGTCTGGACAGCACCAAAGCCAGGCAGTCTTCTTTACCTAGTGCCATATCTCGGTCAGGCTGGCAACAAGAGGCAGTTGAGTGATCAAGAGGAAAGTGGCCCCAAGCAAAGCGGAAGAGACTCTTACTCATCCTACACAACCTTGGTGCTGGCAGCAATTAGGAAAACAAAAATCCACGGGAAATGAACACCACCCCTTGGCCTTGCCTCATCGCCAATTTGCAGCACCAGGTAGTGAGTGAGTGCCATGAGCCGAAAAGGGAAAGCATTCTGAGGATGGATGGTGAGCTGAAAAATAACCAAGTATGGAGGAAGCCACTCTTGATTGGCTCCTCCGTTTCAACATGGGCTCTGTCCAAATAAAACATCCAGCACTGGAGTGGAGGGATCGTGTCTGAATCATTCTGCCTGCCATCTTATGTGTAGTATGATGCATTCTGGTTGGTTTGGTTTGACACTTAGTGAATCTCCCTGGGCTAAATCCAGGAGGCTTTCTTTATTGGGAGGTTGGCCATGAGTGTCCGAGGTGGATCATAGATTTAGAGCTGGAAGGCACCTCAGAGGCTGTCTAGTCCAACCACTCATTTGAGAGAGGAGGAAACTGAGGCCTGAAGAGATTAAGTACCTTGCTACAGGGAGCATCAAAGCAGGGAATACATGACCATACTGCTTAATGTGGATTACAAGTGTACCTTCAGAAATCCCCAAAGGGTCTGGATTTTGCTGATTTCAAGGGTATTTTTCTTGGTGTAAAAGATTCCCAATTGGGGGTAGGAGAATAATTAACCTTTCTTCCTCACCTCTCTGAGCCAATTTTGATTCTATGCAGTCATGTGCCTATCACTTCAAAGTAGGACTAGCAGTTTAATTGTCTTTCATTCTTATTCTGGAAGAGATGTCAAGGTAAAGATCTCACATAGGACATCAGATTTGGGTGACTTATCCAAGTCAGGAACTGGGGTTCTAAAGTCTATATTTCTAGATCTAATATGGTGGGGATCTGGAACATAACCAAAACAAAAGGGCAGAGGGCATATAGAAGTCATATTTGCCTCCCCACCAATGTTTATTTTAGTCCCTTACCCTCATTTTAGAGATTTTATTACTAGCCCAGATCCATATTTCTACCTCTATTCTCTCTCCTATCCCTTGAGACATCTCAAGCTGGATGTCCTATAGGAATCTCAAATTCAATATGTCTAAAATAGAACTCATGTCTTCTCACCTTCTCTCCCTTCCCAAATCCTTTCCTCTTCCCAACTACCTTATTACTGTCAAGGGCAATACCATCTTCCCAGTCTCCCAGGCTTAAACTTTGGCATCATTCTAAATTCCTTATTCATTTACCCCACATATCCATTCTATCATCAAAATAACCTTCACAACATCTCTCGTATGCATTCCCTTATCTTCATACACAGCCTACTTCCAGTCCTCATCACCTCTCACCAGGATTATTGCCATAGTGTTCTAACCCATCTCCCTGACCAATTCTCTTCCCACTCCAATCCATCCCCCACTCAACTGCCAAGTACACTTTTCTGAAGCATACAACTATGTCACCTCCCTCCTGAATAAGCTGTGGTAGCTCCCTATTACTTCCAGGATTAAGCATAAATTCCCTTGTTTAGCATTAAAGTTCTTCTTGGTCTGTTCCTTTTCTTCCATGCCAAGCTCCTTACACTTTACTCTCATCCACATACTCCACATTCCAACTCTATACTCCATACTCCAAATAGCCTACTGGCAGTTCCTCAAACATACCACTCCATCTCTTTTCTCAGTGCATTGTCTACTCCCTCACCTCCATCTCCTAGTTCCCTTGACTTCCTTTGATAAGAGCTCAAATCTCACCAACTCCAGGTCTTTCCTGCCCTGCCTCCACCTGTGGATGCCTTCCTTTCTCAGAGAACTTTCTATTTCCTCTGACTACAACTCACATCTACTTGGTCGTCTACATGTCATCTCCCCCACTGGGAAAGCAGGGACTGTGTTTTTGCCTCTTTGTGTCCCCAGCACTTCTCACCAACGCTTGGAACGTAGTATATCCTTAATAGGTTTTGACTTGACTTGGCCTGGCAGATGCAAGCTCAGAAGAAAAAATAGAGGGACAGTTTTCAAGAACAAACCTCGCCGCTGAAATTCATTCCCTCTTCAGTACCATTCCTATGTGAGGCAAGATGACTCCTCTTCCTTAATGTGTTGTTTCTTTTGTTGTGATGGAGTATGTCATGCTGTAAGAAATGACAAAGGAAATGGTTTCAGAAAAGCCTGGGAAGACTTATATTAGCTGATGCAAAGTGAAGTGAGCAGAACTGGGAGAACTGTTCACAGTAACAGCAATTTTGTAATGATGAACAGCTGTGAAAGACTCTGCTACTCTGATCAATAAATGATCCATGACAATTCCAAAGTGTTCATGATGAAAACTACTATCCATCTCCAGAGATAGAAGTGGTCAACTTTGATTACAGATTGAAATGCTTCAACATTTTCCACTTTACTTTTCTTGCATTTTCCCCTATAACATGGCTAATGTGGAAATATATTTTATATGACTTCATAGGTATAATGGGTATTGTATTTCTTGACTTCTTCACAGGTGGGAGACAGAGGAGAAAAGAAGAGGATTTGGAATTTAAATAATAAAATCAAAGGGGAAAATATATGTGGTTTCTTTTAGGTTCTCTCTAAGTATTTAATTTGGATAGGGATGAGAAGAGTCTGAATCCAATGTCATTCATGTCAGAAAGTTAAAGTGGGGAGACATCTCTGTACTGAGAACCAAGGTCATGTGGCCAGGGTGCATCCTAGGCAGCTGGATTTGAACCCGATCTTCTTCATTGTGAAGACAGCTCTCTAACCACTACACCACACCTGCTTCTCTGGAGGATTCTTAGTGAAATTACTGAATAATTTATTCCAATGCCTGTGCTCCAAGGAGCCTGAAACGATGGTCCTGAAAATACTTGAAACATAATAAAACCTTTGTAATGTAATGGGTGACAGAACTGGACTTGAAGGAAGGATAACCTGAGCTCAAATTCAGCCTCAGACACTTACTAGCCATGTGATCCTGGGAAGGTCATTTTGACATTTGTCTGCTTCTGGTGATAACAGATCCTACCTCTGAGGATCAAATGAGATAATGTGTGTAGTGCTTGATAAGTCTTAAGGCACTATATAAATGTAATTATTGTTATTGGTTTACCTGTAAGTTCTTCAGAAACAGTGTTATAGAGAGTCAAAGTCCAACAGATGCTTTGGGCATTTTTATATCCAGTTGGTGTTAGAGAAAAGGATAAGATGGGCAGGACTAAAGCCAGGGATTCTTTATCTGCCCACAGAACAAGTTCAGCAGAAGTAGGTGACCTGGAAAAACATCTTAGGTCTCTTCCTTGACAGTCCACTCCACCCATGGCCCAAATTTGCAGTCACAGTCCTGGTTTCAGTGATGCTATTCTTGGGTAATAGAGTCCAGCACCATTTACCTATTTTGTCTGAAGCCTATCTATTATATAAACCTAGATTCAATTAATACCTTCAGGGCCTAAACCCAAGCTTTGAGAAGGGAAGAAGCATCTGTAAAAGATGTACTAAGCCAAGTTCTCTGCACACTACCATAGACAGGAACTAACAGATTGGAAGGATGCTATTGACTCCCAAAACCATTCTGCACTTTGCTCTCAGAATAGCATCCACGTCTACACCAGTTCTAGAGAATTATAAAGAAAGTACTACCTCTCACACAGGACTGTCTCAAGTCTCCCCCATTGTAGCCTATTCTTCACATTGCTACCAAAATAAGTTTCCTTAAGCATAGTTCTGACCATGTGACTCCTCTATTCAGCCAACTCCCGTGGCTTCCTGTTGCTACTAGGATAAAATACAAGCTCCTCTGGTTGGCTTTGAAAGCACTATGCATTGTGGCCTCAATGACTCTCACACCCTGTATGCCAGCCAAACTGGCCTCTCTCTGTCTCTGTGTCTCTGTCTCTCTCTGTCTCTCTGTCTCTCTGTCTCTCTGTCTCTGTCTCTCTCTCTCTCTCTCTCTCTCTCTCTCTCTCTCTCTCTCTCTCTCTCTCTCTCTCTCTCTCTCTCTCTCTCTCTCTCTCTCTCTCTCTCTCTCTCTCCCTCCTTCTTATCCCCCCTTCTTATCACAGAGTCTCTCTCTCTCTCTCTCTCCCTTTAAGATAAAGATTAGGGCCCATCTCCCACATGAAACCTTTCCCCACCCCACCACCTCCTCCAACTGCTAGCACTCTTCCTTCTAAACTACTTTGTGTGTGTATGTGTGTGTATTCATATTTATCCACTTTATAGTTCTCTTTTAAAAATTTCTATATTTTATATGCAATCAATTCCAAATTAGAATTGATTGTGTGATATGGGAGACACTGGCACAGGACCGCCCATCATGGTGTACTCATATCAAAAAAGACGCTGTGCTCTGTGAGTGAAGCAGAATTACAGTCGCTCAAAAGAAACGTGAGATGCACAAATTTAGAGACATCTCTACCCCAAATATAGACTATTTGTCCCCAACCTGGGGTAGAGCATTCCGAGCTCAGGTTGGTCTGAGCAGCCACAGTCAAACACACTGTACTTTGACTCCAAAACGAGGTGCCATTTTGGTCGTCTTCCAGGACCATGGACCAGGACCAATGACTTTTATACATACTTATTGCCCCCCCCATTAGAATGTAAGCTTCCTGTGAATAGGGATTTTTTCATTCTTTGCACTTGTATCCCCATCACCTAGAGTAGTTCCTGACACAGCAGACATTTAAGAAAGACACAGATTGTCTGATTTATGAACTAAAAAGAAAATGCTTTTTCATTACCTAAAACGAGCTAGAGTTCCTTTTATTATCTTCCTTCTGTGCACATGGTGGGATGCTTTGCTGTCTTTCTCAGTTACAAAGATGGACCTATCTTTTATTCCATTATCTATGGAAGAACCAAATCTCTCAGTTTCCCCAGGTCCCATTATTAGAAGATAATGATTTGCAAGCATGAGTGGCTTTCCTAATATGCCTGGTAGAGCAGGTGGCTGTTTGGTTTCTGTCAAAGGTCTGCTTACATCCCTTTCCTGGTCCCAAGCTCCTAAATTTCCTTTAATTACTTTGTACTAATTAATTACTTCATATATACTAACAAGGGTAAGAAGAATATGAGCTCTTTGAGGGCAGGAACTCAGTTTTTGTTTGTGTATCCCCAGTGCCAGGAACACAGTAAGCACTTCATGAACATTTGATTAAATTAAGTTCCTATTGGCATCATCCTTTGGTGTACAAATAGACATAGATACTTCTCATAGTGGTATTCCCCCCTTACTGTAGTTTTCATAGGAATGCACAATAGGGATGAATAAACAAATTGTGATTTGCAATCAATAACGGGTAAATGAGATTTCCTGAGCACATCGGCAAAGTGGTTTTCAAGGAGAATGGTGATGAAGTAAGAACCTACACTGAGTTTCCAATGATTTTTTAAAATATTTAATTTATTTATTTTTAATTTTCAATATTCATTTCTATAAGTTTTAAATTTTCTCTCCCTTCCTCCCCAAGATGGCATGCAATCTGAAACATGCTCTACACTCCAATGAACTTTTAAGCCACTGTATAACATTATTCTTAACAGAATTGCAAAGCTGGCTCAGGGGTCAGTCTCTTTAAGCCATAGCCAGACTCGAATGCTCTCTATAAAATCCTCAGCAAGCAGGTTCTGAGTCATCGCTGGAAGAATTCTAGAATTCTTCTAGAATGCACATCTCCCTGGGCAGCCCATGCCCATTCCACTGTGATTACAGTTTCCCAGCTTGGGTTCTCCTTTGGAGCCTAATACCTGAGAACAGAGAGGTGGCTGTTTAACAACTAGGTGTGGGTATTTGTGTGTTTGCCATGAGGTAAAAATAGCTGGGTGATACTTGATACAGGTGTCACGTGGCAGGTAAAATGGCAGGATAATAAGGTACATTTAGAAACTTTATACTCTTTACTGAAGAAAGCAAGCTTCCAGTAAAAAGAGGGAAAGCATCACACAGCCCTGTTTAAGGAGCTATAATTGTATTCAACAACCCAATAAAATTGTGTGGACCTGGCTTTCTCATGCTAGGTGGGAAGACGTCTTGCAAACTATTTCTGATGTCTAGAGGGTGCTCAGGACAGGTCTAGCACCCCAGTCTGGAGATCTGTGGGATAAACATGGGTCTAAAAGGGAACTTTAAAACCTAAACATTAGGGTTAGGGTCCCCAGGATATTATTAGGATATATCTGGCCCTAGGACAAGGGTCTCACACATGGCTCCCTGGGGTTTTGTTGTGAGCTCAAGCCACTCCTGAAGTGCTGGGCTCTATGAGCAATGCAGAATTACAGTAGCTCAAAATGAAACATGAGATGCATAGATTTAGAGCCATCTCCACTGCAGATGTTCATGAGAACTATTTGTGCCTGACCTGTGTTGGAGCATTCCCAGCTCGTATTGGTCTGGTCTGCCATAGCCGGACACATCGCATCTTGATTCCAAAATAGTGGGGTCATTTGGGGCCTTTTTGAGAACCAAGGACAACAACCAACCAAATATGTTTTCTGGTCTGTTAATGCAGCTGGTCTTCTGACTTTAGGAAGACATGAAGGGTCTTGAGGAATTGAGATTAACAGACTATCACCGGATTATTTGAAGAGATGCAGAAGTCCTAGGCAGGAAGGAAGACAAACTCAAGGAAAAAGATAGAACCAGTAGCAAGAGGCCAGCAAATAGAAGAACATGAAGCTGAGGAGGAGAAACACAAGCAATAGGAAGAGGGGCCCCTGGATTTATGGGGGCATTTGAGACTCATCTCCCAGAGGATCAATCTACACTAATCCTCTATAAATCATAAATCAACGGCAGCATCCCAGACTCCACCGAATGAACAGGATTCTCAGGTGGGGTTGAATACGAAGAACCACATAACTGGCCACAGGACAGAAGGATGCCAAGGACTGGTGAGGGGCAACAGAGGGAGACAGTTATATAAGGGCCTGCCATGGATACCTGAGGAACATTTTCCTCTTCTTATCAGATGGGTTCTTAACCTGGAGCCTGTGAACTTGTATATATTTTTAAATATTTTGATAACTGTTATTTTAATATAATTGGTTTCCTTCTCAATTATATGTATTTTATTTTATGAATTTAACAACTTTTTTTTAATAAAAGCTCTCCTTCCACTGACAAAGGGGTCCATGGGACAAAAAGTTAAGAATCTGTGCCTAGAGCTTACATTCTGGTTATGATGGAGGACATCTCAAACTTCCATAAGCACACTTCACATCTGCATGGGAGATCCCATGTCGAAGAGGAAGCTTGAAGGCCAGATTCCACTCTGCCTACCCAGCTCATCAGTTACAGAAATGACTACTGATTTCCTTTCTGCTCAGGATCATGGTATTAGTACTGGACTCTTAAAAGGCACCCTACTTGGTGAGCTTACTACCTTGCTCATTCTGACTTTACTATTTTCATTCAATTACACTTATATTCAAATAGCACTGTTATCTTGTACTCCCCCCTCTCTCACCTTTCCTGTTTAGCTGGTAGTTATCAAGTTTGATGGATTCCACTTCCGCAATATCTCTCTTTCTTCTGCCTGATTCTATCTCCATCATATCTCCCTCCCCTGCTCCCCCGTCTCTATTCCGTCCTAGTTCAGGTCTTAATTAGCACCAGTTCATTCTTCAACTTGTTGCCAGGTCTCTCTCTCTCTCTCTCTCTCTCTCTCTCTCTCTCTCTCTCTCTCTCTCTCTCTCTCTCACACACACACACACACACACACACACACACACACACACACACACCCCAGGTACTCAGTGTTCCAGCTACCCTGGAGTACTCTCTTATCCCCTTTCCCCAACATAAAGCAAACAAACCCATGCTTTGTGCTTTCCTGGACCCATACCTACTGTTCCTGCTGTTTTTTAGGCCTGGAAAGAGCCTCCTTCCTCCCTCTGCCTATTGAATTCCTAACTTAATTAATTAAATTAATTAAAACTTAACTGATTTCCTTCATGAAGACTTCCCTGATAGCCCAGAAAAAGTATTGACCTTTTCCCCCATGAGACTCACGAACCCACTATGGATGCAATGGATAGAGAGCTGGGCCTGGAGTCAGGAAGGCGCCACACTTACTGGCTGTGTGAACTTGGGCAAGTCTCTCAACCTCTGCCTCAATTTCTTCAACTGTAAAATGGGGGATAGTAATAGCAACTGCCTCCCAGGGTTGTTGTAAGGATCAAATGAGATAATATCTGTAGAGTCCCTGGCACATAGTAGATGTTTAATAAATGCTTGTTCCCTTCCTACAAAAGCACCTTTTTTCTTTTCACTTTTGTAATGAACTTAAGTGAAATCAACTGACGACTCAATAAACATTTATTAAGCACTTACTGTATGCCAGACATTGTGCTATGTGCTGGGGATGCACAAAGAGGCAAAAGACATTCCCTGCCCTAAATCCATCATAATATACAAAATCAGGGGATTCATCATCCCCTTCTACTGGACAACAAGCTCCATGAGATCAAAGATTGCATTTGTATATGTCCCAGAACCTAATATGGAGTAGTTGTTGGATAAAAGTTCGTGAACTGATGTGTTCAAGAAGAGACTAGAAGACAAAGCTGTCTTGGAGGGAGTTCCTGCACGAAGTGGAAGCCATCTTGTTCAAACGTGGCCTTGAAGACCCTTCCAACTCAAAGATTATATAATTCTGCAGTGGAGCAACAAATATAAAATTACTGTTTAAAAATTAAGAAGTTAACTCTTCTCTTGACAATGTTGCTGACCATTGAGAAAACCCTGAGGAAGAGGAAGTTTTGGGAGAAGACACGAGGCTTGATTTTGACAGAAGATAGAAAGGTTCTATCGGCGTTCTACTGGAAAGATCACTGGACCCAGAATCAGGTTCTGATAGACTGTGTGACTTAGTGTGTGCAAATCACTTTATCACTCCAGGCCTCAGTTTTGTCCTCTGTAAAATGAGTGGGTTAGACCAGATGATCTCTACTTTCCTTCCTGTGCTAATATTTTGTGACTATTCCTAGCAATTCAACTAACTGTGGAAACCACTCCAAGTTGAATCTACAGTTGCTTCAGAGAATGGTGTTCCTCCATACAGAAATATGAGCATGAGGGCAATAATATGAAAAAAGAGAAGAGTTCTATCTCCTGTCAGGAAGGGCTTATCAAGTTCTTAGAAAGTCTGAAATGTGGGCTGTTGCAAAACTCAACACTGGCTATTTGGTTCTGAATCCTTCTATCTCCCAACAAAATCAGTCCCTGAAAAAAATTTTAAAAAGGTAATCCTTTTATATACTTTTTAAATACTACTAGAGAGGTAATCACAAATCCAGATGAAATATGAAGGCAGCCTGCTCTGAATCATTTTGGAATCTGGGATTGCTTTCTCCTTTTGCAGCACTGCAAATGGAGAACTTAAAATTTCATAAATTATAAACCTGATAAACCTAATGACTCTTCTAAATCCTCTAGCTAGTCATTAGCTGCGAGGAAGTGATCATTACTGTTTAATTATAAGATGAAACTCATATTGTTGGGAAATGTTGAAAGCTATCTGATTGACTTGGGTCCCTGGGACTAATTCTACAGGCAGGCCTTGCACATGCCAATTAAAGTTGAGGCACCCATCATAAAAGGGTGCGCTCTTTGCTGTCGTTTTCACATCAGAGCAACAAAAACAAGGCCCGTCTGAGGCATTTCCTGGGCACGAATGACTGTTTGATCTTTCTAGCTCTAGGATATTAATTCCTCCTGGCTGGTCCTCAGGATATGGCTCATCTTTTCATTCAGGTCAGATGCAAACCCCAAGAACAGGGCCTAAGGACCACAAGGGGCTCTCTGTCCATCAACGATAAACATGGCCAAGTTACCAGATTCCCTTTGTGCAAGTTCAGAAGCATTTGGATTCCTACTTTTCAATTCGTGAGAAATGCAAAGGATTCTTGCATTGGATGTCCCATAGAACTCAATATGACCAAAACTGTACTAATTTTCCAATAGCTCCGTATCATCCCTATAGGATGAAATAGAAAAAATATAAATATATTATGTTAATAAATTATATAAATTATTGTATAAACACATAAATTATATTATACAAATATTTTGTAGAGATATATAATATATACATATATTGTATAAATATAATATATACATATATTATATAAATATAGTATATACACATATTACATAAAGATATACATATATAAATATAATACACATATATTGTATAAACATATATAAATATACACATGTTATATAAACATAATATATACATATTATAGAAATATAATATACATATATTATATAAATAAAATATATACATATATTATGTAAATATATTATAACTATGATACATATAATATGAAATATAAAAATTTGAAATCCTCTGGCTTTTAAAGCCCTTCACAATCTGGCACCTTCTTACTTTTTCTGATATTTACTCTGCCCCAGCCTTGCTGTTCATCCCACAATACACTCTCTTCCCCCTCTCTGTGCCTTTTCACTGCTGTCCCTGCTTGGGACACTCTCTTCCTTTGACCGCTTCTTAGCCTTCCCCAGCTTTGTTTAAGATTCAGCTCCAATTCTTCCTTTTGCAGGGGGCCTGTCCCAGGACTCCATCCTGCTTCTCCCACTCCCCACTGCTAGTGCCTTCCCCCTTCTGCACAGCAGACGTGCACGTACACAGTTATTTTCATGTTGTCTCCTCCTTTAGACTCTAAGCTCCTTGAGGACAGGGACTGTCTTTTGCCTTTCTTTGTGTCCTCGGTGCTTAGCACAGTGCCTGACACTTAGAAGGTGCTTAATAAATGTTTGTTGACTGAGAAAGGAAGGAAACCTGTGTAGTGGTATAAAGAAAAGTAGTTCTACGGTCTCTTGGTTCTATTGTTCAGTTGTTTTTAGTCACATCTGACTCTCTGTGACCCCATTTGGAGTTTTCTTGGCAGAGATACTGGAAGAGTTTGCTATTTCCTTCTCCAACTTATCTTACAGATGAGAAAACTGAGGCAAACAGGGTTAAGTGACTTGCCCAAGGTCACACAGCTGGTAAAGGTCTGAGGCTGGATTTGAACTGAGGAAGATGATGAGTATTCCTGATTTCAGGCCTAGTGTTCTATCCACTGTGTCACCTAGCTACTCCTGGTTCTTCCAGGATTCAAGTTTTATGGGACAGGAATAAGGGATCCAAGAGGGAATGTTTTCCACTCCCACCTTTCAATTCAAGGCAACATTAAATATCTATTCCTTTTCAGAATATTTTGCACTTTCAAGTGTTTTCTACTGAAAAAAAAACCTCCTTTTGACTTCTCTTTTCTTCCGCCAGTGGAATGTAGAGCAGCCAAAAAGGCAAAGGTCATGAAACACAGCATTTAGGAGTTTCCAAATGCATGAACATCAACGAGCTTCCATGAAACAGTTCACGTTTAGTAGCTTGATTACACAAATGGGTACCTGAGTCACAACAAAATTCGTCTGCTCCCTGCACCCAGGCTAAGATTTAGGAATCTCTCTAATAGTATATAAAGCTAAATCCCATACTCAAATTCCTAGATGCACAGCTAGGTTCAATTTCTGAAATGGTCACATGTATTTGTATTCAGGTTTGTCAATTATGTGAAATATGGTAATTGGCTCCAGGCCAAAGGAAACATGGAAGGCAAATTTGAATAATCAGTCACTTTAGGGAGGGCATGTGTGTGTGTGTGTGTGTGTGTGTGTGTGTGTGTGTGTGTGTGTATGAGAGAGAGAGAATGAGAGAGAGATTACATTTCATAGGCAGAGACAAATTATTTTCAATAGTATATTTTTATTTATTTTATTGTTCTTCTCTCTTTTAGATAATTGAAGGTTGACTTTCCCAGAATGCATTTTGACAGTAGTTTTGATACCTTTACTCAAATTAATCAGCGTTTATTTAGCTTATTGTGATTTGAGGGTATCAGTGATTATATTTGTAAATTAACCAGAACAGGATTAGGTTTAAGTTGGCTATATTAGTTAATGCTGTTAGAATAAGTCATGATTAATTAATCTACCATGTATTGATGATTATATTAATTGTATTTCATTCATACTGTGTCAGTTAGACATATGCTAAGGATTTATTAATACCTACCCCACGCCAGCACTGTTTTTGAAATAAGGGTCATGTGCTGCAAATAGTACCCCCTGGCCCTTTGAATCACTACTGTCCACTTGCTTGTGACCTTTGCCTCAAACCCACAACTTCCTGGGACCCTTGGATACTGCTGGTTAAACACTAGGGTCTTATGATTTGTGGAAGGCCCTGTTATGTTGTTGAAAAGGTCTTTTGACCTTTGAAAAACCCCTGCTGGGATGACCTGGAGTTGATGACCTGTGGGAGGCCCGTTGACAAAGTGGTTATGATTGATGGGCACTTCCATTAGCCAACCACAAGATTTCCCCACTTCTGGAATTGATTGATCAGTGAATTGTAATCCTCCTTCTATTTTTACTGCTCTTCCAAGTGTATAAAAGTAGCTAGCACCCAAAGGGAGGGGTCCTTGCCTGGGAGAAGGGTGTTTCTGTTGTTGTTGTTCAGTTGTGTCCAACTCCCTGTGACACCTTTTGGGGTTTTCTTGGCAAAGATACTGGAGTGGTTTGCCATTTCCTTCTCCAGCTCATTTTACAGTCGAGGAAACTGAGCTAGTAATTGTTGGGGGCTGGATTTGAACTCATATAGATGAGTCTTCCTGATTCTCAGCCCAGTGCTCTATCCACCGCACCACCTAGTTGTACAGGGAGGTCTTAGACCCAATTAATTAAGGACCACTGGACTCCCTAGTAAATTGGTTGATCATGCTTGGATCTCTGCCTTGCTGACTTTTGTTACTGACTTTCGTAATTTTGTTGCCCATAGAACTTTACCATTTTCTTTCCGAATAGTTCCTGGATTATTAGGAATTATGTCTTATGTGACTCTAAATTACATTTTATTATTGATTCTAAGAAAATTCAAAGAATAGAGCATTTATATACAGTATAGAGGCCATAACACAGATTCCACAGGGCTCAATTATACACATTGTACAGAGAAGTCATGCTCTGAACACTATGAAATTTGTGTAGCTTAGAATAAGGAATCTCAATCATAGGTTTCAGTCTTTTAAAATTGTTCTCCAGGACTCAGAATATGCTAATTTGTATCATACTTGAGTATATGTTAGAACGTTTGTACTAAGTTCCTGGAAGTCAAGAACTACGTCTTCCATCTTTATGCCATCTACAAGGTCTAACATAATTTGCTTCATGGAGGAGGCATTTGGTATGTTTTTGTGGAAGGAATGGATGATCTCAAAATGAAACAAGGGCTAATGTGATTCACCTTCATTCAATAAATATTTCATCAAAAACATTTGAAGTTGAAACAAGAAACTGCCATAGGATCTACTTCTAGCTTCCCGTTCAAATGAGAGAACTATCATTTTCGTTTGTTTGTTTACCACTCAGGTGAAATAAAAGCTTTCCATTGATGCCCAGCTTCCTCTTACTCACGAACTAAGAGACAAGGATGGCATGGTGGATAGAGCATTGGACTGGGCCTTGGAGTCTTCAAATCCCACCTCCAATACTCAAAAGTATCCACAACAAGTCACTTAGCTTTCATGTGCCTCAGCTTTCCCATTAGTATAATGAGGCGGTTGTACTCAATGGCCTCTATGGTCCCTCCCAACTCTGTCTATAATCTAACGATCTTAATATGGAGTAGCACTTCAAATTTGTCTCATATTCACAAAGAGCCACTTTTGATTTTTCCCTTTCGGATCACTGCCAAACCCCAGTGCTTGCCACAAGGAGATAGAAGGGAGGGCACAGTGGGAAGAATCTGGGACCCAGACCAGGGAAGCCCTGAATTTGAATTTTGTTTCCTACAGTTATTAGCTCTGTTGACTAATGACAAGACACTAAAATCTCTTTGAGCTTCAGCTTCTTCATGCATAAAACAAGAATAATAAAACCTGTAGTACCACCCTCATAGAGTGCTTGTTATGCTGAGTTATAAAGCATAGTTTAAGTGTTAGCTTTTACAATAAAGGGACATAAGGGTTGCCATTCATTGCTAACAGATGGAAGACGTCTCCCTAGATATCTGATTTGGATTGGCTGAAACTAAAAATGCTTCCTGGCCTTTGCCATCTTTCCTTTTTGTCTTTCCAATTAAATTGTTAAACACCTAGGTTTAATTCCACGTATTTAATAGTACCATTTTGGGGCAGCTGATAAAATGATGAAAACAATTTGTGCTGGCAGAACAAGTCAAATTTGCTCACCAAGCAAAGAAAAAAAACTCTTAAAATGTCAGGTGGTTAGATGGAAATCGCCGGAAATCATCTTCTAGGGATTCACAGTTGCATCTTGGAGTGGGATTGAAGACAGCTTGGTGACTACTACTCTTTCTTAGGTCCCTGGAAAAATTTTTTGCCCAGTCTACAGGTCATTAAGAATTTCATCAGTTTCCCCCTGGGCTGATGCCAATCTAGTATTGGGATTCCCAAGAGAGCTTCACACCTGTTTATACAATCACAAAGACATGAGGGAACTGATTTGTATCACAGTCCTGTCCCCTTTCCACATCCGTAGTGGTTACTAAAGGTATTGAAGATCACCCTAATTTAAGGAGAAGAGCTTCTCTGGGAGTCACTCTCCTAAATTCTCTGCTGTAAAACTTCACCGAAATCATCACACCTTTATTTGACTGGCAAATTAGTTAATGTATCATATATACTTCAAAAGAAGTTTTGTTGTGTAATTCAGTACAGGTTTTTAAATGATCATATGTCAGAATAGTGAGGCAGCTAGGTGGCACAGTGGATAGACTACAGGGTCTTAAGTTAGGAAAACTCTTCGCCGAGTTCAAACCCAGGCTCAGACACTTACTAGCTTTGTGACCACTTAAGCCTGTTTGCTTCAGTTTCCTCATCTGTAAAAGCTAGAGAAGGAAATGGCAAACCACTCCAGTATCTTTACCAAGAAAACCCCAAAAAGGGTCACAAAGACTCAGATATGACTGAAAAATGACTAAACAACATGTCAGAGTCAGGAGGCAGTTAGGTATTTCACTGAATAGAGCACTAGACCTGGAGTCAGGAAGATCTAAGTTCAAATCCAGTCTCAGACACTTACTAGCTATGTGACTCTGGGCAAGTAACTTGACCAGTTTGTCTTAATCCACTGGAGAAGCAAATGGCAAACCACTCCAGTATCCTTGCCAAGAAAATCCTATGGACATTATCGGAATGCTATGGTCCACAGGGTTATGAAGAATCACATACAACCGAACAAGAATGTCAGAAAATAAGGTCATTTGAAAGGAGATGAGTCAATGGCAAATTATCTGGTCCCAATGGTAGGTTCCCATTTTGTTGTAAAGATCATACATTAAGAGATTGACATTAATTTCCTATCTCCAAAGGCTTTCTTCTGGATTCTCTTTGTCCATAGAAAATATCAATAAAACTTTTATAAAAGAAGAATAAAGAACCCACCCTTATGAATGCATGGTAATCTTGGTTCTCCATAAACTTATTCACTCTTAAGACACTGAAAACAGGCACCTTCCTTTAAAAGCCTTATGCTTCCTAGTAAAGGAAAGCACAGGTATGACCATATTAACCCCCTCCCCATTCGATAAGTTCCAGTGGCTCCTTATCACCTCCAGGATCAAATATAAAATCTTCTGTTTGGATTTATAAGTTTATCATAACCAGGTTCCTTCCTACTTGTCTGGTTTACTTTCACCTTCCTCCCCTCCACGTATTCTGATCTAAGGACATTGTCTTCCTTGCTAGTCTTTGCACAAGACATTGCACTTATTTCTTAATGCTGTTTTTTTTTTTGACTGGCTGTCATCCCTACCTGGAATTCCCTCTTCCCTCCTCATCTCCACCTCCTGGCTTCCTTCAAGTCTCAGCTAAAATCCTGTCTTCTACAGGAAGCTTTTCCCAACCTCCACTAATGCTAATACCTTCCCTCTGAGTTGAGACTTAATTTATCCTGTCTATATCTTGTTTGTACATGGTCCTTTGTTATGTAGATCACACCCCTGAGATCGGTTATTTTTTTTTTTTTTTTGCCATTCTTTGTATCCCCAATGCCTGGACCATAAGTGCTTAATAAATGCTTCCATTTTCATTTATTGAATACTAAGCTAGGTGAGGTGATTTACAGATTAAAGTATTGAGCAGTTTAAGTTAAATGTGACTATAGAAGCAGTTTAACCTAATTATTGCATTATAGAAGGGATGTCAGAGGCCATCCCACCTAAAGCTCATTTTACAGG
This sequence comes from Phalanger gymnotis, assembly GCA_028646595.1. Lineage (NCBI taxonomy): Eukaryota > Metazoa > Chordata > Mammalia > Diprotodontia > Phalangeridae > Phalanger > Phalanger gymnotis. The sequence continues at coordinate 306,592,606 of CM053623.1, forward strand.
TGAGAAAACAGGCTCAGAGAGGTAAAAGCCCAAGATTATGTAAGAGGTGGAGGGGGGATTCAAATCCAGGTTCTCTGACTCCAAAGCCAATATACTTAACATGCTGCCTCTTTGTCAATTGTAAGATGGCAAGGTTTAATCTTCCCCAGAGAAGAGACAGTAAACTCTACACAAGAAGGGTGATTCTGATCCAGAAAAAAGGAGCTTGAGTTAGGTCAGAATCAATGGAGTTGAACTCTTAGAGCTCCTCCTGCAGGCTCATGAGTAGAAGGTATTTGACATGGAAATCTGAGGAATAGACTTGATTAAAGAAAATGTGATGAAGGCTAGATTGTTGAGTTCTGAGGGGATATGTAAAGGAAACTAGCCTTCTTTTGGCAGCTAGGTGGTGCTGTAGGGGATAGTGCTGGGCCTGGAGTCAGGAAGACTCATCTCCCTGAGTTCAAATGTGGTCTCAGATACTCACTAGCTGTGTGACCCTGGGCAAGTCACTTTACCCTGTTTGTCTCAGTTTCCTCATTTGTAAAATGATCTGGAAAAGGAAATGGCAAACCACTTCAGTATCTTTGCCAAGAAAATCCCAAATGAGGTCACAAAGAGTCCAAAATGACTGAAACAACTGAATGACAACAAAACCTTCTTCTGTGTCCACCATGGTCCTCTCATGGTTTACATAGGAGGGCTTCAGATGATGTCCCTTTGCTAGAGGATGCAGAAGGAATAGCTGCATATAGCCCAATTTGACAATCATGGGGGGAGGGGGCAGGGTTTATTTTGAGAAAACTCTTGTGACAGCCTAAAATTCTAACAGGCAGACTTTGAAATGTTTATAAAATCAGCAAAGAGGAAAAAACAGAAATTTAAGGAGATCATGGAAGAAAGAAAAGTCATTAATGGACTAAGTAGTCTTTCCAGGGACATTTGGCAACTAAATGGTATGCTCATTTTTGATAACTCAACAGATCTCTAATTTTATTAACACAGACTAAAATTTCTCCATGTCTTTGGCAAATACTTTTCCTCATTTGTATTTGCAAAGAAAGAGGGAGAGGGAGAGGGAGAGGGAGAGAGAGAGAGAGAGAGAGAGAGAGAGAGAGAGAGAGAGAGAGAGAGAGAGAGAGAAGAGAGAGAGAAAAAAAGAAAGAAAAAAGAAAGAGAAGAAAAGGAAGGAAGAAAAAAGAGAAGAGAGAATGAAAGAAAAAAGGAAGGAAGGAAAGAAGGAAGAAAGAAAGGAAGAGAAAGAAAGAAGAAAGAAAATCATCACCTAGTGACTAACTGTGTGGGGACGAAAGTCATTATTACTATCTGCAAACATACAGACCAAAATAGTCTCTTTCAATTCATTCTGTTCAAGAATCTGCTGCAGCAAAAACAAAACCCCAAATCCTAGAGAGCCCTACCTTTTTCCCGTGCCATCTAACAGGGCATACTCCTTAGTGCCATAAAAAAGACCTCCTAGATTTGACATCCCAAATGACTAAGCTTTATATTAACAAGAACTACCAACTCCTCCTGTTTTTCATGGATGCAAAAGGTTTTTTTCTCATGAAACAGAAAGGAAAGCCATTCCCTTTTCCTTTTTTCCCCATGTCACTGTGTTCCTTTGAATTTTAGCACATTCCCTTCTTTTTTGGGGGGGCCCAGAACTTAGCCCCTGAAGCAAAAGTTCTCAGGGTTTTAAAATATAGAGAGCCAAAGGAGAAAGAATGAAGCCAAAAGAACAGTGACAGCCAAGATTTGTTCACTGTTTTTTACCATCTGAATTCACCCAGCTGTCATGTCACAAAGCAGGAAAGCGTTCAGAACTTGGAGGAAGGTTGGTTGAATGGAGATGCTATCAAGTGTTTCTATGGCACCTATCACCAAACCACCTAGCTCCCTTGACTGAAATACTTGGATTGTAAATGTCAAAATGAGGGCAAGGAATACATTCCCTGAAAGATTATGTTTCTCTTAATAGCACACATAGCTTTTTTTCATGCTTTCTCCACCTTCTTCCCCTGCTGGCTCAAGGTCGTTAAAAGATCCGAAGTTCAATTATCTGAGATAATGGGGAGGATGTGAGCAATTTAAATACATAATCCCTCAAACACTTTAGCCAACAAAATCTCCCCCACCCCAGAACTGCTTACAAGAAGCTGATCTGATTTTCAACTTCTCTCTGTTGCCTTATCTCTAGCATATGTTGCAGTATACTGTAAGAATTATATGTATGCTTTATACTCTCGGTATGCTCTGAGTATACTCTATACCAGGCATGGGGAACCCATGGCCTCGAGGACCTAGGGGGCCATATGTGGCCTCAAGGCTGCAATCCAACTAGCAAAAGGTCCAAAAGTAGATGAGAGAAGGGAGGATGAAAATTGCTGGACCAATATGATCTTGGCTAACTAGTCTCTAAGTAATACTTTGTCACTTATCGAAATCTCAATAGGTCCTTCACAATTAGGCAATCTTATCATTAAAAAAAATTATATTGAGGCAGCTAGGTGGCTCAGTGAGTAGAGCACTGGCCCTGGAGTCAGGAGGAGATGAGCTCAAATGCAATCTCAGACACTTGACACACTTACTAGGTGTGTAACCTTGGGCAAGTCACTTAACCCTAATTGCCCTGGCCTTCCTCCCTCCCAAAAAAAATTATATTGTTATCAATAATAACTACTCAAATTTATATAGATCTTTAGGGTTTACAAAGTAAAGACAAATATTGTTATTTCCATTTTACAGGTGAGTACATTATGTTTCAGAGAGGTCAAAATTATGAGTTTAACATGGCTAATGATGGTCAGTATTCAAACTTAGGTCCTCTTTCTTCCTATCCTGTGCTCTCTTTATTGTAAACATGCTGCCACATCTCTCATCTATCTATCCATCCATTCATCTAAATCTAAACTGCCAAATCTAAAGGCCTTTTTCTCAGTCCTTATCCTTCCTGATCTCTCTGCAGCCTTTAACAGCGTCACCCACTCTCTTGATACCTTCTCTTGGTTTCCATGACACTATTTTCTCCTGGTTCTCCTTCTCCTCTCTAACTATTTTTTTTCAGTCTTCTTTGCTTGTTCTTCATCCATGTTGCATCCCCAAAGCATGGGTACAACCATACCCTCAAATTCTGTCCTGGGCCCATTTTTCTTCTCCCTCTATATGATTTCACTTGGTGATCTCATCATCTCCCATGAATTCAATTATCATCTCTGTGAAAATGATTCTTAAGTATATTTGTCTAGCCCTGACCTCTCTCCTGATTACCAGGCTTGCATTTCCAACTGCCTACTACTAGTCCTATTGAATTGGATGTCCCAGTCATCTTAAATTCAAAATATCCAAAAGTAAAATCATAGTCTTTTACCCCAAACCCTGCCTTCTGAACCTCCCTATTCCAGGGTACCACCATCCTTCCAGTTACGCAGACTTGCAACCTAGGTGTCGTTCTTGACTAGTCACACTTTATCACACCCCCATATCCAATATATTGACAAGTTGTGTCAATTTGACCTTCAAATCTTTCTCATATATGTCCCTTATGTCCTCTGACACTGTCACCACCCTGGTACAGGCCCTCATCACCTCACACCGGGGCTATTACAACAGCTGCTAGTGGGTTGGCCTGCCTCAAGTTTTTCCCCATTCCGATCTACTCAGCTATCAAAGTGATCTTCTTAAGCACAGATCTGACCATGTCACACCCTCTACCATCCCACTCAATACACCAATAAAACCCTATTACCTCCAGGGCTGAATATAAATCCTCTTTTTATAAAATCCAATTTTAAAGCCCTTCACAACCTGGCTCATTTCTACATTTCTAATCTCACACCTTCCTCCCTTCCTCTCTCCTTAACTGGATTGCTCCAATCCGCAATCTAGTGGCATTGTTTTTACTGTGGCTTGGTCATTTCAGTCATGTCCAAGTCTTTGTGATACCATTTAGGGTTTAGATATTGGAGTGGTTTGCCATTTTCTTCTCCAGCTCATTTGACAGATGAGGAAACTGAGGCAAACAGTATTAAATGACTTGACCAGGATCACACAGCTAGTATCTGAGGCTAGATTTGAACTCAAGAAGATGAGTCTTCCTGACTGCATGCCTGGTACTCTAATTCACTGCAGCACCACCTAGCTGCCCAAGCCTTGCTATTCCTCAATCTACTCCTTCAATAGGAATTTTCTCTGGTTGGCCCCCATGCCTAGAATTATGCCTTCTCATCTCTGCCTTCTGGCTTCCTTCACATGTCAGTTAAAGTCCTACCTTCTGCAAAGACCCTTTCCTATTCCTCCATAATCTTGGTGCCTTCTCTCTGAGATTAATTACAATTTGTCCTGTGTATATCTTGTTTGTACATGGTTCTTTGCTTGTTGTCTCCCCCATTAGCCTCTGAAGAACAGGGACTATCTCTTACCTTTCTTGCTGTCTTCAGTATCTTGGTATGCTTAGCACATAGTAGGTGCTTAATAAATGCTTTTTGACTTATCTCCTGTTAAGTTATCCCCAGTGACTGTTTTAAACATTTCCCACTTTCCTCAGATACCTCCACCTCATTCTCACCTATGTTCCTCTCAGAAGATTATTTTTCCTCTCTTACTTTACTGAGGAAACTGAGACCTCCCACATAGTGTCCCTCAAATCCCTTCCTCCCACCTCAAAACCTCCTAAGTCACACTCCAAGTTTGGGACTCCCAGGAGACCAGTTTGAGTAACCCCAGGTTTAAATTACTCTGAAGCTTTATACCACTAAGACTATATCTTAAAAGCCCCTGCTGGTGGTTTTTTCCCCTTTTATGTCAGCCAGAGGCTCAAATCAAAAGTATTTACTGAATTAGTACAGGAAGATTTACCTCCCAACTCATCTCCCTGTATACAAATTAAACTTGGGGAACACTCTCACACAAATACTTCATTAGAAGGGAAGATGAGCAAATACAGGATAATGAATGAGGGGCTCAAGTATGTAAGAAATACATATGGATTCTCCAGGATCTCTAATATCCCTGTACTACTCCTTTCTAGGTGACACGTATTGGCTGGACACAGACTGGCTCTGTTGAACACAATGGGGCTGCTCTCTGCAGGGCACATTTCTCCTCTGGTTGGTCATAATTTCCATCACCTCCAGCTTCTAGGTGAGCTGAAATTCTTGGCCAGGGCACTACTAAGCTCTTTCTCTTAAAGAACCAAAATCTTTTTCTTATGACCAGGGAAAGTCTTTCTACTTCTCTGAGTTTTTTCTCTGAGTGGCAGGATCTCAGGCGCCAAGTTGTTTCTCTTTGAATCTCTTTCTATATAAAAGGTTGTGAATCTTTGCAGTCCCCTCTCAGGCTATATGCAAGCATATGTCTCAAATGGCTACGTGCTTCTGCTGCAGGATGTCGTTGCTGTTGGTGGCGAGGAAGGAAATCCTCTCCACTAGCTGATGGGACAAGTGAGTCCCCAAGAGCTGAGAGCGCCCAGCTGATTGCTGAGTCGCAACTGACTCAACCAGGTTAGGGTCAGGTCCTTGTTTAAAAACTCATTCTCTCCAGTGAAGTTAGAAAAAGCTCCAAGGTCATCTGTGTCCCTGGATAAGTAGTCCATTATTTCAACCAGCAGCTCAGCCTAGTACTTGACCTATAGGCAAATGTGGCTACTCAAAGGCTGAAAAAGGTACACCCTTCCACCAGAATGTCCCCATTGCCTGACTCCTTTAATTTCCTCAAGTAGGCAGGTAGACTCAATGGAGTAACCCACCCTCCCACAGGTATCTTCATCTTCCCTTTTCCTCAGTCTCAAGAGGAAGAAGTGTTGTTACTCCTCACCACAGTCAATAAATATTTATTTGTCCCCTACTATAAGTCAAGCATTGTGCCAAGCACACATAATCTCATTCAAATCTGTGCTGAGCTAATTTACTTCTATCTACTCTATATTGTTCATCCATTTCCACTTTCTCTTGGGTCTTCAATCTCTTATTCTCCATTAACCCATTCCCATTTTGCCTACAAACATGCTCAGGTTTTTCCTAAAACTACTTTCCCTCAGCGAGCTGTCCCCTGGACTTTTCCAACTGGATATCCTTTTGATACCTAAAACTCAACATGTCCCAAAATGAACTCAACTTCCCTGCTAAACCTGCCTGTCCCTGTTTCTATTACTGGAACCACCGTCCTTCCAGGCACTCAGACTTAACATCTCTGTTCTTACTTTTGATCTTGCTCTGGCTTCTACTTCCTATATCCAATTAATTGCTAAGCTCTTTTCCAGCCTATCTTTACAATATCTCCAGCACCTTTTCCTTTCTAGTCCTACCAATACCATTTCCCCAGTATAATGTGGGGCAGGGACTATTTTGACTTTTATTTGGTCTTAGTATCCCCAGTACCTAACATGATGTGTCCCCAGACTGACTAGTGCTTTGCAATCAATAGGACAGCTGGGTGGCATGGTGGATAAAGTGCCAGTTCTAGTGTCAGAAGAATTATCTTCCTGAGTCCAAATCTGGACTCAGTTGTGTGACCCTGGGCAAATAACTTAACCCTATCTGCCTCAGTTTCCTCATTTCTAAAATGATCTGGAGAAGGAAGTGGCAAGCCACTATAGTATCTTTGCCAAGAAAACTTAAGAGAAGTTAAGAAGAGTCAAACAAAACTGAAAAATGACGTTAAGTTAAGAAGAGTCAAACAAAACTGAAAAATGACTAAATAACAACGACAGAATTTGTAAAACTCAAATTTGTCACTGGAAGCACACACAGCAATTCTTATAAACCCTTACAGCTTCTGTGTGAAGGAGAAGAAGAAATCATGAAGGATTTTGGCAGACTTTGGAATTGTGAAGCTAGGCAGAGAAGGGGAAGAATGGGAGGATTTGAGAAACCGAAGAAGAGTCCTTTAGGAGGAAGAGGATGAGAAGGGCTCAAGAAGAAGGTAGTTGAAATCAGGGGTGTTGAAGCTCAGATGAGATAACAGAAACCAAGAAATTTTTTTAAAAGAATTTCTTTATTTTTTAAAAAAAATTTTTTTGAGAGGGGAAGCAGGGCAATTAGGTTTAAGTGACTTGCCCAAGGTCACACAGCTAGTAAGTGTGTCAAGTGTGTGAGACCGAACTCAGCTCCTCTTGACTCCAGGGCTGGTACACTACTCACTGCACCACCTAGCTGCCCCACAAGCCAAGCACTTTGAAAATCATAAAGCACTATATAGATGCCTGCTGGCGTCATAGTTGTTTTTGTTGTTCTAAAATTACCAGGGTTCCAGTCTGGTGATGACGTCATTCCCTGAACCTTCATTACTGAGCTACTGATGAGGTCAAGCAAACATTTATAGAGCAATACAGGTCTGTGCTGGTAAATGTTTAACAACCAGGTTGGAATGGGTGGGGGGAAGGGGAGAAAATGTGAGTTCATACACTTTTAACTTCTATTTATTATGAACACTTTCTTAAGTCAACACAACTAACAGAGCAGCAAGTGAGCCCCATTTGTCAACTTGTGAAGCATAAGTACTCATAATGAAAATATAGCAATCAGCTTTCATCAGGTTAGACCTGGCTCCAGCACAGCCCTAATTGTAATGTAGTATGAACAATTAGTAAGAAAAGGGAAAAGAAATTGTTCTTTCAAGGCGCTGAAGCGGGGCTAACTAGGTCAGAAAGAAAAGTAGGACAATTCCAGACTTGAAGAGACCCACAAGTAATCTGCCTGAGAAGTTCTCTGAGAGAGATAGATCCAAATAAGAATGACAAAGGCTGAGACTCTTATTTCAGGTAAGTATGGAAATCAGGGAAAATCAGTGGCAACCTGCATAAAGTATGCAATTAAAAAAAGGTTAATAATGGCTTTTGTTTATACATCACACACATTTTTGGACAAGCCAAATCCCTGTCCTGAAACTGAGCCTTTCATAAACAGAAGAAAGTTAAGCAAAAGCAGCTGATATAGTGACTATATCTGCCAATATAGGCACCATTCTGCCCTTACAGTCTCTGCCCTTTGGGGGAGAGAACAGTGGTATGTTTTATTATCTATATCCTCTAAGTCCATTTTTGCCTTTTTAGTTATGGAGGGAGCAATGTATGTCTTTCCACCATGGTCAAGGGACTTCTCTCTATACTCAAAGATCAGGATGGTTTTTCTTTTAGAAGAGAAAGAAGATAAAGAGACTAGAGGAATACCTGGCTGTTCTCCAGGTTATCAGGGATATGAGTGACAATGAAGAGCTCCTTGAAAATGATAAAAGAGAGTACATATTCATATGATATATTCATACGGTGCATGAATAATAAGAGTAGAGATACTGAAAAGGAAATAAATCCAAGAAAATACCCAGTAATCAAGCCAATGGTGTCAGATATCTATATACAAATGTATAGAGTATAGATAAAAAACAGCAAGGTAAACTGGAGAGTCTAGCACTCAGGAGCAAATTTGTCCTCAGAACTATGGTGGGTTGAGATCCATGATTGGAATATAGCTGAGGAAGTACAGGCCATATGCCAAAGGAACAGAATAGGCTAGAAGTGGAGGGTGGTTGAGTAACATTGCACATCAAGAAATGATCATGTAGGGGCAGCTAGGTGGCACTGTGGAGAGAACGGCCACTTTGGAGTCAGGAGGACCTGAGTTCAAATGTGACCATAGACACTTGGCACTTACTAGGTGTGTGACCCTGGGCAAGTCACTTGACACCTATTGCCTTGCCTCTCCTGCCCCCAAATACTCATGTGAAAAAAATCTCAGAAGCAGAATGAAGAAGCATGTTGGAGACATTTGGGTAAGCAGTAGTAGTTATGAAAGTATATTGTCAGGCCATCTTTTCAAGAAAGAGGAAACACAAGATGAGTTTCTGATACATAAACCTTGCACCGAGGTATGACACAGACATGATAAGAATCTTTGATTATCTTGATGTCTGTTAGAACTTTCTCGTGAAAAAGATGGAAAGATTCAATGCAGTTGGATCCAAGAATGTTGGAATGGATAGATACTAAGGTAATCATTAAATAGTTCAATGACAGCTTGAAAGGAGGTGGCCAGTGGAATGCCTCAAGAATCTGCTTGGCCCTGGGTGGTTCAACATTTACACCAATAACTTGGATAAAGGCACAGATACTATCCTTATCAACTTTGCAGATGGATGACAGAATCAGAGTATAGAAAGGTCTTGACAGGCTAGAATTCTGTGCCAAGTCTAATAAAGTTAAATTTAATAGTGAAAAATGTAGTTCTTATATTTGCATTAAAAAAAAAACTTTACAAGCACAAGATGGGGAGAATTTGAAGAAAATTTAAGTGACACATAAGGAAACAACTTTCTAGTGATGTTCTAGCCAAACACATACACACACACACACAAGAGGCTAGTGGAAAACCTGGCTATTCTCCAGGGTTTCAGGGAGAATGAAGTATTCCTTTGAAAAATAAAGGCTTCAATGTAAAAACTGAGGAGTCTGGTAGTAGGGAGTCCTTCCTCAATGGATCTGTCCAAGCTTTGTCAATTACATTGTAGAGTAGAATGTGGCCTCAGTTTGCCACAAGATTAGAGAATTTGGCTTCTGAAGACTCTGCTAACCCCCAGACTCTTGAAATGGGGTTCTAAAGTTTAAATGAAGCACAGCCGAGAAGCCGGTCAGTTTCCCTTCTACTCCAAGGTGTTAGCTGCCAACCAAGCAAATAGAAGGGGTCACTGTAATTGATCAATCAAATCAATAAACAAGCATTAATTAAGTATCTATTACATAAGAGTAACTGTGCAAAGCTCTGGGGCCAAGCAAGGCAAACAACACAGCCTTTGCCTTCAAGGAGCTTGTGTTCTAATGGGAGGAACAACGTGTACTTCAGTAGATACTTTCATGCCAAAAACAAAGTAGAAGGAACTTAAACTAAAATGGGGAGATACCAGCAGCTCAAGGGACCAGAAAGACCTCCTGTAAAAGGTGTCTTTTTAGTCGAATCTTGAAGGAAGCCAGGAAGACAAATGAGGAAGTATATTAATGAAAGTATGTTTTCTATTATAGTACCACTTGACATCCCTACGTCTTTCTGTGGCTGGAGGATCATAGAATCTAGAGATGAATGACACTTTATAGGCTGTCTAGTCCTACTCTCCCATTTTACAGATGAGGAGACTGAGTGCCAGAGAGGTGACTTGCCCAAGGTCACTTGGGGAGTAAGCGGATGAGCTAGGATTCAAACTGAGATTCTCTGACTTCAGATCCTTAGGTGATCACTAAGGTCCCTCTAACACTCATTTTCTAATTTTGAGAAAAATTATCATGCTTAAGAAATAGGACTATCATCAGAGCTTAGAATAGTTTCTAAAGCCGGTTTGCTTGAGAACTCTGACCTAGCTAAAGCATCACCTCACAGATCTGGATTATGGGATTGTAGATTTAGTGCTAGAAGGAGCCTTATAAATCACTGGGGGCAACCTCTGTGTCTTAGAGATGTCAGGAGCTAAACATCAATCAGGACTGTGGAGACAACCAAAAGGCAAAATTCGATGCTGTTGAAATGGAAAACAAGAGTTGCCTCAGATCTCCGAAGCATGGAGAATTGACTTAAGTAATAATATTGACTTAATTATTATTATTTTCCTTTTGAATAACCAAGCCCCTATGGTAAGACCCGGGCAGCAAAAAGTATGTATGATTAGTTGGGAGAGCAACTTGTATGTGCAATGCTAGGAATTGGAAATTGAAAATTTCTAGGAAATTGAAAACCACATGATGCCATTATTTCACTCTTGGGCTGACGTGTTTAACGGTTGTGTGGAGTTTAAAGGCTATATTTTTAGGGAACTATCGAAGCTCCTCTGTGCAGTCAGTGAAGGAGATTGATAGAGGCTCTGGTTAAGTCTAAGGCTTCCCTTTTGATCTTTCCTCCCTTGTGAAGTCCATTCCTTTATACCAACTGGACACTAAGAATATAACAAAAATCAGTTTATCTTTATTTAGAGGCAAACCCTCTTATGAAAGTACATAGCAAATAAGGAACGCTTAAATAGAGCAAGGGAAACTCTTGAGGGTAATTTTGCCAGTTGGACAAGCAGCAAGGAGGGAGGGGAAAGGGAATAATGTCACAGTATTACATAATAGGGCCAACAGGCACATCCAAGGAAACAGCAAATCCTGTGTTGGCAGATCACTCTTTAAGTAGGTCTGTGAGCCAGAGAAAGCTCCAAATGCTCAAGATAATGTGTAGTTTAACCAATGGACCTTCTTTACTATTTAGCACGGACCTTCTTTACTGACACTCGCTGCTGGCACGCACGATCCTTGTCCTAGCTGGAGAAGAACTACACTTCCCATCGGCCTCTTTGCTGGTAAGGGGCTACACTGCGATAGTAAGTCTGCACATTTTATGCAATTTATAATCTGAGAGAGTTAAGTATCTTGCCCAGGGTAACAGAGATAGCATCCCAGAATTGAGACATGAACCCAGGTTACTTCTCTATCCATTATGCCACAGTGCCTTCTAATTTAAAACTTTTGCAAATATGGTGAGCCTAATCATATGGGCATCGTAACATATTGGAAATGACGTTGGTTTTTGGAGGCAGTGCCCAAAATGGACAGATCTGGGTTCTAATCCTGGCTCTGACCTTATACATATGATGGCCCCTCTTGAGACCTCGGTGTCTTCATCTGTATGGTGAGGAAATTGGACTAGCTTGTGTCTATTGTCCCTCTCAGGGGTACAATCCTGAATCGCATTCTTTACTCAGATATACCATATTATACATAGGTACATATAATAATTTGGATAAACATATGCACCATCCCTTGGCATTTCCAAAACTATTATATTGCTGAAGATGTATGTCTCCTGGGTAGGACAGAAATCACCTAGGATTCCTTTCTTTGACCATGCTTCTGCAGAGTCATGCTGGCCCGTGGCTGAGGGGGCTGGAACCTACTGACAAAGCTAGGTTCTCTCATCTTAAATGGGCGTCAACGGGGAAGAAACTATGAGACCAGTGGCTTTTAGAAAATGCGCCAGGAAGTGAACATGTGAAAGAGACGTGGGGACAGCCGCCTCAGTGGGGTGGGAGTACGTACAAGCCAGGAGAGCCGTGGAGAGTGAATATCATTGAAAAGAAGAGAGGAGACAAGGGAGGGGAGAATGTAGAGAGAGGAGAAGCAAGAGGAGAGAGAAGAGGGAGAGGAGACACAGGAAGATGAGGGGAAAAAAGACAGAGGAGAGAGAAAAAGGAGAAAGGAGAGAGAAAAAGGAGAAAGGAGAGAGGAGAGGGGGGAAAGGAGAGCGAAGACAGAGAAGAGAAGAGGGGGAGAGAAGAAAAGTGAGAGGGGAGAGAAGAAAAGTGAGAGGAGAGAAAAGAGGGGAGGGAGAGAAGAGACAGGAGAGAGTAGGGAGAGGAGAGACAGGAAGGAGAATGAGCGGGAAAGACAGGAGAGGGAAAGGGAGAGGGAGATGAAGAGAGAGAGGATACACACACAGAGAGACAGAAAGACAGACAGACAGGGAGACAGAGACTGGAAACTGAAAATATCTTAATATTATTGTGAAAAAAGCTTTGACCCTGTGAGCCCCCCGAAAAGGTCTCAGATCTTTGCATAACACTTTGAGAATTGCTGCTGTAACAGAAGAAATGAGGGAACTCCTGAAGAGACAATCATTCTCAGGGGGAGGAGTCAAAGAGATGTCTAGGAAAGAGCAGCTTTGCCCACAAAAGGTTTGGGGAGGGGAATGAGTGCCAATCCTAACACCCTGCATAGCCTGGCAGTAGACTACCACCAGCCCCTCGCTGCTAGATTTCTAATGGTTGATTAATTTCCATGTTTCCACTTTCAAGTAATCTTTCTCCTTGTCATTCTTAAGCAAGACTAACTTTAAAAACTATTAGTGAAAAATAACTCTATCTAACTGACAGTGTAAAGGTACATGCTACCTACTTCTTGACATGGTAATACTTGCCATTCGAAATTCTCATGCCCCCAACTCACCCTTAGAAACCTTCACAACAAAACAGGACTGAAAGCCTTCAGAAATAATTCAGACCAAAGCAAATGTTCATGTTTTATCTCCCAGGAAACTCAGAAACTTTCCAAGAATGAAGTTATGGGAGCGAAGTAGGCATGGGGTAAGCCACAAGCCTGTAGGGCCTTGTCTTTTAGAGATAGCAATTCAGTGTCAAAGAAGCAAGACAAGGGCAGGCAGCACGCAGGAAAACCAGTTCTATCAGCAAAACCCTGATTACAAACAGGTGGCTCTAACCAGAAACGACTGAAGGGCAGTAAGTTGAGAATAGCCAAATCCAGAACTATGTGCACATCGTTTTTCATTCTGGCATTTTAATGAGAAATAAAAGGAGATTTTTTTCCCTGCCAAGGAAAAATGTGAAGTTTTTATGATTTTATTTATGTCTTATACATAACAGGTAAGTTCTTTATACAGTGCACTTGAGATCTCTGGCTAGATTTTTTTCTAAATTTGTTTTAAGACACTCAGCAACATAACAATTTAAGACTAAAAATTCAAGTGGACATCCATGAATTGCAAAGGTTCAAGGGCTGGAGTTTATACCAGGTGCCAGGAGAGAGAAAATGCTGAAGTCATTCAGTCATGTTTCATCTAAGTATTTAGGGAATAATAGATTCTTCTGCTTTTTTTAATGAAGACCTCATCTCAAATTCTAAGTCTAATTTCATCCCTCAGGTCTTCAGACTGCTCCACACCATTGAAACATACCTTTCCTATAAAACTGGCATCTCTGAAGCTAAAATGCCTTGTGTACATGCATTTCTTGGTGGAAAATGCCATGTTTGTTATTTGAAACAAGAAAGCCTCTCTTCTCTAATCTGCCACTTAATAACTTAGAAGGACCTGATTTTCTTTCTTTTTTGAAGGGAATAAAGTTGAGGAAAGAGTGAAGACAGCTTCATTCAACTTTGCTGAGAGAATATTATATTATGTGTATACATTATCTTATATAATATACAAGATTTAAATCAGGGAACATTTTTTTCTTCCTATACTATTTTGGCAATTTGTATTCCAACTAGGAATGCAATTTCACAAAACTGCCAAATAACCAAGCAGACAGACTTGCCCAGCAAAGTAATGTTTTTCAATCTGACTCAAGCATATGATAGAATCTTATGTCATAAAAGCTATTTGTGCCCTAAGTGAACTCACATACCTTCTAAAGGTGGCATATTGAATGATATAGGAAGGGTTGTGTTGGCAAATGTTTAAACAAGTTCTCTGGGGAAATAAATGCTTGGACATATGTTTATGGTTAAGTTTAATGTTTATGTTTGCATTTAGATTTAAGATGCTGGCTAGCTCTGTGATCATGGGCAAGTCACCAGACCCCTTTTGCCTCAGTATCCCCAACTGCAAAATGAGCTAGAGAAGGAAACCACTCCAGTATCTTCGCCAAGAAATACCCAAACGGGGTCACAAAGACTTGGATACAATTGAAAATGACTGAACAAAAATAATTGCATTATTAACATTCTTTCCATCACTATTAAGTCTAGACAAAAAAAAAGGAAACACAAATAAATCAGCCCAGATTTGTAGTGTTTGCTCACACTGAAAATTTAACAATCAGCTCTCCAGTTCAAGCTGGCTTCAGCATATCCCTGGATCGAAATGATAAATTTAGACCATTGACAGTTGGCAATTTTCCTCTTTGATATTTACTGCAATGGGACAGTAGTGTGTCATGCATATAGCTCCCCTCCTCATCCAATGCAATATTTATTTTGAGAGCAAAATGTTCTCAAACATCAATAAAAGAAGACAGAGACAGAGACACTGAGTTGACCTTATGAGCAGCACAGCCCTTTAAATGATGCACATATATCAATAAAATGGCAAACAGATGACCCATAAAACAAGGTCCCACTAATGCCTTCCTGGACTTTTTTTTTCTAGACTTTCTTTTGAGGAGCATTTATGAGCTGAAAAATTGAAACTATCACTTGCAAGAGTAGATTGATTTTTTTTTAAAAAAGATTACTCAGACCTTCTAGATGCCTATAACATTTAATAACTAGTTGAGAGAGAATATGGAAGGAATAATGCCCATTTGTTTTTAACCCTCATCACTGCTAAGCAATTTAAGCAGAAGGTTACATACTTTAGACAATAAAGCTTGCTTTTCTCTAGTCATTTTTATCCTGTTGGCTCTTGGGTAAAGGTCAGAGAAGCCTTTTGGGATCATACTTTTGTCTTTATTCAAGCCCATTTTCATGGAACTTAAGTGAATGTTGTGAGAATGACTTTTTGCCTGAAAATCCTAGCCTCCATGCAGGTGACGCAATCTACAGCCTAACCTTTGAGAAGCTTTGATAAGGACACTGTTGTGAATGGTTAATCATTTACAATGTCATGACCTACAGATCTGAGCCCGAATTCGCTGGTCCATTTGTTGAGAATGTCCTCTTACTGAGAAAAGCCAGTGTATTGACATTCCAGTAAGATGTTTGGTTCCAGGTAAAAGAATGTAATAGGATTTAAAGGATCCATCTCCCTCATGGGCAGCTAAAAAGCAGACATAGTTAAGAGTAGGCCAAGTCATGATAAATCCTATTCCCTTTCCAAATTATGGTGGAAGCAGGAAATATTTCATTAGCATGGTGCAACGGCATGGAGTATTCACTTCGTAAATACGTTTGCTTAACTTGAATTTTACCTCAAGGTGATCAGGGCAGAAAGCTTCTTATTCATAAACCCCAACAATTTATTCAAGAAATGTTAAAAAAAAACCTATATTTTTCTAGAGTTTTCCCTTAAAGTAACCAGACTGAAATGTTAAGTAAACCATTGGATGAATATACCCTGATGAAAGTTTCCCACTGGTTCTCCTCTCTTCCCCAACCTCTGGTGTTATGCTCCCCCCAGGGAGGTCCTGAGACCACTGAGACTCACTAAGGCTCTTTCCTCTGCAGAAAGTAAGAATTCCTTGTAGACATCAAGTATATCAGCAGGCCAGCCATCTGATCTGAATGAATGCTCTGGCTCAAGTCAGAGTTGTCAGGCATCTAACTCTACCCCCTCTAAAGCTCAGAAGGAAGAGAAGAAACCTATTTTATTAAAACTTTTGCAACAGTCTTTTTGATGCTTTAAAAATAAACTAATTTTTCCGAAGTCAGAGAAGGAAAATAATTTTATTTTCTCTGTTGCAGATGACTTTTCCAGCAGCCAGCTTTTGTCATCAGGTACAATACCTGATGACCCCCAATAGTCTTGTATTTTTTCAGGTCACATTGGATACAGAATTGCTTTTGCAGTCAGGAAGACCTAGGCATAAGTCTTGCCTCTGACGTGTGCTGGTGGTCACAGTAGCCATGAGAGGAATAAAACCAGCTGAGAAGTACTGAGAAGAACTTTGTATTAAGTCTTCTAAAAGGTCACCTTAGAAAACTTTAATTCGGACTTAAAAAGTTTTAGAAGGAAAATTATAAATAGCCACAAAAGAAAGGTTCTGTTATGGATTATTGGATGACTTCCCTAGCACCAAACTGCCCACTTTGGTCCACAAGGTACCTTTCTGAGATTAGTCCACGGTTCCTGTTCACCTGAGGAAGTAAAGACCTGAGAAGGGGTAGCAGGGATGAAGTCAAGGCCAAGGATAGCATCTCTGCCCAGCATTGCTAAGCGTCTTCTTGAGGCTAATACAAGCTTCAAGATAACTTACATGGCTCAGAGACATGAAGAAGTAAAGGAATAGACTCACCCTATGACAGGCCCAGGGGGGTTTCTCATCCAGGACAGTTAAAAAGGAAAGTCCTGATCACCACCTGGGGAGGAAGAATGAGGGACAGTTGTCTACCCTAGCTAGGTGTGAGTGTAGACCTACTGGAAAGGCTGAAAATGTGTTAATCAGTACATCATGGCTCAAAAGTGCCATAAAAGAATGGTAGCATCCTCTTCAAGGAAGAGGCATCATGGTCAGAGGAGGTGGGTTAGAGTCTGAGCTTTGCCTCTGTAAATTGATTATCTTTGTAGAAGGGACCCTTTTAATTTCTTTTGAAAAGCCCCACGAGCCATTCTTAAGCTTTAAGATATTTTCCCCCAGAGTTCCCAGACCTACGTGACCTTGCTTAATCTCTTTTAGGTACAGTTTCCTTTTCTATTAAAGGAGAGAGATTGGACAAAAATCAACGGTTTTTAAACCTAGGGTCTGTAGCTCCCCAAGAGATCCATGGATAGATTTCAGTGGCGGGGAGGTCTGTGGACTTGGGTGGAGGAAAAATACATCTTTATTTTCACTGACCTCTAACTGAATTACAAACGTGGGCAACAAACTTTATTCTGAGACGGGGTTCATAGGCTTCACCAGATTGCCAAAGGGTATGTGGACACACACAAAAGTTAAGAACCATTATAAGTTCCTGTATTAGACTGTAAGCTCCTTGAGGTCAGGGACTGTCTTTTGCCTCTTTTTGTATCCCCAGCACTTAGCACAGTGCCTGACGTAAAGTATTCTCTTAATAAATGTTTATTAATTGATTTGTTGATCACTGAATTCCTGGACTAGGTGACTTTGAAGGTCCCTTCCAATTCTTAATCTATATAGTCCTATGAAGAAGCCCCAGCAGCTCAAGCAGATAACAGCAGCAATCGGAGACAGAATGGAACACATCCGAATGGCTGCCAGGAGACAGGAGCATTAGACATTAAACATATTAAGCATGAATTGGCTGAGAAGAGTTTTCTCTCCTACCAGCATATGAATCTCTGGGAGACTGTGCTTTTTTGCATATTGGGGCACAAAATAAGTTTTCCTCCATTATTTGCTTTTCTATTTTGTCCTAATTAAAAGATTTGTTATTTAGTTTATGGTTCCAGACTGGTCCATTGGTAGAGAATGCAATGGATGAAATGGACTGCTAGCTACCTCAAGAACTTCTGGGTTCCTTCACCACAAATCGTTGGATGAAAAGATAACAAGAGAATGAACCATGTATGCCAGGCTGGCCAGAAGACACAGACCTTGTATAAGTTGCTCTGATAGCAAATCTGGGGTGAAAATGAAATGCCTGATAATGCTTTAAGTATTTGTCAGCTTGTACTTATGAGGTTTGTATGCTTTAAGCATTTTTTTGTGATCATAAATAGCTGTCCCATATCTGATCTATTTTGTACATTGACTATCTTTGTAAAAGGGACCTTATGGATTCCTTTTGGAATACCCTAAACACGAACCATTCTTAACCTTTGTTTAAGAGGATTTTCCCTAGAATCCCCAGACAACCAGGGAATACAAGGTCAGCCTGACTATTCTCTATGGGGATTCCCAATACAACAGCAGGGAAATGGGCATCCTTGCTTAACTCTTGTATTTATTGGAAAACCTTCTAGAATCTCCTTGTTGCAGATATATAATATAACATATATATAATAGAATATATAATGCTAAGTTTTTTATTTATTTTATTGTGTTCAAAAAGTTCTTTTATGACTATGTAGGGTTTTTAGCATTAGAGTCTTGTAACTGGTCAAAGGAATTTTCTGCATTTATTGATATAATTATGTGGGTTTAGTTTTGAGTGTGATTATGTTGTTTTCCTAATATTGAACTATCCCTGCTATAAATCCTTCTGGATGATATCAAATGAAATTTGGGATAAATTGCTGGAGTCTTTTGGCAAGAATTTTGTTTTAAACTGTTGAGTTGTTATTCACTTATGATAGTGACCTATAATGTCTTTAGTTTGCTCTTCCTTGGTTTAAGAATTAGGACTATATTTGTCTTGTAATCCAATAAGAATAATTTTTATAGTGTAGGTATTAAATTGTTTCTTAATGATCTGATAGACTTCTTTAAGTGGCTGAGTGGCTCAGTGGATAGAATGCAGGTCTGGAGTCAGGAAGACATATTTTCCAGAGTTCAAATTCAGCCTCAGAGACTTATGAGCTGTGTGACCCTGGACAAATCTCTTAACCCTTTTTGCCTCAGTTTCCTCATCTGTAAAAGGAGCTGGAGAAGGAAGTGCAAACCACTCCAGTATCTTTGCAAAGAAAACCTCAAATGGGGTCATGGAGAGTTGGACATGACTGAAACAACTGAACGACAACAGACTTCTTTAAATCCAGCTGGACCAGTTTTCTTTTTTTAGTAGTTCCTCCAGTCATTTCAATCTCCTTTTTTGAAATAGTATTGCTTAAGAGAGTCATTTGGTGCTTTGTTAACTGAGGCATTTTATATCTTTTGTAGATAATCCTCTACTTAAAAAATTCCCCATTTTCTTGGCATGATGATGTGTAGTAGGTTGTGATTGACCTTTTATTTCATCTAGCATGTGCTTTCACCTTGCTCATTTTTTTATTTCACTAATTTGATTTTCCTTCCTTTTCTTTAATCTGATTGGATAGTGGTTTATTCATTTTATTAGTCTTTTTTTTTTTTTGAAGATCTACCTTTCACTTTTATCAGTTCTGTAGTCTTTTGTTTTTCTAATTTATCTACTCAGGTTCTAATTTTCAAATTTCCTCATCTGCATATTTTGTATTTATTTGTTAGCTCTCTAATTTTTAATTGCATGTTTAGTTTGCTAATCCTCTCTTTTCATTTTGCTAATGTATGTTTTTCAAAATATCATTTTTCCCCTCAATAAACAGCTTTAGCTAGATCCCAGAAATTTTGGTATGTTTGCTATATGGTCATTATCATTGCCATTCATGTAGCTGTTACTATGATTTGTTCTTTAACCCACTCATTGCTCAGCATTTTAAAAAAATGAAATCTTCATTTATAACACTGTCTTTGGCTTGGGCTCTCTGAATTGATTACAGTTATCCCTTCCACATCTCTACTTTTCCCATTGTGGTTTCCGTATACCACAGGTCAACATCAGAACTGAAATGGGAATTTTTGGGCAGTTTTGCCCAAGCTGCAGAGGATGTGCAAAGGCCAGCGGATGACATAGGTATCTCTTCCATATTATGACTTTCCCCATTGTGGTTTCAATATATTGCAGGTCAGCATAAGAAATTAAATGTGAATTTTTGGGGAGTTTTGTAGAAGCTGCAAATGACATGTGAAGGAGAACAGATGACCCAGAGCTTATGACCATATGCTTAACCCAAATTTTACAATAAGGTACTATAAACACCCCATAAAAGAAATTTAGACTTCTTCTGTAATACAAAAGGAGAGCCAAAAAATTTTAAGTGATTTTCCAGATCACAGGCACCGCACACCAAACCCCATGATGTGGAAGGGATAATGTACTGGATTGATTGAGATATAGATCATTCCAGGACACCACAATACCCTCCTTCAGCATGTTTTTTTTTTGTGGCTTCCCTCATAGAAAATTAATTTCAAATAAATTTTAGGTGTGGTTTCTAAGCAGCTGGATGTTGATTTGCCTTCACCTTCAAACAGGATCTGTAATCCCCGAGATAAGTGGGGAGAGGCACAAAAGCTGCATGCCTTTCCCAGTTCCCCTTAAACGGAAATGCATATTGAGTTACAGCATCAGTTGGCAAGAATCACTCACTTCAAACCAGGACCAAACTTCCTCAGGGGTTCTGTTCAGCATCCTTCCTATCTGAAAATCAGATGCAAATAACCACCACCTTATTGCAAATGACTTGATGTCACCGATTTCAAAACCAATGCTTTGGATCAGAATTATGCAAAGGAACTCATGTTTAGGGAAAGGCAAAACTTCAAAAGATTCCGCACTCCAAGAAAAGGGCTAGGCAGTGCTCTCCGTCTCTTTGATCAGATTAAAATGACTCATCATCCATATTTCTCTCCACCTTCTTTTTTTTTTTCTCTCCCCCAGATCCTTCAGTTCTTTATGTGTTCTCTGAGCAGCATCAGCCTCTTCCAAGGGACACCCAGGCATGAGACAACCTGTATTCTTGTGGAAGACAATGGGACCACATGTCTGTAGCTGGAAAGGGCCTTACAGGAATTTCAGTGCAACCCCCTCATTCTATAGAGGAGGAAATTGAGCAAGCATTTATTAAGCACCTGCTATGTACCACGTAAGCACTTTACATTTGAGAAAACAAAGCTCTTTCGTGAACAAAAGAAAAGCCGCATTCCTACTTCGCCTACCTGGTTCTTAGGAACTTAGTCTTAGTGAGCTAGCTGAGGTCCTATGAGGTTAAGTGACTTGCCCAGGGTCTCACAGCCACTATGTGGCAGAGATGGGACTGGCACTCAGGTCTTAGAATTTTTAAGATAGAATTTCTATCCAACTAAGTGATTCAGTGAATAGGGCACTAGCTTGAAGTCAGGAAGAACTGAGTTCAAATCTAGTGGTGCGATTCTAGGTAAAGTAGTTAATCTGTTTGCCTCAGTTTCCTCAGCTGTAAAATGGATATAATAACTGCATCTACCTCACAAGTTTGTTTTGAAGATCAAATGAGATAATGTTTGTAAAGCACTTAGCAATAGTGCCCAGAGGTACTATGCAAATGCTTATTCCCTTTTCTTTTCCCTATGCCTACTACTTTACATTGCCACTCCTCAATGAAATTCTATGGGATACCATCAGTCCCTAGACTAAAATGTACCTAGCCCACCTCAAAGTTCTGTACAGAGCCTTGAAGTTATGGGAACTGGCCACTTCCTGGGAAGCAGGGATATGACTCTTCCTTTGACCCTTTACATATAGTAGGCTCCCAACAAATGCTGTCAATGGATTCTTCAAGTTCCAGTTTGGATATTTCCATTACAGGATCCTTGTTGGGATCCCTCATCCTCACCAACAACTCTCTGACAGAGGCAAATAGTTGTTGTAGGTGAGAGTCAACTCTCATGTGGCTTTGACTGAAGCCTGGGTCTCACTTTGCTGAATTCGGAATCCAGCCAGCCAGCGTATTAAATGCAAAGGCCATTTTGGGGTATTTTACTTAAGTAACAGGGGAAAGGTTGAAATTAAGAGCATCAAGACATTCTTAACTTGACTCCGAAGGAGTAGCATTTTAATAGAACTGTCAACACTCCACTGTAAACATTTCATGCACATTACACACGTTAATAAACCCTAATAGAGTTTGGCATGGAGTGCACAATCGGGGTCCTAAAGGGAGAGAGGAATCTAGGACTTCTACATTTGATTCTTTGCTGCTTCTCTATTATACCCACCCTAATTTGGCTAGTTTTCCTTTTTACCCTCTTTACCTAGCCATAACAGCAGCTAGATGGTGCAGTGGATAGAGCTCTGGCCCCAGAGTCAGGAAGACCTCCAGCCTGACGCAGCATGACCCTGGGCAAGTCACCTAACTCTGTTTGCCTCAGTTTCTTCGTCTGTAAAAGGAGCTGGAGAAGGAAATGGCAAACCGCTCCAGTATCTTTGCCAAGAAAACCCCAAATGGGGTCACAAAGAGTTGGACATGACTGAACAACAACAACCCAACCATAAACTGGACTCTCAATTGCTCAACAAGCTTTTATTAAGTACCTACTATATGGCATATACTCTGCTAGTTAATACAGACACAATGGCATAAATGGCTTACATAATGTTGACTAAAATTAATTAATTATAACATATATATGTATATATATATATATGGAATGCTTTACAATTTACCAAATGTTTTTGCATATATTATACCATTTTGCTCTCGCAACAATCCTGAGGCAGCTGGGGCAGGAATATTACGTCTATTCTGCAGATGAAGAACCTGAACACTATTGTATAGTGTGGATATGTCATTGACATGAGTATTTCCCTCGCCCTTCTCTGTCTCTGGACTGATACACTTACTCACTCCAACTGGCAGCTTTGGGGAAGGATCATGGGTTCCTGGATGGGAGTGACCATGTGCTTACAACTAACTCTCATGGTTGCAGGGTTTGGTAAGGATACAGGCGGACGGAAACTGTTTCCATTATTCACAACTGTAGCTCCTGAGCCCCCACAGGAAGACATTCCATTATCAGCCATGGAAATACTATTAACTCTTAATCATAAAATATTTATTAAACAGAATGTAAAGCAAGAATAGTTACAGGCACCTCCTCTCCCCATTAACTTGGGTCCCACAAGTGCACTCGGCGTCCATGGGAATGCCTGGGTACAAACTCACAGAAACCTCCCAGGAAAGTTTATAAGTAAGGAAACTATATGCCCAGGCAACTCACAACTCTTGTTTCTTTAGGGAACACTCTGTACCAAAAATCACCAGCTGGGTGGGGCCTCTTCTCTGCTGACTACTCAAACTGTTCCTTGGCTTAAGTGTAAGGAATTATTTTGCAATTTTGGCAAAAGCAATTTCCATAAGCCAAGGATCTTCAGAGCTATGCAGGTAATTCTCTTGGCTGGGTTCTAGGAGGGTCTCTTCCTCCTGCCATAGTCATGGGCAAAGAAGATAAAACCCAGAAATGTTTTTCCTATCTTAAACCTAGGAAGCAGTAAAGAAAAGGCAGATGAGCCTTTCTTTTCCCATACTACCTCTATAAGGAGGAGAGGACTACTCTTTACTCTAATTAGTTTCTATCAGCAATACTTTTCTTCCGAAAGCAAAGCTTTCCCTCTATTCACCTCAGCTCTCAGTAGCAGATGAAAAGCCTGCAGTGGTAGTCTAGATTGACTCAGGACTATCTCCTGGTAATTTAAGTCCAATCCCAAAACATAATGACACACCTGTAGGTCATTCACCAGTTAACAAAAGGAGGCTTATTTAGCCATTGCATAAAAAGGAACCAGAACAATGATATACAACATTGAGATTAGGTAGATGCATAGCACCTCAGCTCTATATGGACATGAGTCTGGTCAGCTTGGCAGGGTGTGGTGACTCATGTGACCTTGGGACATCTGCCAACTTGGAAAGTTCCTGATTCCACATATACCCTTAGGTAACAAGATGACATTTCAGGATTGTCTGTGGCCACCAGGATACTGAGCTAACAGACAAGAACCTTAGACCCTTGGTGAATCAAGACTTTGGAACAGTTTCTTTGCATTTTAGGAAAAGAATAAGCTTAACCTGAATGGTTGAGGACAGGAATTCTCTGGAGTATATCAATACCACTACCAACTGTCTTCTTCCAAGCAGCTCACCCAAGGCAAGGTAGGATCTGATCTCTTCTCTCAGCTTTTAGTTCAGAAATAGGCAATATACAATTGACCCATAGCCACCAAAAAGTTAAAGAGTTATCAGGTTTCCCAGCTATCAGCCTCAACGTCCTCATATTAGTCATGGGCAATATAGTTCCTGGGAAATAAGACGCTGCAGCCATCCTTACCTGAACAAAGTACTTTTATCTTTTTTCTCTCAGGTTCATTTAGAACTTTCTGTGTTTTCTGCTCCTTTCTACAAATAAAATTATCCGAATCTAAAAGGGGCAGGGCCTTACAATTACTAAACTAATTTTTGGAAAATTAAAAAAATTAATAATAGCAATTTATGACAGAAACTTAAAACCATAAAACAATGATCTGGAGTAAATGCTTTAGGCTTAACTGCATTTATAAGAGCTCCTGGTTGCCCTGTGAGTCATCAGCAAATAGTATTTATTGGGGGAATTAAACTTACTAGTCTATAAACTACTACACTTTCAGTTTGAGTGGGCAAACTATTCATCCTGTGCTAGGTGTAGCATCTTCCCATTTCTTTGACCTTTTATAAGGTCAAAGCTGAGAGCTTATAAAGCAGTTGGCTGGGCCTGAGACCCTCTTCTTATCTCTACACTCTCTCTGTGAGCTCAATTCCCATGGGTTCATTTCTGATTTCTATGCAGATGATTCCCAGATTTATGTATCCAGCCCTAATCTCTCCTCAACTCTAGCGCCCCCTTGCCTGTTGCCTGCTGTATATCTCCAGGATGCCCTATTGGTATTACTGGAAGCTCAACATGTCCAAAATGGGATTCTCTGATCCCATCTTTTGCCTCCAAATGGCTATGTCTATTGAGGGTACCGTCATCCACCTCAAAGTTATTCTTGACTCCCTCCTTGCTACTTCACCAAGATCTGTTGACAAGCCAAATACTGGTCATTCTACCCTGATAACACCTTTCTCCTTGTCTTCTTCAATCCTTCCCCACAATGTGACCACTCTGCTTTAGGCCCTCAATGCTTCTAGAGTAGATGATTGCAGTAGCCTCCTACTATGATCTCTCCCCATTCCAATCCTTCTTCCATAAAACTTTTCCTAAGGCACATTCTGTGTCATCTCAATAATTTTCAGTGCCGCCCCCTGCCCAGTCTTTAGGATAAAATACAAACTTCTAAAGGCCTACTCAATCTGGATCCCATCTCTCTTTCTAGACACTTCACTTCAAGTCACCAGAAGACTTCCCTTCACATGCTCTATGCTGCAAGCAGACTGGCCTGGATGTTCTTCCCTGAACTCAGCAGTCCATCCCCACAGCTTCAAGCTCTGCCCTTTGACTGAATCCAAACTTCACAGAACAAGTCCCCATAATAAGAAGATTTGTTCTGTAAAACTTGGACTCGAAGGGCTGCACCCAAGGACCTAGAGTGCCACATGTGGCCTTGAGGCCGCAGCTTCCCTACCTGTGGGTTATACATTTGAGAAATGCAAGAAAGCTAGCTCTGGACAACCACCATATTACTGGGAAGGAGGTGATGATGTTTTAAGACCAAAAATGTACCTATGAGAGTTTCTTCTTTTGAAAATATTCTAGGGGAAGTGGATAGACCTCTAGTCCTGGAGTCAGGAGGACTTGAGTTAAAATCTGGCCTCACATAAGTGTGACCCTGGGCAAGTCACTTAACCTCAATTGCCTCAAAAAATAAAAATAAGAAAATGCTTGAAATGGGTCCAGGTTCAATGGATACAGGATTCAGAATGAATTCCAAGGATTATCTTATATGGTTAAAAGCTATGGGGTTGAGTGAGGAAGTTTATTATTGATATCTGACCTAATATCCCAGAAACCCTGAAAACTGGGATCAGCAGGACTCCCTCTAGGGACACTAGCTGCTTTCTGGGTGTGGTTTCCCTGTCCTCTAGCCCTCCTCTGAAGGCCAAGTCTAAGTGTCAGGTATATGAAGTACGTATGTATGCTGGGCTAGATTTCCCCCACCCTCACCCCCTCTATGGTACCTTAACTTTTATTCTATAAGCCAGGGAGCCCAGTCCTCAAGATTTGATTGGTCATGGGGCTAAAGTTCTAGCTTCCCTACTTTGGATGAAACCTCCTGGTGCCCTCAGGCCATATTGAAGAGGCTTCTAGTTCACAAGGCCCACCCCAGGGATGCTGGGGCCCTTCAGATTGGGTAGAAGTCTCAAAATGAATCAAATACCACATCCTGCCCTGCTGAGCCGATGAATTTCCATATGGAAACGAGGGAAGTCATATTTAGTCAAGCTTTGGGCTGCATCCCTTCTACACTGAGACTAAGTAAACCTCTTTCCATTAACTCTTGAATGACCTATGAGTGTTTAATTTCATTCCAATATTTGTCTGAAACCACCAAGGCACTGGTGGCATGACCTGGCCTGGCTCAGCCCACCATACTACTAATCAATCAATCAGTCCTCAAGGATATCATTCAAAGGCCAGCCAGTACCCAGGGAAGATGAGCCGATTTCCTTAATAAGGCAACATCCAAGTTATCCTTATTAACAATGAGTTAACTTTGTTAACAGCATCTCACACAAAGGCTTTACCATAACACAAAGGTGAGTGTTTAATAGATTCATCCTCTGTAACTAGCTTTCCATAACTAAACTCCAATTTTCCCAAGAGTTAGCACTAATTATTTAGGGTCTGCCTTTATATTAAAAAGGCCTATTGCATCCCTAAGAAACACAAAACCAAACCCCCACACTCATTACTCATAGCGATCAGCTCTAATGCTGTTCTTGCAGGAAGCTCTATACTTTGTTTTCAGCTTTACAGATGAAAACCCAAAGCATGGGGCTGTACAGCCAGGAAACATGAAAGGGAAATGTAGGTAGCATGGGGAAAGAAGCAAGTAAAAGTCCCAGAATGAAGAAAATAGGCTTTATTCATCAGCAGGTGTTTTCATTCCCCATAAGTCTCCACAATAGAAACAGAATCAGGAAGCAAAATGAATATCACTCCCTCCTTTGTTTGTCCCTAGCCTGGGAATCTTTTTACATTCAAATGAATATCTGTCAAACTAATTAAGAGAAGATCCAATGCTTTCATTTTCTGCTCATTAGAGAATAGCTTTCTGGTCATAAATTCCTGACAGAGTCGGAGGGAAGGGGTCCCCAGGCTTTCCCGAACTCCAGTTGGACTTACTCATCTCTCAGGTGACAGCACACAAGAGATTAAATTAAATGTTAAAATAGAAAAGTACATGAGATTCAGTGATTGACAAACTTATTTAGTGCAACTGGGAAAGTATGACAGTCATTTGTATCTAAAAAGCATTTTTCTTTAATAAGCTCATAATGTTTTACAGATGGTATTTCCGAGATATCCCAAATCATCCTGTGAGGTTAACATTTTAGACCCATATTAAAAAATTTTAAACTGAGTCTTAGCAATTTTCCATCTTAAAAAGGTCATGCATTGGTAGTATAGACAAACATTTTCTTTGTATCTCTAGCACTTCTACTAAGTTTTAATATATGCTTGTTGCTTGATTGGTAAAATCTAGGATTCCCAGACTTTTAACTGCACTGCGCTATACACTAGGAAGTTAATAAATGTGTTGGTTTGAAATATACTGTGCTGTGCCTGGCACATAAGTTCGGAAAATTGAATTGAAAAATTATGACAATGTCATCAAGCCATTATTTTGTTTTTGACACACCAGTATGTCATCTTGTTTTGTGGTCCATCATCCCTCGACATGCTAGAGATGACTAAATTTACCATCAGTGGCTCTTAATAGCGGATTTTATTACACTAATATGCATAATTTGTAAGTTCTTGTGTATTTCCTCATGTTTTCAACTGCCTGAATTTTTATACCATTGCAAAATAATTTTTTCACATCTCAACAATTTAAACAGATATAAGTTTCTTTTTCTTGTTATATGTATTTTTATCCATTGTTGCTTCATTAATTTGAATCTCATTTTTATTATCATTTCCTCATATATATTTTCTAATGAGATAATATATGTAATATGCTTTGCAAACATTAAGGCATTATCATAAATGCTGCTGTTGTTCAGTCATTTCAATCATGTCTGACTCTTCATGACCCCATTTGGGGTTTTCTTGGCAAAGATACTGGAGTAGTTTGCCATTTCCTTCTCCAGCTCATTTAATGGATGAGGAAACTGAGGCAAATAGGATTAAGTGACTTGCCCAGAGTCACCCATCTACTAAGTGTCTGAGGCTGGATCTGAATTCATAAAGATGAATCTTCCTGATTCCAAGCCCAACATTCTATTCACTGCACCACCTAGCTGCCTCATCACAAATGCTAAGTATTATTATTGTGCATTAATTATGATTATATTTCAGCTTTAGCTAACTTAGAGAAAAGTCCTATTCTTACCTACTTTTTGATATTACACATCTATTTCATTTAGTTAAATCAATCAATAAGCATGGATTAGGGATACAAAGAAAGTAAAAAAACAGCGTCCCTACGCCCAAGAAACTTACATTCCTTTTTTTTTTTTTTTTTTTTTTGGAGGCAATTGGGGTTAAGCGACTTGCCTAGGGTCACACATTTAGTAAGAGTCTGAGGCCAAATATGATCTCAGGTTCTCCTTACTCCAGGGTCAGTGCTCCATCCACCACGCCACCTAGCTGCCCCAGAAATTCACATTCTCAAGGGGGAGACAACATGCAAACAACGACATACCCATACGATCTATCTAGTGTAAATGAGAAGTAATCCAAGAGGGAAGGTCCTAGCCATTTAAAATATGGTTGGACTTTTGGACTTCTAAACTCACATCTAGTTTATGATGCCAATAAAATTAAAATACTACCTTTCTTGATTTTTGTTTGCTTCTGCGGAATGAAAGTTAAGAATCAGATTTTTTTTCCTTGAATGAATGTCATTTGGTTATATCTCCAGCTCCTCTGGACTTCACTAATAATGCCTCTATTTTAAATCAGTTTTAAATTACTATTTTAAATTAATTGAAATGTCACTCTGCTACATGTTGTTAGTAAAACTATTCTTATTTTTTTCTCCCATTTAATTTCTGACTTTATGGAAGCTCAGCTCAGATGTCATTTCCTCCATGAAGCCTTTTCCTGAGATTCTTGTTATTAATGCCCTCTCCTGCCTCAAAGTGCCTTGTGTTTACTTATCTCAACAGAATCTCTTACTTCACCTCAACAGAATGTAAACTCCTCAAAGGAAAGGACCATTTAATGATTTTCTATTTCTGTCTCCAGTGCTTAGCAGACTGCCTTATACATAGGAGGTAGGTACTGAATTAAATAAAATAAGACAAACTTTTAAATATTATTCTTTAGTTTTCCTTCCACATATCCCCAAATGGATGTACTTATGGGACCTTTTGTTTATTTGGAAAGAAATCTGCTAGAAATATTTGTAAACTACAGTGTCCAATGTGAGTTTACTTTATCCCAGAATATTTCAATTCACCAAGAGATATTAAATTTTTATCAGGTAATTGAATTTTATGGCCTTCAGAGCCAAATCCTCTGTGTAGTCAAATCCTTTCATTTTGCAATCTTCTGCATTTCTTCACTAATACCCTGTACCTTTGTAAATTATAGTCTTAGAGACTTTGGGGTACAGGGTAGAGGAGAGGAACTGAGAGTGAGTTGTCCACGGTTCTATAACTAGTAGACTGTGAGCCTCATTTTTCTCTACTCCAAGCTGGTCCTCTATCCACAAGCCTCTTAACTAGGAACATGGAATATGAAAAAAAAATGACAATTTCCCTGTACTCAGAGAACTTTTTATCTAATATAGGACATAAAACATGTATACAAGTTCTCATAATACGCAAGTAGTTTGTGAAAGTGTAATGAGTGCTATAAAATTCTCTGTGAAGCCAAGAGACAGAAAGATGTCTTCACAGAGATTCAGTTTGTTTGAGTTTTTGAAGTATGGGCAGAAATCATTCACAGAACTAGGAGGTAACAACATTTAAGTTGAATGAAATTGTGTCCAAAGGCCATGTAGAGGAGAAAGGAAGTGGGTCAGGTAAAGTATAGGGCATGTGGTAGTTGAGATAAGAATGAAAAAAAAAGGTGGGGTCAAACTGTAGAGTTCTTTGAATGCCAGGTGAAAGAATTCTTAGACTTTATTCAGTGGGCAAAGGGGAAATCATTAAAGGTTTCTGAGCAGGGGATGATAAAGTCAGAGCAATGCTTTATTCCTCTAATTATTTTTATATCAATGCTATCCAAAAGTCATGCATCTAATATTCTCAGGGTCATTCCTTAGTTGGATGGATTCAAACATTTTAACAAGGAAATGAAGTTTTCACATACCAGTATGAACCAACACACCTTTGTTGAAATAGCTACCTGGTAACTCAGATATCGAATTGAATAGAAGGTGTATACCAAAATTAAGTAATTAAACTTAAAATTGTCTTTACCAGGAAGAAAACTTGGGACTGGCTATAGAATGTGAATTAAAAAAAAAAAAACCTAAAACCAAACTATAGGAACCTGATTTCATGTAATAGACTAAATCCATCCTGCTTTGTGATTAAAACATTAGTGACTTCACGTAAATATAGGCTACTACCAGTATTGTTTGCTGTAAAATCATCTATCCAATACTCATTATTATCACCTGGAAGTAATAAGGCAAATAGTATTCACTTTCCAGACAAAGGTTTGGCTGCTGCATAGAATAGGAATGGTATATGGTCAGATTGAAGAAAGAAAACAGATAAGCATTAGTTAGAGAGAGGTCTCTCAGCTTATCCTAGAAAATCATCTTTTGAAGAGAATAGCAGAAAACTGGAAGGATGGAGACTCAGGTAGAAAAAATCCACTTCTTGCTTGCCATAACCATGAATTGAGTTTATTGAAGGTGAATCTGTTTTTTTAAGTGTCTGTGTTGGAAATAGAATATTAGCAACACTATGATTACTGACAATAACATTTTGACTTTGACATAGAACAACCCTTGCTCAGTCAACAAGCATCTATTAAGCACCTATGTGCCATAGATACAAAAGAAAAATTGAAATAGAGCCTGCCCTCTAGGAGCTTCCATTCTATTGGAGGAGACAACAAGTACATACAGAAAAAGAGTACAGGCTCTGAAGAGACTATGCCAACTCATACAAATGACTCAGATCTCTAGGGCATGAATACTGTATCTCTCCTCAGGTTTGTAAGAGTAAACCCAGAGGGCTAAAGGGTGTATCTTTTCTAGTGCTATCACTCATAAGCTCTCATCAGTGCACCTCTCTCTATGGTTATCAGTTGATAATCAGTTAGTCAGCCCGATTTAATTAGTATTTAGAAAGGAGTATTTACCACAGGGTATATAATAAGAGAGAACAGTGTTACAAAAACCTGGAGAGGACAGAGTATCTAGGAGGATAGGGTAGTCCTGAAAGTGTCAAATCCTGCAGAAAGATTAAAAAGGATGATGATTAAGAAAAGGTTATCAGATTTAGAAAACAAAAGATACTAGTAATTTGTAAAGTATGGTTTCAGTTGATTCAGAAACCAGATTGCATAGTTAAGAAGTGAAAGGGAGAAGTAGATACAATGTGTTTTTTTTTTTTCTAGGAATCACTCTACCTCTTTGAGATTCAGTTTCCTCATTTATAAAATGAAAAGATTGGTCTAGAGGACCTCTAAGTTTCCTTAACTATGAGACTAATTATATCTCTTATTATATATGTGACCCAGGTGAGAGTTACACAGGAAGGGCAGACATGGATGCATTGTAATCTTCACTATTAATGAGAATATCCCTATCATGAAATCACAGATCCATTGGAGCATTCTCTGCACTATACTTGCTCAATGTAGCCAAGATGGCATCACACTATTTACTCTTTCAGGCAACCAGACTACATTCTTGGTTCACACTGTCATAGTGACCTAAAATTCCTGATTTTGTTTTTCTGCATATGAACTAAAATTAAGCCAGGTGTCCCATTTACTATATTTTTAAAGTTGACTCTTGGTGCTTAAGTGTAGAGCTTTGCATAATTCCCTATTGGATTGAATCTTGTTGCAAACAACCTTGATTGACTGAGTTTTGATCGAATCATCCAAAATGACCAGCTTGCTGCACCATCCTCAAATAACAATCTAAGAGTACCAGTGGTACCTGCAAAGAAGCTAACAGCAGCTATTTCTTGCCCTCCACAGCTTGAGGCATATCATACTAGTTGTCAGAAAGAACAGTAAGATGACCATTTTCTTGCTGAGACAGACCAGTGTTGGATAACCACCTGTTGTTTCAAGGCAGGTCTCATCTTCTCCAGAACCACTACATGCTTATCACCTTTCATTGATATTTTTTGTGCTCTGTCTCCTCAAATCAAAACGGTCACCAAAATGGATGGCTGATTTTATACATTACTGTTGGAAACAGTGAAGCTTCCTCTCTCCATTTCCATCTCTTCCCCAAAGCAAAAAATAATTTAAAAATAATTTAGAAAACCCATACTTTTCCTGTTCTCTTACTTCATTTGATTCTCATGATATTTCCAAATATATTACTTATGTATCTCTACCCCACCTCAGGCAGATTCAGTGGTTTCCTGAAGAGCAGCCTAATAGTGCTGGATGTTGCATACACAAATGGAGAGATGATTTTGGATTGGAAGAGAGACTACATAGGGAAAAAAGTGAAATTTGAGAGAGATAAGAGGCAAGGTACAGATTTTGAATGGTCTGGAGCCACAGGTATCTGGGCAAAGTTGCCACCTGAACATGTCTCTTTATTCCCAGCCTCTGCACCCTATGAGACAGCTAAAAGTGGATTTCTCTTGAGAGATCCTTTCTCACCTTGGTTGAGCAGAGATTTGATCCTATTCCCAACTCTTGTGTCTTCCACTGTCCGATGTAATACATATAGCTTCCGTAGCTGTGGTTTTACAACTTGCTTTGGTAAACATGTTTGCTTGTTATCTATAATTCTCTGTAAATAATAAGCATTTGGTGGAAGGGAAGCTAAGCTGTCAAAGACTGAGCTGTTATCTTTCCCTTTGTAGAGAACAGGGAAAATGAATTTTATCCTGAACCTCCAAAAGGACATTGTACAAATATTTGAAGTAGGATAGACTGACATGATTCTATCTACTCTCCTCATGGAGAGGAGAATGAAGGAGTGACACCCAGCCACAGCCCAACTCCTGATCCTAGCAAAGGAATAAATTAGCCTCCCCAGGGTGGGCCAAATCCCAGATTGGGTCTACCTATAAACATGTTACACAATTATGGATCAAATCCCGGAGCAGATCTATCTATAAATCTAGTGGCAGGGGCTAATTCAGGATTTATTTTCAAACTTTTCATGGTTCTCCAGACATAGTGGTCCCACCCCAGATCAGGAGGAAATTGTATGATATAGTTTGCTGAAGTGACATTGGCACAGTGGCTACATAATTATTGGGAAACTGGCAGGAATAAATCCTCACTGAGGACTGTTGACTGAGGCTGATAAGAATATTACAGTCATTTTGTGGCCACACTGGGGATTCTTTTAGGGATAATGGGCAAAACATGAATGAAGAACTGTTCTACTTTGTGAGAAAATGCGTGGCATGCACTGAGCCCTCCAGATCAATGGGGATCCCAGAGATGTTCAAATTCCACAACATCTGAGGAATGGAAAAAGTGTCTAAAGAAGAAACTCACTTCAGTATATAAGTGGGATTTGAAATATGACCAAGGAAGAAAGCATACAAACCATGATGGATGACAAAAGTGGTTTCAGAAATTTTATCTGAAAGGTAGGACTTCAGGAAGCCTCTGAAGGAGTTTTAGTCAATGGTTGGAGTCCATATGCCTTACCTATAGTGGCAATATGGTAGACAAAGCCTAGAATGTTTATTGGCTATTGATGTTTGCACAAAAGAACTGAGGTGGGTCAGCATGTACCATCTTGTGAATTTAAGGTATCCTAAACTGGCTACTGCACATCCAGTCATTTTCATGTTGGACACGTACAGTTGATATTATCAGATCTGCATGGCAGATGATGAAAAAATGGATTTTTTTCTGTCTGGTGGGATGATATCAAATGGAGTGCAGATCTCAAAGAATTTCTGAGGCCCCCCCTACTAACCCATGTTACACACTTGAGGACCAAATCCCAGAGCAGATCTATCTACTATAAACCCAGTCCTCATTTATGTTAGTATGGCAGCAAATCCAGGATTATCTTTTTTTTTTCACACTTATCCTGGTTCTCCAAGAATGAACAGGTCCCATCCTAGAACAGGTAATTGCATGATAAGTCAACAGATCTTGGAAAGAATGGATAGTGACACGAAGTTCTTGGGATATCTGTAACCTCTCATTCTAATTGGAAAGATATTGGAAGAGCTTAAGTAAAGACTAATGATGTTATTGGATTAGGAAGAGGCCCCTCTTCTAATTGACAAGTGTCAAATCTGGAGTCATGTAGTAATGGGTCATACGGCTTCTCAGGAAGTGGTAAGAGCCTGGGAAGATAGAAATACCTCTTACTTGGGCATGGCTGAAGAAGTGAAAGCTAACGACTTTCCTAGGAGCCAGCGGCTATTACTGCAAGCCTGCTTGGCAATGCCAATGAGCTGTTGTGTACTGCCCATGACCTCTATATTTAATCTATTCTAGGCAACTACATTATGCTATACTTTTTTCCTCTGTATTCACACGCAATCTTTGGGTTTGCTATAATGCAAACAGTTGGAATTTGTGTCCTAGGTACTCTGTATGTAGCAGAGTTCATGTTAATGCTATTATATATAAATCAATGAATGTTTCATGGGCACCAAGGCCCTCTGCTCTTTTCTCTCTCTTGGGGAGTTCCCATAAGCTCCCATGTATTTCTATCATCTTTCTATGAATCTGAATATATCCCTCCTTAGCTCCAGCTTAGCTCAGGACCCTCTCATCTCTCATCTAGATTATTGCAACATCCTTCTAATCAGTCTCCCTTTTTCAAATATGCTCCCATTCTTCCAGTTCATTCTCCAGAATGGTTTTTCTTAAGAGTAGATATGACC
The DNA here is from genome assembly GCA_028646595.1 of Phalanger gymnotis. NCBI lineage: Eukaryota > Metazoa > Chordata > Mammalia > Diprotodontia > Phalangeridae > Phalanger > Phalanger gymnotis. The sequence continues at coordinate 306,627,609 of CM053623.1, forward strand.
ATGTCATTCCCTTATTCAATAAACCCCAGTGGCTCTCTATTGCCCATAGGATAAAATACCAATATCTTTGTATGACTGTTAAAGTAATTCACAACTATATCCTAATTTATCTTTCCAGGTGCCTACAATCTGCAAAACAACCACACTGGCCTTCTCTCTGTTCCTCACACATGGCAATCCATCTCCCATATCTGGACCTTTGCACTGACCATCCCCTATGCCTGAAATGCCCTCCCTCCTCCCTGCAGCCTCACAGAATCCCTCTTTTCTTTTGCACAAGAAACTTTCCTGACCACTCAATCAATTGCTAGTGCCTTTCCTACTACCCTATCTTGTTTTTATCTACTTTGTATTTATATTTATTTGTATTGATTCTCTTTATATTTATGTCTTCTATACTTCTGTATGTTATCTCCCTACTTCATTGAAAGTAGGGATTATTTGTATATGCAATGCCTAATAAAGCACCTAGCACATAATGTTTAATACACATTCATTGATTAATTCATTGTATAATTTTACTGGATGGAAGAAAGTAAATCACTAAGCAAAAAAGTAAATAAGCATAATGCATTTTAAATTTCTGCCTCTTCTGACATGATACATTTCATTCTGGTTTTGTTATTTTTTTTTTTTTGCTTCTCATCCATCTTTTTTTTTTCTTTCCTTTTTTTTGGGGAGGCAATCTGGGTTCCACAGCTAGTATGTGTCTGAAGCTGCATTTGAACTCAGGTCCTGCTGACTCCAGGGCCAGTGCTCTAGCCACTGAACCGCCTAGCTGCCCTTCTCATCTATCTTTTTAAAAAAATTCTCTTTCACTCTCTCATACTTCTTACTCAATACCAATGACACAAGTTGGTAGAACCACAGCTCTCAAATATTATTATAATAAATCACTAAGCATTTATTAGGTGCTTACTAAGTGCCAGGCTCTGGGCTAAGCAATTATATTTTTATCTTCCATAGGAATTCCATCCCTTATCCTGTCTGGCTCTATTTACTGGTACACCCATTTCTGGTAACATTTATTTGCTTTATGCTTTCACCAACCTCTCCCATCCATTCTCTCCATGAAACCTAATCCATTCCTTTAAAATCAAGGGAAAGCACCCAACTTTCTGTTCTTCCAACCAAGTCCAGCCACTTACGTGATTCTCTAGGTTTGGAATGCGGAAAACTCTTCATGATAAACATAATTAATTTAAAAAAAACAACCTTAGCAACCTGAATATATAAGGCATTGACACAACCAGCCTATCCTGATTCCACTTAAGAGGTGGTTCAAAGAGATGGAGAATTATTAGAAGGCAGGGAAATCACATGGAAAAAGGAATAACAATTAATGAAATGCAAATAACAACTTTGAGACAAAAATGTTAAAATCCAGTGTTGGTAAAGATGTAAAAAACTACAATTCTATACATTCCTGGTGGCCTCAAAATGGTTTGGTGAGGTTTTTTTGTCTGTTTGTTTTTGTTTTTTTTTTGGGGGGGGGCAGCGAGAATAATCTGGCAATACATATCTGAAGCTACAAAACTGTTCAAACCCTTTGACCTATTAATTTCATTAGAGGCAATATAGCCCTAGTGGGGATGGAGAGAAAGGAAGGATGACAAACAGAAGAAATATGAAAAAGATTTTTAAAAAATTATTTTAACAAGCTGTTTGAATGGAACCACCACAATAATAATGGAACCATCATGAATAATGGGAGCACCATACTTGTATCCTAACACCATGGTTCCTGAGGTGTTTACAGAGGTAGAAATTATACTAAAGTGAACAAACACAGGAAAAACAGCCAGATTGGACCAAGTATATCTAGAGATCTGGACTAGTGGCAACACAATTGTCAGGGCACTGAGCGACCAATATACAAGGTATCTGAAAGAGAAGCAATATCTTCAACCTCATTAATATAAAAAGAAGTGACCAAGAGGACAGACATCAGTAACTCCTGACTACTCTATACAAGGTCTTTAGGAAAGTCATCTGTATGTGAACTGAGAGCATTCTCATTGAGGAAATGGTAGAGAACAAGCAGGCTTTCACAAAAAATATTCAACAATGGCCATACATATTATCTCCCAACTTACTTAAAGATGCAGAGGACATACCTTCTCATTGTTTGTGGACTACAAAAAAGTATTTGACTTGGCAGAAGAAAATGCCACCCTTGAGTGGAAAAAAATATCACACTCCAGAGCCTATGCATAAAAAGAAAAATCAGTCAAATGGTAAGCCACTCCAATGGTATAAGGGTTCCAGGTCCAAGAGTTCCAGTTTGAGTTGGAACTCAGTCCCTCTGAAGGAATAGTTCATGAGTATGGAAGGAAAGAGGGGCCAAGGGTAAATGTAGACATATTGGAGATAAGCCCTATCCATGATAAGGAAAGAAGGTAAGAAGGATGAAAGGGAAAGGGAGGAAGAGAAGGAAGGAGGGAAGGGTGAAAGGGGAACAGAGGGAAAGAAGGAAAAAAGAAAAGGAGCAGGGAAGCAAAGAAGGAAAGAAGCATTTATTAAGTGCCTACTATGTGATGGATACTGTGCAATATCTCTTTTGATCCTCAAGACAACCCTGAGAGGAAGGTGCTATTATCATCTCCACTTTACAGATAAGGAAACTGAGATTTGAGTCTGGATTTGAATTCAGTTCTTCCTGCCTCCAGGTCCAGTGCTTTATCCTTAATACCACCTAGCTACTTCTAGGAGAAAAGAACCAAATCCTCAGTAGTGGGCTTTTTAAAAATAAAGACTTTTTCACCTTTTTCAGACAGCTAGGTGGGTACAGTTGGACAGCTAGGTGGCACAATGGATAGAGTGCTGGGACTGGAATCAGGAAGATCTGAGTTCAAATTTTACTAGCTACTTTCACTTACTAGCTGGGCAAGTCACTTAACCCTGTTTGCCTCAGTTTCCTCATCTGTAAAATGGCCTGGAAAAGGAAATGGCAAACCACTTCAGTATCTTTGCCAAGAAAACCCCAAATGGGGTCATGAAGAGTCAGACATGACTGAACAATAAAAATTTGCACCTTTTTGGGAAATCTCACGCCTCGAATCCAGAGAAATGCCAAAGAATAACCCCTAACATTTTAATATTAATAAAATTCGGGTTCAACCCCTTTCCCCCTATTATCATGTCTGAAATCAGGTATTTTTACTCCTTCTTTTACTCCTTCTGAGTCAAGGGTCTCCATTCTTTAGGAGGCCAGACCAGCCCTTCATTAGATTAGTCCAAATTAATCCAAAAAGGCCCCAGGTATCTCCCTCACCATCAAGATTTGATTTTAACAGTGAAAGGCTGTAAAGCGAGAGATGCAGATTGTGCTGAGGACCACTGGTAAAAGGCATTCAAGTTAGAGTCAATGGATTAGGAATCATACCTGAAGGGAGGTCATTTGTATTCCATGTCTTCCAGGTTCCACCTCTAACCTGCCCTCTCCCCTTCCTCCCAGGCCTCAGGCAGCCACCCCTTCTGTAACCACTCCAAGCAATACGACTTATGTGTAAAATCAGAAGGCATACAGTATAGATACAATAGCCGGTAATGACTCATAAGAACTCTTAGTAGACCCTGTCTTTGCCTTGAATTTATTCCACTCTATAATTTCTCGAGAGTTTGTTGGCTAGGACGTTATCGAACCATGTGAATCTTTCTTTCTCTCCCAAACCTACTTGGGCATTTTTATAGCCCTTCTCTGAACTTTTACCTTGCTTGTCAATATGGCTACAGGTTATTGACAGGATTCAGTAGTTTTCCTCTCCATCATTTATTTTGGTGCCAAGCCTTCACTTGGACTTTTCTAGAAGGATTATTCTTCTTTGCTCGATGAATTTTATGTAATTCTATTCTCTAGATCCCAATCTTGAGCATAGCCCTAAATAGTATGATATTAATAAGATATTAAGGTTTTAAGGAGTTTTCCCTAAGCCTGCTTTAAGAAGTCATTTCTCTCTGAATCAGAAGGGAGTGATGACTAGCTGGGCAAACAAATCAGACATATCCTGGCAGATAAGAGTACAGAGCCCAGAGGCAAGAAGGCCTGAGTTCAAATTCAGCCTCATACTCTAGCTATGTGATCCTGAGTAAGCCACTTCACTTCACTCGGCCTCAGTTTTTCCTCAACTGGAAAACAGGGATAAAGTAGCAGCCACCACTTACTAGCTGTTTGACCCTGGTCAAGTCTTTTAACTCTGTTTGCCTCAACTTCCTCAACTGTAAAATGACCTGGAGAAGGAAATGGCAAACTACTCCAGTATCTTTACCAAGAAAACCCCAGATGGAGTCACAAAGCGTTGGACATGACTGAAAAATGACTGAACAACAATAACAAAGCCCCCACCTCACAGGGTTATTGTAAAGATCAAATGAGATATTTGCAAAGCACTTAGCACAGAGTATGGCACATAGCAGGTGCTTCATGAATGTTTGTTCCCTTCTCTTCCATGGAGGTTTTTAAATAGGTAAGACCTGGGGAGTAAGACCCCTGCAAGAGGAAATAAAAGAGTTTCTCTCTCCTCCCCCACCCCTCTACCTCCCATCAACCATGGTGCCTAGAAACTGATTAACTAGCCTGGATGGAAATACCTTTTCCAGTAGATGGGAAGTCTCTTTGAGAGAATTTGAGACCCAGACCGAGAGAGAGAATCATCTGAGGAAGGACACAACTTCAACTAGTCCTGAAGATAGTCTAGAGAGAGGACTGTTAAAGAAAGGATTTCTAAGTCCAGTAGTTCCAAAGTTGCAAGTTGCCTTGGCACTCTTATTATAAGTTTGTGCCTGTTCTTTCATAGACTCCTTGTGTATCTGTGGGAGAGTGCTCTCCAGGTTTCTGTGGAGAAATATTTTGTAGTTACCCTTTTCTACTATGCCATCTTAGTAAATGCCTCTGCTAAAAGATAATTGAGTTTAATGACTGACTTCTAAAGGGAACACACTAGTGGATACTCTTTAAACACAAGGTAGCAGCCACCCTCAGGGACCCCAAATGTGACTAGGGAGTAGCCCGGAAGTAGTGCTACACTAGCCAATTTAAATTTAGCAGTTGTGGCATTACAGTATAAGGAAACAAACTAAAAATTGCAGCATAGACCCATCAGCATAAAAAAGAAGATGGAGTGAAGGTGACAGTATTAATTCATATATTCAATACTAGCAAAATTTTAATTGACTTTTAAAATATAAAATAGGTTCCCTCCCACCCCCACCCCCAATGAACCTTCCTGTGGACTTGCCCCATTTTGGAGACCACTGATTTAGTCCAATCTGATGCTGGAATAATCTCCATACTAACCTTGATGTATGATCCTCTAGCTTCTACTTGAACAGTTCAATGACAAGAGACCCAGCACTTTAAGAGACACCTTATTCTTTTGCTGGCCAGCTCTAATTCTTAGAACTAACTTCCTTAATATCCAAACCACCCTTTAGTCTTAGTTTCACTTTTTCAAACAATATAGAATAACCCTCCCTCAAGAAAGCGGACTTCAGATATTTTGAGGAAAGAGTTCTGACTGGTGTCCGAGGCCCTGGCTTCCTATCTCACTTCTGTGCTTACTACCTGTGTGGCCTTGAGTAAGTCATGACCTCCCTGGGCCTTGTTTTCCTCATACATAAAAGGGGTGGGGAACCTGCTGCCTCAAGTCCACATGTGACCCTCTAGGTCCTCAAGGCCACAGGTTCCCTACTTCTGGGCTAAATGGCTTTGAAGGTCCCTTCCAGTGCTAGACCTATTATTCCCTCATTTCTAACTACAGGGGAACCTAGTCTTCTCCCCAGGTATACCCAACAGCCTTCAGATCTTCCCCCATCCCCATGACTCTATGACAATTTCTTTTCAAACATCCTGACAAATATTAATTTTATGTGGCATATGTGTGTGTGTGTGTGTGTGTTTGCGTCGTGATGGTGGTGGAAATTCCCAGCATCTATGAACTAATGTCCCATATCCTTAGCCACCTACTTGGCCAGCCTCTCCAAGACTGGTCATGCCTCTGGAACATGGGAAGAAGGAGAAAAGAACTCTTTGTTTGCATTTATGTTCTCACATGACTATTCTTGTGAAGAGGAAAATAGAATTGATAGCTTTGAAACTCAAAGCATGGGGACATTGTGAAACCACATGAATCCAATGTAATGCAGGAGAACTCTTGTAGCTATAATGTGAACTCAGATGTGTTGATGAACACTGACATGGAGAAAATATGAATGAATGAAAGAAAAATCTGAATAAATGAAAAACTCTTATTAAGCATCAGGGAGATATATGTAATCAAACAAGACAGTCCTTGACCTCAAGAAGTTTATATTATAGTGGAGAAGACAATACTTAAAGCCAAACTAAGAAGAAGATATGTTCATGAACAAGAGGCATTGTTTGGAAAGTACCAAGAAATGAAAATGAAGGCTTGGTTCCAGGAGAGACATGGAAAAAAGTTCCCAGTAAGCCTCAGGATCCCAGGGGAAGAGTTCTGGTTCCAGTGGGAGAGGGATGAGGAGGACAGTTGGAGTACATGCTTGGCAACTTTCATAATGAAGTGAGGATTTAATCCTAATGAGGCTGTTTTAAATAAACCATTCTTTCACTACTTACATACAAGGCAAATAGTCTGGACTGGTTTAGAGTATCATTTTAACAGGGCCAATTCCCACAAGGACAATTATATTTAAACAAAAAAAAATTCTATTTTATGAACAGAGACTACAGTGTAGAACTAAACCATTTACAACATGAATGTCCTTGACTGGTCATGAGGACTAGAGGTAAAGGACTCGACTTCTAAAATCAGAGAATTGAGTTATGTATGATCCTATGGTTAATATAAAATGCTTCAATTCAAATCTGTTCTTGATATTGAAATAAGCAATGTACTCAGCTAGTTATCTTACTGATGGTGGTTCAGCATTATCTTTCTGTATCAGAGAAAGAACACAACTGTGCAATAGTTTTATGTCTGGATATAAACTGTGCACACAAACCCAGAATCCAGAATTACATCTTAGAATTATACCTTTAATGAAATTTGACAGATTTCCATACTGTTGTTTTGGACAAGAAGGAGAGATATGGGGTAGAAGATAACACAGTTAACTGAATTCAGAACTAAATGAATTGCCGGAGCCCAGAGAAGTGTAAGCATTAAGGCACTGATGGAGGGTCAGCTGGAGGGAGGTCTCCAATGTGGTGCTGGCTGCTCCAGGAATCTGGGGTTGTCCCTGTGTTCTTTGCCATTTGTAAGCAATTCTTGGGATAAAAGCGTGGATGCTAAACTGGCCAAATTTGCCCATGATGCAAGTATAAGAACACTGATAAACTAGATGCCTGAACCAATTGCAAAAAGACCTCGATAGGCTAGAACATTGGGTCAAATCAAATAAGGGCCATGGGTCAAATCTAGTAAGAGCCGATGAATAGAGATAAATGTAATATTGGACACTGGTTCAAAAATTTAGTTTTGAAAGTATTGAGTCAAATAGATCTTCAAGTCTTTACTTATAAGTCCATTGTGCGTAATCAGTGGAATGTGGCACCAAAAAAAGCTGATGCAACCTCAGGACAGCAGCAAGAAAAAGTTTGCAGAATGACAGAGGTGGAAGTCCCAGAGCACTCCTCTTTGGTCATATGATGGCTGGAGTACCAGTATTCAGTTCTGGCTGCAGCATTTTGTTTTATTTTTGCCTTCAAAGAGCTTATAATTTAATAAATTAGATTGGAATAAATCTTATGGCACAGTAATATTTCTTTACATTCATATATTTTAATTTATTCAGCCCTCCCTAATTAATAGGCACCCCATTAGTTTAAGTTATTTGATAGCACAACATTTTTATATATCAGTCAATAAGCATTTATAAAGCATCTGCTGCATGCCAGGCACTGTGCTAAGCAGGAGGGATACAAAGAAAGGCAAAAAATAGTCCCCGCCCAGGAGGAGTTCACAATCAAAAGTAGGAGACAATATACAAACAAATATGTACAGACAAGTGACATGCAGGATAAATAAGAAATAATCAACAGAGGGAAGGTACTAGAATTTAGAGAAATTGAGAAAAGTTTCCTTTAGAATGTGAGATTTTAGCTGGGACTCGAAGGAAGTCAGGAGGGTATTTCAGGTACTAGAGACAGTCATCAAAGAGGAGAGAAAGAGTGTCTTGTTAATGGAAAAGCAAGAGTGGCCACAGGATTTGAAGAAAGAAGTTGATAAGATGGAGAATATGCCAAAGGAGAGCAGCCAGAAAGGGTAATATGATAGTGATTTTCAAATATGGTGGTGGTGGTGAAGGACTACTGTGGGAAAATGTTTAAGCTTGGCCGCAGAAGTGAGAACTAAAAGAATTGAAAAACTAAAAGTAATGGGTGAAAGTTAGAGAAATACTCAGGATAAGGAAAAAACAAACATCCTAAAACCTGTGTTCACTCATTTTCAGTCATGCCTGACTCTTTATGATTCTATTTGGGGCTTTCTTGGCAAAAATACTGGAGTGGTTTGCCATTTCCTTCTCCAGGTCTTTTTTTTTTTTTTACAAATGATGAAACTGAGTCAAACAAGTTAAGTGACTTGCCCAGGGTCACATAGCTAGTGTCTAAGGCTGGATTTGAACTTAGGAAGATGGGTCTTTTTGACTCCAGACAAACCCAGCACTCTACCCACTGTGCCACCTAGCTGCCCTCCCTGTCTAACAACTAGAACTATATAAAAGTGGAATAGGTTTCCTTCAGAGGTAGTGGTCTCTTCCTCATCCTCAGGTAATTCTTAGTAGGGGAAGTGACCCAGCGTGGTTAATAGGAGTACAGGTAATATGTCAACATCTCAGGTAATATCCATCAATTCTGCTTTGTAATTGTCAAACAAAAAACAAAATGAAAACGAGTATTTGGTCTACCCCAGAGGGAAGAGACTCAGATGGTCTGTTCCATGGTCTGTCCTTTAATTTGGCTCTGCAAATAAAGGCGAGGCAGAGAGAGGTGAAGCCATGGAATGAGCATGGGTAAGCTCACTTCCGGAGATATTTAGCAGATACTAAGGCCATATCCCAGGTTTGGCGGGTGGAAGAGACCACCACACAATCAGGATTGGAGTAAGCTAACATCCAGCATGAACTCAGAGACAATCATACCATCTGGGGCAGAATAAGCTAATGGTCAGTCAAAAAACATTGAGGAAGCACCGATTATGTCCCAAGCACTATGCTAAATGCCAGAGATACAAAGTAAAGGTAAAAGACAGTGCCTGCCCTTAAGGAGTTCATAGTTTAATAAGGAAGACTACAACTTAGAAGTAATTGATAGCCGGAAGGCATTAGAATGAGAGATTGAGGATGGCTTCCCATAGATCAGGGCTGTCCAATCTTAGGTTTTTATTGAAACAATAGACAATATATTTTGATTTGTCATTTTAGTGAGAGCTATGCGGTAGCTCAGCTTTAAGCATTTATGTAAATTTCTATGCTTTGTAGGCAGGCAGCATGCAGCCTGTGGGCCGCATTTTGGACAGCCCTGCCATAGATGGTGGAATTTTAATTGGGACAGAAAGATCCATTTCAGACTGTTTTACAGAACTCCAGTGAGGGAGTGAACAGTTTTCAAAGAGGCTAGGGCAGAGTATCCTCTAGGTGACCATACTAAATCACATAAATCTTCTCTCACTGGAAGTTTGAGGAGGGGACAGTAAGAGGGGTTCTCTTGGGCCATTATCAGTCAAGTCAGTTAGAGGTATCTCAGGATGCCTGGGCAGGGTGCTATCTGGGGGAAAATACTGGTCCAAGACCTAGACTTGTGAGTTATGTAAAAGGCCAGGGACCTAGATTCTGGAGGGCTGAGAGCACAGCTCAGCCAAATCTGAAACAATGTTAGGGGATAGGATAGAAAGGCAGCTTATTCGTTAGCTCATCGAATCTGGATGCTTTCCTTTTACAGGTGAAGAGACTGAGGCTCAGAGGTCTAATGACCCAGCCAGGATTATGTGAGCACTAGCCAAGGCAAGGACCAACTCTCAAAGTCCAAATTCAGTATTCTTCCTCCTTTTGCCCCAGACCAGGCAGGTGGCAGCTAGGTAGGTAAGATATGCTGGCCTTGCAGCTGGTGATGAAGACCAAGACAAATGATAAGCAGCGTAATAAGCTGGGAAAGTACCTTTTTCTCTGATACTCTAACTCCAGTCTCCCATCTCCCTTAGCCAATCCAACCTATTATATGTTTCCTTCTGCTGTTTCAGAGCAAATCCTTTTAAATCACTTCTCCTAGCATGGAAATGAGAGGAGAATTTATAATTTTCATATTAATCGATATGATATGTGTAATGAATATACTAATAATTTAGTTTTCTTGAGAGTTGCCTCTCTAACTTGTGAGACAGATTCACAATACAGCTTGAGCTAATCAATTAAACTTTGACAAAGCTCACAGTCACTGGCATCCTTCTGCCTGCGTACCCGAAGTGAAACGAATCAATCACTGTAGAACCTCTTCTGGGCACAGAACTCCCATATCTGGACCTTTGGGGACCTTTGCACTGACCATCCCCTATGCCAAGAACCTGATACGTATTGACACAAGCAGAGACCTGGGTTGCTGTTGCTGATTGTCCTTCATTCTTGAAGAGGATCAATGACATTGGGAAGGTAATGTCTTGACTTGCAAGTGAACTGGATTTAAGTGGTGATAAACAAATAAATGGGGCTGGGGGGAATAAGGATGCTCTCTTGCTACTGTGAAACCCCAGGACCAATTGTTTCAACAATCCGGCTAGTAGCTGTTGTAGGGGTGAAAGACCAACACAAGCCTGACAACAAGAACACTACCAGCACGCTGCAAAAGCCCAGGTTCTTTTCATCTGCTTTACTAAGGAAAGCACTGTCAAGGGGTTGACAAGTTTACTTTAATCCAGCATACAAATACCATTCACTTAGTTCAGGGGGAAAAGCCAGCACCCTGAACTTCGAGCAAAATACAAACAAATTACAAACATGGACAGACAGACCTTGTCTGATTCAAATCCCAATACATAGTTACCAGACTTTAACAAAGTCCCAGCATCTAGGCTTACGAGCTGAAGGGCTCTTAGGTATAGCTACCTGGAATCTCCACATCAGCGTGCACTACTAAGAGTGAGAGCCCTGCGCAAATGGCTCTGTCTTCTCTTCTTATAGCATTTCAGATGTCATCAAACATCATCTGAATGACCAGAACTTAGGCTCCTATGATTGGCTCCTGAATTAGCACCTCCCCTTAGTACCCTGGGAGCTTCACACCCTCATAGGCTTAGCACCTAAGAGGGGTTTGGGCCTGGGGCTTAGCACCTAGTAAGACTCAGTGAAATACACTGAATTAATCAAAGGAAACAAAAGCCAAACTCTTCAAAGGCACTTGGTTGAACTGAATGCTAAGAGCCCATTTTGCTTACCAACACACCAACGGGTTAATTTAACTTACACTGAATGTGAAACAACAGCCACAAAAACCAGCTGTGATGAAGACTTTTTTTTTTTGAAGTCACACGTGGTCCCAAATGACATGGCACCATCTTATAGAACAGTAATTATGAGTAGAGGGCTACATTATTACAGTGTCTTCTCTCTTGGAAACTTACCATACTCATATAACAAGGTAAGAGACTAGAGGGCTAGTAACCTAGGTCCTCAGACTCCAAATCTAGGATTTTTTCCCTCTACTGGGCTGCCCCAGACCAGGTAGATGGAATCTAGGCAGAAGGGAACTAACAGATAGCACTTTGGAATCAGGAAGACCTGAGTTCAGATCCCATCCCTGACAGATACTGACTGTGACTGGACAAGCACCTCAACCTCACCATGCCTCAGGCAACTCTAAGAGTTTCTAACTAGCTGTTCTCCATAGGTAAAGGGAGTTTCCTCATTGGGAGGTAGGTATCTACCCTGATGAAATCATAGGCTCAGATAAAATAAATAAATAAAAATAGAACTCATTAGACCTTGGTTTTCTGAAACAATAGATATAACTCCCCTCCCCCCACCCTACTAACCCAAGCCTGTTTTTTTTTTCTTGAAGTATAACATTACACATATTCAATGTGTTTCTGTTGGAGCACTTACTGACACAGGAAAATCAGTCTGTCTGTGGTTCATTTCACTAACTAAACAGTCAAGTTTATAATGCCTGCATTATTATAGAGAAGAAAAAATAACCCTACTGCTGACTTGAGGAAGAACATTCAAATACTAGGACAAGCATTCCTTAGCTGTGTTTTCCAATCGTTTGCTCCATAGTTTGCGAGGCGGGGGGGAGGATTTTCCTTTTCCCCTAAGGTCAGGGAGAGGAGAAGGAAAACCTTCAAACTGTGGACAAATTGTGCACTTAAAAGGGTGGGGGATGCCTTGGGAGGGGGTGCATGGAGTGAAGAAGGAAGGTTTTTCTCCCTTAAATGTTCATCACTTTGTAGAAAGAATACCAACTCTGTCCTGTTTATTCATGAGCACTTATGTGAGTGTGTGTGTATGTGTGTGAGTGTCTGTGTGTGTGTGTGTTTTAAATAACATTCTTGAAAAGTGGTTGCTATGAAACTCCCTAGTATACAACAGATGGCAGCAAGAGCTATTCTCAGCATTGGGCTCTGAAGCCCTCCACTCAAGCATACCATTAACATTCCTCAAATACCTTCCAGATTCAATGCAGTCCCAGCTTGGCTGCAGACTAGCTTCACACTGGCAGCCCCTTCTCTGGCCTTTTACCATTTCGGGGCTCAACCCAGCTCGCATTGAAATTTGTTATAAATTAATGACTTGGCTACTCTTGGGGAAAGGCTTTCAGAAGAATTTGCTTCCTCTTTTCAACTGTTTTTTTTAGACAGACCAATTTTACCAACAAAACAGCATCCCCTTGTATCCTTAGAAACAAAAAAAATTTAGTGCTTATCTGGTTTAATCATTTTAATAGAGGCTCTTCCATCTCCCAGGATAGTGAAGGAAAGAAGAAACTGCTGAATTGTCAGCTTCCTTTTTCTTCCAAGAAAACAGGGACCATTTGGTTAACTTATTTCAGAAGTTCCATTGTATAGTCAGTCAGATGACCATGCATCCCAGATTTTGTGAAGACAAAGGAAAAATTCCTTTTTCCAACCACATGTCCTCATTTGGGGCTCAGACAACATAGTCACTTTAATATCTAGTCTAGTGGAAGAGTAAGTTGAAAGTACCTGGGTTCTCATGGGTTACCTCCATGCTAATTTGGCAAGTCATTTTGGATCATAGGATGATCACAGACCTGGAAGGTACCTTAGTGGCCATCTGGTCCAACCTGCTCATTTTACAAATGATAAAACTGAGTCCCAGAGCTTAAATAAGTAGTCCAAAGTCACATAGGTAGTATCAAAGGCAACATTTGAATGCAAGTCTTCTGATTTCAGAGTCAGAGTTCTATTCACTACATCAGGTTGCCTCTTGATTTAAAAACCTTGTTGTGCCTTCTACTTTTTCCAAACTAGGATAATGACTAACCTATATCCCATTGTCATGGTAGAGAAGACAGGAGAGGTTTTCATGACAGTCTTCTCTCCTGGTTCTCCTTCTACACATTGGACTGCTTCTTCTCAGTCTACTTTGCTGCTTCTTCATTGAGGTCATGCCCATTAACCATGCATATCTCCCCAGCCTCTGTCCTTTTCTATTTTCCTTCCATTCTATCTCAGTTGAGAATCTCATTAGTTTTCATATATCCAGTTCTCACCACCTTGAATATGATTCCCACAAATATATCTCCATCCACTATCTCTTTCCTGAGTTCCAATCTCACATCACCAACCAACTGTCCTATTGGATCTCTTCAACTGGATATTTTTTAGGTATCACAAGTTCAACATGATTAAAACAGAACTCATCTTTCCCAAACTCTCCCCTTCCCCCAATGTTCCTCTTACTTCTAAAGGCATTACCCCCCCCCCCCAATCACCCAAGTTCATCACCTTGCTGATATCCTTGACCTCCCCCCTAGGATAGTCACAAGGGACAGTACAAGTCAAGTCTTGTCATTTCTTCCTTTATAAAATTGTCTAAATAGGGCCCCTTCTGGCTGACACAGGCTAGAAGACAAAGCTCTGATCACCGCACACCTGAACTACTGAAGTATTTATGGTTAAACCCTCTAACCTCAGGCTCTTCTCCACCCCAATCCATCCTCCATTCAGCTGTCAAAGTGATCCTGCTAAAGTATGGGTGTATCCATGTCATGCCCCTCCCCCCAACTCAATAAACTCCAGCGGCTCCTCTTTACCCCCAAGATCAAATATAAAATCCTCTGGCATATAAAGGCCTTCACAATCTAACTCCTTCCTATTTTGCCAGTCTTCTTACATTATTCTTCCTTACATACTCTGAGATCCGGTGGCCAGGGTCTCCTTGCTGTTCCTCATACATGACAATCCATCTTACAACTCTGAGAGTTGTTTTGGGTTTTGTTTTGTTTTGTTTTGTTTTTTTGAGCCAATGGTGGTTAAGTGACTTGCCCAGCTAGTAAGTGTCTGAGGCTGGATTTGAACTCAGGTCCTCTTGACTCCAAGTCCAGTGCTCTATCTGCTATGGCACCACCTAGCTGCCCCTCAACTCTGAGTGTTTTTACTAGCTGTCCCTTATATCTCGAATGCTCTCCATCATCACTCCTGACTCCTGGCTTCCTTCAAAGCTTAGCTCAAATTCCATCTTCTGCAGCAAATCTGTCTCAGTTCCCTTCTTCCCCTTTCCTCTAAGATTACCTTCCATTTATATACAATATACATGAGTGCATATGTGTGTGTATCATATATAACACGTGATATGATATGTATATGTCATCTCTCTATATATGTACGTGTGTGTGCATCTTATACCTGTGTGTGCATAATTTTTTGCATCATTTTAGCATGAGAGCTCATTGAGGGCAAGGACCATATTTTTGTCTTTCTTTGCATTTCCAGGGCTTAGCACAGGGCCCATCATATAATAAGCAGTTAACAAATGCTTATAGAGTGGAATTAATGAGGCACGGATTATTAAAAACTCAAAGCACAAAATACACAAGGAAGTAAAGCTAAGTCTTCCCAACTACATCAAAAAAGAAAAGTCTGCTAAAGAACCTGAATTATTCAGGCCAGGTTGAATAATTGTCTTGGTCACAATTTGTGCGCTGAGGTGATCAAACAGAGTTGCTAGAACCTTTTGGTGGCTGAGAGCTCTAGTGGAACACTTAGGACATTTCGATGTTTTAGAAAAATGTGGCCAATGCGTGACTCCACAAACAGTCAGCTGCTCGAGGTGTGGTCATTGAAATTTTATCCCCAAGGCTCTCTCTAAAACATTAATAATACCCAAGTGCAATTGACAAAACATTTTTCATATATAGTATTTCATTGGATTATCACAATGACCTCCTCACATACTACTTTTCCCATTACAGAACAAAAACACCAGGTTAGGTTGCTTGCGCAAGGTCAGAAATCTGTAAGTGGTAGGGCTTAATACATGTGATTCCAAGACCAATGCATTTCCAACTGTACTATAATGATTTTATACTAAGTCTTTCACTAGGGAAAATTCACAAATTAGTGCTGAGAGGACACCAATCCCATAATACAAGTTTCAGCTCACAATTTTGATTAAAAGAATTGTGAGAATATCACAAATCAAATGCTAACCAATTTGGAAGGGGGAGGGATGGGGAATGGGAGATGGGAAAGGCAATCGAGATAAAGTGACTTGCTCAGGGTGATACAGCTAGTAAGTATTTGAGGTCACATTTGAACTCAGGTCCTTCTGACCCCAGGGTCAGTGGTTTATCTAGTGCACCACCTAGCTGCTCCTGCAAACCAATATTCTCACTATTGCCCCTCACCCAGTTTGATTTTCATTGGAAAATATAGTCAAATAATCCCCCAAACATAGAAGTGACACTCATCAAATCTAGTATCTTATTATCACCTCCATTCATATCTATCCAGATATGTAGATGTTCCCATCTCAAATCACCAACATATCCCGAAATTTCTTCTAGGTTTTCTGGCAATATTGGTAGGGCTCCAGGAATTAGATTTAGAACAAAATCCTAGCAGGAAGTATAGGTTTACTCTGGCAAACCAGCTCAAAAAATTCATCATAAACCAGGGTGAAGAGGTTACTACTGTATTAGATGCCTTCACTTAAATATCATCTGTTACATGCAGAGTAATCTTTATTATTTATCCCAATAAAAGAAGGTTCACTAATAGCTTTCTCCACTTTTCAAAGAAAGTAGAGTTTTACTAGGTTGTCAGTATTACATGTAGACACTGAGTAGGACCAGTATTATCTATATCCCAGAAAGGCTGGTTAAAATTGGACCCCTTCTAGTGTGGATTTTGTAATAAGACAGAGCCTTTTCAATTTACACAGTGCTAATATTATACATAAGTTTAAGTTAGCCTGATATTTTCTTGGCATATATAAATTTCATAAATGTTCAAATTATTTTATGCATATATAAGTGAATTAAGGAAGCATATTCATCAGCATGGAGGACTCCTGATATAGAAGCTTCCTCTAACGACGTGGATTATAAGTCTGTGACTTAATATGGTGTGTTATATGATTGGCATGATGGAGTGGTTATTTACCCATCAAAGAAGAAGAGAGAAAGAAATAAGGAAGAAGAAGGGAGAAAAAGAAGAGGAGGAGGAGAAGAAGGAAGAGGAGGGGGAGGATGAGAAGGAGAAGGAAGAGGAGGAAGGAAGAGGATGAGGAGGAGGAGGAAAAGAAGGTAGAGGAGAAGAAGGAAGAGGAGGATGAAGAGAAAGAAGATGAAGAGAAAGTAGAGGAAGAGAAGGTGGAGAAGAAAAGAAGGAGGAGGAGGATGAAGAGAAGGGCAAAGATGAGGAGAATACTATATTTCATCACAAAATTGACACAGATTTTATGCCAATTTTTTTTTTTGGTAAAAAAGTGGGGTGTGACCATTATGTGAAGCTTTTAATTAAAAAATTTTTTGTATTGGTATTACTTAAAAATCACTTATTACTAAACTATATCACTGGCAGATGAATTGTACTGTACAATTTAGCTAGCCAGGGGGAAAATGCAAGTCTTAACCATATCACCTGACTTACTCATGACAGCTTCACCTGCCTACCCACTTCCCTTGCACCTATGTCTCTTCATTGGGTTGAATGACAGTACTGTTAATACTGAAGCACTCTAAACAAACCATGCAAGTCTACTTTCAGAAATATACTGACAATGTGTGTGCACTGAGAATTCTAGGCTTGAGGCTCACAATGTATAAGAGATAAATGCAGATCAATATGCTGCAGGTGAATACATTGCTGCTCTGTTTACCTTTTAATTGGCTTGATGAACAGAATCATACCATGTGATGATTATGCGACGAAAGGTTACAAAACAATTTTGGACCTAAAAAACAGGATGTGATGATTATGCCCTGGCTATGATTATGTGGTTGTGATTAAGAAGAAGGAGGAGGAGGAGGAGCAAAGGAGGAAAAGGAGGAGGAGAGGAGGAGGAGGAAATACATTTATGCCCAATCTAGAGTAGCAAAAGTTGCAGCCACAAGCCAACATTGCACCAGGTAAAGGACTTATAAAATAGCATCGGTAAACTGAAATACTCAGATCTCCTACTTAATGCCTCAATTCTAGCTCAACCCAACGTGCTGGCTGCAGCCAGTCCAATCAACTTCACAGGTTTAGATTCCAAGGTCCAGCTGTTGTAACCAGGAAGTGTCTACCCAAGGGATTCAGTTTAACCTTCCCCCTATTCCTTCCCCAGCGTGTAAAGAAGAAAAACTTCTGGTTGAGATGGTAATGCAAAAGATCATAGAGCAACCTAGCTTTCCCACAAACACCCCCATAAATATCCACAAGGGCCCAAGAACGGCTGATGATAAAGAAACCTGCAGGTACAGTTCATCCACACAGAACTGCACTAAAAAGATGGCCAGAAGCCAGAAGAAACAGAGAGAGGTCGAACCAGGAAAGCCATTGCCAGGTCTGGTAAACAGACTTAGAGCTTGAGGGTTCTGGGAGGAGGATCGCACTGGGGAAACCAGGACAAACCTGTAGGGTAAATGAGCCCAGAGCCAGCCAGCACTTTGAGCAAGAACATTCCAAGGGGGTCATGAGTCAGAGCAAGCTGTGGCAATCAGGGCCTGAAGCCAGATCTTGACCCATCAGGGCAGAAGTGGGGGTGTGTGTGCGGATCTCATCCCCATCGGTTCCTGCAGGGGGAGACAGGGCCCACCTATGCTATTCTCAGAACACTGGGAGCCTTAGCACGAAACAGGGCCAAGGCAATACCTGGATACCCAGGTTGTGGAGTCACCAAGAGGCCACAGGCCAGTGTATTTTACAGCATCACCCTCTAGCCTGTCAGGGCTAGCCATGACCAGCAATAAAATCTTAAAGCAAGAAATGAATGTTAGCTTTTAATGTCATTTAATGTTATGAAAAATCTGAATATCACTGACACGTTAATAACAAAAACAACGTCATAGGATTATATTCATGGATGGAGAAAAAGTTTTTATCTAAATACATCATTTATGCCTGAAACACTAAAAAGAATAGGAATAAGCAGGCATTTCCTTAATATAGTAAATACTATCCATTTAAAATCAAGAGTTACTGGGCACACATGTACAAAAATATTTATAGCAGCTCTTTTTGTGGTGGCAAAGAATTGGAAATTGAGGGGATGCCCATCAATTGGAGAATGACTAAGTTGTAGTATATGCATGCAATGGAATACTATTGTGCCATAAGAAATGTTGAGCAGGTAGATTTCAGAAAAACCTGGAAAGACTCACATGAACTGATACTGAGTGAAGTCAGCAGAACCAAGAAAACACTGTACACAGGAACAGCCACATTCGTGTGATGATGAACTTTGATTGACTTAGCTCTTCTAAGCAATACAATGAGACAATTCCAAAAGACTCATGACGGAAAATGTGATCTGCATCTAGAGAAAGAACTATGGAGTCTGAAGGCAGACTGAAGCACAATATTTTCTCTTTTTTGTTTTTCTCTTTTTCATAGTCTTTCCATTTTATTCTGATTCTTCTTTCACAACACGACCAATGTGGAAACATGTTTAATATAATTGTACATGTATACCTTATATCAGATTGGTTGCTATCTTGAGGAGGGAGAACGGGAAGGAGAGAGGGAGGAAAAAATTTGGAACTCAAAAATCTTATAAGTGAATGTTGAAAACTATCTGTTACTGGTTAAAAAAAAAGAAGACTATGCTTAATTTCGATCATTGTCTCCAGCTGACAACATGAGAACACTGGGCTCCAGATGTGTGGTGACTCAGCTCTGAGAGGACTTTGAGATTTAGTATAATGTAGTAAACCTTGAGTAAACCTTCCCCCTCCACTCCCTTCCTCTATCCAACTGCTAAGACAGCAATATGGGAGAAGGATATAGCATGAGTTAAAAAGAGTTTCTGGCTTGGGTTCTTTGACTGGACTCTCATGTGGTAAGTAGGGTGTTCTCTCCCTCATATCACTACCATTTCCACATGCAATGTGGATTCAACTAGATGAATTTGTGCCTGAGCTCCCAGTTGCTTTTTCCATTCCATGTTTCCTTTCCTTAGAAGATCAGACTTAAGATGGGGTAGTTCTTGTGAGTTTAAAAAAAAACCAACTCTGGAGGTCCTGGATACAAGAAGAAGAGCCATTGGTTGTAGAAGTGGCAGAGTTCAGGTTTGTAATGGAGAGGTAAGTGAAAGTGAAATGCAAAATAACTAGTTAGCAATTCTGCACAATTGTTCAAGTTCTAATGAGCTTTAAGTATCAAGTATTGTAACAGCAGGTACAAGTTACTAAACCTTGTTTAAGTCATTAAATTCACTTAATGTCATTCTGTTAAATGCACCCTGTGAGTCTGACATTTTGTATTTCTTTTGTGTGTAGGGATAAATTACCCATCTCACACCTCACTCATATTGTACATAGTACCTTGAATAGCTTTTTACTGCTCTCCTCCCTGCTTTTGGGGAAAACTTTAGATATGAGCTATAATCTAGTGAGTTATAAATGAAACCTTTCCTGAGAAGCAGGGGTGGGGATCTGATGAATTACTGAATGTGAGAATAAAGAGCTTGGTTTCCTCTTGTTAGTCACTGGGCTCCTGAATTCTGTACCCACTCCAGACCATATACCAGGCATAATACCCCAGCTTCCATGAGTATAGAAGCAGTTTCTCAAGATTAAACTAGTAAGGGAAGGAGAAAGGGACATAGACCTAGAGTTAGGATATTTGGATTTGGGAGGGAAGAGTTATGGTAATACTAGGAGGTAGGACTAATCTTCTTCACTTAGGATACTCAATTCTTGCCACATACTTTCCATTTCCCAATGGTGCCTTCATAAATGGATATTTCTAAGAGTGTGGTTCAGTTGAAAAAGACCCTAACAGAAACAAAACAAAAAGTAAAATAAATACAAAAACAAAGGGAAATGAAAATGAAGTGAGATCTATAAATATAACATAGAAATAGAACAGGAGGAAGGTCAATATGATACGCTAGTCTAGAGGCTTAACCTTAATGAGGGACAAAGAGAAAATTAAAAAGGAAAGAGTAAGGTATACTTTGTGAATGGGAAAACAGAATTCAAAACAGATTAGAAGGGGATAAAAAAAAGGAGGAGGCCAAAGTAAACAAAATTTTCCTGGAAAAGGGTAACATAAAAGAATTCTACTTAAGCTAAGAGTTCAGAGAACATGAGAAGGCAAAATTTTAACCATGCTTAACTGGAACATACTTATCATGTCTCTATCCAGATAAGAAAGTAAAGGGTAAAAAATAAGAGGAAAAATTAAAAATAAGCTCGACAAATTTATGATAGGGCAGGAGAAAGGATCTTATGAAAATAGACTGACATCAATGTTATATAAGTAAAACAAATAGCAGGGGTGAAGAGTTGACTTAAAAGATGAAGGGGATAAAAAAAATCATACAATAACCAAACATGAGATAGAGAGGATCATGGGGGGGGGGTTAAAATGGAGAATTTTGATTACATTAAATTAAAAATTGATACAAAAGAAAAATTATGAAAAATGCAATCTAAATTACATATTGTGATGCACCGATATCTATCAACAGGTAAGTGTGTGTATATGGGTCAATCCAGTCAACCACTTATCCCACGCCATTTAAACTAACAACATACTCTAGACCTGATATCTTCATCAGGTAACAACATTTCTACTGAATCAAACAAAAACATTAAATGGATTCTTTGTGGGTCTTCTATAAAATAGCATACAAATTGGAAGCCAATAATCAAGTGTTTGGAAGCTAGAGGAGAGAATAGTTCTAGCCAAGCTCCTGAGAGGGAATTGCTTGGGGCAGGTGGAGAAGGGGAGCCTCTGTCTCCTTTTCTCTCTCCCCTTCTGAACAGAGGAAGACTACATGAACTTCCCATAAATATACTAGCAGTATGCCTGGAGCATCGGTGACTGGTGGGAGTGTTTGTACCAAGAACAGAAGACAAACTAGACACGTTGAAGAAAGGAAGCTTCAGGACTCTAAAAAGGGCCCAGCAGAAAACTGCGTCATACCTAAGGGGAATAGCATGAAAGCCTCATGAAGGGAAGAAAAGAGTTTCTAACAAAACCACTTATGGGAGGTGTGAGTTACCCTCTTTGCTTCTTTTACTGGAAGCCTTCCCAATTCCCCTATTAGTGCTAATGTCTTCCCTTTATTTATTTCCTATTTATCCTATATATAGCTTTCTTTGTATATATATTTGTTTGCATGTTGTCTCCCTCATTAGAGGGCAGGGACTGTTATCTGCTTCTTTTTGTATCCCCATTGCTAATCAAGTGCCTGGCACATAGGAAGTACTTAATAAATATCTATTGATGAATCCATTGATTGATATTTGATCTCAGCTTGAACCCACTTTCCTCTGGACCATGTCTATACTTGTGAGAGAATGTGCCCCTGGCATAGTGGGGATATTTGTGCCAATTACTCTTACCAGACCATCTTAGTAAATAATTGTTTCTAGAAGCTAATTAAGTCTGGCTGGCAAATTTACATCAGCTGATAATCACATCTATGGGGACTTATGTGCTAACGCAAAAGACACTTCTCCACCCCACCCCACCCCCTAGTTCTTGAGGTTCTCCTATAACCCTGAAGGCAGAAGTAACATCTGCCCTCTGGGGACCCAGACTGTGAGTAGAGGTTGGTATAATATTCCCAGAGTATGTGCTACAAATAGATGCAGAACAACTTTTGAACCCCCTAAAACATAGGGGAAAAAGGCTCATTCACAAAATGATAGAAGTTTGTACCCCAAAGCTAGCCTTATTTACAAGGGAGGAGCATTAGAAAGTTTGCCAATAAATATAGAGGCAAAACAAGAATGCCTCTTAGTGCACTGTGATTTAGTGATACTAGCAACAGAAAGGAGAAAGACATTAAAGGTATAATAAACATCAGCAAAGGGGAGACAAAGCTATCCCCATTTGCAGATGACATGATGGCTTACTTAGAAAATTCCAGAAAATCACCAAAAATCTAACTAAAAGATAGCTTTTGCCAAATAATAGTGTACCAAATAAATCTACAAAAAGTTGTCAAAATGTCCATAAAGCACTAACAAAAATAGAAGGAAACAATGGGAAGAGAAATCCCATTAAAAATAACTACAAAAATATCTGCATAACACCTTACTAAAATACACTCAAGATTTACACAAATGGGATTCTAAAATAATTTACAGGAATAAAAGAGATGGAAAATCAATAGGGGTATATATTATCCATGTTTGAACCATGTTAATATAATAAAAAAATTACCAAAAATTAATTTATAGATTTAGTGCTATACCAAACCACTAACTAGTTACTTTGTAGAGTGAGACAAAATAACAAGCTTAATTTGGAGGATCCAAAAGTTTAGAATCTTTTAATAGAAATGGACATAGAGTACTACATTTTAATGCTGTAGTCACAAAGACTATTTGGTGTTCACAAAAAAGAGAAAAGTTGACCATAATAGGTAAACAAGAATAAAAAATAAATTCAAGTTAGTGTTCAAACAGTTGATAGCTAAAACCCCAAGCAATCTCCCTGGGAAAGAATTCAGGAAGTGCTACTGGTGGGTGTTGGGGGAACAAAAAACAAACCAGAAAGCAATTTGGTAGAAACCAGATTTAAACCAATATCCTAAGTCAAATAATCTCAAAATGGATACATAACTCAAATATAAAAGGTCATATTATTTTTTTAAATGGAAAGGAAATAGAGATATCTTTCTAAACTCTTGTGAAGGAGAATACTCTTTCTTTTTTCCTATTTTGAGAGGCAATTGAGGTTATTAAGTGACTTGGCCAGGGTCACACAGCTAGTAAATGTATGAGGCCAGATTTGAATTCAGGTCCTCCTGACTCCAGAATATTCCTAATCAAACAAGGGAGAAGGTATATGACACAAATTGAAATACATTTCAGACGTGAAATTGATTCAGCAGGAATAAAATCAATGCTGCTAAGAAAGGAAACTGTACTAAGGGTATAACTTCTTCATATTATATTTCTTTGATAATATCCCAGGTATATAGGGAGTTAACGAATTCCCTGTAGATAATGAATGTTTCTCATAGGGATGAGTAAATGGTTTTCCAAAGGATTGTATGCCATTAACAACCATATAAAGGTTACTCTAACTCACTAATGAGAGAAACGTAAATCAAAACAACTCTTAGTTTTCTCCTCACACAGAGAAAATTTGATAAGATGACAAAAGATGAGGAGAGGCTAGAAGAAAATAGGTGTGTTGATCCAGTTAGTGGAGTTCTAAATTGGTCCATCTATTCTCAAAAACAATTTGGAATAATGCAAAAAAAAATAAGTGACTAAAATGTTCATACCCTTTGATTTATGTCCCATATATAACAAAACATTCACAATGTAGTGTTTGATTGTAACAAAGAACTAGAAACAAAGTGTGTGCCCATCAACATAGGAATGCTTAAACAACCTGTGCCACATGGACATAATGAAATGTTACTGCATTGTAAGAAATGAATATGAAGAATTCAGAAAAGCATAGGAAGATTTATATTAACTAATACAGAGTAAAGTATGCAGAATCAGGAAAACAATATACATTACTAAGACAATCTAAATGAAAAGCATGATTAAATGAAACCAGTTTTAATAACCAAGCATGGCTCAGAAAACGTCCTTCCTTTTGAGAACCATAGCTGCGATGACATTTGCAAAGTTCTTTGCACAGTTCCTGGCACACAGTCGAAACTTAATGAATGCTTGTCCCCTTCCTCTGTGGAATGTTATGCATGAAGTCAGACATGGTTGATGCATTTGTTGGTTTTCTTGAACTCAAAATAATGTTTATTTTTTCATTATAAGGGAAAGCTTCCTGAGCAGGGGAGGGGGAAGGAGGTATATTGAGAAATCAGAATGATGTAAAAGCAGAAGATACTAATAAAATTTAAAAGGAAAACATGTTTGTGACTTAGCAGAAAAATTCTAGGCATCTACTTGAGACACAAAGAAATTCAACCAAGATCACCTAGCTATTAAGTGGCAGAAGCTTCGAACCAGGTCTTTCTGACTGAGCCCAACACACTGCCCATTAATGACAGCTCTTATACTAAGTTAAAATTACTTCTACCAGTGTGCCTGTGAGGAGGGTTCCAATTTTGGCAGTACTTTCCTTCGTTAATTCACACTTACCACCCTCTCAGCATCAGAAATGTTACCTTGTCTTAGTGCATTCACAGATAGTTGGAATATTTTCAAATATTTAAAAATGAATTCAGAATGAATTACAAAAATATTTGATTTTTTTTCTCCTAACATGGAAAAGTCTCAGAATTTGGCCATGAACATAAGTACAAAAGACATATCATCAAGATTACCTGACACTGTTAAGTGTCTTGGTTTCTCTTGGTTTTGAATGCTTATTGTTTCCTTTTGGGCACCCTCTCTCTCTACCTGTTTGTTACTTAAATTGTTGAAACACCTTCACTTCAGCGCCCTTGTTAGCAACCTAGTGGACAAGGGAATATTCCACCTGAGGGCTGCTAGTGGAGTCGTTAAAGGACTAGCACCTGCTTACATAAAGTTTTCATTTTTTAACATCTCTAAGATAACTTTTCTTCTTTTCTATTACTCCAAAAAAAGCAGAAACAAAAGAGCAATGTTAGTTTTGGTCTTTTACTGAGTCCTAGAATTACAAGCATGCTGACAATAGGCCAAGAAAAAAGGCAGGAGAGGGTAGGTTTAAACGTCCAGTATGTCAGTTACTCACAAGGGAAACGAAATCAGAGCGGCGCACAGGCTTAATCAGAAACCTGGCTTAACATTCGCCAGCAACCGAAATTCAGGTGTTCGCATTCAGTATCCAAACTTTTTCCATGCTACAGAATGGTAGCCAAGTGGCCTAGCTCCTCCCCCAGAGGAATTCACACTGAAATTCACCTAAAAAAATGCTCAATCCCATAAAAGCTGCTGAAAAGGAAAGGCAAGATGTGGCTTTGAAAAGAAGTTCAAAATGTTCGGAAAGGGCAACCAATAGTCTGCTAAACAGAGGCTCAGGTTCTTAGTACAGATTTGATGTCTGACTCAGCTTAGTCACTATCCATTAGAAGTAAAGGTCCTTACGGTTTCTTTTGCGCTTCTAATCAGAGCGGATCACAAGTGAGATTTCTTGCAGTAAGTGCCCCGCTTTGAAGGTTAACAGAATTTTCATACTCCTCTCCTTCCTGAAATATGTACACCTTGACGTGTTCCTTTTCCAAGTGTGACAGAGAGACTATCCGAAAAAAGTCAGGGGTTTCATTAAAAGTGCACAGATCTTAAGCCCTTCTCTAGCTCTCCCCCCCACCCACCCCCGTGCTCCTGCTTCCTCAACACTGCTTATTCTTTCTATCACGATAAAAGTCGAAATTAGGCCACATTGAAATAGCTACTTTAAAAATGGACTTACCTTAAGGAAGCCTACGGAAGACAAAGCATCTGAGACTTCTCATTCTCGTGGTTCATGTGCTGGACAGAGAAACTTGACACCGCGGGCTGAATCAGACACATGGAGGGGGCGCCCGGGGATTTGGGGACCTTGGACTAGCTACGCCCTTCAGCCCTGGGAAACTGGGCAACCAGAGGCCAGCAGAGAGAATGAGCAAGCACAGGTGACTTACAACACCAGGCACCTCAGGGCTGAGCCTTCAGGCAAACAACTGCTCGGATTAGCCAAGTACAAAAGGCAGTTCACATTAGTGCCCTCCTACCAGCCAATAGGCAGCTGGTCTGAGGGACAGCAGCAAAAACCCTGGTGGACGAGGAAATAAACTAAGTGGGGGAAAAAAGAAAAAAAAAGAGACGAATAGCTGTCTGCTGTGACTGTGTGCATGTGGGCCCCCTCATGGGCATTCAGGACTCCAGAAACAGGAGAGAAGTTCTTTTCTAGACTGGATGTTGTAAGGAAGGTCGGTTGTATTGGGTAGATTCTCTCTTACTTCTCCAGCAACCGCAACAGTTCTATTGTTGCTTACTTCTGGAAAAACTAAGTCGCATGCTTTGAAAAAAATCAAAATGAAGGTAAGGAAAAAGAATGGGTTAATGGAGATCTGGATCTTTAACCCCTGAGGACCTAGGCACTCAGGCTCCCTTCCCCTTCTTTGCAGCTAAATAAACTGAATTTTTAATTAGCCAATGTTTCCTCAGACAATATTTTGATTTAACAATCAAAAAAAAATGAGCCAATGAAAGGGGAAAAAAATTCTACCTAGTTTCACTCACTGTCTTGAAGCAAAGAAATTTACTTGAGGAGAAAGCACCACTAACTTAGACGAATCTAATTTTTTTGTCCTCAAGGATTTTATTCCTTTTAGTAATCAAATTATAGGTTTGATCCCAAAATAATGATAAGAATAGTTGACATCTACATAGTACTAAAACCTGACTTTTAAAGAACATTCAAAACATTGAAATAGTGTGGCACCTGCACACTCTTGTGGACATAACTATAGCATCTATACTGTACTGCATTCTGTTCAAGTCCTCATTTCAATCTCTCAGCAGAGGCCTGGAAAGCGCAATCCTTTGCATCTGGACCAATAAGTGCCACCTGATTGAAGTTCTGTCTTTGCCCCAGACTGTAGGGGTCAGCTTAGCAGTCACCATAGCCACAAGGATAGAGAAAAAAGGAATAATAACATCCACGGAGAACAAAAATGAAATTGAGAATGAAAATACCTCTGAAAATGTATGCTTGTCTAATAAATGCAATTTTACCAGCTCACAGCTGGAATGTGAATGGGGGACAAAAATAGCCTCCTCACATGACTTGCAGAAGGTTGAAAGGGAGAGCTTAAAAACAAAGAAATATTTGAGTGGGGAGGGGAAAGAAGAAATTGCAGTACATAAGCACATGCCAAATTAGGCAGCATACTGAAGTGTCAATAGGTTTATTTCCTAAATAAAGTGACCCAGAAAGCTGGCTTCTATTCAAGACACTCACAAAGTTGGGGAAATTCTTTTAGTCAAGAATGCTACTGTGTTTTAAAGGAGAAACTGGTTTTATTTAAGGACTGTTTCTTTATCAACCACAAATGCTGGTCCTCCAGAACGTCCCATTTGAATTGTGGGGCTATCTATTATTCCTACAATGAGTGACATCCAAGAAAAGTAATTTGGAGACAGATGTGTTCCTTTGAGGGAGGAAAGGTAATGTAAAGGGGTGGGGGGGAATGTAACCTTACAGGAAAATGTGTCAAATATCACTGAGAGTGGCTCAGCAATCACATTGGCCAGTTCTTTTAGGACTTAAGAATCTGAGCCCGGTGACTCAAATTCATCAAGGGCAGCTAGGTGTTCCCTTATTATCTCACTTATCTTGGGTATCAGCTCCCCGTTAGTCATTTTTGCGCTGTTGGTCTCCAGTCTAAAGGTCACTCTCCTTCCCAGAGAAAAGATTGGTTTTTTACAAAGTCAACTCTTCAACTTTTTCTGGAATTCGGAATTCACACCACACATGGATACTTTTTTTTTTTTCTTTTGGGCTAATTGAATTACACTTCCTTCTGTACCATACTGCAGCTAACAAGTCAGAGTTCAAGAGCAGCTGGGTCAGGGTTGTCCCCCTTGCAAGTGTCAGATCTAACACTCTGTTGCTGCTGACAGTCAACATTCCATTTCCACACTACACGTTGACAAAAGGTGATGTTTGAGATTTGTTTCTCACAGCTGGCCATATAAAATGAGAATGACCAACCATCCCCCTCACTAGCAGAGGCAAGCATTCGTTTAGGTCTGAGAAGTTAGCTCATTGAAATACTTCATATTCCTTCCAGTATGGCAGCTGTCCCACATAGTAATCCAACCCTGTCCAAATTGGGAGACTCATGATGATGTCTTCAGGTATTTGCTGTCTGAATGCTGTGTACATTCTATCTGTCCTCATGGATGCTATGTAAGGTCAGGAAAATTATACCATAAGTATAAAATATAGAAACAATCACAAGAGCCAAGCATTCACCAGACAGAGGCATTTCATAATTATCTCATGGGCAAGCCAGTCCTAATTAGCAGAGAGACACTTCTGTTCACAGAATCACAGGCTGAAAATTGAGGGGTGATCTCAGTGGCCATCCAGCCCAAAGCATAAACCCATTATGACTTATCCAACAAGTGTCATCCAGCCTCTGCTTAAAGACCTCTGAGACAGGGAAATCTCCAGCTCAGGAGGAAATCCATTACACTTTTGGACAGCTCTGTTAGTCCTTCTGGACATCCATGTTAATCTGGCCTCTTTGGGGTTTCTTCCTATTGTTCCTGGTACTTCCCTTTAGGGCCAAAGTCTAATTCCTCCTCCATGGGACAGTCTTTGATACTTTAAGAAAGCTAGCGTGCCCCCTTAAATCTTTTCAAGGTTAAACACGTTCAGTTCCTTCAACAAGCTTCATATGACATGGACTGAAAGCCTCTTACCATCCTGGTTGCCTTCCTCTAGATGCTCTCTGGCAATGTTCGTCTTAAACCGTGGTATCCAGAACTGACCACAACACTCCAAATGTAGCCTGAAGAGGCCAGAGTGTAGTGGGATTGCCACCTCCCTGTCCTTGGAAGCTATGTTCCTCTTTAATGCAGGCCAAAATCTCATTGTTGGGTTTTTTGTTTGGACTTTCTGACTCCTACTGATTTGCAGCCCATTAGAACCCCCAAATATTTTTCAGAACAACTGTTGTTTATCCATGATTCCTCCCTCTTATACTTGCAAAGTAGAATTTTTTTGTACCCAAGTGCAAGACTTTACACTTGTTTTGTACCCAAGTGTAAGACTTTACATCGTTTATACTGTTCCTATTATGTTTTGTCTTATTTGCTAACCTCTCAAGATCTTATTGGTCATTCAATATGTCATTCATAGCTTATTGTCCTCAGCAAACTTGGCTTTATCCAAGTCATTTATAATAACATTAAACACCGCAAGATCAAGCACAGATCCCTGGATTACTCCACTGTTGACCACTTACCAAGGTGACATGAAACCACTAACAAGTACTCTTTGAATCCAGGCATCTAACCAATTTAAAATTGATCTAATTGTATTATTGTCTAGTCATACTTTTCCATGAGAATAGCATAACTGACACATTTTCTCAAAAGCTAACCATCTCTGTAACAATCCATTCTAGAATTTTCCCAGAAATCAAAGTCAAACTCACTGGTCTAGGATTTGTAGATTTTGCTCTTCTCTCTTTTGAAAAGCAGATTTGCCTTACTCCAATCTTATGGTACCTTTACTGTTTTCCCATGACCTTTCAAATGTCACCAACAGCCATCACGTCTGCCATTCTTTCAGGACTTGAGTCCATCTGATCCAGTTGTCATCAGGCAGCTTAGGTGCTCTCTTGCAATCTATTTATCTTGAGCATCAACTCCTGGAAAATCATTTTTGTTCTGTCATTTCCAGTAAAAAAGTCATTTTCCTTTGAAGGGAAAACAGAAAGAAATAAAAGTAGAGCAGCTCTTCCTTCTCTCTGTTGTTAGTTATTCTTGTCCCATCCACCTTGAACAAAGTTTCTATTTTTTTCCTTTGAGCCTTTTTCTCTCATTGTAGCCTAAAAGCAAGCAAGCAAACAAAAACAAGCCTTTTTTTTTTTGTCCTCAACTTCATTCAGTTCTGAGCCTTAGCACTCTTCACCATCTTTTTACAGGACTGGGCCATGTTCTTATATTCATTTTCTATTGCCTGACCTAGTCTCCATCTTACACGCCTACTCAGAAACAATGTCCCAAAAGTCTTAGAGTAATTGGGACCCTGTGTGTGTGTGTGTGTGTGTGTGAATGAATGAATAAAACATTTATTAGGCTCTCACTACATGCAAATTAGGGTGCTAAGAAAAATAAAGACAATTCCAGCTCTCAAGGATCTTACATTGTAATGGAGGAGACTATATGTGTGTGTATATATATATATATATATATATATATGTGTGTGTGTGTGTACACATATACACATATATGTATGTATATGACATGTCAATGTATATATGTATATGGAAAGTTTCATCAAATCAGATGGAAAGCAGGCATGTATTGCTGACAACCAGCTGTCCAAAAAAGTCCTGGGACACACTATTAAGTTTAATCTGCATTATTAATATTTTCTCCATCACTTTCTTAAGTCTAGACAATCAACAACACAATAAATCAAACCCTGATTTGTAGCCATGGTGGATTTTCTGAGGCAAAAAGGCTCACTCTGAAGATTGAGCTATGGCTCATTGAGCCAGCTTAGGGGGAAGTAGCAAAACATTGCTAAGGCTTCTTCTTTACTGTCATTTCCATTGATAAAATCCTATCAGTTTCAGACGTTGAAGCATTTGACAATGCCAAGGTCTCTAGAGTCAATAACTTTTTTTCCTGGTTCTTCCATGGATGTGGCTGCAGTTCCAAAGGAGCAGTTGACAGATCGCATCTCCTTGGGGACTGTTGCCAAGAATGACAGCTGTAGGCAGTGGGATGGAAGCTTGGCTATTCCAAAGAGTCTAGACTTCAGAACCCTGGGTTGTCTACATCAGGGTAGGAGGGGAGATGGTGATCAAGGTGGTGGCTGGCCCATAACCCTTCGGGATGCCCTGCTATATATACTTTAAGGTGAGTTCCTTAGTCATCCACCTTAGTCTCTACAGACAAATCCTCTATTTTCCCCTCCACACTGGAGTTGTTTCCTTTTATGTATTTAGTATTTCACTTTTGTGTATCTCCCATCCCCCTGGGCTGATTTTCCCTGAAGCATTTTACTTTCTCCCTGCCCCACCCAACTCCCTCCCAATTCCTACCAACCTTTCTTCTGAATCCTTTGAAATCTGTTTTCCTGAAAGGAAAGAATTTGATTTGCTAATCCGATCTCAAATTACACTGGGAGCTGAAAGAAGAAACCAGGAGATACTTAATTTGGATGCAATAATCATTTTAAAGCACCAGCTATGAAGAGTTTCCTTTAAATAGTAGGTATGACTTTGACGGGAACAAATCTAGAGTGATGCCCAGCTTAGTAGAAATCAGCATTGGTAAATCTACATTTTAAAAGGTTTTGTTTTAAAGTAGTTTTTATTTTTTTGGTATGGCAAAAAGGATTGTAATGAAAAAATTTCAACCAGGAAACCCCCAAACAGAAATAATGCTGTGTAGACAATAGCAGACTTGAACCTAAATGGAACTTGTAATAATAATAATGATTTTAAAAATCGAGTATACCCCACCTTTTAGAAAGAAGACCTTGGATTTTGTTGGCAGGTTCAGGAAGTTCTGCATCCCATATGTAGAGAGACAAGTCTTAGAGAGTTGCCTAGGGCACAGAGAGATAAGACTTATAACCAAGCCTCCCTGCCTTGAAGGCCAGCTCTCAATCCAGTAATTTGTTTTTCTAGTATACCAGAAAGCTCTTAAATAAAGGTGCACAAACCCTATTGTTTTTAAACTAAATTGTGTGATAGGATATTAGTTTCTATTCATTATTGATAGTTTGAATATTAATTTTTGGAAAAAACCTTTATTTTTAGAAGGTTTTTCTTTACATAGTTCAACGCATTTTGTAGGTATTATAGCATTTGGGAGCTCCTTCTAATTCTCCTGAAAATAGTGACTGATTAAATGGACTCATTTGATAAACATGGATACCAACAACTGATCTCTCGTTCCTATGGTTCTTCACAGTTGTTGTTGTTTTGAATCCTTTGTTTTATGAAAGGACCAATGACATCATGGGGTGATGTTTTGACTTGCCCATGAATTAGATTTAAGTGATGCAGAGTTGCACAAAGTCAGCAGCCTCACTCCTTCCAAAGTCATTGAAGTCACTCTGTGGCAGGATAAGAGTCTAGACAACTGGCAATGTCCCTGAATGCAGCAGATGACTGGTGTCTTCAATGTCTAAGCTCTAAATGCTCCACGGTCCCTGCTTCAGCTGCCTTCATGTTCATTGGATCAAATTGTTCTCATCTACCTGTTCTGCCCATGATTGGGATGGACATCCCCCTAACTCAGTGACAGATTTGAGGGCTGCCAGTTATCCTCAACATGGGTTAGCCCATCCTCTGAGTTGGTTTTACTGGAATGTGATCACTGCTCATGCTACAGCTTCTTGGAGCCACAGGTGAGAGCTGGGTGATTGGTTGGACACCAAAGGTGGATGAGCAGCCCAGAAAAGGACTCAGCAAGCCCTCACACCAGAGATGCTAATCTTCTCTTAACACACCATATACCCCAGTAATCCTGTGAAGGCAGCATAAATCTTGTCCTTCCTCCACCCCCCACCCCAGGAGGAAACAGGTTCAGAGAAGAAAAATACCTTAAATTCACACAACTGATAAGTGTCAGTTAGGATTAAAATTCAGGGCCCTTTTTCAATATATGCCACTCTGCTAGGTATTAAGGAAGATATGAAAATAAAAAGCTGTGAGTACCTGCTCTGCAGGAATTTACAATCTATTAGATTTTCCTGGAAGGGGTTGAGAGGGGCCCTTGTCTCATAATCACACAGGTTATGTACCATAGTTCATTGAAAATCTTCTGCAGGCTGGAGGAGGCTTAACATTGTAGGCTAAACATTATGAATGATGAGAAATGCAGCTTATTGAAAGAGAAAGATTTAAGTGGGAAGTCTTAAAACCTGGGAGATTCTTGATTAAAGGTAAACTAGGTCCAGATAAAAGCTTTTTTGTCAGTCATCAGATTAAAAACTAAAAAGAATTTATTGACATGAAACTGGGGTTCTTTGCTAATCCTCTGGCAGTCCTGATTCTTGGTTGTCTTCCATTTAGCAGAAAAGCTAATTTGGTGCTTTAGGCACCAAATCAGGAAAGCTACCTTTCCCTCTAACTGGATTTTGTTAAAGACTTCCAGATTCTCCAAATTAAACTAAAGAAGTGTGTCTACATCACCCTCTGGTGGTTGGACCACCCCAATAAGGTAAAACTCTAATGTGAAGTAAGCCAGAGATCAGCTTTACCCCAAGCATGCTCTCTAGAATCCATGGAAATGAGATTTCGATGAGAGTCCCACTCCTTGTGTCAGGACAACATTTCATTCCTTAAAAATACTTTAAAGCAAGGTACACAAATTTAGTTCAGAGCAAGCTTTCTTCCACTATTACTTAAAATCAGTTCAACATACAACAGTGTATGAATCAACACAATTGGGTCTTTGTTTCTAGGTAAAACCCTTCTTCCTCACTCAACTCTGTTTTGTCCTTTCTTCGCTTGTTTTAAATCCTGTCTTTGTCTCTTAACTACTTGTGTGACCTTGGGCAAGGGACTTGGCTTCCTGGGTCCACATTTTCCTCCTGGGGAGGGGAGAAGGAACCTTCCAGCCTTAGATCTAGGACCCATTGATCTCATTCCTATCAAGAATCCTGAATGTTTTCACATAAACTCTAGAATTTCAGTGTGGAAATCCTTGTCTGCTTCATATAAATATTCTAGGTCTCTGCCATCCTTCATTATACATAATACCTTTTATACAACATACACACAGAACACTTTTTACACAAAAACCCCTTTTACACATGGGCCTCCCATCCTAGCTAACCAAGGTTCAAGATGGAGCCATATCCTTTCAGAGTAATAGCTTATGAGTCCCCACTGAGTGATTACTTTCTCTTGTCAGCCAGGGGACATGATAAAAGCAAAAGCATTTAACTGAATAACAGTAAGAAATGTTGAAATAGAATACCCCTAAACCTTGTGGGTATTTATGGGGCAGCTAGGTGGCACAGGGATAGAATGCCCTCCCTAGAGTCAAGAAGTCTCATCTTCCTAAGTTTGAATCTGGTCTCAGACACTTACTAGCAATGTGACCCTGGGCAAGTCACTTAACCCTATTTGCCACAGTTTCTTCATATGTAAAATGAGCTGGAGAAGGAAATGGCAAAGCACTCCAGTATCTCTGCCAAAAAAACCCCAAATGGGGTCATGAAGAGTTGGACACAACTGAAAAACAACTGAACAACAACAGATTGGGTTGAAAGCCTGCTTCTAAGAGATTGAGATGGTAGAGTTGATCATGGTCAAAATGTCAAACTCCCAGAGGAGTTCAAGGACACAAGTCATGGGTTTGTGCTGGACAAGCAGAAGGAAAACTGCTTCTTCTGAGACTGGAGCAAAGGAAGAGAGATGGAGGAAGAGGAATAGACATTGCAAGGTAATGGATATGGGATAAAAGCAAGCTTATGATATAATGTCTTAATTTTTTGAGTCAAATAAGAAGGAATGTCTACCTTTGAGAGGATGGGGGAAGGTCCTGGTTGGTACTGGAGGCTTGACTAGCCACTGTGGCTAGTGTAAGTCATTGAAGAATAAAAAGATTACTTTGTAGCAGTGAGAGCGCAGTTGAGATTAGATAACAAAATGATATGGGAACCAATAACCATAGCTGTATAAATTTTTGATAACTCAAGTCAGAGTTGGGAGGGGGCAGGGTTGAGCAGAGATAGGACAGAGTCAAGGGAATCAAGGCTAGAGAACATTATGTTGTTCAACTGGTTAACCAAGGCTCAAGATTTCAAAAAGAAGAAAGCAAGGCCATAGCAAAGGGAAGTCTGACAAAGTAGGGGATCAGGGCTTTGACTAGAGGGCCTGCTAAGGATATAGAACAGATTAAGGAAGAATAAGGAGAGATAGATGAAAGAAGATAATCAAATGACATTGTACTAATTTCACTCAGCCTTGGAAGACAAAAAAAAAAAAAGCCTATTCACTGAATCCCATAGTACTATATGAAATTGTCCTAGCCAACAACATTGGGGAAAACAAAGTGGATGAAAAATATATATTGCCTAGAGTTATACAGCTGAGTGGGTAACTCATTGAATTAAAGTTCTGCTTATGGACAATGAGGTTGATTCAGAATTGACTGTTGACCTGGACTGTTGCCAGTGTTTTTTATTGTTAGTCTCCCTGCCTCAAGTTTCTCCTCATTCCTGCCCATCCTCCACTCAGCTGTCAAATTGAACCTTCTAAAGCACAGGTCACCTCACCCTTATTAATAACCTCCTGTGGCTCCCTATCATCTGAAGGATCAAATATAAGATTTTCTCTATGGCATTCAAAGTCCTCCAAAACCTGATCCTCTAATATCTTTCCAGGCTTCTTACACCAACATACTCTGTGATCCAGTAACACTGGCCTCTTTGTTGTTGGTCAAACATAAGACACTCCATTTCCCAACTTCATTGTCTATTCCTCCTTAACTGAACTTTCTCCTTCATCTCCATCTCCTGGTCTTTTTGGCTTCCTTCAAGTCCCAGCTAAAATCTCTTCTACAAGAAGCCTTTTCTAATTCCCTCTTAATATTAACACTTTCTCTTGGTTGATTATCTTGTATATATATATATATATATATATATATATATAATTTATGCATAGTTGTTTATATGTTGCCCCTCCGCTTGCCCCAGATTAGAGTGAGGTCCTTAGGACTTTTTTTGGTTTTGGTTTTTGCCTTTCTTTGTATCCTCTACACTTAGCATAGTGCCTGGTTCATAGTAGACACTTAATAAATGCCTGTTGATTGACTGAATACAATGATATTAGGCTGAATCTCATCTGGAAAATTATGTTGTGTTTTTAGTGATCTCAGCCAAATTCCTGGTTGCCCCCCTGAATGAAAACTTAACATGAATTAGACTCTTGGTTATATAATATGGCTAAGAATCACACAAAATCATGATCTCATAACAAAAAAAAATTGCAAACAACCCAAAGATCAAGGAAAGGATGCATACTTCATAATTTTAAGTAGGCTACAGGACATTTCCAATATCGGGAAGTAGCCTGAAAGGCTTTATTAAGGACATGTATGACAAGAAAAGGAGACGTGTTAATCATGGATTAAGATATACATATATATATATATATATATCTCACTTGGCACAGTACCTGGAACATAGTAGGTGCTATGGAAATGCTTATTCCCTTCCTTCCCTTTCATGAAACCAGAATGAAACATAACAGTCTGAATGCTACTCTGCTACCCCCTAGAAATTAATAGACCAGAGAAAAGGTTTTAGCATCTACAGAGGAATTGTAGAAAGATGAGAGAGAGAGAGAGAGACAGAGAGACAGAGACAGAGAGAGACAGAGAGACAGAGAGACAGAGAGAAAGAATGCCTAATGTTTAGGGGTATTTGTCCAATAACAAATTTGAGTTTTACAAATGCTACTGTTGTTTAGTTGACTCTTTGTGACCCCATTTGGGGTTTTCTTGGCAAAGATACTGGAGTGGTTTGCCATTTCCTTCCCCAGTTCATTTTATAGATAAAGAAACTGAGGCAAACACGGTGAAGTTATTTACCCAGGGTCACACAGCTATTTAGTGTCTGAGGCCATATTTGAACTCACAAAGAATCTTTCTGACTCCAGGCCTGGCTTTCTATCTATTACACGACCTAGCTGCCCTTTGACCCAATCATGTCTACGGTAATTCAGGCTTAGGGGCTGATAAGGTGTGAGCAGGGAAAGAGTCAAGGGAATCAAGGATAGAGGACAGTATGTAATTGAACTGGTTAACCAGAAGTCAAGAGAGCTACCATGTTTACTAAATGCAATGGCCTTTTTTCATTCCTTATCCTTCTTGTCTTCTTTCTAGCTTTTGATGTAGCCTCTACCTGGATATGCTCTCCTCTATGAGTTTCCATGACTCTGCTCTCTCCCAGTATCCCTCCTACCTGTCTGACCATTTCTTCTCAGTATTATTTGTAGAATCACTTTTTATGTCCCTAAAGATCTCTCTGGGAAGAAGCTGTCTCTTCTCTCTCTCCACTATTCCTCATGAATTACATCACTTCTCAGGATTTCAGTTATCATTTCTATGTAGATGACTCCCCAAACTGTATATCTAAACCCCTTCTTCTAATCTCTATTCATCATCACCAACTGCTTGCAGGGTGTCTCCCACTCAGTGTCCCAGAGGCATCTCAAACTCAACATATCCAAAATGGAATTCACTATGTTTCCCACTAAACTCACCTCTCCTCCAAATTCCCTATTTCTGAGGCCATCACTATCTTCCCAGTCATCCAAAACCTTGATCTTGGAGTTTTCTTTAGCTCTTCACATACCTCCGCTGTACATTTTCAGTCAGTTGCCTAATTATGTCAAACCTACCTTCACAACCCCTCTCATCTCCATCCCCTTCTCAACCCTTACATGGCCCCCCCCCCCCCCCC
Organism: Phalanger gymnotis; assembly: GCA_028646595.1. Classification (NCBI taxonomy): domain Eukaryota; kingdom Metazoa; phylum Chordata; class Mammalia; order Diprotodontia; family Phalangeridae; genus Phalanger; species Phalanger gymnotis. The sequence continues at coordinate 306,665,327 of CM053623.1, forward strand.
CCGTATTTGGATCCTCATCACCTATTGCCCAGAATCTTGCTATGATCTCCTAATTGGTCTTCCTGCCCCTAATTTCTTCCCTCACCAATCCATTCTCCATAGATCTGGCAAAAATAAAACAAAACAAGACAAAAAAACCCCCAACCCCTTCTTAAGATACAGTTCTCAACATGTCACTCACATGTTCAAGATCATTCGATGACTTCCTTGGCCTCTGGGATAAAATAAAAACTCCTTTAGTTGACATTCAAGGCTCTTCAAATTTTGACTGCAGCCTGCCTTTCCAGATTTATTTTGTTTCTCCCTTTCACATGGTCTGTTTCCAGGCAAACTGATCTACTTGATACCCAGATCCGGAATTCTGTCTTCCGCCTCTAAATATTTGTTCTTCCCATGCCTGGGATGTACTACCTGCTTACTGCCACTTCCTAATATCTTTGTCTTCTTTCTTCCATTTAAAAAAAGTCAATTTATTTTCAGTTCCAAATTCTCTCTTTTCTTCCTCCCTCTCCTTTACACATTGAGAAGGTAGGAAAAATAGACCTTATTACCAGCATGCATAGCCATGCAAAACAAATTTCCATATTAGCCATAAGAGAAAGAGAGAAAAAAGGAAAGAAAAAGAAAGGAAGAAAGGAAGGGAAGAAGGAAGGCAGGAAGGAAGGAAGGAAGGAAGGAAGGAAGGAAGGAAGGAAGGAAGGAAGGAAGGAAGGAAGGAAGGAAGGAAGGAAGAAGGAAAGAGGGAAGGAGGGAGAGAGGGAAGAAGAAAGAAGAAAAGAAAGAAAGAAAAAAGAAAGAAGGAAAGAAGGAAGGAGGAAGAGAAGAAGAAAGAAAGAAGGAAAGAAGAAAGAAAGAAGGAAGGAATAAAAGAAGAAAATATGCTCCAATCTGCACTCTAAGTCCATCAATTTTCTATCTGGAGGTAGATAACATGTTTCTTCATGAGTCCTTTGGAATTGTGGCTGGTCATTGTGTTGATGAGTTTCTACTTCTTTCAAAGTTGACTATCTTTACAATATTGACATTACTGTATAAATTGTTCTGGTTCTACTCACTTCACTCTGCATCAATTCATACAAGTCTTCTCACATTTAGATACTTGTTCATACATTTGCTAATTGTTAGTCATCTCCTCAGTTTCTAATTCTTTGCCACCACGAAAAGAGTTGCTATAAATATTTTTGTGCCTGTGGTCCTTTTCCTCTTTCTTTCATTGTTTTGGGGTATAGACCTAGTAAGTATCACTGGGTCAAAGAGCATATACAGTTTTTTAGCTTTTTGGGAATCATTCTAAATTGTTTTCCACTGTGGCTGCTTCAGTTCCACCAACATTAGTGCACCTATTTCCTCATATCCTTTCTATCATTTATCATTTACCTTTTTTGTCACTTTAGACAATCTGAGGGATGTGAGGTGGTACCTCAGAGTTGTTTTAATGTGTATTTCTCTAATTATTAGTGACAGAGCATTTTTTGCATATGGCTTTTGATACCTCTGATTTCTTCCTCTGAAAACTGCCTAGTCATATCTTCTGACCGTTTACCAGTTGGGTGAATGCCTCTTATTCATGTAAATTTGACTCAGTATGAGAACTTTAACAGAGAAACTTGCTGCAAAAATCCCCTCCCCCCAGTTTCATGCTTTTCTTCTAATTTTATCTTTATTGGTTTTGTTTATGCAAAATCTTTTGAATGTTATATAAACAAAATTATCTATTTTAGCTCCTCTGAGCCTCTCTAGCTCTTCTTTGGTCATGAACTTTTCCCTTATCTATACATCTGACAGGTAATTTCTAAATTACTCCACTAACTTTCTTATGGCATCACCATTTACATCTAAGTCATGTACCCATTTTGAACTTGTTTTGGTATACATTGCCAGATATTGGGCTATGCCTAATTTCTGACACACTGCTTTCCAGTTTCCCCAAAAGTTTTTGTCAAATGGTGAGTTCTTGACCCAGTAACTGGGACCTTTGGGTTTATCAAATACCATGTTACTGTACTCATTTACTTCTGTTTATTATGCACCTAATGCATTCCACTCATCAATTTCTTTATTTCTTACCCATTATGACATTGTTTTGGTGATTATAGCTTTGTGGTAGAGTATGAGGCCTGGTGCTGCTGGGCCCCCTTCATTCCCCCTTTTTTTTAGCATTGATTTCCTTGAGATTCTTAACCTTGTGTTCCTCTATATGAACTTTGTTATAATTTTTCTAGCTCTTACTCTCCATATCTTTTGTTCAATAGTGTGACTGTAAAAATATGATCTGCTACAGAAAATTGTTTTAAAAACCCTTTCCATTTGCTTCTTATGTTTTCATCACAGATATCCTTAATACATAATCATTCTCATCAATATTTTAAACAGATGGAATAGTTGGTACATATGTCAGTTGCTGCTGATGTCTTTCAGCCACTTTATTAAAAGTATTTTCTGTACGTTCATATTCTTTTTGAATCTTTACATCTTAGAAATATCTTGAAAATTATCCCGAGTGCCTTTGAAATTGCATAGTTTTCTGTTTGAGCAAATCCAGATGTTTTTCCTAATTTTGTCTAAGCATGTGCCATTAATACTTTCTCATACAAAGTATGGAATTTAGAGTCCAAATTTGGTGTCCATCAATGAGACTAGATCACTGTAAAAAAAATCCCAACAGAGCTGACTCATCCCATGTCTATTTCTGGTTATCTCTCTATTCATCTAGAAGTATTCTCTGGATAATCTGGTTTAGTCAAATTTAGCACTAAGCTTTCAGCAAGCCTGTTTGCTCCTCAAATTCTTTCCCTATTTTATTATGTGTTATAATACTGATCATAATCTTCTATCATCCACCTTCATAATGTTCTATAAATGAGATAATATTTTAATCTAATTTTCTCCTTCATTCTTGTGTCTCTCCACTTGGCAAGGAGATCAAACCTTGGCTAGTAAAGATGATTCCTTAACTCTTTTGGCATACTCCCAATGGTTCCTATTACTTGCTTAAGAAATGGCAATAATGATTTCCTTTGCTCTTGTCTATTTATTTTTTTCCAAAACAACTTGTTTAAACAGGATAGGTCAGAGCTATTGCAATCACATATGATGCCTTCATCTCCATCAGTCTCACAAACTTTAAGGCGCTGGATTCATGGGTTATTTTAATTTGCCGTTGATCTTGACCTTCACCTAACCAATTGATGAACTGAGGGCACACAGCTGATTCTGAAATGACTTCTATGTCTGTAAATAGTAAGTTCCTCAATGCTACAATATAATCAAGATTTTATGATGTCTTTTGGTCCTCATACCTTCCAATATTTTTCTTGAAGAAAGTGTTAACGGTGTGTGTTTATGAGGCTTCTGAGTAGTCTATAGACCTATTAGTCTCTTTCATTTCTTGATCCCAAATAATATTTTCCAACAGTTTTTTCTTTCCCCCATCTTCCTCTTCGTCCTTCTTCATATCGAAGTCATCAAATACTGATATTTATGTTGACTTGGTTTTCTACAGTCTTAACAAATTCTGTATGGAATTTATCTTTCTTCATCCTCATTGATATATCTTGTTGCCTTTGAGTGAAAGATGAAACTAACTTGGCCAACTCCTTTATTTGTTTCTTAGAGTTATATTTAACAACAACTTAGATCTCTTCTGTTTTCTAGCAAGAATGTCAGTTGGAATATTTCTCAGTTCTTTGTGAACTTGACTACTGGATGAGGATTGCATATTAAGAGTTCTATTAATGTTGTGGATGATTTTCACATTAAAAAAGTGAAAAGGGGCATGTGACATAGTAGAGAGTTGGTCTCAGAGTCAGGGAAAAACTATGTTTAAGTCTTGCCTTGGACACATACTGAATGTGTGATTCTGCACACCCTAGACCAGGGGTGGGGAGCCTGTGGCCTCGAGGCTACATGTGGCCTTCTAGATCCTTCACAGAAGTTTGGATTCAGTCAAAACGCAATACTTGAGGACCTAGAGGGCCACATGTGGCCTTGAAGCTGCAGGCTCCCCACCCCTTTGGCTCTAGACAATTCTCTAAGACTACACATTACAAACAAGTTGCTAATCTGCTTCAGTCAAAGGAGTTTTCTGTTCCAATGAAATCACAAATCTCATTTTTAACCAAAAAAAAACCATATGAATTATGTGTTTCTTAGCAATCCCTGTCCCATGCTCCACTACTTATCAGTCCTTTCCAGGCTGCATTCTTGACTCTCTACCCACACTTTGTCTATAATGTTCCCAAATCCTCTCCAGCTGGAAGCTCACTTTAGCCCTGAATATCACACCTTGGAAACATTCTCTATGCCTTCAGTCTCTCCCTCTGATTGGCTGGTTCCTCCTAGAACCTCCATATTAAGGAAGACACCCAGGTGACTCCTAGACCAATTAGGTCTTCATTCCTCTCCAGGCTGCAATCTTGACCCCTTTCAGACTTTCTCTACAAAGCCATCATTCAAAGACCTTCATTTCCACCCCCCTACTGCTAGCTTCCTTTTATGTGTTGCCAGTTCCCATTAGAATGTAAGCTCCTTGAGGGCAGGGACATTCCACTTGTATTTTTGGTGATTAGCACAGTGTCTGGCACATAGTAAGTGCTTAATAAATGCTTGTTGACTTGACCTGCTGCTGCCACCTGATCACTGCAAAAAGGGAAAAGAAGACACAGATGATTAAGGGAAATATTCCATTTTTGTTCATTTCCTGGATCATCATGGGCAAAGAATTCATTGCCTAGTGTGCAGTATTCTAGTGTTATGCCTCTCCATACGTAACTAGGTTAGTCTGTTACTCTACCTTTTGTGGGCATGTTGTCTCAGAATATTTTTTTATTCAATTTATTGGCATTAGGATTTTTTCCTGTAAGTTTAAAAGATCTTGTTTTCTATAGATAAATCAGGTAAAGATGTCATGATATAGTAGACAGAGTTGGCCTTAGAGTCAGGTAGACTTGAGCTCAAGTTCCACCTGTGAGACATATTAGCCATGTGACTCTGGCCATGTCAATTATAGAAATGCTTCCAGTCGAATACCTGCAGCCATCATTCTGGGAAACAACCTCTCCCTCCTCCCTCCCCAAGGAGCTGCAGTCTAGCAGCTGCTCCTGTGGGTGGTAAGTTCTCGCCACTGAAATCCTTGGCATTGTCAAATGGTTCAACACCAGAAGCTGATGTGATTTTGCACATGTGCAGATCACCTAAGATGGAAACACCCATGAGAGAGATACCAGGGAACCTGCCTCTGAGAGGCATTCTGAGTTCCCCTACCATACGGGTGGGAGTAGCCTCTTTTCATTGGCTATGGAGCTGGAACCAGCTGTATCTTTAAAATTAACAGACTGAAGGTTTGGGAATAGAAGGGATGCACATCATTTAAGGAATAGTAAAAGAAGTTGTGGTATATCCACTACTTGGTCTATTTCCAAAGATGATGAGGGAAAAAGGAAAAGAACCAGCTCTCTTTGCGGTGGCAAAGAACTAAAAATTGTGGAGACGGCCATCAACTGGGGAATGGCTAAACAAGTTGTGGTGTATGATGTGATGGAATACTACTGTGCTTTAAGAAGTAATGAGCTTGATGATCCTAGAAAAACGTGGAAAGACTTGCATGAAATAACGAAGAATGAAATAAGCAGAACCAAGAGAATATTGTATACAGTAACAGCAATATTATTTGAAGAATAACTTGGAGAGAGTTAGTTATTTTGTCTATTATAAATATCCAGATTAATTACAAAGGATATATGAAAAAGATGCTATCTGAATCCAGAGAAAGAACTGATAAATAGAAGTATGTATAGAATAATTTTACACATATATATGTATACCTATTTATGTCTAATGGTAGCCATGGAGGTAAGGAAAAAAAATGTCTACAGGATAATTTTGTTGTATATTTGAAAAGAATAGCAAGTTGTGCATAGTAGATTTGAAGTTTCATGTACAGTTGTCTTTTTTATTGTATTATGTTAGGGAAATGCTTATTTTATTCCATGAATTAAAAATAAAATTTAAAAAAAGAAAAAAAAGAAATGATGAGTGTATGGTTTCAGAAAAACCTGAGAAGACTCATATGAACTGATTCAAAGTGAAGTGGGCAGAATCAGGAGAATACATAGTAACAGCAATATTGTAATGATGATCATCTGTTCTGATCAAGACACCATCCAAGACAATTCCAATGGATCCATGATAAAAAAAAAATAGTGCCATCTGCCTCCAAAGAGAGAATTGATTAATTCTGAGTGCAGATTGAAGCACACTTTTAAATTTTTCTTTATTTTTCTTGGGGTTTGTGAATGTTTTCTTTTGCAATATGGCTGGTATGGAAATATGTCTTTCATGACTTCATATGTATGATCCATATTATACCATTTACCTTCTTAGTTGATGGGAGAGGGATTGGAGGGAGAGAGAGAATTTGGAACTCAAAATGTTTAAAAATGAATGTTAATTTTTTTTACATGAAATTGGGAAATATTTAACAAAATAAAGAAAAATATATTTAAAAGCTAACATCCCTCTCTCTGCAGTTGTGTCCAGGAGTGTAGGTTTTATACCATGCACCAAGTAAGTTGAGAATGGAGGGAAGGATCCCTTTTCTCTTTCACCTTAGGTCCTATTGCCCCAAGAGAGATGGATTTGGGGTTTTGGTCTGTTTCATTTGTCCCTTTCAATTCTAGGCATAGGAGCTTGGGGCATGGCAACCTTGGAGCCAGTATTCCAGGCTACATGTTGCTGCCAGACCATCAGACTTCCCTTAGAAGTCAGGATGCTGGGACATTAGTCCATTGGGCCTTGGAAATTGGTGGGACTATGCTAGAGAGGAAGTGAGTTAAGCTTTGAACTTAATGTTTTTAGGGAGGAATATTCCCCCAGACACATAGAGGAATATTTGTATGTCTATTTTCATTAAACCTTTGAAGATCTCCCTTCAAGCTAGTGACTTCTTTCTGCTGATTATCTCTAATTTTTCCTCTCTCTAGCTTGTTTTCATTGTCTTTTGTCTGTCCTTACATCTCCAGTGCTTAACACAGTATCTTATTAATAAATGCTTATTGACTGACTAAATATTCCTTCATACAAGTGAACCTGACTTTTAAGTGGCTAAATGGAACTGGGGTGCTTGAGATCCCTAAAATTGGGGGAACAGTATCAGTGAGGGCTTGAGCCAATGGTAGAAACTAGACAATCTCCCACCCCACTTAAGGATACCAGAAAATCCTGGAGGATGAATGCAATGTAACACACCTGACTTTCGGTTAGTTACAGACCAGAGTAATAATCACTATTGCATCTTTATCAGTGGAAATGACATGAAAGAGGATGCATTACCATCTGCTTTCACTGCTGCAACCTAAAGCCCCTGGGACCTTTCCATCTGACAGCTATGGAAACTTTCCCTATGGATTATCTTCCCCCTTAGAAAGTGAGCTCTTTGAAAGCAGAGACTCTATTATTTTTGTCTCAGCACTTAGCACAGTGCTTTGCATATAATAACGCTTAACAAATAGTTTTCATTCATTCATTCATTCATTCATTCATCCATCCATCCATCCATCCAACCATCCATCCATATATTCATTCATTCATTCATTCATTTATAGTCACTTAGCTGGTCAGTCTGAGGCAACTCTCTAAGACTAGAATGGATTTTTTTAAAAAGTAAAATTAGAGTAGGTTTTTATGTTAACTTCATCAAATAAGTCTATCATTTTTTCTCAAACTTTCATCAGTAAAAGAGGAAGGCAGTATTTTACTCTAATTTATGTATCTTTAAGCATACCTTCCCTTCCTCCAGCATTATCAGGAAGTCCATCCAAGCAGGCAGTTCTCCTTTATTGAAAGTAACTGCTAACATACGACTTCCCCCACATAACTGAGGGCCTCCATGTCACTAAACCTTAATCTTGATTTTCTAAGTGTTGATATCTAAAGGTATTTGAGCTGAAATGTAGACCCTTGGTGCCAGAATCAATGAAAAAAGGGCTTCACATTTTTGTCTAGTATTTAGAACATATCCCCACCTCCATGGAAATTACAGGAAGTCAAATGGGGATCATATGATGTTACAGAGAACAGGGCAGAGATGCTCCAGCTGATAAGTGGTAGACCAAAGCTGACTGCCTCCCTCAGATTTCAGAACCCCAGATATCTCCCAATCTTGCTCCTTAATGTTTTACATTTATCCCCATAGGTTGGTCGCTTTTGCAGTGTGGGTGGTTGGGAGGGGGATGGGAAGGAAAATCTACTGGTAGTATTGTTGCAAATGTGGTCTCATTCATTTTAATGAGCTGCTTTCTTTCATCTATATCTCTTATAATGTTCATTGAATCGTTATTTGTCAGTTTTAAACTGTAAAGCATATTTGTGTGCTTGTAAAGATACTATGAAGTCCCCTGGGTCTTCTTTTTCTTATACTATTTCTCCAATAACTCAAAGCACTTTATTTTAAATTGCCCACAAATGACATTAACTTAACTTCATAATACTCTTGGGCATAGCCTAATACTTTATAACATTCATGGTTTACAATTGAAGAAACAAAAATGCCTCAGGGAGACAATGCCTCTAGAGTTTGGAAGAGTCCACAGGGACCATCTCAAACACCTCCCACCCAATTTTACAAATGAGGAAACTGGGACCCAGGCAGGGTCCTTGCCCAAGGTCACACAGTTAGTAAGGGTCAGAGACAAGACTTGAACTCATGTCCTCTGACTTCAGAGCCAGAGCCAGATCTTTACTAGACAGGTAATTTTGAGGGCAGCTAGGTGGTGCAGTGGATAGAGTTGGATAGGCTTGGAATCAGGAAGATGCATCTTCACAAGTTCAAATCCAGCCTCTAACACTAGCTGAGTGACCCTAGGCAAGTCACTTAACCCTCTTTGCCTCAGTTTCCTCATCTATAATATGCTGGAGAAGGAAATGGCAAACTACTCCACTATCTTTGCCAAGAAAACCCCAGGTGGGGTATGAAGAGTCAGATACTACTGAACAACAATAAACATGTACTGCAAAGCTCTGGTGTCAATGGGACATCCATTGGACTAACTTTCTGGCTACGTGTCTTAGCCAGTCAATAAATATTTATTAAGTGCCCACTGTGTGCCAGGCATCATGCTAAGTTGGGGGTACAAAGAAAAGCAAAAAACAGTATTTGCCCTCAAGTAGCTATGTCTTTAGGAGAAAATATTGAACAATGATGAGGTTGAGAATAATGGATCCCCACAAGTAAGCTGTTTCTAAACATCAATTGAAAACCTATTTCTTTCATCTGGCTATCTGTGTTAGCATAGGTCCTGGGACGAATGAAAACTGAGACAAGAGTCTAGGAGGAGAGTTTAACAAGCATTATTTTTCCTTTGGAATCCAATTTTTTTTGGGGGGGGTTGTGATTGTGGAAGAGCTTGTCTATTGGCATATACTTTTGTTCTCCATCTGACATGAAGTAGGAAGGATACTCAAGAGGAAAAATATGCCCAGATCTGGACGCATGTTTACCAGAAAGGAAAGTGCTAGAAATTTTTGCACACCCATGAAAATCTTTCTATCTCAACATAATTGTATGTTGATGCCACTTTCTGGCAATCTCCACATCATGCCTTCTGTTCTGGGACCATCATCCAACTTCCCTTTCACTGGAAACTTGGACTCTGCCTCTGGGTCCCCTGGCTCTGAGAGGTGAGTTTTTACCTTCTCTTCCTTGGGTCCAGGTCTCTATAAGACTTCCCAGTTGTCTCCTCAATGTGTCATAGTGCCTAAACTCTGCACCCTGCCTCTTCACAGCAACCCTTCGAGTTGTCTTCCCCTCTTGGAATGTAAAGTGCTTGTGGGAAAAGAGCATATTATCTGTGTGTGTTTGTATACCTGGCACTTAGCACAGTGCCTAGCATATAGTGAGAGTTTAATAAATGCTTTATTTATCTGATGTTGAAAAGATGGGTGAGATAATGTCTGTAAAGTTCTTGGAGTGCCTTAAAACAATTGTATTGTGCAAGTCCAAAGTGTTCTTACTCAGGACTATTAATGGCATGTAAGACACTCAGAGGACAAGATCACATGATTCTCCTAGAACAATCCATTTCTGACATTTGTGATTCAGATCATTGCATCCTTCAATTTAAAGATTTTTTGGCATCAAGAGGGACAGACATCTTCTGTCCTTCCAACCCTCTCTCTCCCTTGCTCATCTCACACTTATTCTTCACTTTCATCAGTGTTTTAGATTCTCAGATTCCTTCCTATTTCCCTTGTCTAAAATCTATGCTGTTCTTTTAGTGGTGGCAAAGAATTGGAAATCAAGGGGATGTCCATAAACTGGGGAATGGCTAAACAAGTTGTGGTATGTGATTGTGATGGAATACTATTGTGCTATAAGAAATGAAAAACCTGGAAAGACTTACACGAACTGATGCCGTGAAATGAGCAGAACCAGGAGAACATGCTATACAGTAACAGCCATATTGTATGATGACCAACTGTGAATGACTTGCCTATTCTTAGCAATACAGTGATCCAAGACAATTTTGAAAGACATGATGAAAAATGCCATCCTTTCCAAAGAAAGAACTGATGGAGTCTAAATGCAGGCTGAAGCATACTTTTTCTTTACTTTCTTTTTCTTTCTTTCTTTCTTTTTTGGTCTGTGTTTTCTTTCCCAACATGACTAATATAGAAATATGTTTTGCATGAATACACATGTATACCCTATATCAAATTACTTTCCTTCTCAATTGAGGGGCAAGGGGAGGGAGGGAGAGAATTTGGAACTAAAATTTTTATACAAATGCTAAAAATGTCTTAATATGTAATTGGGGGAAAATGAAATATTAAATTTTAAAAAATAAAATCTATGCTGGCCTCACTTTCTACTTTTCCCAGTCATTGAGACTAGACTGAGTAAGTGACTTCAATAACACCTTCTTCTTCACTCTTGAATCCTTTCCCCTTTTGACCACCTATGTTTCTCGACTCATGATAACAATAACAACATTGTTATAACAACAATATTATTATTGTTGTTACAGTAATAATTGTCACAACAATAACAACCCTCTCAAAACTCAATCTATCATCCTTGTAATGGTGGGGAAGAAATAAAATGGAAGCTATGGTGATGGTACAGCTTGTATACCCTGAAACCCCTATGGGAAAGCCTGGAAAGAACCCCAAACACTGGCTAATGGCTTCTGGTGATATTACCAATTTGGTTAGCACCCCAGTCAATGTGATCTGACTCATCTAATGGATCCAAGAAACATATGGGGTAATAGGGTTGCAAGTTGTCTCTACTTGAAACCATCCTGATGAAAAGTTGGCCATGGAGTCTTCTTCCTGAATTCAAATCCATTCTCAGACACTTAACAGGTGAGTGACCTGGGCAAATTACTTAACCCTGTTTGCCTCACCTTCCTCATCAGTAAAATGAGCTGGAGAAGGAAATGGCAAACCACTCTAGTATCTTTGTCAAGGAAACCCCAAATAGGGTAATGAAGAGTTAGGCATGACTAAAATAACTGAACAACAAATATAAAAATAAACAACTATTTCAAGAATGAATTTAATAAACAAAGAGTCTGTGAAAAGGAGTCAGATGCAATAGGACTGGAGTCCTTCCTCCTTCCCAACATTCATCTTTGTATTCTGAAGTCGTCTCTGGGCCTCATTTTTCTCATCTGTAAAAAGCAGGTATTGGTCTAGATGACTTTGAACTCTAAGTCTATGAGCCACTGATCTTTTTTTCCCTTTTCTTTTGATACCAATGACACAGCTGTCCTCTATCCCCCAATACATGCTAAATACTGTTGTCCCAAGCCTTTGGCATCACCGAACAGATTTAGGCTCTTCCCACCTCCATCCATCAAACCTCAATATCCTCACACTTTTGCTCCTCCTTTTCTCTAATTACAGAAGAATTAGTAAGTCTATCAGCTACTCAGCAGATCACTAGGATCTACTATCTCAGGTCTTTGCTCCAAGTAATCATCCCTTCTCATGAATGCATCTTCAACCTTTTCCCTATCACTGGCTCCTTTCTATCTGCCCACAAATATTTCCATGGTTATCCACAGAAACAAGCAGCAAGCAACAAATAACGGCCTCCTCATGAAGTTACAGTGTACAATACATATGTTGTTGTTCAGTTGTGTCTGATTCTTCATGACCCCATTTGGGGTTTTCTTGACAAAGATACTGAAGTGGTCTGCCATTCCCTTCTCCAGCTCGTTTTATAGATGAGGAAACTGAGGCAAACAGGGTTAAGTGACTTGCCCTGGGTCACACAGCTGGTAAGTGTCTGAGGCTCTATTTGAACTCAGGAAGAGGCATGTCCCTGGCTCCAGGCCCTGTGCACTATTCACTGCACTACCTAGCTGCCCCAAATAAATGAACAGACCTTTGATTTACACTGGAAAGACCTTTAGAAATGGTCTAAGTCCAACCTCTATATTTTATAGATGAAGAAACTGAAGTGTAGGTTTGTTCAATAACTCCCCTAAGGTGATACAGGTGGGAAGTAGCCGAACTGAGATTCAAACTGAGGTTTTCTGAGTCCACACTCATAGACTTCATTCCCATGAAGCACACTGTCTCACCAAACTAACCTGACCTTCTTGTTGGTTTCAGTAAGACACACAACCCTTCATGGAAAGTGAATGGGATTCAGTGTCAGCTGAACAACAGGGCATCTATTTGGTCTGCTGCCCCTCAATGGCACCCAAACAGTGTGTGTGAGGTTCCTGGGTGCCCAGACCACACTCCTCTGGCTAGCACATTTCTTCTCGGTGAGAGCAAGCCTCATCTACCTTCCTCGGTCTGCTATCAGCGGAGGAGATCTGTGAGTGGCGCCAGCCAGCAGTCATCCGAGAGGCTTAACAGAACTGAGCACAATAAAACTGGCTTCAAATCATAATTTCAAATGGTCAGAGCAGAAAACTTTCTTCCTTTCATTTTCTTTCTTAATCTTGGCCTTCAGCTGGAGAGAGTATGAGCTGATATCCACACATGCTTTTACTTTGCAAAGAAATGAGGCAGGAAACATCCAAACAGCAGCCCACTGTCAATGTCAGCACCCATGTTGGGTTTTCAGTAAAAATCAAAACAGAAACCTAGGCTGTGTTGATACAACTGTCAAGTCCTGAAATAAATCAAAGCCATGAGTTGAGGAATAAAGCATCTTTAATTGAGATAACAGGGTAGCAAACCTGCCACTCTAGGAGATGTCCTTTGGATTTCCCAACCAAAGAGACCCATGACAACTTTTTTTTAGTTTTGGTTGGGGGTGGGGTGAGTGGGAGACAGTAGTAGGTAGCAAGGCTTGGCTGCGAGACCCCAGTGGCCCTTGGCAATCTGGGCAAGGAAAACCACTTCATTCTGGCTGTTTTGCCCTTTATGCCATGAATCCCAATGGAAGGGAGCAAGGACACCAGAAGCTGAGATCCAGCTTGAGCTGGGCTCCCCACAAAGCAACATCCATGAGTGGGGGCAACTTAAGGTGCAGTTCAGCTCAATCTACTCAAGAATGAATGTCTTGGGGCAGCCATGTGGTGCAGTGGATAGAGCACCAGCCCTGGAGCCAGGAGGACTTGAGTTCAGATCCCACCTCAGACACTTACTAGTTGTGTGACCCTAGGCAAGTCACTTAACCCCCCCATTGCCTCCAAAAATAACAAAAAAGAATAAATATCTTAAGAGTAGGAATGTAAGGACATTACTGAAATTCTGACATGACAAAAATCATTTAAGGGAGTGGCAGTCCATATTACACTTGGTATTAATGATTTCTGTGATTATATTAACAATTTTCTGTCACAACAAAGCAATTCAAAGTGAAAAATTTAGCCATCTAACCCACTATAGTCTACACAAGGCCAATCAAACAATTTGACCAAATTTGCTGAACTGTCCCCTTTTTTTTCTACACCCCTTCCTTCCCCAATAGGTTTTTGCATTCCACAGCTAGGCAAAATATCCAGATTGCCCAGATCAGTTCTTGTGTAATTATTAAGGCAGTTAATTAGTTCCTGAAGGAATGGGTCAGCTCTTAGGCTTAAGGGTCCACCCCCATCCCAATTAAGCTGGACTTAAAGTGTGAAACAATAAGAATCTTTTACCCCTTTTTCTTGTAGCCAATCAGAGGTTGAGTGACTTGCCCAGTGTCACATAGCTAATAAGTGTCCAAAGTCAAATTTGAACTCAGGTCTTCCTGACTCCAGGGTCAGTGCTCGATCCACTGTGTCACCTAGCTGCCTCTAAGAATCTTAATAGATAGACACTGGACCTGTGATTTCACTGATATAAGGAGCTCCTTATACCATGAAACTTAATAGTCTCAGAGTTTCTGAGAGATTAAATTGCTTGATCAGGGTCATATGACCAATATATCAGAGGCAAGATTTGAACACAGGTCTTCCTAATTCTGAGGCCAGCTCTCTATCCACTATAAGGGCTGCCTCTTAATATTTTTAAGAGAAGCTAAAAATAAGATGACCAAAGCCCATAATCACTTAAGCTCTGTCTGCCTTATTTTCCTCATTTCCTGTAGAAAGGGAGTGATAGTAACACCTATCTCACAAGGTTGTTGTAAGAATCAACTGAGATATTATTTGTAAAGCTCTTAGTGCCTGGCACATAGTAGGTGCTTAATAAATGCCTATTCCCTTCCCCTTGCCCATCAGATACCTCTTTGTTGTTTTGATGAGTATTTGGTAAAGGTGGGTAGAGCTGTGGCATTTCTTTTTCTATTATCTATAAGACTATACAACAAAATTGTGTTCTCATTGCAAAAGTTGATAAAACTCGGGGATATTTGCAGAAAAATTGAAGAATTTAGTTTGCTAAGAGCAAAGAATACGATCAGGAAATAGTATTAGAAATATATCAAAGTGTGTGACCTGCTTGAGATTATCGGGCGGAAGAATCTGAACCAAATGCAAGGAATTTATTTCAGCAAAGCACGTACAATTTTGCTGAGGGCAATTCTTTTTTTTTTTGTTTGTTTGATTGTTTTCTGACCAGATCTGTGGTTTCATTGGTGAGGAACTTCTACGGATAGAAATCAAGACCTTCTCTGCACCTAATCATTTTAGAACTCTCAGAGGTCCACGGAAAAGTAAAATGCCTTGCCTAGGATCACTTGGCCAAGTTGTGTCAGAGGTAGGATTTGAACCCGGTCTTCCTGACTCCAAAGTCAGCTCAGGACACCATGTTGCCTCATACTCAAATGTTCAAATGGTTCTCATCTATTCAGGAGTTCTCCCCTACAATGCAGATTGTAACCCATCCATGCCTGTGTCACTTATCTATTATCTACTATAAGTTATCCACAGAGGGTTCGCCTACTATGCTAGAGGCCTTCCTCAGTTTCTCCTAACATCACAAGGGTAGGTACCAGTGGGCCACCCTGGCTGTCCACTCGTCATCCCATGTTCTCGCAGTGTGAGCATAGATTTTTCTTTTAATGATGAAGAAATTTACTGTAGAACACATTCTCCAACACCTCACCAAAACTTAATGAAATTTAGGAAAACCCAACTCAGACAACAAATATGAGAAAATTGAACATTTCCTATTTGAGTTGACTTTTGCAGTAAACTGCAGGGCCTTCATGCTCTTCTTCATCAGATCCCAGAATTTCCTCTTTGGGTTCTGGTAGTGCTAGTAGAGTGCTGGTAGAGGTGGGAGGAAGGAGGTACAGAGGGAGCGTTTGGTTGGAGCTACAGCTTTTTCAGCTGTTTCTCACTATTTGGTCCTTGCTATGGGGTCTGAATGGCCAGCACTTTCTGGGAGCTCATTCAGCTTGGAGAAAGAGCAGTGATGGGGGGCTAGAGCAAGAGCTGGAGCCAAAGCTAGAATCTATCTTTTTATTTTTCTTACTGCCATATAATTCCTTGATGACTTCTCTTTGCTCCCATTCTTCTTTGAAGGTCCTTGTTGGTTACGTGTAAGAGCCTGCTCTCACATATCCTTTACTTCTCCCTTACTCATCTTTAGTTCTTTGGAGGCCATAGTGTTCCATGTCTCACTGACATAAAGGACTATCATAAAGCACTGTTAATATTAAAAAGATGGGACTTTGCTTTCATGGGAAGCTGGAGGTTGGGGGCGGGGTTCAGTACAGCAGTTTTACATTTTCCCAAAGCATTCCAGCCCATTCTCCTCTTCCTGTTCAACTCTGGTCCCAGTTAGTTGTCCATAGTATTGTCTGTCCCATTCAGCAAGCGGATAGAATGTTGAGCTTGGAGTCAGGGAGACCTGAGTTCAAATCTGGCCTCAGACGCTTACTAGCTTTGTTACCCTGGGCAAGTCACCGAACCCCCTCTGCTTCAGTTTCCTCAGCTGTAAAATGAGTTTGAGAAGGAAATGGCAAACCACTCCGGTATCTTTGCCAAGAAAACCCTAAAAGGTATCACAAAGAGTTGGACACGATTGAAAACAACTAAATAACAACAGTAACAACACTGTCTATCCCATTCCAGGGATGTCCATTCAAGTCTATGTTACAATCTGTCCATAGACATTTTTCATCCATTTGTTCTTTCCTGTGTGGATAGTCAGACCCAACTCCTTTGAGTGATTACGAATCTCTTGCAGTATCTTTGGGCTTGATATGATGAATACAACGTCTTTTGCCAACAGGGGCATCCAGAGGACCTCATCAAGTGTAGAACATTTCCTTTGAACTGGACTTTGCCCAGGATCTCTTCCCCCACGGTGGGGAATAGGAACTTTGGTGAACATACACCTCTTCCTATTTTATGCTTTGCCTGAAGTATATTATCAGATGACAATTAAACTGGATTATTTCTGTTTTTACATCTTTCATAGAATCTTACATGTAAGGATGATACACACCTTGTTGTGAAAGCCTATAAGATGGTGCTTTGTTCTACTGAATCAAATACTTCTTTCTAATCAAACGTGAGCACAATGGGATCTTATATTCTCTATGTCTTTCTGTTAATTGTGAGATGATAATGACATGGTCCATACTGCTAGCGAATGCCTGTTTGCTCCTTATTAACATCCTCCTCATGGATGGACCCAATTCACATAGAGATGACTCATAAAGATTTTGTATATATGGGAGAATAATTATTAATATCCTTTTAATTAACTTTTTGTAAACTAATAAAATGTGAGATATTTCCCTGCCTTTCATATCTTCTTTTCTAGATGCCTTTTATGTTTGTCCCAGAAGCCCCTCATAATGTTGTCTCCAGCAGGGGTCTCTATTACAGTGATGGAGTATGAGGTACTTGTTGCATTACTGAAATGAATTTTTCTGAGCCTGTAAAAGGGACTTTAAGATATTTTTTATTATCTGGTCTACACCCTGAGGACCATGAAGCTTACACTCCCTATCTCACGCAGCTATTGATGAAATGATAGGATGGTTAAATGCTATATAACCACAATAGCTGACATTTATACTGCACTCTAACAAGACCTTTCTCCTGCATTATGTCATTCTATCCTCAATACAACCTTGTGACCTTCAGTAGAACCAGTACTATCTACTTCATTTTCTAGATAAGTACCGTACAGCTCAGAGTAATTTAGCAACTTGGTCTAGTTCACATAAGTGGGACTGGAAACCAGGACACTGAGATACTTGGTTCTGAGATCACAGAAGAGCTGCAAAGGAATATTTTTTCTCATGCCAGTGCCTTCTCACCATGTCCCCTCATTCCATTATAACACACCGAGATTCTCTACTACTGCCTCTATTACTAAGCTGCCAGCCTTGGCTCCCCAGGTCTGCTTCTTCACTATCTTATACTCACCTCACCAGGTGGCTTGCCCTGATACATTATGTAGATATGTTTGTTTGCTTTTTAAAAAAAATTAGTAAATACTCTTTTATTTTTTCCAATTACATGTAAAAATAGTTTTCAACGTTCATTTTTATAAGATTTTAAGTTCCAAATTTTTCTCCCTCTTCTCCTCCCCAAAATGGCAAGCAATCTGATATAGGTTATACATGTGCAATCACATTAAACATATTTCTACATTAGTCATGATGTGAAACAAGAAACAGAACAAAAGGGAACCCCCCCCCCAAAAAAAACAAACAAAAAGAGAAACTAGTATGCCTCAATTGAGACTCCATAGCTCTTTCTCTAGATGTAGATAGCATTTTCCATCACGAGTCTTTTGGAATCGTCTTGGATCATTGTATTGCTGACAGGAGCTAAGTCTATCAAAGTTGGTCACTGCACAACATTGCTGTTTATGGAGGTACATTTGAAAATGAAACTTGCTTATCCTCATCTTCATTCTACCATCCAATTTTAGACAGCTAATTTATTTGGCACGTGGTTCGAATGCATAGAATTTCCCTACTCATTTAGAGTGGCTCAAGGGTATCTGTTTACTGCTTATGCAAGAATATTTTTATATTGTTCTTATGTAACTTCTAGTGGATAGAGACCTGAATCTGAGCTCTGGAGCTCAGGAAGATCTGAGTTCAAATCTGGATTCAAATACTCATAGCTGTGTGACTCCAGGATAGTCACTTAATTGTTGCTTGACTCAGTTTCTTTATCTATAAAATAGGTATTATAATACTACCTATTATCCAAGGCTGTTGTGAGGATAAAATAAAATAATACTTGTAAAATACTTTGTGGACCTTAAAGAATCATATAAATTCTACCTATAATAATATTAATAATAATAATAGTCGCTATCATTATTATCTATCCAAGAAGTAATTTTAAAGTATTCTCTGGTGTCTTCCAAGTATATTTTTTTGAATTCACTATCATTGTTTACATTGTATCACACATAGTTTTGTAAATAATTTTTTGTTGTTCAATATGTCTGACTCTGTGTGATCCCATGGGGTTTTCTTGGTAGAGATACTGGAGCAGTTTGCCATTTCCTTCTCCAGTGTGTCTCCATTTTACAGACAAGGAACTGAGGCCAATAGGGATTACATGATTTGCCCAGGGTCACACAGTGTCTGAGGCCAGATTTGAACTCAAGTCCTCCTGACTTCAGGGCCAGGTCTCTAACTACTGCACTACCTCTCTCATACAAATGGAAAAAGAAGAAAGGATCCTCTGCAGCTAGAGTGATTTCACCCTCGTGCCCTTGTGACAACTATTGGAATTGCTAATCAATTATATAAAAAAATATAAGCAGCTAGGTGGTGCAACAGAAAGAACTCGGGGCCTAGAGTCGGGAAAAACTGGGTTCAAATCTGGCTTTAGACGCTTACTAGTTATGTGACCTTGACCAAATCATTTAATCTCTATCTGCCTCTGCTTCCTTGTCTGTAAAATAATAATAATATTAATATAATATTAACACCAACCAATATAATAATAGTACCAACTTTCAGGGTTATTGTGAGGATCAAATGACATATTTGATTTTTAAAATAGTATTTTATTTTTTCCAATTATATGCAAAGACAATTTTTCAAACAACATATTTAGAAAGCCCTTTGTTAAGTCTTAGTTTATTTGTCTGAAATAAAGGCCTGCTGGCCCATAGAAGAGATGGCTTGCTAATGTGCCAGGATCTCTCTTGTATAAAAACAGCTTTCTAGTGAGAGGTTATATGTGTAGCAGATAGATGGCTGTCCTAGGAGTCGAGAAGACCTGACTCCAGCCTCAACCTCTTGCTTGCTGCATGGCAGGGGGCCATCTCCAGTCCTCCTGATCGACATCTGGACACTGGACTCAGATGGCTCCAGAGGAGAAAGTGACTTTGCACAGACTTCCCTCACTCAAATCCAATTCACTCGCCTGTTATGGCATCACCTTCCTGGTGTCATAGTCCTCTTCAAGGATGAAGGGCAAACAACAACAGTTGTGTGGCCTTGGGCAAGTTGCTCAAACCAGCCAAGCCTCTTCTCCTCTGCTTTAAAATAGGGAAAATAATAGCATTTACTTCATAAGGTTGTTGTGAGGGCCAAGGGAGATACCATAGGTGAAATGTATTGAAGGGCCACGTAAATGTCATATGTGTATGTCAGGTACCCAGCAGCCTGTTTTGATAATAATAGCTATAATAATTTCAGGAGGCAGGAGCCCTGGGTTCTAGTCCTCATTCTGTCATTCATTGGCTGTTTGACCTTGGGCCTACGCTAGTCCTTAGTGGTCTCATCTGTTCAATAGGATCTGATACTGTATTCGGCTTAAAGTAATGGCCAGACCAGATGGTCCCTAGAGGTCCATTCCAGCTCTAACATGTTATGGGAATAAGTGAAGTTGCTTTTATCCACCTCATTAAAATTGGTGAGTCTTGTTGCATACTTCTCAGGAAATCTAATAATGGGCCACATTAATTTTCCATGGGAAGGAACAATCTAGTAGGAAATAAAATACTGTACTTCTATATTGTGCTATTCAAGCTTAGAGGTATGTCGAAGCCAAAAATTGACTTGAATACGGTCCCAGCTGGATTGAAATACCCCCTCAAAGCATACTGAACAAATTCATATTATGTCAGATCATTTGGCAGGGTTTCTAGGGGGTAAAGGTTGCTGCTGCCTTCCTCTATTGCTACTGCTGTTCTGAGCCAAGCCTGACACAGACTGGTCTCATGGTTCAGGCTTAGGATTGGAAGGAAATGAGATACTTGTGGCCTATCTTGCATGTAATAAAAGAAACTAACTTAATATCGTGGAGAGTATTTTCATCAAAGATAAAACATTGGTTTAGTTGGGGACAGCTCCTTTGGCTACCATTTGCTGTGATGACCCACCCAGTCAGACGGTGTGTTGACTCTCATGGCAGTAGAGGCTACATTAATAGCTGTTGAACCCTTAGTCCCCTGGACCAAATAAGTCTTAAGGATAATTTATTTGCTTTTTTAGGAAAAACTTGAATCTGTGGCATGGACCTCCTAGTCTTAGGTCCATGGGTCTCAACCAGATTAGTAGCAGATGCTGCTTTTGCTACATCTCCCTAACTGCTTATATATACATGATCGTAGACATAGAGCAAGAATGGCTGATAGAAAGCATGTGTTCCAACCCACTCATTTTTCTCGTTGAGGAAACCTGTAGGTATGAAGTAACCTATCTAAAGTCACACAGATAGTAAGTAGCAGAACCAGGATTTGAACTTGTATTCTTCCTAGAAATCCAGTGGTCTTCCCTACTAATCCATGCTATAGCAAATATTTTGTAAGAAAGGCACCACGAATACTTAGAGGAAATGAAGAAAGAGATTAACTGTGAAATAAAGCCCAGAAGGAAAGAACTAGAAAGAGAATAAATAGCTTAGGACAGAAATCGCAAGTAACAAACTCTCTGAAGACTAGAATGGACCAAACAGAAATCAATGACTGTGAGGCTGCAAGAAATACTAAAACAAAATTAAAAGATTAAAACAACAGATGGAAAAATAAGATATATGATATCAAAAACAATTGATCTGAACAACACATCAAGGAGAAATAATTAAGAGTCTTTGGATTCCCCAAAACCAAGCCTAGACACTTCGTTTTATGAAAGTATTGTGTCCTGTGAACAAGAGAGTCATTTGTGGATCAGTTGTGCCACACCCACAAGTGAGTGATAGGAGGAATGCTTCATAGCTGTCACTTTAAGTTTGAGTTCAGTCTTCCCCAGGGACTGAGGTGGTAAAGGAGAGTGTGCCCTAGTTCAGAGGACACATTTTGAAGTAACCACTTTAATTTTGAGTCTTTTCTCCCCAAGGACCAAAGTATAAATAAGAAAGTATCCCCTTTCCTCCCAGTTCAAGAGGGATATTTGTGTACTTCAGGTCTTTTGAGCAAATATTCTTTAATAAAAGCTAATTGATATTAATTGGTTAGCAATGATATCAAGGAGATATTAACAGGTAAGTGGGGTGTTACTCACTGGTATCAAAGATATTAAGACATAAACTGGTCAGGCGATATTGGGGAAAGATTCACTGGATGTAGGCTTGAGAGCAATAGTACTCAAAGATCACACCAACCCCTTGGGGTTACCCCTGTACCCTGAGGAGGAGATTGGCCTTCTTCTATGGATCCAACCAACCTGTATGAGTTTGGGTTGGGGGTAAGTACAGAGCCTCTATATAGCACACTAAGAGTTAATGTAAAAAAAAAAGAAAGAAAGAAAAGAGAAGGGAGCAGTGATCTATATTTAAAGACAGTTGATGGGTAGGCAGCTCAGTGACACAGTAGATAGAGTGCCCAGCCTGGAGTCAGGAAGACTCATCTTTCTGAGTTTAAATATGGCCTCAGACACTTACTAGCTGTGTGGTCCTGGACAAGTCACTTACCCCTGTTTGCCTCAGTTTCCACTTCTGTAAAATGAATTGGCAAAGGACATGGCAAACCATCCCAGTATTTTTGTCAAGAAAATTCCAAATGGGATCCCAAAGAATCGGACACGACTGGAACAACCGAACAGCAACTGTGTGGTCAGGGCAAAGAAATAACCATAAAACTATTGTAGATCAAGGTGGGGAAAATACACACTTTCTTGGGAGTGGATTATCCATCAAATCTAATTATTTAAGTGGAATACTCAGGCAGAGAACTAGATTTTAATGCTTGGCTTTTTGTTTCGGCTTTAACCACAGCTTGATGCCTTAGACAACTCCTTCCATACAGGTAAAATGGAGATACTATTACCTTCCCCAATGACTGCACAGAGTGGTTACGCGGCTAAATGAGGTAATAAATGAGAAAGCACTCTGAGAGCTGGGCATTATGGTTAATGATTTACTTTCTCACCCTTCCTTTATAGCAGAAACCAGGCTTTAAGCAGTTTTGGTCTCAACAGAGTTCATGAGATCATAAACTCAGACCTGGAAAGAACCTCAGAAGCCAGCTGGTCCAACCATTTTGTAGATGAGGAAATCAAAGTAGAGAAAGTTTAAATGATTTGTCCAAGGTCACATATATAGTCACTGTCAGAGGCAGAATCTAGACTCAGGCCCCTGATTCCAGAGTCACTGCCCTTCCTCCACTATGCTAGGCTGTGTCCCCACATTTACCTGTCTGTCTGTCTGTCTATCTGTCTATCATCTCTCTCTCTCTCTCTCTCTCTCTCTTGCCCCCCCACATTTATTTATTGCCTCCAAATTCTGCCTCGTTTCCTACCCAACAAAGCACAGACATATTCCATTTTTAAGCATGTAAAAACAACCCAGCACCGTAAATTTAGTTGTCTTTCGAATACCTGACTTATCCAACCAAACATAAATGAAAGTGTAGAGAAGAACCTGCAGAGATGAGGGCTGCCAGCCACGTGAGAATATCTAAGAATATCCAGCTACATTGTATACTCACAGTTCTGAATAGACATAGCACTAGCAGCAACACGCAAGCGATCATCCCAGTCAATTAGCAAGCAGGAAGTAAGCTCATCTTTTTTTTATTTTTGTGAACAGCCAAATCGACTTGTCAGAGAAGGCAGATTTGTCTTTCAAAGTGAAATAATAGCTAATGTTTATCTAGTGCCTATTCTGGGCCAGGTACTGTGCTAAGTACTTTATAATTATCATCTCATTTAATCACAACAACCCTGGGAGGTAGCTTCTATTATTATCTCAATTTTACAGATGAGGAAACTGAGGCAATTAAGGTTAAGTGAATTGCCCAGGAGCACACAGCTAGTAAGTGTTCGAGATCAGAATTGAACTCGTCTTCCTGATTTCAGGTTCAAATTGTTATTGCACCACCTAGAGTTTATTTCCAGAAGAATTTCAATTTTATTTACCTTGTTTAGAGTTAAGGGTAGACTTGACATTCAAATGGCTATGGGTTGTGGAAGATAGAGGTAGAAAATAAAACAAATCTTAGCCCCAATTCTTTCCAACAGTCAATCAGTCAACCAGCATTTATTAAATGCCTACTATATGGAGGAAGCAGTAGCTAGATGGCTCAATGTATAAAGCACTGGTCTTGGGGTCAGGAAAACCTGAGTTCAAATCCAGCCTCAGAAAGTTGCTAACTATGTGACCCTGAGCAAGTCATTTAACCTTGTTTGCCTCAGTTTCCTCATCTGTAAAATGACCTGGAGAAGGAAATGGCAAACCACTCCAGTGTCTTTTCCAAAAAAAAAAAAACTCCATGAACAATATTAGTGTGCTGTAGTCCAACTGGGTCATGAAGAGTCGAATCTGTACCACAACAACATGCCAGGTACCATATTAAGTGCTCAGGAAATAGAGAAAAGCTTCCCCTCTGAAACCCCAAAATAAAATTAAAAGTGCCTGCTCTGAAGGAATAAACATTCTAATGGAATGTCTAATAAACACATGGTCTCTAGACACCTCCGTAAAGATAAGGTTCATGGAACACTACCTGTTGAATTGTTGCTATCTAAAGAACTGAACTCATTCTTCTGGGCTAACAATAGACAGACACTGAGCAGCTTTTAGCTCTGGCCAAATTCAAGATCCATGTCACCATCCGCACATAGCACAATGGAAAATAAACAAATTCTGGGACAATTTAATTCTGAAAAAAAAACCAATTCAAAATCCAAGTGACATAGAAATGTCTGCCTTTCCCTTTCCCTACACTCTACTCTGCTACCAGTATGTATCAGTGGGGGAAAAAAAGACAAGATGTAGCTGATTTGGCACTCTCCTAGAATGGTCACTAAACGGCATAGTGATCTCTCTTGGAGATGTGTATGGCAGGACCGAATTGGGAGTTAAGCAGAAATAGTAGAAATGTATGAGTATCCATAAGCACTCCTGCCTTTAGATGCCTGGAGTCGTGTACTATTCCATCACCAGAGCGTTGGCTTCCTGCCCGGAGCTGCTTTTCTCCATTTCATGGCTGTGTACAACCTCACACCTAGAGTGGGCAGTTCTGAGTTCACCAAACCTTCTTTAATCTGCTTGGAAGAGGAAAAGAGCTGTGAGTAAGATCTTGGCTTTCTAGATAGGGTTGCTGCTCCAGTATAGCACCTTCCTGCAAATCCTAGCTAGCTATACAGTAGCCAGGTGGTGCAGGGGATAAAATGCCAGGACTTGAGTCAGGAAGACTCCTTTTCGTGAGTTCAAATCCAGCCCCAGACACTCACTAGCTGTGTGACCCTAAGCAAGCCACTTAACCCAGTTTGCCTCAGCGTGTGTGTGTGTGTGTGTGTGTGTGTGTGTGTGTGATGTCCAAGTAGGTTATATTGTGTCTACACGGGTCTGTGTAGGTATAGCTTGAAGGGAGGCATTGACTGATATCTCTAGAATCTTTGACACCCACCCTTCTCCGAGAAAGACTGGTTTTTTGCCAGGAGGGAAGCAGAAGATTGGGTCCAGAGACTGGCCTCTCTTTTCCTCAGAGCAGCGGGAGGGCGGGGGGGGGGGGCTAATGGAGGGGAGGGTGCTACCATGCTAGAATTTTATCAATCTGCCTCCCCTAAATATTGTTAATATAAGGAAATAATTCTGAAGTTCAAACTGTGATTTGGGTCACTGTTTCTTAATAGGGAAGGGGCACCTCAAACTATATATCTAATTTAGAACTGTTTTCTTTCTCAAAACTGGAAGCCAGAAAAACCAGGATCTTTCTTCTCTCTCAAGCTCTTTCCAACTTTGCCCTTCAGGTACCTGAGGAAAATCTAGAACTGTTTTCTTTCCAACTTTGCCCCTCACACAGGCACAGAGCATTGAAGTGTAATGCAAATGGGCTTTGAGCCTTGAGTTACAAAGGATTGATGCAGGTTAGACTTAGCCCTGCTGTGGAAGGCAGAAGAGCAAAGATGAGGAGATACAAGGAAAACAGAGGGATCCAGTGGTCTTCAGAATCTCACTGGTTATCTGGGAGAATCAAGAAGACAATTCTCATCTTGCACTCTCGCCTCATCCTTCCTCATCTAATAAATTACCAAAACTAGACAATGTTTCCTTTGGAATATTTCTTAAGTCTATCCCTTCACACTGGTACTTCTGCCACTGGGATTGTTCTCTTTCTGTAGTCTCTCACACCTCCAATCTATCCTTCCACACACATGTGCCAGCTTAATCTTCCTAAAAATAAAAACAAAACCCCAAACAATGCTTTTTCATCATTTGGAGCTTAGGGGCCTTGAATAGATGAGTGGTAAGGGCCCTTTCAGCTCCAGAATCCTATGATTCTGTGCCAAAAGCCTTCACGAGCTTCCCAGTGCCTAATGGATAAAAACGTGGCCTTCTTAGCCCACCATTCAAGTCCCCGACCCCATCCTGGCCCAATCTAACTGCTTGGCCTTCCTTCCTACTACTCCACAAAATGAATCCTTGACTGTAGCCTGCCTAATCCAGTCACCACCCACTGTCCACATCTCCATGGCTCCCCATATTTGCTACACCCCTCCAAAACCCACCTCTCTCTTCACCTGTCTAAATCCTATCTGCCCTTCAGTCCCATATTTTCTATGAAGCTTTCCTCCATTAAACCCCAATAGCCCTAAAGTGTCTGCACCACCCATCTGGTAATAATAATTGCTAGCATTTATCTAGGACTTTAACATCTACAAAGTGTTTTACAAGTATCATCTCCTTGGATCCTCACAACAACCCTGGGAGGTAGGTGCTGTTATTATCTCCACTTTGCAGATAAGAAAGGTGAGGCACAAAGGTGAAGTTTCTTGCCCAGGATTACACAGCTAGTAAATGTTTGAGACTGGATTTGAACTCAAGTCTTCTTGGTTCCAAATCTAGCACTCTTATCCCCTGGGCCACCTATGTGTCTACCTGGTCTTCAAAATACTCTACCTTTTGCAGGAAATTATTAACTTGGAATTGACTTGTGTTACCAAAGTCATCCATTGTTTGAAACTTTGGAACATGTTTTCCCAGAGAAGCAATGCTATCTCAGATTTAGCGTGCTTTCAGACCTAGCCTGGCCTGGCCACAAAAGACTATTTACCCCATTATATTGCTGAAATAATCCAGAAAAAGAACCTTGAAAACAAAAATTCTCGTTGCAATAGATCAGGGGTTCTTGACATTTTGAGTGTGTCTTCTTTGTCAGTCTGGTGAAGCCTATGGATCCTGTCTCAGAATGTTCTTATATGCATAAAATAAAAGAGATGGGATTACAAAGGAAACCAATTATATTGAAATTAATGTGTATTTTTTCTCATTCAAATTCACCGACTCCTTGAAATTTATCCCTGGACCCCTTATAGGTTCATAGACTCCAGGCTAAGAACCCCGAATTTGATAATTCCACCTCTAAATCTTGTGATTGAATATAGAATGTTAATTTATACTTACTTATACATTAATTTATAATTGCTTCAGGTGTGTATGATGCCTAGAATCCTGAACTGGAGGCCTCATTTACATTGAAACTAATAAAGCACCCTGCTAAAAGTCGGGAAAACCAAATTTTAGCATCAGCTCTGATGTGTGATGTTGGGGAAATCAGTGTACCTTTCTGATCCTCCGTTTGTCCATCTGCAAAAAGATTTTTAGATGGTCTCTAAGGCCTCAGCCAGCTCTAAAGTTTGAACAGCTCATTATTCTTCCAGATTAGCAATTATGTCTTATTTCTTTACTGATCCTTCTCCATCACCTATCTTGTGCCCTCTCCCTTCCATTCCCATGAATATTTTGGCTATAGCCAAAAGCACAAAATGGCCCCTGCTATGATTTCAGTGATTATGGCTGAGCGTTTTAAAAAAAAGAGGCACAAATTGCTGAGAATCACACAATTCCCACACTGTCTACAAAGGTTATTTTAATTGTTGGCATTTTTAATACGTAATCTTTGTCCAATGGCCAACAAAGTTGGTGCTCTGTTGGAAGACTTGAAATTGAATCATGTCCATTGTGACTCCTTTCCCTAAATGAAAAAAAAGTTATGATAATAATAGCCAGCATTTCTATACATAGCAAAGTGCCTTCCATAATGTTATCTCATTTAATCTTCACAACAACTCTGCGAGGTAGGTTATTAATATTCTCATTTTTCATTTGAGGAAACTGAGACTGAGAGAAACTAAGCCACTTGCCCAGGGTCACAAAGCTAGGAAGTATCTGAGGCAAGAGTGGAACTCAGATCTTCCCGGCTCTGGACCCAGCACTTTACTTGTTCAGTCACCTAGACACTTACAGAGTTTGTCCCAAAAGTCATGGTGTAGCTTTAATCTTTAATAACTTCAGAAGTATAAATGTGACAAACTTTGCAAAACCTCCACAAAATTTTAAAAATTAAAAAATTTGTGATTACCAATTTTAAAATATTGACATATGTAATATTATAATTCACCATAACCACTCTACCACGCTTCACATCACTCAAAGTCAATCTTCAAACTTTGTAAAGTTTTCATGAGCAGCAGCTCAGTCAATCCTCAATCCTCAGAAAAAGGTCGTATTTGCAATTCCAACCTTCAAATCACATGAAGAATGAGATTTGGATGCATATGTGAGTTCACATGAAAGAGTCTGCTAGAGATTGATAAGGCAGCTGAGAGGACTGGGCATGAGGAACTCCTCTAGGAATCACTAATCTGAGAAAGTGCCATTCGGAAACTGTCATGCAATGCATAAGAATGGGGACCTCATCTCATTGAAATTAAGATTTTAAAAAAAAGATTTGAAATTCACAAAAGTAGATACACATAAAATAATTAAACTTTCTATTGATTTTTTGTCAATTTGCACAGAATTTCTATTTCTCAAGTTATTAAAGTTTAATACTTCCTTAAGATACCCTATGTATTTTTATTACTTTTTTATCATGTATATTATTACAAAATCCCAGCTGGATGCAAGGATGGCTTGCATTTGGAGAAGTGAATGAAGAAGCTGGTGGAAGTGTTCTCATGATCCCAAAGGAAGCAAGGAACCTTACATAGTCATCTCACCTCGAAGTGTTTATCAATCATGAAAATAATACCATAAAGGCAGCTTCCATTTTGAGGCCAATATCAGCTGTAAAAGGATGAGGAAGGAGAGAGGGTCTATGAAGGAAGGACTTGTAAGGATATTCCAAAGTAAATAGACACATACCAAGGTCCTCCATGATTTCAGGGCAAAAATGGGCACAGGGGAGAGTGGTAAAAGCTATGTTAGAAAATGGACAGCTAGCACTGGGCCCGGAGTCAGGAAGACTCATCTTCCTGAGTTCAAATCTGGCCTCAGATACTTACTAGCTGTGTGACCCTGGGTAAGTCACTTAACATTATTTGCTTCAGTTTCCTCATCTGTAAAATGAGTTGGTGGAGAAGATGGCAAACCACTCCAGGGTCTTTACAAAGAAAACTCCAAATGGGGTCACAAAGAATAAGACATGACTGAAAAATGACCGAACTAAAATGATAGAAAATAGGGTATGGGATCAAGATATGCAAACAACTGAAAGCTTGTAGACTTCTCAGAAGGAACACTTTACTCTAGAGGAGGGCCATAAGGTATTGAATGTGGTTAGTGTCAAGAGTCACTGTTAAAAATGAAATAAAGGAGCAGCTTGTGTCATAGCAGACATCCTCTACTGGGTTCAAACAAAAGAAGAATTCTTTCCTGATAGCACGGTTCTCTCCAAGTGCTCCTGTCCATACATGCCATTGTACTAAACACATTGAGCTCCCAGACTATAAATCTTCCTCTGAAATCTGCAGCAAGACCAAATAAATTGGTCTCACTATTTGCACAGAAAAAAACAAAATGGTACATAAGCTACAATTATTTTCGTGGTGGTCTTTTTGCAAATATGTAAAGTGAGCACTGGAATACAGGGTGGCCAAGTCGCCTGTGAAATAGTATCTGCATGGGGCAGCTATATGGCAGAGTGGATAAAGCACCAACCTTGGAGTCAGGAGGAGCTGAATCTAAATCTTAGCTCAGACACTTACTAACTTTGTGACCCTGGACGAGTCACTTAACTCTGATTGCCTCAAAAAATAAAATGGTATTTTTTTACTACCTATGAAAACTGGATAAACTAACTCTACTAATTCCTTTCCATGTCTCTCCAAGGTGAACCTATGTTGGCCTTCCATTGTCTTGGACTTTCTTCTGTCTTCTGGTTTCATTTATGTAACAGGAGAGGAGACTGGTCAATGAAAGTTCAGTCTCTCAAGCATGCACATTATGCTCTACCTGGTGCAAAGGATTGGGCCCTCAATGGCCAGTCCTCCTCCTCCTCCTTCCAATTACACTTATAACAAGAATGACATGATGGATGTGATTCGTTTCCTTTTTTCTTTGCAATAAGGAGCTGGTGATTCAGTGGCTAGAGTGCTAGGCCTCACATCAGGAAGGCCTGAGCTCAAATCTGACCTCAGACTCTTTGTAGAAGTGTGACCCTGGGTAAACCACTTAACTTTTTATTTGCCTTGGTTTCCTCAACTGTAAAATGGTGGCAATAATACCACCCACTCCCCAGGGTTGTTGTGAGGATCAAATGAGATAATATTTGCAAAAAGTACTTAACACAGTACCTAGAACATATTAGGTACTATATAAATACTGTTTATCTATCTGTCTGTCTATCTGTCTATCTATATCTATCTATCTATCTATCTATCTATCTATCTATCTATCTATCTATTTTTTCTTCTGACCAGAAGGACTAATCCAGGGGTGGGGAACCTGGGGTCTCGAGACCACCTGGGACCTTGAGACCATATGTGACCTTCTAGGCCCTTTGAATTTCCACACTTGAGGACCTAAAGGGCCATGCGTGGCCTCACGGCTGCAGGTTCCCTATCCCTGGACTGGGCAAAGGAGATTTGTAGGTAGCAGAGGAGGAACAGGGGAACAAAGGGGGCACAGAAAGAAGAGATCAGGAAGGGGGCAGTACCGAAGACAAACATTATCGATGTTATAATTTCATTCAAGTTTGTCCCTGGTTAGTAGGCTCTTACTGGCCATCCACAGAAAAAGCTAGAGCCTTATTATTACTCACCAACAGCGTTCTGTTATTGTTTGGTATTTCTTATTTGCAAAGCAAATCAAAACAAAGCAAAAAGATGTATTTGTGAAAGTGGTGAGATCAGTGCCCTTATTTGCTGCCCAGTCTTTTGTTTAGACTGTAGTCTAAAATATTTTTCTCTATCTTCAATTAGAGAATCATTTGATGCCAAGGAATCCCTCTGTGAGAACAATTTTTCTATCATCCAAATCCCATCAATTCATTCAGCAACACAGCAAATGGGAGACTAATTTATTCCTTGTAGAGCAATTTCCATTATAACAGCCTATATTTATCTAGCATTTCATGATTTATGAGAGAATTTTCCTTTGGTAAGTAACAAATGTATTGTCATTCTTGTTTTACTTTTGAAGAAATTAAGATACAAAGATTAAGTCACATTGTGAATAAGAATTGAATGAAAGCCTTATAACCCTGGCCTTATAACTTCTGGCCCTATGAACATTATTGGATGCAGTTGAATAGGGCAGTGTAGAGACTTGTCAAAAAAAAAAAAAAGAATGACAGCAAGGCTATTTATTAATGGGTTCACCGGATTGCTCCATTTCCCAAGTGTTTTATAAGATAATCTAATGGTTTCCAAAGCAGAATTTTGTGGCTCACTGAGAAAGTGCTCTCTGGAATACATTCTCCTCCTTGTCCCCGTGATTCTATCATAAATCCTTGTGAAGCTACTTATCTTCCAGTTATCAGCTCTCTATTTCTTCTTCTTCCTTTTTCTCTTTCTTTTCCTGACCTCTGGCAAATATATTGACTTTTCCCTATCTGGAATGCTGGCCAAAGCTGATTTCAGTCACTCGTGAAATACCAAGCTGCAAGGCAAGGGGGAGGAAGGGCTTATGGGAGAATTATTAATAACAATCTAAGTTCCAAAAATAAAATTGATTCCTATGATTCACCCCCAAGTAATAAACCATGTCCTTCAGTGGTGGGTTATTCATTAAGTGAGTAAATACCACCTAGGGAGAAATACCACCTATGTCCTTGCTCCATAAATGTTCAATCAAGCATTAAATAGCAGTCGGTTGAACACTTCTGGCTTTGCTTTCCTTTTCTGCAGCAGTTGGGTATGGAAGAAGGAAGAGAAGGGTAACCAGAGCATTGTAGAAAAGGAGCCCACAACAAATGGAGGCCTCCATATGACTACTTTCTGAGGTCTTCACTGAATCTCAGAAATCTTGAAATCTAGCCTTCTTGTGAACTACTCATTCATTCTTTGCATGGTCCTCTTTGAGAATGAAGGACAAACAACCACCACCAGTATCTCCTATAATGGCAACTAGGTGGTGCAATGGATAGAGTACCGGTCCTAGAGTCAAGAAGACCTGAGTGAAAATCTAGCCCCAGATATCTCCCAGTTGTGTTACTTTACATGCTTAACCTTGGTCTGCCTCAGTTACCACAACTGTATGGATCATAATAGCACCTATGTCCCAAGGTTGTTGTGAGGATCAAGACTATCTTTGTAAAGCACTTAGCACAGTGCCTGGCACCTAGTAGGCACTTAATAAATGCTTATTCCCTTCCCTTTCTTAGTCATGCATTCATTCTTTGCTTCAATATCTTCTTTTATGGCGAATGGACTACTTAGGGAGCTTATTCTGCCTTCAAAATCTCAAATTGTTAGGGAGTTCTTTACATTTGACCAGAATCTTCCCCTATGCAATCTCAACATATTGTTCCTAGCTTCTGTTCTCCAGAACAAAGAAGAAATCATCAAATCCCTTTCCCCTGACAAAGCCAGCAAATATCTGAAGGCAATGCTCATAATGCCACCTAAGTGGCATCTAAGTGTTCTTTCTCCAGGAAAAGTGTCCCCAGTGATTTCAACAGATCGTAATAGAACTCTTCAGACAGGGATGATTTCATTTTTCCTCATCATATCTCATCTAGGGGATATTAAGATGCTTAAGACATGGCTACTGATTTGAATTGAATTAAATTGTTTTCAGTCATACAATCTTCCTAATCTGGTTGTGCTCAATTCTGTCAATGTCCTTCCTAAAATGCACTGTCCAGAAGAGAAAACAATGTTCCATATGTGATCTGGCCAGGACAGGACAGAGTAGAGTGGTATTCTTCTTCTATTTTGGAACACCTTGCCCAGAGCTATCACTAAGAATTTCATATTTCATTTTATTTTTTATTTAATATTTTATTTTCCCACAATTGCATGCAAAAATAATTTTTAACATTTACTTTTTAAAATTTTGAGCTTCAGCTTCTCTTCCTCCCTCTCTCCCCCCTTCATTGAGAAGGCAAGCAATTTGATACAGATTATACATGTGCAGTCATGCAAAACATATTTCCATATTAGTCATGTCGTGGGGAGGGGGGAAACCACCACACACCAAAAAATTAAAACCCAAGAAAAATAAAATTAAAAAAGAAATGCTTTGATCAGCATCCAGACACCATCAGTTCTTTCTCTGTACATGGATAGCATTTTGCATCCTAAGTCCTTCAGAATTGTCTTGGATCACTGTATTGCTGAGAATAGCGAAGTCATTCACAGTTGATTATCATGCAATATTGCTGTTACTATGTGCAATGTTCTCCTGACTCCACTTACTTGCCTTTGCATCAGTTCATGTAAGTCTTTCCAGGTTTTTCTGAGAGCATCCTGCTTCTGGTTTCTTATAGCGCAATGATATCCCATCACAGTCATACACTACAACTTGTTCAGCCATTCCCCAATTGATGGGCATCCCCTCAATTTCTATTTTTTTTTTGCCACCACAAAAGAGCTGCTACAAATATTTTTATGCATATAGATCCTTGTCTTTTTCTTTTTCCTTTTTAAAAAATCTCTTTTGGATAAAGACCTAGTAGTGCTATTGCTGGGTCGAAGAGTATGCATGTTTTTATAGCCTTTGGGCATAATCACTAAGAATTCTGGCACCTAGCACAAGCTATTTTGGGGGCAGAGGATAAAGTTGGGAAAAAAAGAAAAATACCTAGAATTAGAGGATACCTGGCCCCATGGTTGAGGGAGACATGATGATGGAGGAGGCAGCTGGATAAGTATAAGGAAAATTCATCGGGGGCACACAAAAGCCTAAGGATCAGACTCCTATGCCCCAATATCATGAGTTGTGCAGTGATTCCCCGGGCTTGGCTGTTTAAACACAGGGCACAGACAGAAGCAGTAACACCAGGAGAAGGAGTTGCTCCTTTTCAGAGTCTGCCCTGAGCCCACTTATCATGCTCAGTAATCCAGAAACTCCTAACCTCCGGGAGGAAGTTGAGGGTGAGAAGGTTAGGTTGTAAGTGAGGTCCATAGTGGAAGACAAGGTCTCAAAAGAGGTGAACCACAGTGATGGAATCTTGCTATCCAAGTGCGTAGCAGAAGTGGCTATCAATGGGCTGGACTCTGCAACAAGTAAGAAGCTAATATTCCTATAGCCACCTCCCTCTATCAGCTTCCTTGGAAAGTCAAATTTTCTATTCAGCTCTGGTCTTTTCACTGATAAAGCTTGAAAGTCCACTATTGTATTGAAAATCCATATTTTGCCTTGGAGCATGATACTCAGTTTTACTGGGTAAGTGATTCTTGGTTTTAATCCTAGCTCCATTGACCTCCAGAATATCATTTTCCAAGCCGTTTGATCCCTTAATGTAGAAGCTACTAGATCTTGTGTTACCTGATTGTGTTTCCACAATAATCAAATTGTTTCTTTCTGGCTGCTTGCAGTATTTTCTCCTTGATCTGGGAGCTATGGAATTTGGCAACAATATTCCTGGGAGTTTTCTTTTTGGGATCCTTTTCAGGAGTCAATCAGTGGATTCTTTTAATTTCTATTTTACCCTCTGGCTGTAGAATATCAGGGCAGTTTTCCTTGATAATATCTTGAAAGATGATATCTAGGCTCTTTTTTTGATCATGGCTTTCAGGTAGTCCAATAATTTTTAAATTCTCTCTCCTGGATCTATTTTCCAGGTCAGTGGTTTTTCCAACAAGATATTTCACATTGTCTTCCAATTTTTCATTCCTTTGGTTCTGTTTTACAATATCTTGATTTTTCCTAAAGTCACTAGCTTCTACTTGCTCCAATCAAATTTTTAAGGTAGTATTTTCTTCAGTGGTCTTTTGGACCTCCTTTTCCATTTGGCTAATTCTGCCTTTCAAGGCATTCTTCTCCTCATTGGCTTTTTGGAGCTCTTTTGCTTTTGAGTTAGTCTATTTTTAAGGTGTTGTTTTCATCAGTATTTTTTTGGGTCTCCTTTAGCAAGTCACTGACTTTTTTTTTCATGGTTTTCTCTCATCCTTCTCATTTCTCTTCCCAATTTTTCCTCTACTTCTCTAACTTGCTTTTCCAAATCCTTTTTGAGCTCTTCCATGGCCTGAGACCAATTTATATTTTTCTTAGAGGCTTTTTATGTAGGCTCTTTGACTTTGCTGACTTCTCCTGGCTGTATGTTTTGGTCTTCTCACCAAAAAAAGATTCCAAAGTCTGAGTCTCAATCTGAGACCATTTTCACTGCCTGTTCATGTTCCCAGCCAACTACTTGACCCTTGAGCTTTGTGTTGGGGTATGACTGCTTGTAGAGTAGAGAGTACTTTGTCCCAAGCTTGAGGGGCTGTGCTGCTGTTTTCAGAGCTACTTCTACACAGTAAGCTCTGCCACACCAGTGCTTCTTCTCCCCCAAGAAGCGCCAACCAGTATTGCAGCCCAGATCCATGCAGGGCAAAGCAGGCTTTGCACTCCTGCTCTAATCCACTGCTTAATTCCTCCCCCAGGTGGGCCTGGGGCCAGAAGCAACTGCAACTGTAGCTCTGGAAGCAGCCTTAGAGCTGGACCACCTCCCCTGCCCCTGGGGTGGTGGCCCACAGCCAACTCCTTTCATTCTGTCCCAGCAGCTTTTCCCACTAACTTTCTCTGTTGTCTTTGGCGTTTGTGGGTTGAGAAGTCTGGTAACTGCCACAGCTCAATGATTCAGGGTGCTAGGGCCTGTTCCACCCGGCTTCCAGTCTGGTTGGTCCTGGCTTGGCCCACGCTGGGCTCTGCTCCGCCCTGCTCCCAGCTCCGTGTGATAGACCCTTCCCAGCCACCATCCGGGCTGTCCTGTGCTGGAGCCCTGCTTCCCTTTGCTATTTCATGGGTTCTGCAGCTCTAGAATTTGTTCAGAGTCATTTCTTATAGGTGTTTGGAGGGATCTGGAGGAGAGCTTAAGCAAGTCCCTGCATTTCCAGCTGCCATCTTCTGTCAGCATCCTTGGATAAAACCCTGGTTGCCCCATCCTAGTTCTGGCTCTGATTGTGTCTCTCAATTCAACCTAATATTATTTTAATTTTTTTCTGATTGTCAATCTGGCAACCCTCTAATAGCTCTAGCTCCCCTGCCCCCATGAACTGCTGGCATTACCACTATTAATACACATTTATTAAGGCACAGCTATTGGGTACAAGGTTTCATGCTATATAAAATGTTAAGAGAAATAAACTGTGGGTTCTCATGGTCTAGGTGGGAAGACAGCATGTATATGTAAAAAGGATAACTACCTACACTAGGCATCTAGGTGTTATAGTACAGTGAGTGCTGGGTTCAGATCCAGGAAGATCCGAGTTCAAATCTGCCCTCAAACACTTTCTAGCTATGCAATCCTGGGTAAGTCATTAATCCTTGGCCTACATGAGTTTCCTCAGCTCTAAGATGAGCATAATACTCCCCAAGGTTTTGAATCTTAAATGAGATAATAGTTGTAAAGAGTTTGGTATAGTACGTGCAGGCACATAGCAGGTACTTAATAAATGCTCGTTCCCTCTTTTTTCTGCCTCCCCACACAAGGTGCCCAATGATAGCTACAAAAACTAAGAGCAAAAGGATTTCCAAATAGGGAGGAAATGATTTATCAAGGCTGATGTCTTCTGGAAGAGTCTTACAGAGAAGGCAAGATTAGGGCTGGTCCACAAAGATTTGCGAGTCGTCATTTGCTTTAGATACTCTGTTAACTCCACTCTAAAAAACGACATTTTGAATGCTTTCAGATAAATTTGGAACAAAGATGACGGAGGAAGTTACAGGCCAAAACCTGTCTTTAGGTTGAACCTCTGGAACACAATGATTTTGCTGCTTGAGGAAAGAAACACAAATATTCATTACTTCGCCGATTCTATCCAGCCCTTTTCCGCCTCACTTTTGAGCTCATTTGAATGAGACCCAATAGCATTATACAGGTTGAAAATCTATGTACTGAGAATCTAAATAGTCTCCTCTCTCTAGTTTCAGTTGGATCCTTTCCAGTTTTGCTAGGTGGAATCTTGGCGATATTTTGAAGGGGCTGCAGATTAGTGACCCAGCAGTACTCTCAGCATTAAAATAAATTTCGAATGAGAACTCAGAGACCATTTAGTGTCTGGGTGGTAGCTGAGCAAAGAGACATTCACAAGACAGACTTAAAAATACCAGAGGGCTTCTCCAGCTAACTGGCTGGTTTGGGCTAGTGAAGATTTCTATTTCCAAAGAGATGAATAGAATTTCTGAGGCTATAAGCTAAAGACCACTTCCCCTACAAGGAAGAAGCTGTTTGGACTATGGGGTCATCCACAGCAGTTTCTTGGAACCTCAAAGAGCCTGAAGGGGAGCCCACTCTGCCACTCTGCTGTCAGTTGGAGCCTTGCCTATCTGCCAGTAGACATCACCCGTAACCCCAATTTTAGATTTGGTCTTGACCTTATGCTGGAATGGAATCGAACACCTGTCATATAGCAGAGATAGAAGGACTAGATACTCTGGCCTCTCTGGGCTTTTGGGCTTGGATCTTGGAGGAAACTTTCTATCAGCTTCAACTCCTTTTGCACTGGGATAGGAGTACCAGGAAGCATGAATTGCTCTGGTCACATGTAATTCTCCACGAATGTTCTGTATGTAACACCCTGTTACAAAAATTAGCTCATAGCTAGGGTTAACATAATGTCCCCTAAGATTCATAAGGTTTCCTCCTTTTGGACTTTGGGTAATTTATTTTAGAGAAAATGTTATGAGTTCAATTATAATTACTTCAAACCCCCAGCTAGGAAAATTCCTAACATTTAGGCAGAGGCTGGGCTCTTTGCCTAACTTTACATTTAGATCTATCTCAAGTTAGCCTCTGGCCTCTTTGTGGTTGAAGCAAAATTCTGTTTAGTGGAAAAATCTATCACTGGGCAATGAAACAGCAGATTATATTTTCATATCTGTGTATATACAGGCAGCTGAAGTTGGAGAAAAAGCCAACCTTTTCTCAAGACATCCCTCAGCTCGAGTCTTCTGTCCTGAGATTTCTGTGGGGCCAATTATCCTGCTCCGTATCTTCCTTCTTTGCCACAACTTTACATAAATTTGCTTCTCAAGGGTGTCAAGAATGACACGTTTGTTCTAACCTCTTGAATAATTCCAGTTCTCTATCTTGATCATTTATAGATGACCTCTGGGGCATAGCCAAGTCTCCCCAGCCTATATGAATATCATTCTCTTGGAACATTCCTATAGTTTGAAAGTCTTTCCCATGCATAATATAAAGCCAATGAGTAAGACTGGTTGATTGAACAGCTGATCATTTAGGTTGGGACATACATAGATACGTATATGTGTGTGTGTATATGTATGTATATACATATATGTATATATGCACATATATACATATATGTATGTATGTGTATATATATATATATATCTGTCTCCTTTTCTACCGGCTCCATGTTGAGCAATGGAGAATTGACCTCTACCTGCTTAGATCATCCATGTCACTTATTTTGTTATGACATTTGATTAAATGTTTTTTGCTTTAAACATGTGTGCCCTCTGATTGGCCTGGTAAAACAAAATACATTGATTAGGGCTCAGGAGCTATGATTTTGAGTGGATTCTGACTGAAAGTGCCTTGAACATGTTTTGTTTTGTTTTGTTTTGTTCTTCTGAGTAGCAACCATGTGTGAAAGTGGCCCTGGGTTCCCCACTGATTGTGTGTTAGTGAACTACTTATCTATTTCTAGGGGTCTCGATCAGGGCTGGTCATCCTGCTATATGTAACAAATAGCAGAAGTAAGTGGCTATCATACTTCAGAAGGGCAATAGAAGGACATAAAGCTGGAAAAGTTGTTTGAAACCAGGTTATTGAGGGCCTTATATGAAGACAGAAGACTTTCTATGTTGTCCTAGAGGTCAAAGGAACCTGTGAAGGATTTTTGTGAGGGAGAATGGCATGGTCAGATCTATTCCTGCAAAGATTGTTTTGATAGTTATTTGAAGGTTAAATTGGAGAGAGGAAGAGACTGGAGGCAGGAAAACTAATTAGAAAAGTATAATTATAGGAGGTTAGGCAATAGGCATTTAAGGTTAAGATTAGGAGGCCTGGATCATTAGGAGAGATGTTGTAGGGACTAGGAAATTTGTTGGATATGGAGAGTGAACAAGAGGGAAAAGTTAAGGTGATTCCAAAGTTATGAGTCTTAGCTATTGAAAAAGTTATGGTGCCCTCAACAGAAAGGGGACTTCAGGGGAAGGGGGGTGAGGAATAGAAGAAGAAGAGTTAAATTACATGGTTCTTTTTAAATTTTAGTTTTGAAGGCAAAAGTTCATTTAACATGAGTGGGGTTTTTTTTTTGCTATGCTTCAGAACAAAATATTAGTACATTTGAACCAACATTTCATTTGTTTGTTTTTTAAAGGTACTATTAAAATATAGTGAGCAATCAGCCTGGTATGGTAAAAAGAGCATTGAAATTAGAATGGGCAAAACCAAGAAAATTTTGTATTTGGTAAGAGCAATGTTGTCTTAAGAACAACTTTAAGCGACTAAGTCAGTTTGACCATTATAAACACCCAAATTAACTACAAAGGACATATGAAGGAAGATGCTATCTGCATCCAGAGAAA
Organism: Phalanger gymnotis; assembly: GCA_028646595.1. Taxonomy (NCBI): domain Eukaryota; kingdom Metazoa; phylum Chordata; class Mammalia; order Diprotodontia; family Phalangeridae; genus Phalanger; species Phalanger gymnotis. The sequence goes on from CM053623.1 coordinate 306,705,028, forward strand.
GAACTGATAAATAGAAGTATGCATAGAATGATTGTGTGTGTGTGTGTGTGTGTGTGTGTGTGTGTGTGTGTGTTTGTGTGTGTAATGGTAGCCAGCTCTGGGGGTGGGGAGAGAAAAAAAGCAAGGAAAAGAAAGCTATATGGTAACTTTACCGTATTTTTAAAAAGAATTGCAAACTATACATAATAGATTTGCATGTATACTCATCTTTTTACAAATTTTACTATGTTATGGAAATGCTTGTTTTATTTCATAAATTAAAAATAAAATAAATACGGTTTTTAACAAAGAATTGCAATGGGAACTGGATTTGAATCCTGGTTCTGCTACTTTCTGCTTGTGATGACATTGGCTCAGTTGCTTTCACCTCTCTGGGCCTGTTTTCTTTTCTGTAAAATGTGAGTTTGTACTTATTTGTCTGTGAGGAGCTTTTGAGCTCAAAATCTATGGCCCTCTAATCTCTACCACAATGGTTTGATCAGGGAACTGGTATTTTTCACTTTGCATGGTGAAGGGGCTCAATAAATGCTTGCTGAACTGAATTAAATTAAATTGGTTCAGGAAAAATAAGAATCTTCCCCAAACTCCATCTGGAAATAGCTAGCAATAACGACTAGAATTTATAGAACACCTACTACGTGTCAGGCTTACTATGCGTCAAGCACTTTACAAATATTATCTTATTTGATCCTCACAGTCCTGTGGGGTAGATGATATTATTGCCCTCTTCCCCCTTTAAAGTTGAAGAAACTAAGAGAAATGAGTGATGTGACTTGCCCAGGGTCACACAACTAGTAAGTATCTAAGGCTGGATTGAAACTCAAGTCTTCCTGATTCCAGATCCAGTGCATTATTAGCTATACCTCTGAATGATAATTTAGCTCCAAAAAAGTTGCTTACTACAGCAATGTTTATGAAGTATTTTTGAGCATTTTTAAGGATTCTAAAGCAGATGTAAAGTGAAGCATGGATGAGACCAGCCTAGCTTTGGTGATTCTTCTTGGGTACTTATCAGTCAATGTAGTGGGGCCCCTGGATTAAAATTCTATAACCAAAAGGGCTAAATTCTCCAGTGCATGGGTGCTCTGGGTATGGTGGCAAGGCTGATGGTAAGAGGTTGGCTAGGAGCAAAATATTGAAGCTACTGATTTCCTCAACTGATTTTTTTCATTGATTCTCTAGTTCTTTCTAGGCTATCCCACCTGCGTTAATTACAATCTCCTCCATTCCCCATCTTGACCCCCTTAGTGAACCAGTTTAACTCTACACTGTCCTCTTCTCTTGAGTCCCTGGCCCTGGCCCTCTTATACTGAAGCATTAGTCCTGGGTTACTCTCACCATCTGTTGCCTTCACTCCTACTCATGTGTTACTAAATGAACGTAGAGAAAATCACAAACTATGCTAATCAGATCCACTAGAAATTCATGTTACATAATCTCAACTGGACCCTCACTACAGCAAGGCAGTCCTTTTACATCTCCCTAATTGTCTCACTTCCCCAGTTTCCAGCAGCAGCTCTTCCAAACTTTTTCATCCCTCCTCAAATCTTCCATGGCTATCTCTTCCCCCACCTTCTCAGTCCATAAAAATTGAGGCTATTCACCAAGAACTTCCTCTTCTCTCCTTCTCCTCATCTTATGTCACCTATATTCCCCCTGCCACTAACTCTGCCTTTACCTCTGTCTCACACGATGAGGTGGCCCTTCTCCTTCGCTAAGGCTAACCCATCCACATTCACAAGTGATCCATTCTATCCTGTCTTGTCCAGGTGATTGTTCATTCTATCACCCTCATTCTTTCACTAGTTTTCAATCTCTGTCTACTGGCTGCTTCCCTGAAGCCTACACACACACACACACACACACACACACACACACACACACATATATTTATATATATGTCCCTCATTCTCAAAAAAAACCCTAACTTGATCCATCCATCCTCACTAAATATCATTTCCTGTCTCTCTTCCTTTTTGCGCTTAAACTCTTTGAGAAGGCTGTTTATAGCAGTTGCATTCACTTCCTTTCCTCTCACTTTGTTCTTTGGCTTCTAAACATCAAGCAACTAAAACTGCACTCTCTAACGTTACCAAGGATCACTTAATTACCAAACCTAATAGTCTTTACTCAGTCCTCATCCTTGTCGACCTCTTTGCGGGTTGACCTTCGAAACTGCTCATCATCTTCTTTTCCCAGATACTCTCTCCTTCTCCAGATTCTCCTATACATATGACTGCTATTTCTCAGTCTTCTTTGTTGGATCTTTACCCAGATCACTGACCATGGGTGTCCCTGAAGGTTCTGCTTTGGGCTTTCTTCTCTCTATATACTATTTTGCTTGGTGATCTCATCAAATCCCACAGATTCAATTATCATCTCTATGTAGATAATGCTCAAATTTATTTTTCCACCCCTAACATCTCTGTTGACCTCCAGTCTCACATCTCAAAGGACTGTTAAACATATTGAACTGGATGTCCTGTAGTCATCTTAAACTCAAAGTTTCCAAAACTAAACTCACTATCTTTTTTTTCCAAACTCTCCTCTTTTTCAAACTTCTTTGTTGTTCTTGAGGACACCGCCAACCTCCCAGTCACCCAGGCTCAAAACTAAGGTTTGTTTTTTTTTTTAATCTTCAAGTCTTCATTCTGGCTCCCCATATAAAATCTATTGCCAACTCCCATTAATTCTACTTTCAAAAGATCTTTTGACTGTCCTCTTCTCTCTTTCATCACTGCTGCCACCCTGGGGCAAGCCTTCATCATTTCATGCTTGGAGTATGGCAATGGCCTTCTGGCTGGTCTCCCCTTTAACCTCTCCTCACTCCAGTTCAATGTCTAGTCAGTTGATGATGTGATCTTCTAAAGTGTAGGTCTTATGATGTCACTCCTCTACCCAATAAACTCCACTGGCTCCCTATCACCTCGAGAATCAAATATAAAATTATCTGTTTAGCTTTTAAAGTATTTCATAATCTGATCCCTTCCTACCTTTCTAGTCTTAACACCTTACACTTTTCCATAGAGTCTATAATCCAGGGACACTGGCCTTTTTGCTCTTTCTTGCACATAACACTCTATGTCCTAACTCTGTACCTTTTCATTGGATATCCTCATTCCTGGAACTCTCTCCTCATCTCTGCCTTCTTACTTCTTTGGCTTCCTTCAAGTCTCAGAAAAAAAATCTGACCTTTTGTAGGAAATCTTTGCCCAAACCTCCTTAGAGCCAGTGTTTTCCTTCTGTTATTATCTATAATTTATCCTACTTGTATCTTCTTTGCACATAGTTGTTTGTATGTTGATTCTCCTATGAGACTGTAAACTTCTTGAGAGCAGGGATTCTTTTTGCCTTCATGTATATACCAGGGATGGGGATCCTGTGGCACTAAGGCCGCATGTGGCCCTTTAGGTCCTCAAGTGCAGCTCTAAGAGTCAAAGAGCTGCACTTGAGGACCTGGAGTGCTACATGAGGCCTCGGAGCCACAGGTTCCCCACTCCTAGCATAGCCAGTGCTTAGCACAGTGCTAGCACACGACAAACCTTGTTGACTTAACTTCATCTTGCCTCCTTCCGTTTTGCTGGATCTTCTCACAGGAAGCCCCAAGTATTTAGGGTACTCTTAGAGAAACAGAGAGGAGACATTCTTCTCTGGCAAACTTCCCATAAAGGGCACCAAAATGATATGGACAGGAGAGCACTAGAAGGTTTTGGAATCTTGGTCATTACCATTAAGTTACAGATGCTGTGGGAAGTGGAGAAAGGCAAATACTGTCTTCACCCTCGAGGAGCTCACATTCAAATGGGGGAGGCAACATGTAGAAAACTTGGATTATACAAGACACATAAAGTGTTGGTAGAAGCTAACTTAAGAGCACAAGGCACTAGAAGTGGGGAAAACCCAGGAAAGACATATGACAGAAGGTAGGGTTTGAGCTAAAGGAAGCCAGGGAAACTAAGAGCCAAAAATGAGAAAGAATTCCATACACGGGGGTTGGGAGAAGCCTGTGCAAAGATCTGGAGAAGGGAGATAGAATTCCGTGTATGAAGAACTGCAAATAAGTCAGTGTAGGTGGATTGCAGATTGCATGCAGGGATGCGAAGTCTACATAGAGTAGAAAGAGAGGAAGGGGTCATGTTAAAAAGAACTTTAAATTCCAAATAGAGGACTTTGCATTTGATCCTGGAGACAATAGGGAAGAACTTAAGTTTATGGAGTGGTAGGAATGATCATATGGTAGGATTTAAGTTTTAGGAAAATCAATTTGGCAGTTGAGTGGAGGATGAATTGGAGTGAGGAGAGATTATAGCCAGGGAAACTAATGAGAAGGCTACTGTAGTAGTTCAAGCAAGAGGTGATAAGGACCTGAACTAGGATGGTGACTGTGAAAGGAGAGGAGAATATACATGCAAGTGATGCTCTGAAGGCACAAATGTCGAGATTTGGCAACTGGTTGGATATATGGGGTGAGGAAAGAGTCAGTGATGACACCAAGATTATGAACCTAAGTGAATGAGAGGATATCGGTGTCCTTGATAGTAGGAAGGAAGTTCAGAACAGGGAAAGGGTTGGAGTGAAAGATAATTAGTTCTATTTTGGATGTGCTGAGTTTGAGATGCTTATGGGGCACTCAGTTTGAGATGTCCAAAAGGCAGCTGGTGATGTGGACTAGAACTCAAAGGAACAGAGAGGGGCTAAATTTATGAGAGCTGATAAAATTCCTCAGTGAAATATTACACAGGGAAAAGAGAAGGGGGTATAGTATAGAGCCTTGGGAACTGCCTACAGTAAGTGGGAGAAGTGTTGATAAAAATACAGGAAAGGAGACTGAGAAGGAGTGATCAGGCAGGTAAAAGGAGATATCAATATCATCAAAATCAAGAGGAGAGAGAATATCCATCAGAGTAAGGTGATCATTGGAGTCAATATGTTTCTAAGAGGTCAAACATGGGAAATGAGAAGAGGGCAAGAATCTTCGTTTCAGTCAAAATTAATTTACAGTGGTAAAATCTGGGAGAACAAGTTTCCTCTTATGTAGGAATTTCCTGGGCAAACATTTTTTAAGGCAGGCATCATAGATGATCTAAGAGACTCTACAGAGAAACTGAATTAGAGCACCGTCTTGAAAGAGGTCTATAACATAGGCAGTGAATCCTATCCAGGATTCTCCTGTTTGACGTTTGCCATCATAGAAAGTCAGCAGTATTTCCCTGTGGGCTGCCTCGTGTTTATCTGCTCAACCTCCAGTCTTCCCCTCACCATCTCCAACTACCTTCTTGACCTAAAGAAACTTCCACCCTGGGCCTCTACTCTCCTGATTGATGACTGATTCTCCAAACCATTGTTTCAGGAAAGTGCTAGCCTTGCTTCACCTCACTAGGGAATTCGTGGTCTTCTCACCAGCTGCCTTGCCCTCAAGCTCACATTCTTTCTCCTTGCCCTTCCCTGCCCCTCTCCAGTTCTGAAATCAACATTTCCACTGCTCCTCGATGGAAAGTGTCAGATCTACTCCCGTAAGGTTCACTTTCCATTCCTGTAACTTTTAGGAGCAAAGTGCCCCTTTTAGGTCAATATTATTGTGTATAGTCTCCTTCAATAGAAAGTAAGCTCCTTGAGGGCCAGGACTTTGTTTCTGTTTTTGTTTTAGTGTTTGTTTTTTGTATTTGTATCTCCTGGGGCAGCTAGGTGGTGCAGCAGACAGTGTGCTGAGTCAGGAAGACATATCTTCTAGAGTTTAAATCTGACCGCAGACACTTCCTAGCTATGTGACCCTGTGCAAGTCACTTGACCCAATTTGCCTCAGTTTCCTCCTCTGTAAAAGGAGCTGAAGAAGGAAATGGCAAACCACTCCTATATCTTTTCCAAGAAAAACCCAAATGGAGTCATAAGGAGTCAGACATAACTGAAATGACTGAACAACAACAAATTTGTATCTTCAGAACATAGCACAATGATAAATAATGTAACTATGTTATGCTCCCTTAGGAGGTTGATACCTAAAATATCATCAGAACATAAAACAGTTTTAGGGATTACTGATGATGCATTGTTACATTTTACCTCAGCTCTGCACTATTCATCCCCTCAAAGTCCATGTCTACTAGCCAGCCAGACAAGGACTTGAACTTCTCCCCTTATAAGTGGTTATCCTCTTCAAAGGAGAAACTTCTGTTTCCAGTTATCTCCACTTGATGGACCTAGGACCTCTTGAAATCATCCAAGTGTAGGCACACCCATCTAGAGGTTAATATTTGGTCCCAGGACCAGGCAAAGAATAAAGAGCAGAAGAGGTAGTCAGAGGTCTAGGCTCATGCTAGAAGACTTGAGTCTCAGTTCTAGCTGTTATTTGGCAGCAACCGACCTGCTGCCAGGATGAAGAATGCCCAACCCTCCTCTACTCCTTAGATTCCTGGAATTCCATCATGCTACCTAGAGGGTTGGGGAAAGAGAGAGCCAAGAGCTCTCTCTGGTCAGTGACCAATAAGTGCATTGATTAGTCATTTTCATTTGGGAGTCACCACGATTAAGTGGAGTAGTTAGGGCTTCATCAACCCCCAAAAACCTAAGCACTGAGCTAGCCCATGCAGTCTGCCAGACTCAGGCAGGAAAATTCATCTTCTGAAGTTTTATGAGAAGTTTTCCATGAAATTAGTAGAGATGAGAAAGTGGCCAATAACTGGCCCTAGGCAAAATCTTGACATAGTCCAAGGCAAAGGTTTCTGAAACCATCTTCTCTTTCTACTTTTGACTCCAAAAAGCCCACCCTCTCTCTCTCTCTCTCTCTCTCTCTCTCACACACACACACACACACACACACACACATACACACACACACACACCCCTTGAGGGGCCTTAAGCAACTACTGTTCCCCCTTCCTCTACTTTTAATACCTATTATCCAAAAGATCTATCACCAATCTTACAAACCTTAGCCTGAATTTCTTTCATCTCTCCCATTTCCCTTTTCCACATATTATAAAATGAAGTATTTTATTCCCTACTTTTTTAAACCAAGGCTCAGGGGAGGTGATAGGGGTGGTTTTTTGAGAGCAATGGTGGTAAAGGAAGGTGAATAATTTTTAAAATTTTGCTTTATTTATTTTAAACATTTTTTAAAATTGAGTTCCATATTCTCTCCTTCCCTTTACCCATTGAGAAGGCAAGCAATGTGATACCAGTTATACATGTGAAGTCATGCAAAACATATTGCCATATTCCAAAAAAAAGCAAGAAAATTAAATTAAGTAGGAAAAAAATATGCTTCGGTCTCCACTCAGAGTTCCTCAGTTCTCTCTCCGGATGTAGATAACATTTTTCTTCATGAATCATTTGGAATTGTCTTGGGTCATTGTATTAATTAGAGTAGCTAAGTCTTGAACAGTTGCTCTTTGCTACAATATCACTCTTATTGTACAATGTTCTTCTGCTCACTTCGCTTTGCATCTATTCGTATAAGTCTTCCCAGGTTTTTCTGAAACCATTCCATTTGTCATTTCTTATAGCACAAAAATATTCCATCACAATCATGTACCACAACTTGTTCAGCCAGGGAAGGTGAGTCATTAGGAATTAGGTGGGGTGGAAGGGGAATTATTAAGAAGGCCCTCCCAGTTCTGTAAAGGCTGTCTTCCAATGCTAAGTATGGCTCCTTTCAGCTACTTACTATTCAATTAATTTTCATTTCCCTAGTGAAAGCACTAGGCAAAAATTATATTTTTGAATTATGATAGGGCTCTTTGCAGAGAGAAAACTAGTTAATTTGAGCTTGAAATGGGAGCGAGGGCCAAGAAACTTGAAGGAAATCTTGTGCCAAGTAAAAGAAACCAGAATGTTCCTTCATACTGTAATTCACATGGATCTTCCTCTAGTTTCTGAGTAGCAATTGTCCTGAGGGGAAAACCAACCTTTTAAATATTGAATGTGTCCACCCTTCCTCCTTTTCCAACTTAAGGCATAAGCTATACTACTCACAGGGACACAGTTCTCCCAACTGCCAGTTTAGGGGCAATATCCCTGGCAAGTTAAGAATTCATGGTCCCATTATTCAGAGCTCCTGGGAGACTCAAACCAAACAATCCATGCCTGGAATTCCATTGCCAGCTCTTTGCAAACAGTAGAATGGAAGATAAGTTGATTTCTTAGACGATCATAGTTATCAAGGACTAAAGGTAAATCAATATTATATTCCACTCCCAGATATCCTCTTTTATGTACTCCTCCCAGGTTCTTCCCTCCCAGGCCAGAATTTGGAATGAGCCCATTGACAGATGATTATCAAAATGCAAATATTTGCTTTAAAATGTGGCAGTTAACAAGTGTTTGCCAGAGAAAGAATAGTATATAGGTGAAAGTGATTGTCCCAGGCTCTGTGCAGTCTACACAGGATTGCCTTTAATGTAGGGGTTTTCTACCCATGGTATATTGATTGCAGGGAGTCCGTGAAGTCAGAATTTTTAATATTTAGGTAATGATATTTTAACATATTGGATTCCTTTGTGACATTATGGATCATTTACAAACTTTATTCTGAGAAGGGCACCATGAGCTTCAACAGCTCATGTCTGTCAAAGGGGTCCAGGACACAAAAGCACTACTGTTTGATCATGTCAAGAGTACGTCCGCTATCCACTGATTTTTTAAAATTCTATTTTAATTTATGGAATAAGACAAACATTTCTATAACATAGTAAAATTAAAAAGATGATTGTACATGAAATATCAAATCTACTATGCATAACTCGATATTCCCTTAAATATAAAACAAAATTATCATGTAAATTTCTTTATTTCTCCCCCCCATGGCTATTATTAGACACAAATAGGCATATTTACATACATATACACACACACACACACATATATATGTATACACACACACACACATATATATATATAGTTAATTTGGGTATTTATAATAGATAAAATAACTTATTTGCTCAAAGTCATTCTTAAACAGTATTGCTGTTACTGTATACAATATTCTCTTGGTTCTGTTCATTTCACTGTTCTTTGTTTCATTCAAGTCTTTCATGTTTTCCAAAATTATTGAGCTCATTCTTAAATAACGTTCCTAAGTTGCTGACTTTTTTTTGTAGTTGGATAGGCCAGACAAGCTACAAGCCACACAGTACACAAAAAGTGGATCTGCCTTTCTTTGCTACCAAACTGCCCCTTTTACCTAGAAGTGACTGGGTTGTACAGTAGATAGAGAGCTGGGCTTGGAGTGTTGACCCTAGCCAAGTCTCTTAATCTCTGACTCAGTTTCCTCAGCTTCTTAGGGTTGTTGTGAAGATCAAATGAGCTAGTTTGTAAAGGACTTAGCATAATAGGTACTTAATAAACATGTGGCTTTAAAACTTTATCCATGATTTCATGCACCTAGGAACAAAAGAATACTTCCTATGGTTTTACTTTCAGAGGTCTTTGCCTCTGCACCTTCTCTCTCCAGTGTCATTTCCCCAGGGAAGTTCAGTGGAGAAGGAAGAGGACACTAGTTAGGATGAACTCTGGGTAGCCAATACACTGAGTATAAGGTCCTTTTACCTGTGAAGTAAAATCACTAGGAAGGTATAGAGGAACAGAGGGGGAGGAAGTCGTGGAGATAGAGTGAACTGGATACTTTCAAATTTTTTCATGGAGAAATCTGCCCAAGCTCTTTCTTTTTAATTGTGGACAAGGCAGAGTTTAGAGTTATTGCCTTGCTAGCTAAAGCTGAAACAGGTTCTTTAACACCCTCTCCCCATGGGACCCTTCCTTCTCTCTCACTGGAGAGCATGGAGGGTGTATGTTAAAGAGTTCCTCCCAGATCCTCAGTTTAAGGAAAAGGCCCAAGGTATCCACTTCATCATTTCCTACCTGGCTGCAGACTTAGGGGAGTACCCCCCACCCCACCCACTACGCTGTTCTTTTATTTCTTTTTATGTGTTGTTCCCCCCAAGCCCCCTTTAGATCATAAGCTTTAGAGGATGGAGATATCATTCGCCTTTCCTTGTATTTCTAGCACTTAGCACAATGCCTGGTGTACACTGGACTCTTAAATGTTTATTGATTGAGCAATGGAATATACCTTAATGCTGGAAAAGCTTGTTTGAAGGACCCTTTTCAATTCTATTGAGGGTCTCTTGGTTTAAGATAGAATATGTGTGGATGGTGAATACAAGTCAAATAGCATAAAGCTATGCTGTTTCTTCATCACTATTCACCTATTACAGTCCTTCATAATGAAGGGGGTGGGGGAGAAAGCAAACACATGTCTCATTGATACTTCAAGGTATTATATAGAGGATAGAGTGCTGGGCTTGGGAGACCTGAGTTCAAATCCTACCTCAGACACTTACTAGTTGTGTGACCCTGGACAAATCACTTAACTTCTTTCCACCTTGCCAGAATATTGCCATTTTTCATGTGCTTCTTGTCTTATTTCCAATTTTATCTTTAAACACTGAAGATGATTTATACTACTTTGATCTTTTGGTAAATTCCCTTTTATCACAAACCTGACCCCTACTGAGGGAGGAGGAATCCAAATGCCTTTTAAGGCAATTGATTCTACTTTGGGTTAGTTCTTATTTTAGGAAGTTTTTTTTTCCCCCTGATATCAAGGCTAAATTTACCTCTTTGAATCCTCCGCCCATTGCTCAGAGTTCTGCCTTTTGGGCCAAGGGGAACAAATGTAATAATCCCTTTTTTACGTGACAATCCTTCAAATCCTGGAAACCAGCTGTCATGCTCCTCCAATCTTTCAAATATTCAAAGACAGCTGGCATGGCCTTCCAATCTTCAAATACTTGAAGACACTCATCATGCCCCTCCTAAGTCTGATTTTTCCCTGGTTACACTTCAACCAGTCCTTATACTGTAAGAACTCAAGATCCACCCATGACCTAATGAAGAGGGTATTTGCCTTGGAGTCAGGCAGACCTAAATTTAAAAGCGGCCCCAGACACTTACTGGCAGGGGAACCCTGGGAAAATGACTTAATCTCTCGAGGTCTCAGTTTCCTCATCTCTATAATGAGGTGGTTAGACCTGATGACCTCTTCAGTCCCTTCCACTTCTAAATTTATGATCTATGATTATCTTCATTATCCCTTTCCAGCCAATCTCTATGTTAACAATGTCCTATCTAAAATATGATGTATATAAGTAAAATGTGCATTTATGTATATATAATAATGCTGTATGTATACATATGGGTATATATACATATATATATGTGTGGCATAGAATGTATTAAATACATTACATATGATAAATATATTATACATTATATAGTACATGTATCATATTTAATATATAATATGCTTACATATCACATATAATAGTCTATAACATATGAATATATATATATATGTAGCTAGGTGGCACAGTGATGGCCTGGAGTCAGGAAGACTCATCTTCCTGAGTTCAAATCTGGCCTCAGACACTTACTAGCTGTGTGACCTTGAACAAGTTGCTTAACCCTGTTTGTTCAGTTTCCTCATCTGTAAAATGAACTGGAGAAGGAAATGGCAAACTTCTCCAGCATCTTTGCCAAGAAAACTCCAAACAGGGTCATGAAGAGTCAGGCATGACTAAAATGATGAAACAACATATATATGTGTGTGTGTATAGGTATGGGTTTGTATATGTGTATATGTACATATCTGTATATATACATATACACATAAAATATGTATATGCATATTTTTGTATATATACATTTATACACACATATGTAAAAAGAGGAGGCAGAATTTGGTCATTTGTAAGATCTCTTCCAGCCCTAGAACTGTGAGCTTGAGATGCATTAGCCAGGGAATGGAGCCAGGGAATCTCTAAGACCTCTACTAACTCTTTGACTTTATGGCTGACTATGATTAGTTGGAAGCAATTTCAATGTCCTACTTATTTCCTTTGCCAAATGGAGATAATGGCTTTGCTACCACCAACAGCACAGTGTTGATATACTGAGTAAAAGTGAAATGTATACAGAAAGTACAGTGGTATTATACCATAGTCAGCTTATACACAATTAGATCATGAGCCTGAGGATTTTGTAACACAGCTAATGAGACATTTAGCATATAGCACTTAATATACCACAATATATCCTAACATCCCCCCTCCTGGAATTTTTTGCCTCTTCATCCCTACCTCCTGGTTTTCTTCATGCCTTAGTTTATGCAAAAAGCATTTCTCTTTGCCTCTCCTATAAGACTACCCCTCATTTATCCTGACCATGTCTTATTTGTACATAGTTGTTTGTCATCTCTTTCCCCACCCCCACCCCCCACTCCCTATCCCAATTAGGCTGTGAGCTTCTTAAGAGCAGCAACTATTTTCAACCTTTCTTTGTATCCCTAGGAGCAAGCAGAGTGCCTGGAACATTGTAGGCACTTAATAATGCTTGTTGACTGATGTATGAAAAGCTCACATTTTTCTCCAAAGAAAGTTCATTTATATCCTAGTAATTAATTCCAATTTTCAAAGTTAGGTAACATGTCACAAAAAACAGATTCACAGACTTTTATATTTATCTTGAGAAAGGGAAAGAAGCATCAATGGTCACTCAATCTTCAATTTCTTTTGTTGTTGTTGGTCAGTCATTTCAGTCATGTCTGACTCTTTCTGACCCCATTTGGGGTTTTCTTGGTAAAGACACGGGAGTGGTTTGCTATTTCCTTCTCCAGCTCATTTTACAGATGAAGAAACTAAGGCAACCAGGGTGAAGTGACTTGCCTAGGGTCACACAGCTAGTAAGTGTTTGAGGCCAGATTTGACCTCTGAAAGATAAACTCCAACTCCAAGCCCAGAACATTATCCACTGAGCCACCTAGCTGCTTTAATTCCTACCGAGCCCTTAATATCTCTCATATCTTGTACATCATAATCTATACAATTATCTCACTATTATTTAATGTTAATGAATTTTATGTCAGCCCTTTTAAGGTGACATAGAAACTGAGTTGTGTGACTTTTTAAAAATGGCTTTTACTAACCAGGGATAGAACATTAAATATATGCCTTTGGCTAATATCTTGTGAGGGTTTACGAACAGACACAGAAAGCTAACTTGGATACAAAGAATTCATGGGTGGGGTCTAATAATGAAACATAAATAATAATAGGTGTCAGCATCAACATAATAGCTTAATAAAAGACCATGATTTCATGAACACTCAATGGTGATAATTCTCTTCCAGTAACAGAGAAACATGGGTTTCATCTCCAATAGACAAAACAGCACCAACTCCACAGTGATTGTTCTTAATAAGTTCTGTCCAGTGTGAACCTGGCCATCAAGTCGTATATATCCAAGCAAAGGTGTTTTTGAATTGGCGGAGAGTTATGGATTTTCCTTTGGTCCAGAAACAGAGAATTCAAGATGTCATCTAGCTTATACTTTTGAGCAAACCTATACTCACATAATACTCAGGCAGGTACCTGTTTCTCCAAAGTTTTCATAAAAGGTGTCTCTGGTAATGTTTCACAACCTTTCTCTTCAGGAAAGCCATTTTACTCATAAGTGGCTGGGTAAATAGCTAATAAATAATGGGTAAATAATTTAACAGGTAAACTCAAGAAGGTTGAATGATATGCATTTTGGCAGGATAACAATTCCGGAAGTATTCCAAGGAATGAGTGACCTGAAAATATAGGAGGGTCAGAAACAAAGCTATGGTTCAATCAAACACACCAGGTAGAATGACTTTCCCATGGTCACACAGGTAATAAGTAAATAGCAGGATGGCGTTCAAGCTAGGTTTTGCTGATGACTGATCTAACATAATGACAGCTATTCCTTACTGCTTACAGACTAAATTCTCTCTTTAAGTGACCCAAACCATTTGAGAAATGCGTCATGGAATTAGAGGTCTAGAGAACCATTACAGAATGATAGAATGTTAGTATTTGAAGGCAGCCCTGTGGTTATCTAGGCCTCCAAAAGTCTCTCATCACAATATAGTTGACAAGTGATTATTCAGCCTTCTTTGTAGATCTCTGGTGAGGAAGAACCCAGTACTTTCAAGGCAGACCAGTCCACTTTGGGGCAGCTCTAACGATTAGCAAGTTTTTTCATAACATTAGTCCTAACTTTGTTGTTTCATACAACCCTCTCATCTTGCTTTAGGAAATAAGTCGAGTGACTTGTTCAAGATTACACAGGTAATGGGTGGCAGAGTTGGGATTTGAACCCAATTCTTTTTACAGTAAAAAATCATTGCACTTTGGGACAAATCCTCCCCTCAAAGCAATGAGTCATGCCAACTCAACCAATTTCCTCTGGCTTCTGTGTTCTAGGTTTGTTGGAGGCAATTCCAAAGTTTAGAGAAGCTATCAGATTCTTCTGTTCCCCAACATCTAGCAGTTAATGCTCTCTAAATGGATGTTTATATGGTAAATATTGTCCCAAATTATTCAAAAGTGCAAGCAAAACCTAATGAACAACTTGAGTAGACTCCTGTGAACTTGAGTGAAGGGTATGAATTATTTTGAAGGTAAATGATAGCTGACCAGATCATGGCTCCTATCAAGTGCTTGGGGGTGGGGGTGGGGGAGTAGGTGCTACTCTTAGCCCTTGAGTCCTTACACATTAAAGGCTCACTACTTTGGGTCTTATGCCAGCTTTTCCCCATGCCTATACAAATGCTCGTGTCCACATGAGGTTACAGGGAGTGGTTGGCAGCCATGTAATTTGAGGTTGTATTGTTCTCACTTAAAGAATTAGAAATGCTCAGTTTCCGCCATCAGCTTTTATCAGCGAGGCTCTTCTTTTCCAGGGGTCTTGAAGACTTATGAATGCCAGTTGGTGCTTGCCTGGAACAGTGGACAGTCTTTTTTTTTTTTTTTCTGAGTGCTAATTGACCATAGTGCTTGAGGACAGTTCTTTCTGTACTAATGACTTTGTGCAAATGACCTTTGACCTTCAGTAGTTTGTTGTCTGGGGAAAACTTACAGTGTACTGATTCCCATAATTAATTGAAGGATGATATACAGTCAGTGACACTGGGACATGGTGGTTATCTCACTATGGAAAATATGCTCAGCTAGGATACTGATAAATATCCCAAGAATATGCTTGACAGAAGCCACAGTTACCTTAAGTGGGGAGGACAGGGGAAGAGGAGATATAGAACTTTTAGCAGAAGCTAAAGGAAAAGGAAAAACAAGTTACCGCACTTTTGACAAGCAAATTCACAAAGTTATATATAAGTTAGAACTATTAACTCATAGCATGCAAACATAAAGGATCATAATAAGCCATACTTAATATAAAAGTTGTTTGGGTTCCCCCTTACCCCCACATAGTAAATCTTTAAAACAAGAAAGTAAATTGAGCCCTGA
Organism: Phalanger gymnotis; assembly: GCA_028646595.1. NCBI lineage: Eukaryota > Metazoa > Chordata > Mammalia > Diprotodontia > Phalangeridae > Phalanger > Phalanger gymnotis. Next base: position 306,720,354 of record CM053623.1, read on the forward strand.
TTTGTGGCATTTCCTGATTTCCTGGGTATAAAGGCTTGACCAGTACAAGCTAGCTGTAGAAAACTACTGGTCACCCCAATAATACTGCCACTGTGAAGATTAATTCACCCTTTCCAAGGGTTTTTGTGGTGTTTAAGGAACGCTGTCCTCTGCCTCCACCTTGTGTTGAAGATGAGACCTACCAACTGTCGTTTGGAAGGAAACTAACAATTCTAGCTTTTTAATAACACATATGTAGAACGAAAGGCACTTTAAACATTACCGACAACCCCACAAGGAGGTATTTAAAAATCAAATGAGGAAAATGAGAAGTTGAATGATGAATAAAATTACACAATTGCAACTAAGGTCTTCAGAACACCAAGTCTAAGGTCTTTCTATTACTCCATGCTATAGCCTCTCTTTCTGTGATAGGGACAGGTAATCATTCTTTGGATAGAAAATTACTCAGTGATGTCTCCATTCCTCCCTCCTGCATGAGGAAATTAAATGAGAAGAAATCTCATATTTTTTTCCACTTATTCCTATGACTTTCTATCCATACTGATGACTCACCCCTGTTAAACCTATAGAATTATCTCTTTTTCATCCACAGCATTTCTAGTGATCTTTGCAAAGATCCAAACATCAAAAAGTATCTGAGAGCCAAAGCATGGGGGTAATCTAAGAAAGCTGAGGGAAGAGCCTTCATTACCTTTGTATAAAAGCAACAAGATGAGGAAAACATTTTATTGGAGATACTGTATTCACACTGGTATTACAGGTGTGTTTCTTTCCTATTCTTTATCTTATTCCATCCCCTCTTGGTCTAGGACTCTGAGGAGAACAGGGACCATTACTCATAAATAGAAGCCTCCTCATCAGCCTTTCTGCCTTGTCTTTTCAATACATCCTTCATTGCATCTTTGATATTGCTAAAGTGCAGATTTTATCATGTTACTCCCCTTCTCAGTAAATTTCAGGGACTCCCTCTTACCTCTAGCAACTCAGAGTTCTTCACAACCTGGCCTCAATCTATCTTTCCAGCCTTATTGCACAATCCTTTCTATACACACTGAGGTCTAGCCAAAATGCCTTTCTTACTGTTCCTCTTATGTGGCATTCCATCATTGCCTCCTCACCTTAGCCCTGGCTATCCTCCATGCACAGAATGCCTCCTTTTCTAATTTCCATCTCTCAGAATCCCTAGTGTTGTTTTTTTTTCCAAGCTTCAGCTAAAAGCTGAAAAAAAGCACCACTTACCTTATGAGTTCTTTCCTGATCACACCAGTTACTATTTACTCTCTTGTTCATCCTTCATTTTTGAAGAGGACTGGTGATATCAGGGATGATGTCTTGACTTGCATGTGAATTGTGTTTAAGTGAGGCAGAGTTTTGTATCTATTTTTGTGTATATGGGATGCTCTGGCATTCATACCACCCTTCAAGAGTTGAATGTTAAATTTTCAGTGTGAGCAATCAAAACTTGGAAATTAGCAAATGCTAAAAATCAGGGCTTGATTTATCATTCTGTTAATTGTCTGGACCTAAAGTGATGGAGAAATTGTTAATAATGCAGATTAAACATAAAAGTGTGTCATTTGATTTTCAGAAAGCTGGTTTACCAGCACATATGTACATGGTGGCATCTCTACCCTCCAGACTATAAGTTCAATCAAAGCAGGAATGGATTTCATTTTTGTTTTCATATCCTCAATGCCTAGCACAATGCTTAATAAATGCTGATTAATTTATTGATTGTTGATAAACAGAAAGAAGCAGCCTCCAAATATGCTGAGCAAACAAATACATAAATAAATCAGAGGGAAACCTGTGCAGCTCCATTCCCCATCACTATCTCCACCACCATAACCACCACCACCACCAGTAGTAGCAACAAAACACAAGTGTAACTGGAATCCCAAAGCCTAGGTAAGGGATTCTGTCCTTATTGGTGGAGATCAATGCCCTGTGCTTGTATGAGGAGTGAGGCAGAGTTGGTCAAAGCACGAGCAAGAAGAGCTTTTCAATTTACTTCCAGTCTTGAGTGTTTTCAGTCTCTTCCAGTTTCAGGCCCTTCTGGCTTCCAGTTTTGAGAGAAAAGATGGATGATGACAACCCACTTCATGTTGCTGAAGGAAAAGATTCTGGGAGGAAGTTAGCATAAGAGAAGTTATAAGTCTTCATCAGGTGATTTCCACCAATAGATTTTGGTACTTGGATTGTACATAGTATAATGGGGAAAGCACTGGATTTGAAGTCAGAAGACCTGGGCTCCAGGTCCAGCTCTGTCTCTAATTAACAGTGTGACCTGGGGCCAGACATCACAACTCCTTGAACCTTTGTTTTCTCATATGCAAAATCAGAATTTTGTACCATATGATCCTTAAGGTCTCTTTTCACTCTTAGTATTATTATTCCTCCACTCCTTACCAAGACTTTTGTTCTCCAGAGGCATTTATGATACTAATTGACTCCTCCCTTTTTGAGGCAACTGGGAAGAAATGATCAAGGAAGAAATGCCTGCATCAGTAGGGATCAGAATGAAAAGTCAAGGGCAAGAACCAGATGGATAAATGAAAAGTCAGAGGCAAGAATGGGAAAGATAAGTCATAGAGCTGATTGGCTAAAGAAAGGCAGGGGACGGGATGCACATCCAGCATTGAGGGGTAAAAGAGTTGAAAAAAGAAATTATCTAAAGAGTTCATTTAATTTATCAAATTCAATTGGTCTGTGGGTAGGTGTTCTTATGATCCAATCATGTCAGGCTAAGCCCACCTTTCAGTTTCTCACAAAGTCCTTTTTGCTTTGGATCTCCTACTACCACTGCGTGTGTTCTTCATGACCAGAGATAACCCATTTACTAAAGCATGAAGGCACTGTAGCCAGCAGAGGGGGGTGTACTCATCCTGTGAAATCAAGGATTATTGAGGCATGGAAGTCATTTGAAATTTTTCCGTGGAGCCTTTAAGAGAGGGAGTGTGGTGGTTTTAAAATTGTACACCAATAGTCTCAAAACTCCAGGAAGGCTAGTAGGCACTGGTCTAGGGGCTAATAATAATAATAATGATAATGATAAGAATATATGATTTTATATGTAGGTATGTATATATTAAAACATATCCAAAGCCTATTACTAAAATGTACCTAGAGCCTGTATATTTAGGCATCTGTGAATATTTAAATAGACCTGAAGGAATTTCAATAGTTCCCTATAACCCCCAGCATAAAATTTAAAATATATCATTTGGGACCATCTTCATTACTTGGTGTTTTTCATTGTCTTTCACTGGCATAGCAGCAGAAATAAGACTATTGATAAAATTACAGCTATCACAAGAAGTTTTAAATATATTCCTTTATCCAATGAAACATTTGAAAGCCAGTTACCTATATCTTAGTTCTCAAGTGGAAGCAATCTAATCTTATTGTTTTCCTCAAAGTAAAGTTTACTACTCCATTAAAAAGTAAAACTTCTACATCTTTATCATAAAAGGGGGACCTTTATTCTGCCCCCCCCCACCTTTGATGCACTCTCTCTCTCTCTCTGCATATACATACACACATGCATACATGGATGTATGTGTGTGTATGTATGAGTTGGTGTATGTGTGTGTGTGTGTATGAAATTTCCTAGCCCTGCTTTGAGGATATACATTATCATCATATCATCCAGAAAAGATGTCATACTGTATAGACCTAATTTTATACATAAATATATAACTATGAAACCAATTAACAAATAGCAAATCTAAGAACTGAGTTTTCCTAGTCATCCAAATTAGGAAGCTGAGACAAGTAATGATCACATGTATATAACAGTAAATGCAAAGCAACAAGATATTTTATACTTGTGTTACATTATAGCAGCTATACCATATATAGATATATATGCACACACCCTATAGTGGTAGGTTTTGCTGGCTGATTGTAACAAACAGATCCATCATCAAACATTTGCAGTTTTCCTACACAGAGAAAGTTGCTATGAAAGGAGGAAGAACACTGTTGCAACAAAATCAGGACTGTTCCCTCTCAGGGCCAAGCCAAAAGTCACAGACTAACCTATCATAGGGGAAAACTTCCTTATCTGTGTTTGATTTGAGATAAAAGTCCTAGATTCCCCATGAAACAGCCAGTTACACAAAGGAGTTCCACATTCTTCACAGGGTATCATAACCAGGCTTAGAATCAACCAAGTAGGAAACATTCCTGTTCAGAAAGGAAAGAACAGAGTAAGGAAACTGAGTCAAGAGATTCCTGCCATTGCTTTTGGAAGGCCATCTTCTTAACCCTGGAAATCAGTGACATTTACCAGCAGGATTTTCCTTAAGGTCCTCTCTCTGAGCAGCTTAGCATATCCCTTGAATGGGTGGTATACGAGCTTAAGAAAAATAGTTCTATCTATATTTATATATTTATAGTTATGTGGTTACACTTGAATTCAAAAGTCAGAGCGAATCAAATTACAGGGAAATTCTTCAAGTTCCAACTGATTATGTGACTAGCTGTATTAAGGAAATGATGGTTATAAAGCCAATACAGAAAATTTCTCATTAGTGTTTCATTTTTTCCCCTTTGTATCCCCAGTGCCTAGCACATGGCAGGCACTTAACAAATGCTAATTCATTGACTGATTGTCAAATAGAGGGCGCTGAATGATCTGAACTGAGGCAGCTAGGTAGTACAGTGCATAGAATGCTGGGCCTGAAATAATGAAAACCTGAGTTCAAATTTGGCCTCAGACCATAACTAGCTATGTGACTTTGGGGAAGTCATTTAACTTCTGTCAGCCTCAGTTTCCTCAACTGTAAAGCAGGCAGGATAATAGCACCTACCCCCCCACTCCACCCCCACCGCTTGTTATGAGAATCAAATGAGAAGAGATTTTTAATTCATTGTTTTTAATTTTTACTCAATTTTTAAATTTTCAGTCCCAGATTATCTCCCACCTCATCTTGCCACTCCCACCCATTGGGAAGTCAAGAAATATAAAACCTATTACAAATATGAAGTGATGCAAAACAAAATTCTACCTTAGTCACATATAGAGAGGAAAAATAAGAAAAAGAAAGAAGAAAAAAATATGCTTCAATCTATACTCTGAACTGATGGACTCTGACTACTTTTTTCACTTTATTTTTGTTGCTTTTTTGTGAAACATAGCTAATATGGAAATGTTTTCATCACACGTATAGATATATTGCTTGTCTTCTCAATGAGTGGGGGGAAGGACTGGAGGGAGGGAGAAAATTTGAAATTTAAAATCTTTTAAGTGTATGTTAAAATATGTATAATTAATATTATAAAAAGTCTTCACTTTCCATCAGCTCTCTGGTGATGGATAGCACTTTTCATCATAAGTCTTTTGAAATTACAATGGATCATTGTGTTGATCAGATTTACTAAGTCTTTCGTGGTGTATTATCTACTAAGATAATATTTGTAAAGCACTTAGCATAATGCCTGGCCCATATTAGGCATTATATAAATGCTAGTTATTATAATATCATCATTGTCATTTTCATTTTTATTATCTGGATAGTTGAAGTGACAGGGTCTATAGATTTCACCTGTAAGAGTTAAATTTGAGGAATAGTCATTTTTGTAGGTCGAGTGAGAGGTAGGTTTCTCAGGCAAGCATTTCTGGCTTCACTGAATGGAGAAACATCTGCTTATTTTCATAGCTAACAAATCTACATTAAAAAATCATGTGTTAAATTGGGTCAGCCAGTAGACTATATTTTATATTGTCATAGACATGACTGAGCTCATCTGCAATAGTACACTGTGTACTCCTCAAACCCAAGAGACCTTCCTGAATAACACACAGAATTGGGCCTATGCCACAAAATGAGCTAATGGCTCATTGTCTTTCATTTAGCCCAAACCAACTGGCCAGCAGCCCACAATATTTGTTCTGGGTCTCCTCAAATTTATCAACATTAAGAACACTGTTGTACAAAACCTATCTGATATCAATGCTTATTTTCATTACTTCTATTCATTTTTCCAATTTTTACTTTCTCATACAATTTTATTTCTTTTGGTCCTTGGGTGTGTACAAAATTAAGCACAGCTCACTATCATTGTATCATTTCACTTTTACCTTAGTTCATAAGCAAGACATGTAGGGAAGTGGAGGTTTATAGAACTATTGGTTTATAAGGAAATGAATTTCTTTCTTCTGTTTCATTGCCATGACCAAAGAATGCAGTACTAAATCATAAGAGGTCGCACCTTACAGACTTGTCTTATGCAGACACACATTCTGGTTGTCAAGATCATACAGAAAAACCTTTCCGAAATGATACAGAAGCTAGCACTCTGAAAGATTGAACTGTTCACTTTGAATGATATGAAGAAGTCCCTGATAAGTTCTCAGGACCAGCCATCTTCGTTACCTAAATATTATGTATTCGCAGTGCTCAGGTGTTACATATTCAGGGACTTGTCCAACTTGTTATGGTGACTTGTGAAGCAACTATATGTAACATTCCCTTAACCATTTCTTCTTACTCACCTCCCAAACTTGCACAGGTACTATGGGAAATCTGTTTATAAAGGATTTTGAATTAGAAAATTCATCACTAATGATGAATTACAAACTTTCATGTTCATGTATCTTGAGTATATTCTCTGAGATGCAATTTAAATTTAAATGCAAAAGAAACTCACAAAACTAAAGTCAATTCAACTGAAATATTGGTGTATTTATCACCTTTTATTTGTAAGTTATGTGGGAGGGAAATAAAGACAGAAATTAAATGTTTCCTCTGACCTCGAGGAATTTACATTGCCTCTTGGAAGGCACTACACATGCCAATTACAAGGTAATTTAAGGAGAGAGCACAAACAACAAATTTGGAAAGATTCAGATAAGAGACTGGGCCGGAGGGAGGAAAAGAAAGTTTCTGAGAGGCCCAGGTAGGAGACTGGACTTTCCAGGGGAAATAAAAGGCTGAGTTGGGGGAGGCTTTGTGGTCAGAACAGATAAAGCTTAACTGGCACCTGGAGATGGCTCTTATTAGGAGTTAGGCAGTGAATGGGAGGAGAGATGGGAAATAATAGTTTTATTGTAAAGGTCAAGGAAGGGTGAGGTTTTTGTTGTTTTGTTTTTTTAATGAAGGGAGACTTGAGATGTTTGTAAACAGTGGAAGACCTAGCTGAGAACCCAATTTATATGGAAAGACTGAAGATGAGAGAATGATAGAAAGAAACAGGAGGGGGAAGAGAGAGAGAGACAGAGACAGAGAGAGACAGAATGAGACAGAGAGGCTGAGAAAGTGGGAGACAGAGAGAGCAAGGTTGCAAGGGGAGGTGAGGAAAGAAGGAAAGGAAAGGAGAGAAGGAGGAAGGGAAGGAGGGAGTGAGAAAGGAAGAATGACCAATGGAACAAACTCCTCAAAGAACTGGGAGGGAATGAGAATGGATGAGATTGAGTATAGATAAAATAAAGTTCACCCTGGGTACCTTCTGTGTTAGGCATGAAAGATATGCACAAATATTAAACAAATTCAGATGAGTTCTAATATAGAAGCTAAAAACAGGTAGGAGAAATTGGAAGGGAAGGGCTACTATAGCCTCCAGTTGGAGTAGGAGGCTAAAGAAAGGCTTTATTAGAGATTACTGTCTGTCCTGGCTTTTGAAGTAAAGGAAGGCTGTTTCAACAGTCTGATATGTAGGAGGTATATTTCAGGAATCAAAGAAATCAGTATTAGATTTAATAAAGCTGTTCACTTTTGATAGAATGTAGAGTAAGCAAAGGGGAATAGTATGAAATAAGACTGGAAAGGGATGTTGGAGCCAGATTGTAGAAAAACCAGATTTTCAAATCAAAGATTACTTCATCTCCCAATTGGCCATCTCTCAGCTCCTCACAGACAATAACCCATTTCTCATCTCTGTGACCTTGCATTGGTCATTCACTACCACCAGCCTTTGGGTCCCTTAGTTAGGATACAATATTTCTACAGTTTTTCAGAGAGAACAGAAGCTGCTCCAGTTCCACATCCTCAGGGCCTGGTCAGAGGTTGGCCATCACCCTAGCAGGAGGGAGGTTTTGTCTTTCCTCTTCACTGCTCTTCCTTGATAAGGAGTAGGTTCCCTGGGTAAGAGATCTCATCCTAATTTATAGTGACCACCTAGTTCATTTCCCAAATCTTTATCTCTATAGGTTAGAGGCCATAACCAGGCAATGGCTATCTACCAAATAATTGCCAAAGAGCTCTGGGGTTCAGATCTCCTAGTTTGTTTAATTCAAGGTTCTCCCCTAGGTCTCTGCAAATGAATGAGTGGGGAAAAGGTAGGAGAGGCAATATATGCCCTGGAGGCAAGTTCATCACCTCAGTTGTCAGCTCTGCTCCTTCCCTGGCCTTTTCACATGCAAATTAGCTACTCAAAGCTTCTAGTTTTTTACTCTATACAAAATGATTCACCTTAAAAGGATTTACTCTTTTATCTCTTTGTCTCTGTTACTAGCCCTTCACATCCAGCAAACCTGACAGTGGATCTGGACAACTGGTTGAAAAGAGATAATTTAATAATCTCAATCTGCAAACCATAACCAAAGAAACAAAAAACAGAATATCATATTTCAAGAAATCACGAATAAAAGCCAGAAACATAAGTCATAAAACAAATTAAAAATAGAAAGAATCCATTAATAACCTCATGAAGAAAAGAAAAAACACACCCTACTTCAATATACACAGGAATGTCATCATCAAAATCCAGAGCTTCCAGATTAAAGAAAAAATACAAGCAGCCAAGTGACAGAAAATTACATAAGGGGAAAATGAATTTTGAACAGAATAGAGGATTTTCAAGCATTCATGATGAAAGACCAGAGCAGAGTATATCTTTGACATGCAAATGCAGGAGATGAGAGAAATCTAGAAAATATATTCTAGCAATTGAAAGGGCCTAAATGATGATGACATGCTTATGATTTAATAGAAGTGGGTCTTATCAGAATTCCATTATTTCAAAGGTCACAGGGGGCTTAAGGCAAGACAAAGATGAGACCTGGGACTAAATTTTTTTTTTCTATTTCATTGGTTTTAAGAGAGCAAATAAAAAGGAGGTTAAAAAAAAGGAATGTAGTAGAAGGAAATAAGGAAAAAGCAACTTACTACTTCTCATAATTGGAGTAGACAAGAAGAATATACAAATATAGGGGAAGAGCTGAAGCAGAATAGTCATCTAATGAACCTCAATCTTATATGAACCAAGCAAGGAGGGGTTGAATACACACATTTACAAAGATTCAGCTGTAAAAATAGAATAAATTTAGCAGGGAAATGAATAAGGATGGAAAAAGGTATGGAAGAATAAAGAAGTGGGGTAGAGTTCAGAAGAGACAGTCACAAATGTAACTCCAGTCCCAAAGCCCATTGATATGGGACTCTCTCCTTATTGGTAGAGATCAGTGCCTCACACCTGCATGAGGGGTGAGGCAAAGAGAGAAGGCAAGAGGAAAGTTTCTTCAGTCTCTTGAAACTGTTGAGTCTCTTCAGGTTCTAGTATCTTTGGGTGATTCTGGCTTCCTACTTTGAGAGAGAAGATAGAAGAAGCCAACCCCACTTCAGATTGCTGAAGGAAAAGACTTGGAAGAAGCTGACATTAGTGGAGCTGGTGGTGTCCATCATATCTCTGTCCCCCCAGGCTGCTAACTAGAGACTCTTAATTTCCCTTTGCTTAAAATTTATGATTCTCTCTCTCTCTCTCTCTCTCTCTCTCTCTCTCTCTCTCTCTCTCTCTCTCTCTCTCTCTCTCCCTCCTCCTCCTCCTCCTCCTCCTCCTCCTCCTCCTCTTTCTCCTCCTCCTCCTCCTTCTCTTTCTCCTCCTCCACCTTCTACTCTTTCTATCTATCATTCTCTTATCTTCAGTCTTTCCATATAAGTTGGGTTCTCTCTCTGTATTTTTCTATTTTTGCTATACAGGTAAATAAATGGGTTTCTTACCTATCTCCTAGGCATGTTCATTGTAGAACTCGTATTTGGTGAGATGGGAGTAGAGCCTTCGACATAAAGCTTGAGGTCTTGCTCTACGTCTCCACCCTTACCCCAGTGAATGGAACAGTGATCAGAAGTTAGCTTGTACCTGAAAACCACATCCCCTAGACTAACAATATTGAAGGGAGTAGATGGATATAATTCTAGCCCAGTATCTCCTATTTCTGAGGAGTGCAGAATGGCCAAATTTCTGGCTCCACCTCCTGCTTCTGCTCCTGTCATGAATTAGTGGGAGGAGGAGAGGCTTGAGATGTCTATTCTGCTCCCTTTGAGACACACAGTGATAACCCCACGCTACTTGTGAGGGACAGCCCTCAAAATGCAAGATAAATAAGTCCTAATCTTGCGTAGTAGATAATAAGGTGGGAGAGGGTTTAAAAGGAGAGAAAGGAAGGAAAAAAAAAAAGCAAGAATCAAAATCTGGTATAGGTGAAGAGAGAAGAAGCAAAAGAGTGATCTCAGACCACTCTTACTATAGACCTCAGTACAGATAGCAATAGTATTCTTTAACCAATGATTTTTTTATATATAAATAATGATGGGAGGTGAATATAGGAAAAAATATAAGAAGTTATCTTAGGTTCACATTAAAATAAAATAATTATTCGAGGGCTGCACCTAGAATAAAAAATATAGTACACTAACAGAAAGTGGGGGAACACACATCATCAATACAACAGGTGAAGGCATGAAAGCAAACACAAAACAACAAAGTGACAACAAAACTGTATAAAGGTAGGTGCATACTGACTAGTCTGCATTGTACAGATGGAACGCACCCCACAGATCAATTGAAAATTCCGTGTGATATGTTACGTCCCTAATGCTGCTTAAAAACACCAAAGAAAATTAACATCACTGAGATTATTTATTAGTGATGGAATTAAAAAATCTAATATGCATTCCATGCAGATTATTATTTTATTTTTTTGCTCGTGAAAATTAAAACCCACAGGCAGGCTTCATAAAATCGCACTGTGGGCTGTTTGTGGCCCGCAGCCATATTTTGTACAGCCCTGGTTTAGAGATCAGATACCAGTGTAAGGAGTGGTCATGGGACCTAGGTGGAGTACTAGTGAACAAGTTCAAAAGCAAGCAAAAGCCACCTAGCTCTGATCCCTGAGAAGGAAGTAAGGTCTCAGTTCCAGCCATTAGCCCAATCTGAAGCTGGCAGAGAAATAACCAAGGCAGAAATCCCAGACTAAACGAGACCTGGAAGTTCTGACATCTTAACCTGAAGAGCTTTCCACCTGGCTGATAGTAGTTGAATCCAGTAGTTTTCTATTGGAACTCCAAACAGGAGTAAGCCCATAGTAGTGTTGCTCAGACCTAAACCCAGGACAGAAACCTGGAGAGCTCGGTTCAGGAGGACAGTCATCAGAATGTATTAGACTGCTGTGGAAGCACTGAAACTTTCAAGTTCTCAATCTGGGCTGTCTCTGAGATTTTGGAATAACACAATACTAAATACCTCCAGAAAGGATCAAGAAGACACAAACTCAGCCCAGATACTCCCTCCAGAAGTTTTGACAGCTTGGCCCTAACGTAAAGTCTGAAGTTAGGAAGAAGACTGTAAGATGAGGAAACAAAAACAGAATCCTACCATAAAGAGCTATTAAGGTGACAAGGGATCTTAAGACATGACCCCTGAAGAAGAGAATGATTTCAAAATGTTTGTAAGCAAAACCTCAAGAAAAACAGAACTGTGGCACAATGTCAACTAGAATTTCTAGAAGACATGAAAGAAGACCTTTTTTTAAGTTTTAGAATGATTTTTTAAAATAAAATATGAGCACTAGAGGAAAAATGGTAAAGAGAAACAAAAGCCTTAGAAGAACTGGAAATGGAATTAACATCTTGAAATGAAGTGGAGGCTAATGACCCCATGAGACAATAAGACATATCAAAATAAAGTCAAAAGACTGAAAAATAGAAGAAAATGGATGTTATCTCATAGTAAAAAGAATGTACCTAGAAAACAGATCAAGAAAAGATAACTTTATCCTGTTCAGTTGTTCCAGTCATGTTGGATTCTTTGTGACCCTTTTTAGGGTTTTCTTGGTAATGACAAAATTAAAACATAAAAAATAAACCCTTAGTTATTTTTTTAAAAAAGAAACGAACATCAAATTACCAAAAATGAAAAAAAAAATATCCACTGATCAACCTAGCTGCCTTAAGCAGAAAAGTGATACCTCTAATGATATTCAACTGTTTATTGCTATTTGATTAGTGCATGTGGCAAAAAAAAAAAAAAAAAAAAAAAAAAGTAGTACAATGGAAACAGGGAAGAGCCCTGGAGTAAAATTCAGCAATACTTTTCCTTTTTTTTTTTTTTTTTGACACAAACTCACTGTGTGACCTTTAAATATTGCCAGCCTTCTCTGATTTGTATTTTCCTTATCTATACTAGATACATAGCATTAAAAGAATGGTCCTAGAACCCTAAAGATCCTCAAAACTCCTTCAAGGGGGTCCTAGAGGTGAAAACTACTTTTTTTTTTAATATGTTTGGTTTTCAGCATTGATTTTCACAGGCGTTTGAATTACAAATTTTCTCCCCATTTCCTCCCCGCCCCACTCCAAGATGGCGTACACTCTGGTTGCCCTGTTCCCCAGTCTGCCCTCCCCTCTGTCACCCCATTCCCCTCCCATCCCCCTTTCCCTTCCTTTCTGGTAGGGCAAGATAAATCTCTATGCCCCATTGCCTGTGCATCTTATTTTCTAGTTGCATGGAAAAAAAAAACTTTTTTACTTTTGAACATCTATTTTTTAAAAACCTTGAATTCCAAATTCTCTCCCCTCTTCCCTTCCCATCCACCCTCCCAAAGAAGTCAAGCAATTCAACATGGGCCACATGCGTATCATTATGTATAACCCTTCCACAACACTCATGTTGTGAAAGACTAACTAT